>CM065169.1:32099817-33317075 GCA_033026295.1 Channa striata
TTTCTGTACTGCACAACAGATGTTAGTTTCTCACTCAATAACCAGAGGTTATTGTGGGGTACATGTTTGTGCTCCTGTTTGAAGGTATCTTTTTATTAGCAAATTGTATTTTATACGCAACTATTTAATGTCCGTATGTGTTCTTTCCGATCGATGATGGATGTTGGATAGAACGAGGAGTGAAATTCTTTTCCTTTTCCATTCCTTTGAGTACAGCTTTAGAGCTGTTGTTGATATAAACCGGATGTATATTTATATAAATCAATTGCATGCATGTTTTCTGTAAATTCAAGTTTATTCTGGTAATTGTTTTGCTGTGACCCTAATGTGGTTACAAGACATGTGCAGTATATAATCTTATGAGTTAAGATGTAACTATGACTTCTACAACATGATTTCATGATGGTTGTGGTAAGAATTAAAGTGAAGAATGCAAGTCTTCAAGAGAAGTGTGGTCATTTGTGGTTATCTTAAGCTTTGATTTCACTGGTGCTCAGAAGGCCCTTGACTTTTGCAGATAAACTGTCCACGTAAAGATGACTGGATGCAGGAGAGGCTGTGACTTGTGGCCACACCAAAACGTATGGCTCTCAAGTAGGATTCGGATGCCTTCATTCCTTTCCACGAGATTTTCAATACTCCTTTCACCACTCTTGTTATGATCCCATCCGTAGTGAGAATAATGGATTGGCTTTAACCAAAACACCCACCTATAACTTCTATAAACAACCTCCGAAGAAGTAACTCTAACTACGTTAATTTGCCTGTAGGGTCAGTGATTATTAATATATATTTTAAGACTCCTGCTCTGCTTGTTTCCCCTCGCAGCCCACTGTTGATTACCTGGATAAGGTGTGAGTCTTCTCCCACGCCCCCCCCCCTGCTGTTAAATGGTATCGTCCAACTGCTGATTGACTGAAAACACGTGACGTACTTAATCAGCGGCGGGTGGGAAACAAGTGAAGCTTCAGCAGGTTTAACAAACGCACCTTGGACGCATATGGTTGATTTTTAAGTTATGTTAGCGGTAGGATTTGAGATGCTCCTGATTTTTATTTGCTTGTTAATTTCTTGGCGCTTTTACTATTTTATTGCCAGGGACACGGCAGACTAGGAGCCGCAGGTAAATTACAGTATTACAATACTTCATACTATGCTTATGCTTGTGGCCTCGTGTCTTAACATGGACCCGAGCGGCTCGAACGAGCTCGTGGACCTGAGAAATTACAACCCACCAGCAGCATGAGGCGGGACAACCGTCTGCGGGGCAGCACACAGCAGCTGCCAACCCCGGGCCTCCGGGTTTAACTACTTCGGTGACACCCAGGCAGGCGGGAACCACGGTTCGGAAGGTGTCAGCCAGTGGCTTGGAGGCCCACGTTTCCCCAGGTAGGAAACTAGATCGGAGCTAAGCTAACGGTCTGAGACAGAGCTAATGCTAATAACATAAGTTGATCCCACAGTGGGGAAATTCTTGTGTTACAGCAGCAATAGGAACAAAAACCGAGATTTAAAAAAAACTGTATTAACTGTGCAATGTGTTAATAATAAAGAATCTGGTATTCTGCAAATGTGTAACAGTGGAATGTCAGTTGGCATTTAATTGGCTCTGTGACTTATAATTAAGTTTTAAATATCTTATGTATATACTTTTATTACAAGAGCTACTTCAGAAAGACAACACCTGGCTGTGTGAGCCTCAAACATCAGGTACGGTCCGATTCATGGAACCATGAACAACCACTACTTTTCTTCAGATGTGCCACCTGTAAGTAACTCCGTTTGCACCAAATGAAGAAATAGCCAAACTGTGATTAGTGTTTTCTTTCATTGAAATTATAAAACCTAATTTACATTACCTTAACTTGTACATAATGTTTTAGGCTTTTGTTTAATTATATAACTTTATAGTGCAAAAAGTGGTAAGAGTATTTATGATGGTTTGGACATAGAGCAAGACATTATGACACATAATTTGAAACACCACTGGTTTCTTTCAGTATCAAGGACAGACTCAGACCCAGTTCCGGGAGCATTACAACCACCAATTGATGGAGGCACCTTTAAGGGAGACTATCCAACAGAACAAGAACTTCTACTTGGCTCCTATGGACTGTGCTACTGGACCTGCTGGCTCTGCTGGTCATGCCTTTGGTCTTTCAGCACATCCCAGACTGCCATGGCCAGCAGGCCAAAGATGGCTGGCTGGTCCATACCACTGGGCGTTGGCCATTATGAATACAACCCCATTGCATTGAATTCAGCTTCTGTGAAAAACATTGTTCGAGATAAAAGTTTCAATAGCCAAAATGAAGAGCCTGTCAACACAAGCATTTCACACAGTGCCAGCCAGTAGTCAGATTAAAGTTGATGAGCCTAAAAGCTTTGTGTTAAACAGCCATGTTTAAATACAAGTCTCCTGACTGTATACTGACTGACTTGCAATAACCTGAGATCATATTTTTATATCTGTGCTTTTCTCTTTCTATGAATACAGGTTGACTCTAGGAACTAAATCTTGCTTTGTTTTTGCCTTGTCCTAATATGGCTGTTATATTTAAATTTCTGATTCAAAATGACAACATTGAGAGCTAATATAATTTCTGAAACATTCGCCAGTGTTAACAGGGTTTTCATCAGAAGTAGTGAACAGTGCCTCATATACAAGTCAAGAGAAGTGTTTCACATGTTGTGACATGCCTATTTGGGAAATGAACTATTGGCAGATACAGCAATGCCCACTTGAAACAACTATTCAAGCATTTTCACCTGTGATCACGTACTTTGTTAATAAAAATGTCATATCCTCCAATCACATGATCTTTGCAATAGTTTTTTGATAAATTGAGTTAAGTTAGTCCAGTCACACTGGGGTGCAATAATTTGTTGCAGCACAAATATTTATATAGGCCTTTTGGTACTAAAATTGGAAAGTAATATTTTACATTAAGCACATAGGAACAAATGTAATAAATTTGAACTGTTTGTGCTTTGGTCAGCCCACCTTTAAAGGCTATTACTTTTAAAAGCCACAGATGCTTCAAATCTTTCACATACACAAAATCTTCACCTATCCCTACCTCAAAATAAATTAGCAAGATAATTATCAAAGGAAAAACTTAAGATTAAAAAATCATCCCACAATGATTTGCTTGCAATTTTGTATTAAAAGCTTTTACTGAAAAGACTATATTTACAACAGAACCAAAATCACAGTTAATGGTGACCATAACATACAATGGCAATATTGCTCTCAACAATTTTCATTAACTTCTTAATCTACAAGGCATCACTTTTATTCTGCTGGGTCATGTGGAGCTTGATAGGATCAGTGCAAAATATAGTTTGTATAATTGGGTGCTGCAATTTTGTTATTTGAAATGGTAACACTTGTAATGCTACATAACCAATCAAAACTACAGCAAATGTATTGAGTGACCTTTCTGGGTGGCTATCCAGTGTACTACTGGAAAGAAAGGATACAGTCCTGCCAAGCCTTGATAGACCATGATGCAAGAACCAGAACAGATGATGCCACATGCACAGTGAACAAATCAATTCACTCACATAACTTCCCATTGTATATTTTACACATTCACTCCTGATGACACAGGCATTCCTTCACACAGAAATATCCCATTTTATCATTTAATACAAGATCAACCTCTCCCAACACACTTCTGTCCATCCAACCATTCCACTGTCATTTATTACAACATAGACAGCTCCAGGCTCTATTAGATTCCCATCAAATTAAATTAAAGGCCCCTGTTTCTCCTCCCATTTACCCCACAGGAGGTGTGTGTGTGTGTGTGTGTGTGTGTGTGTGTGTGTGTGTGTGGTGGTGGGGGAGACATGTCTTTATAGCCTTCTGTGGACACATTTTGGTGTTGTGAGGACATTTTGGCTGGTCCACACAACTTCAAATTTGAAGACTTTTGGGGGATCAGGACTAGGTTTTAGGGTCAGGGTTAGAATTTGGTTTTGGTTAGGTTAATCATTCAGTTGTGATGCTTAGGGTAAGGGGCTAGGGATGGTATAATGTCAATGAGTGTCCTCACAAGTGTAGAAAGACAAGTGTGTGTGTTTGTGTGTGTCACTGAAAGAGCAAGAGAGGAGAATGAAGATTGTCCTTGTGTGGAATGAGGAAATGTCCAGTCTAGTCTAGTCCATCTTGAGGCTACGGTAGATGTAGCGAATAAATGCCAGTGAGGCCCAGAACGACACACTGCCCAGCATCAGCGAGAAGACCAGCGCTGTGAGCAGAGAGTAGCCGAAGAACTCTGTGCTCTGCACCAGGCCGCTCATGGAGGACCGGTTCCGATAGTAGAATACGGAATAGACGAAGATGAAGAGGCCGGTGGAACCAGTGCTCAGGACACTGCGCCACCACCAACGGTAGTCCTCGCCTGACAGTAGGAAATAGGTGAGTGCCACAGAGATGCACGCGCCCACAGAGAGGAGGATGGCGAAGACACACAGCAGGATGCCATAAAGAGTGTAATGCTCTCTGCCCCAAACAGTGGCAAAGATGTAGTACAGCTCCACGGAGATGGCACTAAAGAAGAAAAAAAAAAAAGGTGGGAAAGAGGAAATGAGCATAGTAGTAATAAAGTTCAAGAATATAGATGTAACACAGAAGTTCAACAAACTCTCGATGACATTTAAATTTTTTGACAATAAAATGTCCTATAATTTCCTTCATACAGGATGGGGAACTAACACTTCCCGATGTAAAAATTTTCCTTCTGAACGTTTCCACACTCGAAAGCCACTAACCTGAATGGCAGGAAGCCGCCAATGGCCATGTGCACAGCCGTGTGTTTGTACCAGGGCTGTGGGGGGATCTGTCGCGGGATGTTGCGAGTGCGGCAAGGCGCCTGAAAATTGCCGGCTCGGTTCTTTCCCATGATGCCCCCGATGACAGTGAGGGGGAAGCCCACCAGCACCCAAGCACCCAGGAGGAGTAGCACAGTGGTGGCCGGCAGAGCCTGAGTGGAGCCACTCCACCAGTGGATTGAGTTCACGACGCTCCACGTCAGGAACAGAGGAGCTGTGGGAATGAAGAACCAAACAGGTAAATGCTGGTGTAGGCATAGTTTGAAATATGTTTTTAAAATGACCCTTTGGATAATTTTGAGTGTCGCCTTTGAAAATATGAGGCAATGAATGATTAATAGATAGGTAAATGGATAAATCCTTAAGTGAATTGTCATTAAAACAGGTGTCCTACCTATCTAGCCTAATTCTTTTTAAGTTAATTAGAAATCCTATTAGCGCACAGCAAAAGTCAGTCTAAAAATAGAAAAGCTTTGATGTTGACCTACAAAATAAATTTGACCAAATGTAAATTGTTTTGTTGTATAAATCTGTTCTGTTTTTTTTTTCTTTAAATTTTCAACAGCATGATAAATAATTCTTCCTTAATGAACATTATTCAGATCAGACACAATTTCGAAGGCAAACCTTCAATGAATATTGATCAGTGGCGGTTTGGTACGTCTTTTTAAACTCATGCTGCTTATATGCGAGTCAGAAATAAAAAAAAAAAGATGTGGAAAATGTGAGTCATGATGGAAAAAAAAAAGAGGAAATAAAGAGGATTACCATGCAAAGTAAATGGGTATGAGAACAAACAAGGATGGGATAACTTGAATCTAATTATACCCAGTAATAAAACATAAAGTAATAAACTTAAATTAGTCTAATAGACTCACCAGAGAAGAGAGATGAAGTGAGGATGATGTTCCACACCCAGCGCTGGCCATTGATCTGGGTGTAGAAGCTACATGAGATGTAGCCTGACACGCAGCTGGTCAGAGCATACAGGACGATGGCTGCCGAGTTGATGGCACCATGGCGATGCACATTGAACATTCCCAGCAACGCCATTACGATGATTGCTAAAACAACGAGAAGACGTTAGCGTGACTGCGAGGTTCTGTTAAACAGTCTGTGTTCACATTCAGTTATGTACACTGTGTAGAATACTCACCTGTGGCAAGGGTCAGGAACTGAGCCCCCACTCCCAGAATTGCACACAGGAGGCTTTTGTAAGGGGGGAACCTGAAGACTTCAGTGTGTATGATCTTCCATCCATTGTCTCCCTGGTCCAGATCATCGCAGCCACCCTCCTCCTCCACGTTGTACCTGCAGGTGAAGGAAATGTGTTTTTATCCAGATTGCTATAATGTTTCTGACAAGCAGACAGAGCACATGTATACTCTGGTGCAGTTTTTTTTCAACCTTTTTTGAACCAAAGTACATTTTGTCAATTTAAAAAAATAAAAAAAAATCACAAAGCACACCACCAACAAAAAAGGTTAAAAAATTAAACTCTGTAGCCTATATTAACCATATACAGTCTTTCTTATCAAAGTGTCTTGAATAGGAATCAAATAAACACAAAGAAAAAAGTATTTTATGATCTTTCATATTTCTACCTACTCAGTGTGAAATCTGTGCCTGTGTAGATCAACACAGAGCTGATAATCTCCTGGCGGGAATTGAAGAAAGACACCTCCTCAACAGCTCTTAGTCTCTCTCTGTCTTTGGTTTTTATAGCAGTCAGGCTTGAGAAGCTCAGCTCACACAGATATGTCATGGAAAATGGGAGTGAATTTAGCGAATTGCAGAGAAGGGTGTTTCGTTTGGAGATGGCATTTAAGCTTATGTGGGACCATAAGCACTGTTGGCTAGCTTTTCACCACACACCAAGCACAACACAGTTGGTGTCGTTGCATCCCCGGTGAAAGTAAATTTCATTAAAATGAAATATAGCTTTCATTTTATTACATTCACATTTCGTTATTTGGCAGATGCTTTTATCCAAAGCAACAGGCCTCGAGACTTTGCTCGAGGTCACCATCTTTGCTTTCTTTTGACCTCCATCCACACCAGGGGCTTCAGCTGGACGGAGTTTACATTTTTCCTTTTGTAAAACTTCTCCATCACTGTCACTGCAGTCTCACACAATGTCACTGCCTCCTGTCGCCTCCATGCATCACTAATTCTCTTGTCTCCAAGTACAAGGCAATGAGCTCCCTGCTGCCACCTACTGATACAGAAGAGTATTACATGATTACGCTGCCGGTCACTAGCCAGCACAGACGCTTGTCAATGGCATATTAATTGCAGGCAATAATTAATTAGTTATCCCAAAAAATTTTTTTAAGACAAATTAGGTGAAATTGAATAATTTCCCACGGCACTGGGAAAACACTGCTCTGGTGGATGGAACATTGATCATCAATGCACTTACACGTTTCACCTTTAAAAACCCAAAGTAAAGTAGTTGTGTGCTTAAGATTTTTCACTAGCGTGAGTCATTTCCCAATTCAAGAACCATCATTTCAATAGGTGTGAAACACACACCAGAGATGCTGAATTGTACTAATGGTGCATTAAGTAGTTTAATATCCTCTCATTTAGTACGACCTTTCATGTTGAGTACACAAACATCTCTCATACACGGGCAGCTTTAGTAACTGACCTGGCAAAGTCATTCTTAAGGACCCGCATAAGGATGATGATGACGAAGCCCAGCAGCAGCACCACCAGGACCAAAGAGTTTATGATGGACAGCCAGTGGATCTCCAGTGTTTTGGGAAGAACGAGTAGTCTCTGAGGCGCTCGGCTCTCCGGGCGTGAGGCAGAGACGACTCAAACCAGTGAACGCTGTAGGTGTGAGTGACTGTCAGGCTTCCTCCACCCACGCCGACTCCACCCACAGCCGCACCTGCCCCTTCCTCCAGTGGTACAGGTTTGACGTCTTTCACCGAGACATTAGCGAAGATGACAGAGTCACCATTGAACTCAATGTTGAAATCTAGATGAGTCCACAAACCCACCTGGCAGAGGACAGAGAGGAAACGGCAGTGAGAGAAACGTAGGGAGACACACAGAAGTTGCATAAAGATAAACCTGTAATAAATGTACACCGAGTCTCATTGGAAATTTTACAATGTCACCAGCTTATAAACAGAATGGAAGGTATGATCTTTTTACCCTGAATCCTAATTTTTAAGACATAAAATATCAATATGTCTGACAATTGCTGCAGGTCACAAAGGGATTCACACACTGGAATTTAGTGGCTCCAACAACCAGTCCTCACTTATTACCAAAGTAGCACTGAGGGTTATCAGTGTGGGGGGTGCTGAGAATTACTCTAAATAATGTTTAAACCACCCAACGTACAGGAGCAGTTGTCCCCAAATGGATGCAGAGAATGCTGAATCACTTTCACTTACGGAAGCTGTATATTCCATTGAATTTGAAAAGAAATCTATAGTGTTCAAGATTTATGCTCAAACTTTCTATAAAATATTACAGTTTCCTACGCCAGTGGCTCAAATTTCAGAATTTCAGTATGAAACAATTATCCATTTATATTTTATGGTTATTTAACAGCCGAACTTGTCTTAATCAATAGTTAAATGAATGGCAAGTGTCACCTGTAGCATCTAGTTTGCAAATGTGGATCAATTAAATGGTTTCAAAACTCACTCCTGCCATTTCTTTTTGGTAATTTTCAATCTGTTTGTGGAAATTTTACATTTGCCAAGTTGTGTGAGAGTGTCTGGTCGTTTGGTGTCTGTTTTTAGTCACGTTAGGTCATTTTTTTGGTGTTTGCATGTGGTTCTGGTAAGTTTGGATCTACTTGTGGATGTTTTGTGTCTGTTTCTATTGATTACTCTTTATCAGTTCATTTTAAAGTTTCAGAATTTTCATCATTTGAGTCATTTTGCATCTTTTTGTAGTTGCTGCATTTATTTATGGCAATTCAATGTCTTTTGACTCCGTTATTTCAAGTCTCAGTTATTGCTTCACAGCCTCTGGAACATTATGCAAGTTTCCTGTCTATTTCATTTTTACTATTGGTGCTAATGTAAATGCAATGAAACCTCAAATAAAACAAAGAACAAAGATTTACCTTGTGGCTGTGAGGTAAGAAGCCACTTTCTTCTATGTATCCTACAAACCCCCAGATTGGAATGTCGTCCAGGACGAATTCAAAATAGTACAGCTCTTCAATAGCTTCACGGAGCTGGTCCACCTAATAAAGACAAACATTTAAACATATCCAAACTTCCCACCACAACTAAAATGAAAACAACTGTAACTAACTTTCTCTGTGTGATCACTCCTTTCGTCAGAATACAAACCAGACTTTTGACATACAAAAGGTTCTCAGCAGAGACAATACACAATGATAAGCATCAGATGTGTGACACTATGTGTGGTAGTTTACAATGTGCATACAGTAATACCTGTTTTTCTGAAAGTGTGAGCTGGCAGAGAGTTTTTTTCTCTGTGTTCTCTTTGAACCGGATCTGATATAATGACTCTGCCATCCTGTCACCATCCAACACCTCTCCCAGACTGAGGGACTTGTGGTGCACCTATAGAACAATATGTTGCAATATGAAAGTTACAGAAGCATGATAAAGCATTATTCTTCACAATTTTCATTTATATTTAGTCATTTGACAGTGAGCAAGTGATTTCAAAACAGCACATTGTGCTATGGGGCAGTTATAACATGTAAGCTATAGCTAGCCACACTTTGGGAAATTTGGATGTGGAGCAACACAATTACACTCCCAACGATGACTTCTCTTTAAAAGTTTAGTTTTATTTGGCAACACAAAACAAATATCCTCTTAGCGTCATTTTTATTAAACCAATGTATAGGTTTATACTGCCAAATATCTAAATGTAAATGTACAGTGGCTTTACAAAGCTCAGACTCACTTTAACTAACTTCAGCTCACTTTAAAATTTTATTTAAAACACAAAAATGAAAAGAATGCCATTTATGCATATCATTCTACATTGTATGTGTTTGAAACAGATGTATTATGCTCTTTTAAGTTTACACTTTTTATTCAGGAACTTGCTTTTGGATCCTTTAAACTCATAAATGTCATCATTTGCTCATACATTCCCTTTAACTTTGCACTTACTAAGTCTGTTGCAGATTTTTGCAATTTTTTTACTTAAGCAAGACTGTGCATGATGCAAATGAGCACAGTCTGCATTTGCATTGAAATGCACGTGGAACCCAAAAGAAAAGTAAAAGTTTATCACTAGTACTGAACTAAATAAACCACATTGCAGAAATGCAATCATGAATATTTCTTTAAATGCAGAGAAGGAATATATTTTTTTAAGAAAAGTTGTCAAAGTGAATCATTTCAACCGACAAAACAGCCCATAGCTGAGGATTTCCAACAATTGGCACCCTTGAGGAACAGGTCTACAGGGGGTTCCGCAAGGTACATTGAAGAAAATGTTTCCCCTTATGTCAATATTTATAAAATAATATAACACATTCCTTAAGTTGTTAATTGTTTCATTTCATCAAAGATATTTTTTTGTCAACATATACCAATATTTCATGTTGTACCTGTTATAGTTCTAAAAGTAGCATTTATTTTACTGATTACCTTAATGTATCTTACATAATTATTTGAGACACTGCGTTAAAATGTTTGCGAAAATGATCCATCGTTTATCCATTTGATGCTGTACTTCATAATATGAAATAAGTAACTTAAAACAAAAATAAAGTTTAATAAGTGAACCTGATATGGTTTTATTTTAAGCTGCAGTATGTAATTTGATATTATTATTTAATATTACTATCTTAATAATAAAAAAATCTGTTCAACAGATCAGAAACTATCATCAGGAGTCAGGCATTGATTTGGGGATGATCACCGTCCTGCAGAAAAATAACCCCTGGTTACCCACAAAACAGGGTGGACAGGTTAGGTTGCCAAGAGGTATTTAAAAGACAAACCACAGTTTGGGAGGAAGTCATGTGAACAATTAAAAGCAGCATTAACTTAAATCACAGGGATAGCAAAAGTGGGCAAGTGAAAAATTAGCACTTGGCACTTAATCATCAATGGTACATTAGTGTTCTTGAGCAATGGCCTTAACCCCAACAGCTCCACTGGAGCTGCTAAGTGGCAGGTGAGAATGTGGTTGTATTTTGCAGCTTCCACTCAAATGAAAACCCCAATAATCCCCATAATTTATCTATTAAGGACCAATGGTGAGTTAGTATGCTTACCGTTTCTGTAAAGGTTCTGTTTAGTGAAGCATGTGTTTTGAGTGCTGTCAAAGTATCATTGGGGAAATTGACTGTGTGGTTCTCCTGTGGCACCCGAGGCTCTACTTGCCACTGGTCACTATGCGTTGAAATTAACCAGTAGCCAGAAAATGTGGAGTGGAAAGGAGCTTTGATCATTCCGGTCTCTGTTTTGTCCATTTTAGGTTCCAGATCATTTAGTTACTGTTACTGTTCAGTAACTGAAAAAAAATTAAGTTCCTTACATTCTCCTTTGATATTGTAAAAAGATAAATGCGATATAAAAATACCCTCTTGTTCCTCAAGCACATTCTTGCTGACAGCCATAATGCAAATCAAATTTGAAACCTTACCATTACGCTTTACTTTTCAGATGGATTTGGGCGTTAACCCTGAGCTTGAAATTTGCCATAAATGCATAAATAACTTTGCTGTAGGACATCGATGTAGTGGCTAATTATTAATACAGCATGTTTCTGAGAAAGTGCTTTTACAAGGAACTTAAGTGTTATCTTTACACTGGTGTCAAAACTAGATATGCACAGTGAAACAGAACAAAGACTCACCTTTTCTGGCCTGCAAACAGGCAGCGTGTAGTAGTGATATGTCTCTTGGGGGTTATGATAAGGGCCAACTTTGTTGACATAGAGACTCACGTTGTCCCCCTGCTTGAAACCCACTGTCCAGCCTGAGAACAACCACAGATACAAGATGCAGTGCAGGACCATTGTCCTCTGGCAATCGCCAAGCAGGTGTCCTATTCCAGACTGCATTTCCCCTGTTGCAAACAGACAGTTTATCGGCTCACAAGGGAAGCTGTAAAGATGATATATATCATTTTATGCAATGTCTCTTTCCCCACGTTTTAACACAAACTGCAGAAAATTGATAACAACTGGAGCGCACTTTGTTAATGCAATACATTACAATTTATTGATAAGTCATGGGGGATTTTTGATTGGAGCACCGTTTTCATCTGTCTGACTTTAGGTGAGGAGAAAACACTGACCAGGCATGCTGGTCTGGGAGAGACTACGCATCAAATCCACAACATGAAAACTTAATGACAATACTACAGAATAGTAAAATGCTACAGTACCTGTGCTACAGTGACCTATAATATTAATCTAATAGTAATAATGGTTGATCATATTGTCAAAAGTTTCTGCTTGTAAAGTCACTTCTAGTGTCTATAAATGGAGATAGGATCTGGACTTACAGGTCAAATGCTGCAGCAATGCAAAATTTGTCTTTATGTTGCAATCATATCCGACAGTGTTCATCATCATACTAGTTTCTGATTACATTACAAACCAGCATCATGATGCTGGAACAAATGACACTGAAATCTAGATTTGAAGGATGCCCTGGTTTCAGACAAGAGCAGCTGATAAAACAGCTTTACGCTGGCACCAGCCGTTTGTCCTAATATACTGATCATTTGTGAGTAATGGTCTGTGTCAGACTGTCTTCTTTAGTTTTCAGAGCGTCACAGATTCATTTTTGGCCCTTCTGAACTCTTTAAAACCAAAGCTCTCAAATGAAGTACTCTGCCTAAAGCCTCTGTTTTGCTTTCTCAGTTGGACCAGATATGTTTTGCACTAATGTCCAAGTAATGCCAATATTTGAATATTCCCTTTTTGGGAGTGTTAGTGTGACAGCACCACAGAACGCAGAGGACATGCCATTTATCTCGCTGAGATGATAATGAGGGGCCTCACTAATTCGTGTGTAAACACTGAGCACCATCACCACACACACACACACACACACACACACACACACACGGGCAATCTTCACGGTAGGATCACACAAACGCAGCTGCCATCATCTGCTCTACCTGTATCACTGCTGTGTCACTTCACCCCGATGCTGCAGATCCTACAAAACCAGTCTGTCCGCCGGATTCCTCGACCTCCAGGCCCCGTCGGGCTCCTCTCTGCCCCGGTGTGCTTCGACGCTGGAGCTCGGTGTTCAAAGCTTCACAACTAGCTAAACATCTTGGAAACCAGCTGCGCTACGTCGCAAATCATTATGCCTCCAGTATGTTCATATCCGGGTACACGGTATATGTTCCTGGCAGGGGACAACGTTCAGGAAGAAGTCCCGGACCACGTCACCTTAAAAAATAAAAATACCGACGGCTCGGCGGAGTTTTCCGGAGTGGGCGGAGATTCGAAGACACGCCTCCTCAGAACTGGCCTGATATTTCCGCCTCACAAGTTATTTGAATAGTATTTTTGTTTAAGCTCCCGCAAAAAGCCAATATTGAAACATCTGAGCACCTATCTGAACGACTCTATTATATTTGCTACCGGATATCCTTCCGGCCTCTATAAACTTTTTTTCAAAAAACTTTATTGATTACTGATTCAAGTTGACTTCATGGTGCCTAGAGATAGGTTACGTTTTTTTTCTCACTTGTTTCAAGTTCAACATTTCTATGCACTGTATTTTGGAGCTTCACAACCGTGGCTGTTTTAATTAGGATTGTATCAAATGAGTAAATCGTCAGTGCAAAAACACAAACTACACGGAGCGACAATCGCCACAGTCCGACAGCAGTAGCTGTGCTCCGAGTCAGTGGATGGATACTGTTGGATTCCTGTCTATTAAAAGGCTGTAGATTACGACAAACAAATCAGACAAATACCTGTCTACTTGAGGTTTTTGTAAGGACACTCATATCGAAATAATAAATTTCCTAGCTCCTTACCCCAACGTTAACAATCACAACTATATGCCTTACTCTAACCTAAACCTATTCTAACTTTAATTCTTATCCATCAGATATGTCGTTGTGAGGATCGACTCACATTCCAAACACCTGCACACTGGTTTCTATTTTTATTCAGCATTTTTCGAAACAATGCATTCCACAACTCCTTCCCTTAAGCCTAACAATAACAATAAACCTAAGCCTTACAATATTATCATTACTGTTAAATTATTAATTATATATTATATTAATATTATTATTAGTAGTAGTATGTTATTGCTCACTGGTTTGTTCAATAAAGACAATAAAAAAACAGGAAAAGATGCTTATCCGGTTGTTCTTGTTTAGAAGTCAGACACTTTAATCGTAGCTGCACTATCGATGCTCAGCTGTTCCGTCTGAGTTATATAGTCGCTGTTCCTTAGGGACCTGGAAAATGCGGTACTCGACAAATCGACACGTAATGCCTGCGATTTGATTTCCCGCGAACTACCCGCTGATCCTCCCGCCGTAGAGACCGGAGCAAGTGCACAAACGTTAGGAAAAGAGCCCAGCGGTGGTGAGTCCGTTATAACCAGTTAGTGCTTATTCAGTTCACCACGTACGATTACAGATATTACTGCATGGTTGCTAACATAATTTATATCGTAACACGTGTGTTATTGTTTATGTTGTTAGCCGCACAGCTAACCTCCTCCACCTCGCCCGGTGCAGCAGAGTTAGCCACATGCACCGATACATCGAACAATTCAGTCTTACTCAACAAAACAGTCAGTTTCATATGTTCTGCTTCATTATAACTAACATAACATTCTAACAGGCCACTAAGCGCTGGACCTGTTGTCTGCTCCTCCTCGGCTTGTCAAATGAGCTGTGATGTTCAAAGCTGGGTCGTGTTTTGTCCCGTTGTCAAGGCTGCTATGAATGGAATGGAAATGAAACAAAGGCTGTGTCATTGTGTTTCAGATTTCACTCCACAATGGGAATACACGGTCTTGCCAAGCTGATTGCTGACCATGCTGCCGGTGCCATTAAAGAGCAAGACATCAAAAACTATTTTGGTAACTGTTACAAATGAGTGTGATGTGACTGACATTATATCAGATACACGTTTCATGGACAGTGCTGTAGCGGATCATAGACCGAAGTATTTTATTTAGGAGTTGTTGATCTGATCTCAAAGCACTTTGGGTTCCAGTCGGTAGAAAAGTGCAGATCAATTAGGACCAGAGTGTAATTATTCGTTTGTCTTAAGTTAGATATAAAGAAACACTTTGCGTCTTCATTCATTATGCGACATGGTTCCTCACTGAAAGTCTAACACGCAGAGCGTCTGCCATGTAAGTAGTGAACCTTTGTGCAGTAACTCTTTGCAGTACCGCTACTAGATTATCAAACAGACAAGTCTGTCTGCCATATGCCAAGAAAAACAACCAGTATTGAAATTAAAACAATCATATCCAGAATACAGACTTCATATGATATTTCCTTTATCTGGGAAATGTGTTTGTCCAGACTAAATAATTTACAAAGTTCTTCTCTGAACCAATACAGGAAGGAAAATTGCTATAGATGCCTCCATGTGCATATATCAGTTCCTGATTGCTGTGCGACAGGATGGCAATGTTCTGCAGAATGAAGATGGAGAGACAACCAGGTAGAGTCCCGACAATACAAGACAGTAAAATACAGACAAAAAAAAGAACAATGTTTACTTAGGTTTATTGGAGAGCAGTTTGTTTAAGTCTGGACGAATGTCTAATTTTTTTATATCTTTTTTTTGACAACTGCTGACTCTTTCTCACAGCCACCTCATGGGAATGTTCTACCGGACAATCCGCATGCTGGAACACGGCATTAAACCTGTGTACGTGTTTGACGGCAAACCCCCACAGCTCAAGTCAGCAGAGGTGTGTGGTTTGTGTGTTGTCCAAAGTGCCACTTAAGTCAATAGTTTCTATGATGTAATTTTTGAGGCAAAATATGACCTTTACTTTGCTCTCCCATTAAAACTATTAATTCTTTATTGTAATCTTGTTAGTTTTTTGCTACTGCTTTCTTTAAGGTCTTTGCTCTTGTCTCTTTCAGCTGGAGAAGAGAGGGGTGAGGAGGGCAGAAGCTGAGAAGATGCTTGCTCAAGCCCAGGAAATGGGTACAGCCACTTTCTTTTCACACTTTACTAAAACAGTCATGAGTGGTTTCTGGATTTTTTTCTATACACTGTATATCTTATCACGATCAGTGTGTTTTGGGAAGTTAGCAGTACTGCAAACTAATGTGATCAAGCTTTACTTCAATTTTTTAAATAAACAATCTTTTCAACTGTATTTTTTTGTCTCAATGTAGGGGAACAAGAGAATATTGATAAATTCACCAAACGCCTAGTGAAAGTCACCAAGCAGCATAATGATGAGTGCAAGAAGCTGCTGACCCTGATGGGAGTACCATACATAGAGGTTAGATCAAAAATGTGCTTTCCTTTTAATTTAAAAAAACTTTTAACTTAATTTTGTTCTCTTAAGTGTCCTCATGTCAGGGAAATTAGGTTCAGCAGTAACACTGTAGGGGAATATTCAGTTTATTTTTTTTTTTTGTCGTAGGCTCCATGTGAGGCCGAGGCCAGCTGTGCTGCTCTGGTTAAAGCAGGGAAAGTCTTTGCTACAGCAACTGAGGATATGGATGGGCTGACCTTTGGCACAAATGTCCTTCTCAGACACCTCACTGCCAGTGAAGCAAAGTAATGATGAATATCACTGATATCCACAATTAAAAATATTTAAAAAATAGACCTGTCTTGATGTTTTCCCTGGTTTTCTCCAAAACATTAACATTATTTATTTGTTTTAGAAAACTTCCCATTCAAGAGTTTCACTTCAGTCGCATCATACAGGACATGGGCCTGACCAACGAACAGGTATAACTTTTTTCTGATTTTATTACATTTTATAATCAGTAGGGAAATGTTTATATCTTGGGTAAAATCCAAGAAGTACTATCAGGAATAAATATTTTTAGTCTTGTACTAATTCCTCACTTCTATTATTCTTTCCAGTTTGTAGACCTCTGTATTCTGCTGGGATGTGACTACTGTGGTACCATCAAGGGGATCGGCCCTAAGCGAGCCATTGACCTGATCAGACAGCACGGCTGCATCGAGGAAATCCTTGAAAACATTGATTCCAGCGTAAGCCAGTGCTTGCTACAGTCTTTAAGTGCTTTAAATTAAACAAGAGACTTTTCAGGTCTCATTCTGTTTTTGTTTGTGTATATGTGTGTCTTGATTCCCTCATGCAGAAGCACCCTGCCCCAGAGGACTGGCTGTACAAAGAGGCCAGAGCTTTGTTTTTGAAGCCGGAAGTGGTGGACAGTTCCTCAGTTGAGCTAAAGTGGAATGAGCCAGATGAAGAGGGACTGATCCAGTTCATGTGTACTGAGAAGCAGTTCAGGTGAGGCTTCAGCAGCTTCTGTTTACCGAAGGGCTGCAGGTTGGATTGATCTGCTTTTCCTGTTTAACTGAGTTTCCTTGCATTGATAATGGATGTTAATAGCTAAGCTGATGGTGCTGGTTGCTGCAGAGCATCAGAACAGCTGGTTATACAACGTGTGACCAGTAGGCTGCACTGTTGGCCAGTAAACAGCACAGTCAGTCATCAACTGAAGCACTAAGTCAATATGAAGCAAATGTGTTGAAAAAAAAGACACAAAACACCTGAGACCATGTTAAGGATCGCTTTTAACCAGACTGTATTCTACAACTGTATTTTGTGCTTTATTATGATATGAAGTACAGATGTAGAATAGTAACTAGATATTTAATACGTCTTGGTACCACGTAGCATTGTACAAACCCTCATGTGGCGCTTTGGGTTTCTCTTCCAAGTATCACGTTACATACAACCCAGTTTTTGCTTTTTGTTTTTAAACAATTACACTATAAAAACAGAATTATACATAGAATAACTGATCAGTTGATTTATGTACCTGTGTTCAGTGAAGACAGAATCCGTAACGGCTGTAAGAAGATTGTGAAGAGCAGACAGGGAAGCACACAGGGACGACTGGACTCTTTCTTCAGTGTGACTGGATCTCTGTCCTCCAAACGGAAGGTACATTTATCAAAGCTCCTGTGTGGTGTGGGACCACATTGTTGAATATTTGTATATAGTCATTTCCTAAACCTATAGATAAAGTTGGTGTTTTCAGAAGGCTGCTGTATTTTCATGCCGGAGTAGGATGTTGAACTGTTGAACTCATTTGGTCTTTTTCTTTTGTCTCCTGTAGGCAGATAAACCTGAGACTAAAGGTTCAGCGATGAAAAAGAAAAAGACTGGAGCCACACCAGGCAAATTTGGAAAGGCCAAATAGTCTGACAATGAATATTATCAGTAACAGATACTAAATAAATGGCATTCAAACAATGTAAACGTGGAGTTGGGACAAGAGAAAGCTGCGAGACAACAGGAAGGTGTGTTTAATAATAAGTTCACATCAACAACAGTATTGTACATTTTCATACCTCTTATAAAAAAATCCAAGCTAGGATGTTTTTATGAGCTGTTTAATTTACGTGTTTTATTTGTGTTTTCTGTTGTGGAATAAAAGTGTTGAAGTCTTTTGACTTATTTGGAGGTCCAGTTTTCATTTTAACCACAAGAGACAATCATCAGGCAGAGATAACAGTTTTTTTTTATGTGCACTGAGTAGCTCAGTGCATGAAGGGGAAGACCAGACCGACACTTACTTTCCTTCAGCGTTGCATGTTCTGTGATAATGTGCAAAACCTGGAGAACTACATCTTATCACTGGTTTCAATGTGACATTCTTTATGTCAACTCCTGTAAAGTTCTTTATGGCTATTGGCTTCAGGCTTAAATCCAAATGTAGCTTTTTCCACCACCAGATGTCATTGTGCTTCTCTCTTTTTATAAGTCTTTTACAGGATAACGATTAAAAAGCTTCAGTGCTTTTAAGGCTCCATCCAAAAGTACTATGTATCTTAATGTTTAAATATTTTTCCTCTTGTAAACGAACTCCCCCGGGCTGGGCTCATTAAAACAGAAATAAACAGTATATCCTCTGTGAGAGTTCTAAGTTTCCACAAATCTGTTCTGGCAAACATTTGCAGCTTCACATGCCACAGTGGAGAAGTGGAGCTCTCCATATTTAGGGTGTCCTGGTTTTACTGATGTGTCTTTAAATCTGCTGTTTACCTAAACGATAATACACTTTCATTTCCACTACATTATCACGTAAATGTGTTATGCTTCTTGTTCACATGCAATGCAATTAACACAGCATCTGCAACTGTTGACAAAACTTTAGGCTAGATCATTTTAATGGGTGGTTCAGTAAGTGACAGGAAAATTTATTTCATAGTAGGGAAGAAGCCACACACAGTTTTTTTTTTCTGTATGTGCTTGTTTATGAAAAAAAGTCACTGTTGATGATGAGGACCTTCTGAGCCTGGTGTTCCTTAAAATTGAGACTCGCTCTCACGTTGAATCTTTAGGCTACGAGTTTTTTCTTGATTTAAAGGCTCAGTTTGTCGTCGCGTTAACTTGCCTGCAGGACTTCCTTAACATCTCTGGTCTCTGTAATACCTAATACCACATGCTTTCACACACCTGCTGTTTACACACCTATTGTATGTATTAAATCAACAGTGCCGTTCCCCCGAGGAGCGTTGCCAATTTAGAAGCTTGTTCAGCTGCTCTTTAGTTGACTACTTGAATTCCTGCCATATTTTTTGTCTCACAAAAGCTTTTCAAATTTGCAAAACGTTCACCTCAGTTCACACTGAGCAAGTTGATGAGGTTCAACACGTAGTCATGGATTTCCTGTGTTAGTTGTTTGTACTCATAGCTTTAAAATCAAATATACTGGCTTAGACATGCATAGTTGGGTAGACAGAGACTTTATAAAAATACTTTCTGTTTTGCAAGTTCCAAAAAGTAAATAGTGCTAACATAGTTAACATTGAATAACTTATAGAAATTCAAAATAGCCTATACAAATAATGCAGTAATTTGGTGTTTCGGCATAAAGCTTAAAGATGTAAAATGTTTGAAGAGAATCCACTGAATGTTGTGTTTTGTCAGGAACCAGTGGCATTTTTCCATTTTTTTCCACTATAGTCCAGAGATGACAGAATCAGTAGATCATATCAATACTGATCACTCCGCTCCTGTCATGGAAAGTCAATGTACATTCCACATGTTATAGTGTTGAATCGATTGTGGACACAATTGTCTCTTGCACCACAGCATCTTCTCACTGACACAAAGTCTATGTGAGAGGAAAAAACACCACAATGGCTTATGTTTAGTGGACATTAAAAATGTCTCTCAGTTTGGTCCCATTTATGTTGTTTACCTTTTTTAACTTAAATGACTTGGAGTAATGGCACATTGTCATATACTGTAGTCACTCTGAATGATGATGATCCGGACACACCAAGTGGGTCTACACTACAGTTCAGAGGCGTGTTGCTCCTCCTCTGTTGGATGGAGCTTTTAAAAAGAGACATTGTTAAGTGCTCTAAAGATAAAAACAACAATCAGTAATCGCTGTAATAATGTTTTATGTGAAATAACCACTACATACAAAAGCAAACAAGTACTGAGTCAGTTCAGCTTGAATTGCTTTCCAGTGTGTGATGGTTCTCACACGGAAACAAACAATAAGTTGTGGTGTATTGCTGACTTCAGACAGAGAAAATGGATCAAATCAATCAATGTTTTGCACATACAAACTACAGGAATAACGGCTGCGTACACTAAAACATATTCATCCATAGTATAAATTCAAAATTAGAAAGATAAGTCTGATTTTGACCTAATGTTTCCCAGTGATGAAGAGAGGCTATAAGGACGAGGATGTCCTGGAAACAGACAGGTGTGAAATCAGTGCGCTTCGTAAGACTCGTGTTGAAAATCATCACCATGTGGAAACACATGATCAGGAGGCAGAGAGATGACTCAGGTTATAAGCCCAATTGTGGTTTTGTCATAGAATCCTCCCTTCATTCATCTCATGTTTCAGAGGAAATATTGTAAATTTGGAATCCACTTTGATTTCTAGAAAAGTCCAGTGAGGTTTTTTTTTTAAATAACCAGACTTCATATTGTATATACATGTAATACTATAAACTGCAGTGTGGGGAAACTGGGTTGGTCACATGCACCTGACTATCAGACAGGTCAAAGCAAACCACACATAAGAGGAATAAAAATCAATTAAGCATGTCCGATGGGACTTTAATAATTAGCACATTTTATTAATTTATATTATCGTCTATACTGTATTCAAGACTCAAGATTCAAACAACTTTATTGATCCCGCAGAGAAATTGTCTTGCCTTGTAATAGCTGCTCTTATATGCAATAGTGCATTATGTCAGCGTTAATGAGAATAAGAACAGCGTAGCAATCTACACACACACACACACACACACATGGGAATATTAGACTCATTAACAAAGACGTAGTTGGGATATTTTCCTTCTTGAATATCTGTCTCAAGAGAAATGTTCCTATTTTCAGTTCCTACAGAGGTTGTGTAACGTTTTAGTTTTACTTTAAGTATTGGCTGAATTAGTTATTGCCAGTTTGACCTGCTTCCTCTCATTGTGCAAAGACGGACTGAGCACGTTTGAAACGTCTACCTCTGCATTTCCCAGAAAGCTGAAGTGTTTACTTGAAAGGTTGTCTGTAAAAACTGCTTCTTGTACAAAATAATATGAAATTCCACAGCAGTGTGAGATGTATATTATATACAGGTGGCGGTATGAGGTATATGCATATATAGGATATGCAAAAATGTGAACCCTACATGTCTAAAGAGAGACATCATCCCTCCTCCGTGTCTCTGTATATACACATGTGACCATGAAAGGAGGTGGCAGCGCAGTGATAAAGGGAGGAGGTCTGTTCCCACACTGATGAGCACAGTTCACAGCTTCAGGCTGCAGCCACTGACTCAGCACAGGACAAAGTCCCGCAGCTCACACACTCATGACACACTGAAGAGGCACATATGGCTGGATCTGCTTCGCACCTTTGGGAAAAACATGAAGTGGGTCAGAGCCAGAGTGAGAGTCATGATAACAGAACAACAATAACATAATAAAAAGTCCCATTGCTGGTTCAAAGCTTTCCTTTCCCCCTCCACACCCGATGCCCTCCGAGGAGTTGTCAGAGATTAAAGCAGTTTTACGGCTTCCAGCTCCTGATCTTTAGTCTTTGTGTTGCTCGGTGACCAAGTCTCCAAAGAATGCAGCAGACTTGTCAGCAGGCCAGGCTGACAGCAGTGAATGTGGACCTGCTTCCTGTTTCCCTCCACCTGATGCAAACTGTATCTGCTCCGCAAAAGCAGCACTGACAGAAGTTATGCTGGTGATCTGACACATCGGATTCTGAGCACAGCTGAAGACTAAATAGCGTGTTAGATACAATAGGAACATTCCTCAAACTGCACTTTCCTATCCCAAATAAATTTCATAAATTAATCCATAGCTCAAAAGTATTTGTTGGCTGTAGGGGAGATGTCACTTTCTGACACTGTGCAAATACTGTATGTGTATTTAACTGACTTACTACAGCACGTACTGTACAGGTTTTACTGCTGCACACAAGCTTTTTTTGCATCTGTGTTAAAACCAGATTCAAAAAGACCACACACATTTATTACTTCTTTAAATGAGAGGCTGTTGCCACCTCCCATGAGTCACTGTTTGTAGCGTCTTGCACACTGCCCGTACAAGCCTGGATTATTATTCCAATTTTCCATCCAGTACAAAGTCCATGTCTGTGTCAAACAATCGAGGCAACTTGGAGAGTTGGGAGGTGTGTGTGAAGTCTTGATTACATTTTATTTCTGAGTGACTCTCCCACTTAGACTCAACTGACTCAACGGACTAGACTCTTATTAATACTCTAGGTCAATGTAGAGTCAACAACAGGATCACACTCTGCCAGTATTGGGGCCAGTGAGTTCAAAGATCTCTCCTGTGTAAGAGATTTGGATGTCGGAGACATTTCCTGACTAAATAAAGCTTAGCTAACACAACTAATATCAATATTTTGGAGCAGGAAGGAAGCACATCTCCAGTGCTCTGCGTGAATTTACAGACACGGCGGTTCCCACTTGCTCATAAACACCGTGGAGAATTGTGGGACCATGTGTTTTATTTTGTTCAAGAAATTCGAGTGGAAGCTACTGATGGTGGACATAATGAAGTTAGAAATGCTTGCAGTTATTTTTAGATTCAAGCTGTTTGTGACCTCGCCAAATACCACTTTTAATTGAGGAGTGTGTTTTCATTATCTCCCACTCTGCCTGTAGGAGCATTTCCAGAAATCTCACTTCAGTTTGCACCTCTTGTTGTTCACAGACTACCCCAGGTTAAAGCCACCAAACTTTCTCAAATATTTGCAAGCCGTGTCAGCAAGACATCAACACGACAGAGCCTCACACCCCTTGACCCCTTCGCCCCGGAGCATTTCCTGTAATCCGGCATAGCTCGCACAGCAGAGTCTCTTGTTCCAGATGTTGGATTACCAAACGAACTGTGAGACTATAGAGTTCACACGTAGGAGAAGCTCAGGGTCTAGCTTGTGTCTGGGTCGCTCATGGGTCATCTGAATAGTTGGCTGCTGTTTGATGAAAGGAACCAGATGCAGCAATCGTCCAGTCATTTAAGAAGCATTCCCATGCTTTTTATCTCAAACATCAAAATGCCTCACTTAAAACATTCAGGAGTGGAACCAGAGCTCCACTCCTCCCATAGTCTCATGTTGAAATGTTTTTGTGCTCATCGGCTGTCGGTTTCCTGACTTAGTTTTACTGTGAGATAGTATTGATCAGTTGCAGTTCTGTTTTGTGTGGTTGGCCTGGCGCTTCCCAGCCCAACCCTGCCCAAACAGGAAGTAAACAAAAGAGTAGAGGATGCCAAGTTGTTCTTGAGGGAATCCACGTTAAAATAATTTCCCCAAGTCTACCTAGAGGCCAATTTCCATAGTGCGTCATTCCCACAGAACCCTCTTCTTAATTCTTAAGGAGACTATTTGTTTGGGGGACAATTACAGTGTTTACAACCTGGGTAAGGCATTTGTAATGAAAGTGATATTTGGAATATATCGCACATGTATTTTTAACGTGATTTTATTGGAATTTTAAAAGGAGTAAAAGGTGCAAATGTGTCTGTGTGTGTGCTTCTTCGATTGCAATACAAAAGAACAGGAGGGATTTGATTGACTATTCAACATCACAACACGTGATTTTAGATATAATCTTTTCTTGCTGAATGTTTGGAACCTGCTATTAGTTCAGTGGACAGAGTTGTCAGGGGGCCCCTGCAGGGTGCAGTCTATCATTGATATTGGACTGAGATCTGTTGCTCTCTGCAGCCCCAGAGCAGCTACAGATAATAAACACTTAACTTTGTTTAAGTGGGAAACATGTTTTTGTTTCCCAGATGATCCGACTGAGGCAGCAGGGAGCGACTGATTTCACAAAACACATAACAGGAGTAAAAGTCACTTTTTTTGTTGCCTTTATTGTCAGTTTCCTGATAGGTTGCACAGTGGTGAACTCTCTTGGGGTTAATTCTAGTGCACGTCTTCAACTTGAGAGAATAATTTCATAATTTCATGTTCAGATTTTGAAATCGCTTTCCACACAACTCCTCCCAAAATAGCCCCGTTCTGCTTCCACCTAAAACCTTATCCTACTAACCAAATGATGAACGCTTATTTTGCTGAGGTATTTAATCAAATGTGCAAAGACCAGCAACACCTTAACCATAGCCAACAATGGAGCATGATTAACATATGTTTGACTTTAATACTGTCCCAAAAAATCGCTAGAAATGCTGGATTGTCAAAATTTCAGCCACTGTAAGTATGTTGAAATGTTAAGCAATATGTAAAACCTTGTCAGCTAAAAATATTTCTGGTATCCACATTTATTGTATTATTAGATTAAAATATTGACAAGTAATCCAGCATTAAGCTGGAGTTTTATGTTTTATATCACTTTGTTGTTCTGAATTACTAATTATTTGAGACAATTAGCGAACACTATGTTATGGCAATACAGTACAAACACATTAAATTAGAGGACCGTAATATTCAGCTTTTAAATAATAATAAAAATAAATATAAAAAACCTTAAATTTTGAGAATTTTGAGGCCAAAACTTGCTAATAAATTAATAATTTATAAATTGACAATTTCGTCTCCAAATGTCCCTGCTACATATTTATACAGCTTCTACAGCAAAAACATAAATCTTTCAAAAATGTATGAATTGTGAATTACAGATAACACTAGCAACAGTTAGAACAAGCCCAATTTCACAAATATTATTCACAATCCTGTGAATCTTGGGAAAAGAGTGAATTATTCATATACATATTTTTACAATCAGAGGTGAAACATTCATTCTTACTAGAGGCTCTGTGTCAGTCAGTAATAGGATGGCGCAGTATTTGCCTGTGCAATATTTTGTTCTCAGGCTGATTTTTACATCACATTTAGTCATTTGGCAGACGCTTTTATCCAAAGCGACTTACAGAGTAATTTGGTACATACATCAATTTACAGTATGTGAGCTAATGACTCGGGCAGTGTAATGTTGTAATTGGAGCCCATGCCTTTGGGGCAAACATGGGTCCTGAATTACAGTATATGCACGTTTCTCCTTGAAGTCATTGACTTTATCGACCTGGCTGTTTCATTTTCCCCAATTACATCACCATTCCACATTTAGATTAGTTTTACAACAAATATTTCCTCAGAATTTACAGGAAGTCAAATGTACTGCAATCCACTACCAAACGTCACTGTCTGGTCACATAAAGAAACCACAAGAGTCCTGAATCAGAGTTTTGTACCACTCTGACTTACATAAAACTTTTCCATTTGTAACCCCAGAGTTTAATGCCTTTCACAGATATGTCAGGGTTTCCAGGGCTGGCAGTCTATAAATATAAAAAACATGCAGCAAAGACACGTACATGTGGTGGATAAAGAGTCGGTTTAGGCTGATGTCAAGTTTATTTGTACAGCTAATGTATAAATGCCTCTGCAGGTTTTACAGACCCGTTAGCATCTGATCCAGAGCCACTTTGAGTTCTGACAAAAACACTGAACACGGAGAAATTTATCCAGCTTCTAATACAGTCTAAATTACTGTAAAGCCTCCACAAAAAAATTTGGTGATTAAATATTACCATTAAGAAATTAAATGACTACTAAGTTCTACTACTACTAAATGAATCTAACCATTACACACACACACCATTAAACCTGAGATTTCATACAGTTCAATAGCAGCTAATTCTGGGCATTTTGTTGCCTTTACACGGCAGCACCACCACATATTTTTCTGTAACTGTTTGGTTTCAACATGCTGACCATTTCCTTAGTCACATCCGCTGTGTTGTGAGTTCAGAGTAAGTCCAAGCAGAAGTGGTAATTCACAGAAATTCAAAGTAATTGTTCCTTCAAGATAACAGATTCTGTAAGAAGCAAATACGACACACCTGGTGCAAACAGGTAAAAGGTAAAGGTGTTATCTGTCTGGATCTGTGTCTCGTAGCCAGCCAGACATCAGTGCCGAAACGTCTGCATTTACTTACCTTTGATTCGTGCTTTCATAAGCTCTTATGTAACATGGGGGCAGGCAACCTCAAGTTCAGAGTATGGAAAATGACTGTCTGTTTCTTAACAAGAGACGTGACCTTATAGTTGACCCACAGATGTAGACGTGTACTGTTACCACGTGTAAGTTGACATGTAAATTTAGGATTAGCGTTTCTATGTCTATGCGTGACAACTAAGACCCAATTCCTTAGAGAAACTTAGGGAGAGCTAATTACTGATAATGAGTGACTCATCTTTCAGTGGCTTGCAGCCACATTCCAGCAGGATGTTATGCATGTCTTGGCAGATGTTAGTGACATTGCTACTGAGATACTCCCCACCTCAGTGACTGCGCTGGTTCCCAGTAGGGAGATAGTCAAAGCAACAGGCAACAGGAGCCCACATACATATTTATCAAAGAATGTCTGTTCCCTTTGTTCAGTTTCATCAATTTAAGTCATGCTGCACTAAACAAAGCTGCTTTTCCCACAAGTGCACAATTGTTGAAAATTGGTAACAAGTTACAAGACGGTACACAAAAATGCAGTCAGTCACTGACGAAGTATGCACGATTAATAGTGATGTTTCCAAAAATGATCAAGGCACAGGAAGGTTCTGAAATTTGCAGTGCCTTGCAAAAGTATTTATACCCCTTAAACCTTTTGTCATGTTACAAATGTAAATGTAAATGTATTTTATTTGGATTTTATGTGATAGATCAACACAAAGTTGCACATAATTGTTTAGAAGCAAAATGATAAATGGTTTTGAAAAATTGTTACAAATAAATATGTGAAAAGTGTGGTGTCCATTTGTACTCAGCCCCCTTTGTAGTTCCACATCTAGAGAGTGAAATTTATGCTCATTCTTCTTTGCAAGAAGAAGGCTTCTTCTAAGAATGGCTTTCTTCTTTCCACTTTTCCATAAAGGGCGGATTTGTGGAGTAGACGACTAATAATTGTCCTCTGGGAAGATTCTCTAATCTGAGCTGTGGATCTCTGCAGCTCCCCCAGAGTTACCATGGGCCTCTTGACTGCTTATGCTTAATGTTGTCCTTGCCTGTCAGTTTTTTATTATCAAAAAAACACTGTACAGGTTAACCTATATACAAAGAGAAAGACAAAATAAATGTTCTTCCAAAATAAAAAAAAATCCAAAATAAGAAAATGGTAAATTCTTCCCAATTAGAAACACACTGAGTTCAAGTACTTATTACTTTAGTCCAATCAATACTGGTACAAAGACGACAAGGAAATAAAAAAATCAAGCACATCTTCATCAGTTCCAGAACAATGTAAAATTAAATCCCCATTCATGCAAAATCCAAGAGGGAGGGGTCTTTGGGTACTTTGTGTTCCCACCTCTTACACTCATCCCTGTCTGCTGCATGGAGGACACCACTGCAGTGTTGACACCATTGTGTCTTTTTGCACTCAGAAGCACCACACCCAGCCCCCCTCCCCTCCTCGGAGCCCAGTTACTTTCCATTTTTCTGTTAAGAAAGAAAGATTTTATTCCATGATGAAGACGCTGTAGGCTGTTGAAAGAGCTCATCTATTAAAACAGAATACCAAAATGTCGGTGGAAAGTCTGTCCCGTGCTTTAAATCACACACCAGAGAGAAATTTATTCCATCGTCTTCCACTCAGTCTTGTTGTCTACCTTTAATATCCTTGCTCCCACTTCTGTGACCACCCTTTCCGGATCTCATCCCCTAATTCTCTTATTTTTTGAAAGCTTCACATTGTAACTTATCCTTCTGACCCTGCGACTAACATCACCATGGTCAAAAGCACCTGCTTGGTTTAAAAGGTTCCCCAACACGGTGCAGGGCCTCAGCCAAGCAGCCCCCCCTCCCACGAATACAGGGATTTCCAAAAATAGGTTGGAATATCACATCCCACCTCCCACTGATTACACAGTCCAGCTGGGGCGGGATGGAGGCCCATGCCTCAGCTGCCTCCTGGCAGAGCCGGCACGCTCTCCCCTGATCTATCTATCTGGCGTGTTCCTTGGACTTGATGCTGTTTGTTCACTAATGCGCTCTAACAAACCTCAGAGGGCTCCACAGAGCAGGTGCATTTATACTGAGATTAAATTACACACAGGTGGACTCTGGTTACTAATCAGGAGAATTCTGAAGGCAACTGGTTCAACAGGATTTTAGAGTAACGGGGGCTGAATACAAATGCATGTCACACTTTTCAGATATTTCATTTTAAAAGATTTTGCAAAGCATTTATCATTTTCCATTCACTTCACAATTATGTACCGCTTTATGTTGGCCTACTACACTAAATCCCAATAAAATACATTTGTGGTTGTAAAGTGACAAAATGTTGAAAGGTTCAGAGGGTACAAATGCTTTTGCAAGGGACTGTACATGATGAAATACACTGTAACTGCCTGTTCTGCCTCTAATCTTAGGTTTCAATAACCAGGGTTTAGTTCCTTCCTGTTTTATGATACGACAGCAACCCTTTGGTTAAAGGATACTTTCATCATTTTCTAACTAAACTGTATGTTAAACATTACCCATAAAGACAATAAAACTACCCATTTACATTTGGTGTCAGTAACTCTGCAACCTGCATTTGCTTCTTTATCTGTAGAGTTCTGTTGAGGCTAAAAAACACATAGCTCCACTGAGTTGCCACACTTCTTTATTTTAATATGCATGATGAAAATATGACAATATTTTTAAAATGTTGGCACACACTTACTTCTAACGGCTGCAAAATGTTACTGTGAACCTGAGCTGAACTTGCTCAACTATTATTTTTGGACTCATGTTTGTAAAAGCTATTGGACAAATAAGCTAATCTAGTAAACCAGATACATTGTTGGTTTTAGTGTCTGTGGAGACTGAAGAAAATATTGTTAATGTAAAAACTGAGGATTAGGTACAAAATCAACATGGTGAGGAATCATAATGAGGTCAACTGTACATTAGACTGACAAAAAATGCTTATTTTTGACTTAAAGTAACAACTTTATTAAGGTTATGGGGCCTTCATAGTTACAACAATAACCACACTGATATTGGTCATGGTAATAAGTAACCGCTGCTGGAACAGGCTTATCAGCTAAGATCATTTCAGCTCAGACTGGCAAGTCTTTATCTCTTCATAAGGGTACAGTGCGTTCTCAGCGCGCACATGCATCACCACCATAAACCTCAACAGGAACCAGGGTCTGAAGATGTCACTGCACTGCCGACAGTCATGTTCCAACAGGTGAGCAGCCCATTTCTGTTGAATACCACCAGACCAAACCTTCCCTCCTCCACATTCCTGGACATGCTGAGGCACCGTGCACCAAACCGGTCTACAAGAGTGGAAATTTACTGCCTACGCAATTTATTGTGGCACTATTACAGTAAACCATGTGTTTTTGAAAGAGTCATCAGTGTTTGACACGTTTTTCTTTAGCTGCTTCTGTTTTCAGAAGTTCCCAATACTCACGTTTTAATCATTAAAATAGCAAATACTGGGTCAGCGTTTTAATCTTACTCATGCACTCACTGATATAGTAGAGTATGAAGTCTTCCCGTAATTATTTAGTAGCACTTCATGAGTACAATTGGAAGAATGGCACAGGATGGTTTGCAAAATATGTTTTCAGTACAACTTGTTTTTGTAGGAAACAGGTTTGAAAAAAGTCAGTAACTCTAGTGGGTTTATGAGTCTAGTTACTGATAGTTTACGACACATGCTGACTAGTCGGGACAGTAATGGCAGATACAGAGGAAACAGAAATAGTACGAGGAGTGTCGAATGTGGAAATGATGCAAAGGAGAAAAAACATGCCTGACTGGGCCTTAATGGAATAACATCCGGAGTCTGCCCTCTTCACTGGTGTCACTTTTTATTTTTTATTCATTTTACTATTTTATCTTTCATTATACGTAAGTTTCACCGAGGGAAAAAAAAATGCTGTAGGTTACCAAATTCTCTGTCTGATCTATAAAAGTTATTAGAACCAGAGTTACTGAATGTATAGTCTCAGAGTCGGGTCCTTCAGACAGGATTTCTTCTTCCTGGCTGTGTTTGGGTACTTGGGTAAAGGCTGAAAGCACAGAGGAAGCCTGGCCTGTAAACACTTCAGAGCCCACCCAGCCAACGAACCCCAGGGAACTGAAGAAGCCCTCACTCTGACACTTGATGAACGTCCCGGCTCCACTGTTTTACTTTGTGTATTCTGTGGTGCTCTGTCGCTGGTAAGAAAGCTTTTCAACTAGCATTTATGGGAGTTTGAAATAACTTAACAAACCTCAAAGGCGAAAGTGCAACACGCAGTACTTAAAAACATGGAATGCTGATCTATTTAGAGGTCTACATCTGGTATTTACAGAGGGAGGGGAACTCCTCCTGGCCTGCCTCTGTGAGAAGCATTTTTATTAGAAAAAATGAGTTTTAATAAACTCTATAATCATTTTTTTAAAATAAAAACTTTGTTTACTTTGTTTTCCACACCCAGAGAGGCGTTCATTCAAATATATTTTCATTACTGAATTATCCTCAGAGTTTACACACACAAATGCGAGAAGAATGCCACAAACACCTTGTCAACCAGTAATTATCCTAAAAATAGATGGGGCACCCACGAAAGTCATCACATACTATTTGAATTCTGCATATACACATGTATATTATGTATTAAATGATGGCTCAGACTTACAATTAGACTATTTCTCATTTTTCCAAACTTTGGACAGACACTGGCTGAAAGAAACGGTGAACAACATTAACCTTGGAAAAAGTTGCTTGGGATGTGACTAACATCAGGCTTTCCCATATTTCCCTCAGTTTATTTCGCTGCAGTGGATGATCCTCGTTCATTAGTCACTATCTATCTTCAGCAAATCTACAACTCAAGCATTTCCAGCCAACCCCGGCATGAACCACGCTGGGATTTTCTTCAGCCTGTCTGTCCGTCTACAGCCCCTTCCTGTGGTCTGGAGGCTGTGGAGTCCTGCGTACTGCTGCACCACCAGGCCTCACAGTTAAAGTCTTTGTTGGACAGACTCCAGCCAAAATTGCTTTAGACTGATTACTGACGTTCAGCTGCCACCACTTGTCCTTTTATGTTCAAAATATTAGAGTTGTTTAATCAAAGTCACGCTAAATAACAAGTCTAAGCTACATTTCTTTCTCACATTCTGACAGACGAGGATGTGAAGTGAGGATGTACTGTAGATTTGTTGACTGTGGGGATGTTGGGACTGGCACTATGGAATATGATTATAATTTCAGATCTTTGCATTCCATGTCGTTGACATATGCCATATGTCCCCCGTCATTTCAATTAGAATGATCGTACCTGCCAAAACTGGACATTTTCCAATGCATGCATGTACCTGCTGTGCACACGGCCTCTCCACCCACACTGAAGGATCCAGGAGGTTTTATTCTGCAAATGAGGGGAATAAAGTCAAAGCACCGACTAAATCCCGGCTCTCTCCAGAGCGCTTTCATAACATTGAAAGCGCTCTGGAGAGATTCTTTGCTAATTACCTTATTACCAGATTACTTAAGGGATTGCTAGCAGGTCTGTGCCGGCTCTGGAAAGTCCACCACGTCTGTGGAAGCCCAGCAAAGTGTCTTAAGGGAGCCAGACATAGTAGTTTAAATGGTTCACTATTGATTTCTTGCAGTACTCACATTTTTGGTGAGTACTTCATGAACCTTTCTCGTTGTTCTCTGCTTTCGTAGATGACTAGGCCAACGGGGAGGGCGTATTGTAAGGAAGTGGCTCCAACAGATGCCTTCAAAGCCATTCCACCCCACCCATCACAAATGGGAAGAGTGTTCCTAATGCTCTGGTGGGATTCATTTTTCATTCCCCACATGTGTCATTAAACCTAGAGAGAAAATATACACGACCGTATGAAGAGAACTATTAAATTTTTGCCCGAGTCTGCTCTATTTGTGTCAAAGCTGCCTTAGTTCACAGGAATGTTGATCCCGTGTTTGGCTCTCATCAGTCATCTGAGCGGGCTGATAAGCCGGCCGACTGTGGACACTGTGGCTGTTGACAGACTGCCAGCAGCCTTCAGCTGACACACTGTTTCCTTCCACTTTATGGCTAAAACAGATGACCGATATTAATACTTTTAAAATACCTTTAATGAGAAAAGCCGCTGCTCTGTGGTCAAGGTCAGTAAAGAGAAGTTGCACATAAGCCGCTTCAAAAGAAGTTTGTTAACCGGGCCCTTGCTCACCAGGCACCTCTTGAGCAAGTCCCTTCAGGAATTTGCAGTGTCAAGATTGCAGCGATTCATTCAACCAATCCCCTGTGAATTCTACCTGACCTTGCAATTTGACACATCAGGAAAACTGCAACATGCATCATAGTTTTTCAATAAAAGCTGTCACATAATCCGGCTTTATGTGCAGCCAGAATCACACAAAGGTCTACGAAATCCTGAAGGGAGTGGTACATGGAGACAGGTTATAATAGACTGTAAGACAGTAGCTGATGCCAACTGAGGTCTGATTTTACGTGTTGACATGCACGGTGGCGTCAGTTAACCCTCAACTCTCTCATCTGAAATTTCCCTCGTTGGAGGTTACCAAGAGATCAGGCACTTATGTAATCAATTTCACGTTGTTTCCCACATTCTGCTCTTTCACACACACAAATCATTCATGACATCTTTGATTTATACAAGCGATACTGGACGTGTTGGTACTTGGCACATGTGGCACAATCATCCAACTTGTTGCTTAACAGGACAAGTCAAAACCAGTTGAGTGACTTAAACATGAACACAAATGCAACGGCAAAATGCCCACACTGTTTTCGTTGAGGATGATGGCATTCAGTAAATGTACAGTAACATAATGGACAATCTAGCTAAACAGGAAGTGTTGGTTGAGTGTCAGAAGCCTTTGTCTTTAAAGACCCTTCCCACAGGAAACAAGTGCTGCTTGCAGATTTCTTTCCTTTGGCTTGAGAGGCAAAAGAAATCAGTATGATTTTACTGAGCACTTATAAGTTTTATCTGACTTTTTCGTTCAGAAGTTGCCAGAAAAAACTGAAACACGTTAAGTACAAAGTGACAGTGATCAGGCTCCACGCTTGGGTTACGACAGTTGTGAGTTTGTCTGTGAGAAACAATGTAGACACAGATAAGTTTTTCCTCAGAATTCCCCTTTTCTTCAATTCCTGAAAACAGAGACTTCCAATAACACAAGTGGGGTCAGACATTTTCTTGATGTGCAAAGACATGAGTAATGTTGTTTTCTGATACATATGCTAGGAAAGGACTCACCTAGATTACCTCTGGCTTGGGTGAAGGAAAGTAAAGGTAAAGAAAATAAAGGAATGTTTTCAAAGCCAGAGTGATGTCTCCATTCCTCTTTTTGTCCATGAACAGACTGACTTAATAAAAACAGCTTGTACATAAAAACATGAAAACACAGATGACATGATTTCAATTCCATGCGAGTAATTCAAATTAATTTTGTCCCACTCTTCCTATAATTTCATACATTTGACCAATATACATTTGTCTCCCCACAGTGTAAACTATGGTCACTATTTTCTCAACCAGTGGATTATGAATCGAATCAGCTCTGACTACTGTGCAACATGTGGATCCAGAGAAAAAGAAAAAAGAAGAGAAAATCCTGAAGCGGTGAGGAGGTGTCCTTGTCAACAGTTTTCAAAGGGCTTTTATCTTGCTAGAGCATTTGCTTTCCCTGAACATTATTCATCATGGTAACAGGGATCCTGTTGCAAGAAAGTGTCCCAGAAAGTGCCACAATTGAATTTGAATATGAATACTGTGAGCACCAGCTCCATTGTACTGCAATGGAGGCAGAGACTAAAATCTGCACAAACTAGGCCAAAACTATTCACAGCGTTGAATGTAGTGGGTCTCTAACTGCCCTGGCCGAGCACAGAGAGAAACCAGACAAAAAGGGTTTTTGGCTGATGTTTTCTGCTTTCCATTGGTTTTACCACAAATTCAAACTTGGAACTCCACAGCATGATGTAATGACTGAAACGAGCCTCTGATGTGCCTGCGATGGTGAACTGGGACTCGAACCATGACTAACGCAGATGCCTCTTTGCTGTTTGAAGTTACTACTCCATACGTCATGCCGCTGGCACTTTGATTGTAAGGAGCTGCATGCAAGCACCCAGACAGGCGGTGTGGCTGCTCCGCTCTTTCTTTCCAGGAATAGGCCTGGGAATGTAGTTAAGGCCGAATTCCAGCAGGCGATTTACCCTGACTGTAGCATGGCCTGATAGCACGTAAAGAGAGGCGAGTTGAGCTCATTTTATTGTTTACATAATCCACCGAGTCATGCCGATGTATTTAGTTGTTTTCTACTTTACTGGAAAAACTTTCAGATATGATAAAATGGATGAATGTCAGGGAATTTAGAGAGATAATTAAAACACCAATTCTGTGGGAACTTACTTTTTTTCCATTGTTTGGTTTAATGTAGTTATCTATCAACACAGTGTTGATCTCTCATTTTCCCATTGAGGTTATTAGGAAAACGGGCTATCCACCCAAACATATATCTTTGTTGTGCTCCTAATTTTGAAAAATGTACTGTCAGATTTTGTATATGCAGTTGGGTGTGCGGGTGTGGGTGTGTAGGTGCACTGGAGGCCTTGTTTGCTGGAAATGCTTGGCGAATTCCTGCGTTTGCATTTAGTCGTTCCCATCACAGGGTTTGTTAGTATTCAAAGCCACACTGAAGCATGACACAGCTGGGCCCCTCACAGCCCAGGAGGGAGGTCCGTGGAGGATAATAGAGAGGCTCTGGCAGTGTGCCACAGAGATATTCCCAGCAGATTTGGGAAAAACTAAATCCGCGTTGAACAACCAATGTTTCGTCTCATTATCCATGACTCAGGCACGGTTTACTTGAGCGAAATGACCCCTGAGCACTGTGCAAAGCATGTTATGGTGTTTTGTGCATTTTTCCTGACTTTGAGGCTGCTTTCAGCTTTTTTTCCACGGGAAAAATCAATTTGCAGAGACTCGTGGTGCAAGTTACACCATGTGGAATAGAAATGCAGCAGTGTAAGCAGTCTGATTTGAAAAGTCTGCGCTGGCTTAAGAATAACGGAACCAAATGTTTCTGTTGAAGTGTGGTTGGTAGACCTCTACACTTCATAGCACCGCGGTAATACATTTCCACTGGTATTTCTTTATGTCTGGACGGTTAACATACTTCCTAATAACTAAGTCTATAAATAAGCCTGTGCTTCTCTCTTTGGTGTCCTGACTCATGCACTGAGCTCAACTGGCTTCTTAGGCAATGTCATCAGAGAGCCAGGCAACTGCAAATATCCAACCACAGCTGTATCATTGCTTCCACTGGTTTCGCTCATCTGTCCTGTTGGTGATATGCAGTGACCTCTTTGAAAGAATGTGTGGCCTGGACCTGTCTCACTAACTAAATTAACATGGTGCCAAAATGCATGTGAGAATACAGGCAAGTGCAATGGGCAACCTCTCCATATTAATTTTATTTGTAATCAGTACACTGTAAAAAAGAAAGAAAACTTCAGCAAGATGATTTAACTAAAGTTTAGATTTGAAATTCTTCAACTTTTATGAATATTTATTATAATCTCACCATTGACCCCTCAAGGCTCATATGGCTTAGTAAGAACAATGCAGTGAAGACCCTTCTCTGTTACGTTTCACTGTATTGTTTAAATTTTAAACACATTTTAAAACAGTTTCTGAATCCCCATTTTATATGGAAAGAAGGAGAATTTCAGGTGAATTGTAATGACTTGATGAAATGCATTCTGAGATGTATATATTCAGTTTAGTAAAGGAGAACAAATAAGTGAACTTACACAAGTGACTGAGTTAAGCAGACAAACCACCGGACATTTAGTCATATGAACGCACACTCTGTCATCTGTCTACACTAGGTGCTGTTAAGTGCTTGTATAGAGATTATTAAGTTAAGGGAAGTGAACAGTGTGGAATTAATTTTTCTGTGTTCCCCCATATAAGGACAAAAGTTCACTAAACTTTCTCAGTTTGAAGTGAATCAAAGAGAATGCCGTCATATAACTTACTGCTGTTAAAATCAGAGAAATAGTTGCTTTGAAAACATGATTTACCTACATTCCAATGTGAAACCTTCCAACACCGCAATCGATGAGAAATGGCTTAATATAAAAATGTGTTCTGAGTAAAGGTTTTAGATAAGAATCTAAGTACATGTTAAATTTAATAGTTTGGGCTCTTTCTCTTGGATTTTAGAATACTTTTGTATGGACTGTGTTTAAGTGCCCTGCATATGACATATTCTTAAAAGACAGAAAAATGGAAATGAATAAAGATTAAATAATACATTATTAATCCTAATAATCTTGCTAAAGCATTAACCGGAAAATATGCATGTCGAACATAACCAGATAATATTTGTTTGAATCTCTGTTTCATGTTTTAGGTTTGCAGGATTAAGAAACACATTGTTCTAAATAATGTTTTGCCAGAACAAAAAAAAGCCGTTTTCTATAATTGTTGGATGCTGACAGTCAGTAACGTTCAGTAACATGAAAACGGAGATGATCTGAAAATAATATTGACAAAACAAATACTACTACTACTACTACTACTGCCACTAATAATAATAATAATAATAATAATAATAATAATAATAATAATAATAATAATAATAATAATAATAACAATAACAATAATAATAATCATGATAATATAATGATGATGAAGATGATGATGATAATAATAAATATGAAAGTAGCCTTGTGAAGCGCATTACTCCATGAATGAATCCCCCCTCTTGTATCCGCGGAATGACCTCAGCATGAAACACGCGCTTGTATGTGCAGCGCGTGTGTGATTGGTCCTCGTGTCATAGGTGTCCGTGGTGACGACACGCCGGACGCTCCATATATGGACAAACCCCGCCGGGTTAAATTGCTGGAAGCAGAGTGAGGCGGGACAAAGAAGACAGACCCAGAGTGGGATCAGTTTTACCACGGACAGACTGGACTGAGCTTAATCCGTTTTATTGTTATTCTCCGGAGCACAGACACGATGGAACTGAGACTTGCAGCGATTCTCTGTCTCGCTTTTGTTCTCTGCACACACCCTGTTTCAGGTGAGTCCTCGCGCTCGTCCCATTAAAGACAAATGGACAAAACATTAAATAAAAAAAAATTAAAAAGAAAAGAAAAGAAAGCGCTATGATTAATTTGAATGCATATTTTTTTTTATTGTAGAGATTATACTCAGAATAAAGAGGCTTTGAGGTTTTGTAAAGTTGTGTGAGCATCAGGTCCCACACACACCGAACACAATCAAAAACGTTATTTAAGGAAGAATGTGTTTGGACATCATGTTCTGAACTAAACAGGCCACAATCCCAAAGTCCCGTTTTTAAATTGTCTGGTGAGCACATTTGTGAGCTCTGTGTTCCCAGGCTGCCAACAGGAAACAATGGCTGAAAGATCTAAATGGCCTGATGGTGAAAAGCAGAGAGCGAGTTTCAGGCAGGTTTAAAAGCCTGTGCAGAGAAATCCTGGGAATCAGTTCGATCCCGGACCTTTGGGGTGTGCTTTAGGTGACAAATAATGAACCACAAGTGTGTGTAGTTGTAGTCAGAGTGAACAGTCAGTCCATGATAATACATGAGCAAGTCTGTTTCATTTACTCTGATAAGAGCAGAGAGTTTCATTCAGCACTTTATAATCCTGGATTAGTCACACACTGTATGTTTTCTCTATATCCAAGTTAGTGTGTGTGCAAAGCAAAAATGCAAGTTCTGCATTTTTCATCTATATTGACGCATACATGTGTGTTTTTTTCACACGATTTTGCAATGTATATATATATATTTTTTTTTTTAATTATTATTTTGCAGGCTCTTATCCGACAGCACAGAATGTCACCTGGCAATCCAGCAACTTTAAAACCATTTTAATGTGGGAGCCTAAACCTTCAGCTGACTACTCCTACACCGTGGAGTACTCTGCGTAAGTATCTCACCATCCCCCCTTAGTGCTTTAATTTTTTCGAAGTGTTTCATTTTCAGCAAATTTGTTTTGCTTTTGCTTTCCAAGACACACTCCAGTTATGTCGTGTAAAGCTCGCACCCCATTGTTTGCTGGAGAACCTTGAACAAATGATTAATGACTACAGATCACGATAAGAGCACATTCCAATCCAGGAAAATAACCACAATGCTGATTTTAGTCCAGAAATATTCAAACAGGACATCATCATTTAAATGTACATAATAAATGCATCCTCACTGTTGGCGTCTGTAATAATCCCTCAGAGATCTGTTAGTCGTGTCTGTTTGATCAGCAGTACAGCTAACGCATGAACTTGTCAAACTGTTGCAGGGTCGGAAGGGACACACAGAGGAACCTTCACTGTATTCGATCCTCGGCGACGGCGTGCGATTTGTCCGACTCTCTGACTAATGTGAGCACCTGCTACACAGCCGACGTCCTGTCTGAACCCCCACTGGGCGCCTCCTCTGACATGGTTGAGTTCCCCTACACCAGCTCGCCACGATTCTGCCCCTATGAAGACAGTAGGTTCTTGTGCTACAATAAGCCGCTTTTTTAAAAATCCATATGATGTGTGATGGAGGTAACTTGTGCCCTGGAGCTTATTGTAGCCCAGCTCCTTCTACTTCAGTACGACAATGCTTTCGAACACTGATCAAACACATGTAAAACAGAAGTGCTTTTCCTTTCTGGCCAGTCAGACAGATACATTCAATATGTGCTACTGCATTAAACAATGACTGTTCTAATATGTAATAACAGTGTCATTATTACTCCAGACAGGCCATAGGACACTGTGTCTATAGTTTTCTTTGGAACAACGTTCTTCCCATAAAAACAGGCAGCTTTGTAATCTTGGGAAACCATCCTGCCTATGTCCACTCCCATTGAACAACAGCTCCCCTTCCTTTCAAACCTTAATTAAACCCTTGTAATAACAATTGCAACTGAGCAGCACAGTCATAACAATATACAAAATGTTCAAAACCATGTTTAGGCAAGTCAGTGCTGGATAAGAGCAGAGACACACATTTATATGAGACACACATGCACAAAGGATTATTAGAGTTTCAAACACACCGGTGATGCCAACAAAAAGTCTAGAAGGTGAAAAAATGGAAGCATTTAAACAAACAAAATGTTGCAGGTTACAGACCATGGAGAAAACTTTACCATTTTCTTATGCTAGTAAAGTTAAATATGTGAAAAGAGCACGACTCAATATTTTAAATTAATGTCTGACCCCTTTATCCTCCTCCACAGCGGACATAGGCAAACCTGACTTTAAGCTGGGCGTGAGTGGGGACAAACGGACGACCACCCTGTATGTGATCGACCCAGAAACCGCCCTGCATAAGGATGGCCAACGGCTGAACATTAGGGACGTCTTCTCCGACAAGCTGCAGTACAAAGTCACGTACCGCAAAAATAGAAGCACCGGCAAGGTGAAAAGCAGCAGATGTCACTGTATTGGCGCACTCACTGAAGCAAACGTGAATGAAGTTTTATGAGCTGTGTTTTTTGTGTGTTTTGTCTGCAGAAAGTGTGGACATCTAAAACCAACGTGATAGAGATCCCAAATCTGGACCGAGGGGTGAGCTACTGTTTCAGCGTCCAGGCGTACATCCCCAGCCGCAGCCACCCTGACAAGCAGCTGGGGGAGATGAGCCAAATCCGGTGCTCCAGTGACGACAACCAGTCCTTCTTTGGGGGTGAGTCATCCTGATTCTTAGAGAGGCTGCAAGCAAGAAACATATGATTCAAGACTTTAATAAATGGCATCCTAACGTCATGTTACTTAACAGCCAGATGTTCTCGAGGTATTTGAGTGGCAAAACAGATGCAGCAGTGCTGAGCCAACAAACACAATGAAAAAAGGCACTAACTTGAATAAAATAACAGAAAAAAACACACATTTTAAGTTGAGCATCAGATGAAAATGGAGGCAAATGTATAGCCTTTAATAATTTGCAATTTGCTGTGGCTTTTGTGCAAAGAAGCAGAAGCAGTGTGGAAAAGTAGCAAACCCGCTGACAGTGATGGAGTTTCTTTGATTGTTTCTCTGATCACTGACTTATTCCTGGCACATCAAAGCTGCAGTCAAAGCAACTGGAAATAGGAACAGGAACAGGACACAGGATGTTATTGTGTGACATTGTTGGGTGTGAAGCAGATCATTGCTGAAAATCAACAGTCAGTGTCAACACACCAGCCATAAAAAACATTTGTAGTGAGGCGGCAAAATTGTCTTTTCTTTGTCGAAGCTGGTTGTAGTTGGTTAACTGTCCCCGGGCTTAACACTAACTTTAATCAGCAAGAAAACTCTTCATTTAGCTGTTGAAATTTTGGTACTGTTCTTATTTTTCGTAGCTCTTCCCACTAAATTCTGTAAAGTAGAGACTATTAATTCTAAATTGTTACCGAAGCTGAAGTTTGAACAAAAGAACAAATGTTCAAGGTCCTTTTTGTTAAACCTCTACAAGATGGTTTAATTATTGATTAAGTCCCTTTAACGAGAGAGGATTAGTATCACAGAGTTTTACAGATGGAAATACTGCTGGAATGCAGTTTGTATGAACTGCATCCCGCTGCTGATGTTGGATCGAAGCTTGTTTTAAGTAGGTCTATGTTTTGCTCTATGGTCTAAGTTGTTTAAGGTCCAAAAAAAGGGACGTAATTGAAAAAAAAAACAGCAGCATGTTGTAACCGCAGAGCCCTGTAATGGTTATTGTGAAATGAGGTCAAAAGTCTCACATTACATTTATTTTAAGGGGAAAAATAATTACAATTATATAAATTAACGTATTTCTATGTGGTTAGAAAAAGTATGTAACAAGAATAAGAATTTTGAAATCTAAGATGTACTTAGGAACTAACACTAACTTGATTACTGCATTTTTGTAACATTATGTAGTTTTATTTAACTTGTTTGTAATTTCTTTTTATTTAAAATCTGAATTTAATCCCTCTCTTCAGCCTGAATCAAACTTTAAATTTGCTTATTTAGTGAAAGTCTTTTAAATCCTCTTATGATCCTATTTGTGTTCAAAATTCAAGTTATGAAAGTGACTAAAATCATAAATAACTCAAAACACCTATAGGTTAAGACAACACAGACAACACAGAAATTATTACATAAATTGTGCCGAAGATGTTAGTAACTTACTTTAAATGCTGATTCAGGGCTAAATATTAATCTGCTTGAGTTATTAATAAAGTTGAAATAGTGGGAGATTCTGACCGCTCATTGTGATTTGACACAATCAGCTGATTGTAGATTATCGGACATCGGTTGCTCTGGTTCTGGTAAGAAAGCACGCTCATCAGGGAGGGAATTATCCAGGAGTGATCTTTTCTTGATGATTATTATTGATACTTGAGAGCTAAACTATTGTGCACTTTATTCACCATAATTTTGGGTCTGTTCTCACTTTAACTGTGTAACATCCTATTTTACAGATACAGCAAAAATAACAGTGATAAATTAGTTCCTAGAAAATAAACTAAAGCTCTTTATCGTGTGGTTTTGTGTTTGCAGATTATTCAGTGGCTGTGATCGCTGCTGCCATCTTCCTCATCCTGCTACTGATCGGCATTGTTATCGCTGTTATTGTGGTCTGCTGCAAGCGCAGGAATAAAGCTCTGAAAAAAGAAAAAGTGCCGCTCCAGGATGCATAGACTGTGTATCCCATCTCACACACACACACACACACACATTCCACAGTGTGGAAACAAAAGGTACAGCTGATCTGGACTGAGGCCTGTGCCGAGAGACCGACAGCAGATGGAAACTAGTTCAACGTTCCACTGTCAAACACTGGAATATATATTTTTCCTTTAGTTTCTGTGAAACTGCCCTTTAATATGTAATATTGTATACATATTTTATTCTTTCTAATCACTACATGCTGCAGAGAAAGAGTCTAGAAAAACACTGTTTGAAACCTCATAGTTAGCTAAGTCACCTTGCTGAAGCTGTAATCTTCCATTCCTTCTGTTTCACGTTTGGTGATTGGTACCTCTGTTAACTGCACACAAACATTAGTAACCAGATTTATTTATTTCATTTTTAGTGTATTTTATACTTGAAATGGTTGTTATGACAACGATTCTTTTTGTAAGATTGGTGAAAGTTACACTTTGGGAAATCAAGATTTAGTTTATATTATTTTTGTACCTAATGCTTAATTTATTCTGTTTAATTGAAACTAACATATTTGTATAGACGCTGTTTTATGCTTAAAATTGTCACAGATCATTTTGTTTTATGAAGAAGTATTGAAGAAACAATAAATATTTAACAGAAAATGATGTGCTATGTGTTTATACCATCATATTTTCTTGTTTCAAGTAATTTTGGCGATTAGATTTTTATTTTCGAGTGTGTTTTGTATGTTTGAGCCTATTTTTGTGCTGTTATCCATTTAGTTTGCTTTTTAAATGTTTTGTGTGTGTTTTTGTGGATTTGGACTAATTTTAAATAGTTCTATGTTCTTACTCTGGTCATTTTGAGCTCTTTAAAACTAGAAACATGAATGATGCCCCTTTGACCTCAGATCTTCTCACACTGCTAGAATTCCTAAACTAAACACTCCAGGAATGGTCAGAAACACGTTGACTGCAAAGCATTTTAGTCGAGGGATTTAGAAGTGAGATGCTTATTGCATCCAGCAAGTGGCAATAATCAGATGCCAGGACCCTACAATCATTCCAGAAATGGAGAAAGTATCCTGGGAAAATACATTTGTGGCTGTACTCACCAGGCTTATCTGATCTGTGAAAATCAGTGGAGAAGGACGGAAATGAAATCTGAGGACATCCGAGCAGAGGAGGTTCTAGGGGTGGCCAGTTAAATGAATGATGAAATCTCCTTAAAATTCACTGTTAAAAAAAGGCTAAATCAAAGCCTTCCCAGGTTGGATGGTGAGGCGGTGCAAGGGACGTGGAGTGAGGTGGACTGGCCACCCCAAAACTCAGCGCTAGTGTGTGTGTCCACATCTATGGAAACAGGTTTACTTTTGATACTACACTTGACATTTGGGAACAATGGACCATGTTCCGAAATGTCCCACCATCTAAAAACCTCCACACTACAACAATTGTTCAGGAAGGAGCAGAGACCAGTTTCAAGGCTGAGATGAACATCACAGACAGCAAAGCAGTAAACAACGTCCTGGGACAGAGAGTAAGTGTGTGAGACCTGCACATTTAAGACATTTAGAACATTTTCCTGTGACTAAATATTTCACACCTTGACAAACATTTTGTTCTTCTCTTTAGAGCTTATCATTGTCATGTTCATGACTGTGGATCTGTCTGCATCAGTTTGAATGATTTTACACAAACTCGGTTAATGATGGAGGACAGTGGACACTTGGGTCATTTTCTGAAGTGATTCTATTTTTAACTATGCTCAAACAGACACTTAAACTAACAGTTAATTGCTTCAGTGCAGACTGAACCCATTTTGATTCTGATGAGCTGTCCCGTAGCACCACTCGCTGGTCAAACTGTACATCTGTGCCTCCATGGTAAGAAAAACAGTAAAATATCCATTAGTGTCAGTCTATATTTTATTTTTTAATAGAAAAATATGACATAGCTTCTACCAAAATACTATGAACTAATAAATGCTGATGTATTCATCAGCTCTGCCTTTAAAAACAGAAATCTTTCAAATTTGTTTGTGTTATGTGCATGTTTTGCCATATTTACCATCATGTGTGTTGATTTCTTAGTGGAGTACTTTTACTTTTGTACTTGAAGTAATAAGTAGAAACATGTTTGTGTGTGATCATTTGTTTTTTCATCAGTTTGTGTACTTCTACCCCCTCTGCATGTTTAGTATCACATTTTGACGGTGTGACCACGCTGACCCTCGTCTTCTACAACATTTGTAAGACCACCAGTATTATCCTTGTGGCTGATCAGCGTATATATTTTTTAATTTGTTTATCAAGGGGTATACAAACTTTTGCACAGATGTAATTTTCAAATATGCTTTAATATTATCTTTGGGTTACAGTTACATTAAGTGTGTTTACTGGTTTGTCCAACAGGTGGGGTAAGAGACGCACAAAAGAGATTTAAATTAAATGGCCAATGGTGTTCAGTATTTTTGTTATTGTTAAGAAATTCCAAAAATGCATTATGTCTAAATAACTTCTGTGAATCTAGAAGCAGATTTGATTTATAAACAGTGTAGTTGTGTGGTCTTTGTACACACGTAGTCAAAACAGCCATCGCTTTCACAGTGTTTCACAAACCAAAAATTGCTACCCCTGTCCTTTAATATCTTTAATGACCACCATAAACTGTAGCTATTGATTAAGTCTGTGTGAAATCACAATAAGTGTTATAAATGACAATGACATATGTTACTTTGAGTTTCAGGAGGATTTGATCACACTGTTAGTGAACCCTTTACAAAACAATCAAAAAAAGTAGTTATGATCAAAACCAAAATTTGGATACAGTACATAGGCATCTAAACTACACTCAGTTACGGTTTACTGCTTTATTTATTTATTATAAGACCCAAGTGTGAAAAAAATGTGTTTTAGGCTGGACAAAAGTAAGTTGATTTAGAATACAAATTATTTGCATTGAAACATTAATTGTTCTTTGTTATGACAGAGATCAGGTTTTACATTGACATACGCTAAATGATTAGCTGCTAAATCCCAGGTATGAAGTTGGGCGACTATGGCTTTGCTAAATGTAACACAATGTTGAAAAAATCATGGGAACCTGTTTTGACTGATGATGATTCAGAAACAAATGTCCCTCAAAACCTGAAGCTTCTGAAAGCATGGCTTCTCTGATTGCAGTGCATGTTGAAAAAGAACTTTTGAAATGCCTTTTCTCTGTAACACACTCACAAAGACACAGACACACACCACTTTTGCCTGTTTAAAATGCTGAGCAAATTATGCGCCGTGTTGTAATGATGACTTGTAATAAGATGGTTTATGGAGAAATTGTAAAGATACACACCCTTTGTTGATGTACAAACATTCCTCAGGGGGGTGGCTGCTAGAAGGTAAATTCTAAACTTAGAATATGTTTTACAGTTACACTGTTTGTCTAACCTGTTACATGGGGCTTATATTTGACACTTTGACTCACCCTAGTGATATCTAATATCACTCATTTTCCTCACAATATAATATTTGGTAAAAGCTCACACTGGATTCCTGCGTTTACTAGGTTCTCTGGTAATAATAACATACACATTTCACCCAAAATACTTAGTTTAGATATTGATCTTTTGATGTGAGAATCAATACCTCAACAGAAAACGTTCAGTTTACCAATGAGCCATAAGCGACTATTGGTAAAATAATTAATAAAAACCAAAAGTACAGACAGGCTAAACACTAGAAACCTCAAAAATATTGGGCAATACAAAAGTGTGGACAGAAAAGAGAAGCTCAAACAAAAACAGGTTTGGTGATGAGTAAGTTGTTTGATTGTGAAAATGTTCTGCCTGACATGCAAACACAGTGGTGTTTATACTGAGCACTATCTCCGCTCAGATTTATTCTATATGGGTCAGAGAAGGTTATTGGAAAGCTAAGGGTGACTTCTCAAAGAATAAATTATGTGTCTATCTATCTCCCGGGTCAACAAGGTCTTTTTAGCCCAAATGAATAATACCCCCCAACAAACATCTTTCTGAAAAACACATGATTGCAAGGATGCAGTACACCCTGTGCCAGGACCCTGCCTCAGCAACCAGCGCGGTCATCCGGTCATTATCACTTTGATTTAACCTTCCATCATTAAAATCTGGCTTCCAGAGAGTGGAATTAATAAAATAAATTAAATCAAAGAAATCTTGCCCTATATATACAGTGTAGGTAACTTGGTCAATTCATTTCTCTCAGGTGTACTGGCTAATTTTACATGCATGTCTTGTGCTGTTTGTTTGCGTGTATTCAGTGAGCTGATGACCTTTTATTCTGTTCCCCTTTTAAGATGCATGCACTTATAACACAAGTGCCCCGTATACATATTTTTCTGCCCTTGCCCTGTGAAGCACTGAGTAAGTACTTGTGCTCTTTGTTGGCAAGCATCAAATGTCATTTTAACAACAATATACAAAGACGAACACGATGACCTTTCGAGGCATGTGATCACACTAGATGGTGGCTTCCACATCATGCAGAAATATTATGAAATGTCACACCTACAACACTTTGACCCTGGAGGCTAAAATGTCTGGTTGTACTTTCCTAAACCTTTTGTTTGTTAGACATCTTGTTCTATTACAGGTTCTCAGTCATTCAGGTGTGTTTGTCTGGAGTCTGACTCTTGTCAACTGGACTTTTTTTATGGTTGAAAATTTTTTTGCTGCTCATCAAATTAGCTTCTTCTGTTCCTCTATTATTTTACATATACTGCTATTACTACTAAACATAGCAGATGCCCGGTGTTCACTTTTCAGCACTACCTCTTATTACTGAAGTTCTTCTTTTTAGTTTTCTTTTCAGTTTGCGTGTGTACATGACTCTGCAGTCCTATTGCCTTTTTGCGGGCAGTGGTGGCATGTTAACTTATATTAAAAAACGAACAACTAGACAGCTACAGTTATTTCCAGCTTACAAAGGCAACAGGACTCAGCAGAACATCAATTAAACTGCTGCATAGGCACACATCATGAATCTCTAGATGATACGGGTGAAAAATACTCTACCTGGAAGCTTTGCCTCTGTCAGATATATTCGTTTTCTAACAATGGTGCCATCATTTCATGAGCTCTTTTACTAAATCAATATAAGTATTATATGTCCCTCCACATTTGTAAGTATAATTAAACTTTCTGACTAGACTTAAAAGCCAGAGGTGTGTATGGTGTGAAACTCAATTTGAAAACATACCAGAATATCTTTACTCATCATTTGCTATTTTTAGAACTAAGACTCAGAGTTTAAATAGCAAAACTTAAAAGACAGGATGGGCAACAAAACTCCCTGTGTGACACAAGTTCACACCGACTGCAGCTCGTGAAGACAAGTGCAGCCCAATATCTGTGCTGCTGGACAAACGTTGCTGATGAATGGAAGGAAGCACTCAGCTTGCTGATGTATAAACCTCATTTCCAGAAATGCTGTGATGCTGTGTAAAATTTAAATAAAAAGACAATTCAAGAATTTTTTGATGTCTCAGAAATGTGGGACGGGGGCCACAAAGATGAAAGAATACAATGAGGTTCATCATCTGTCTCAAAATGCATGTTGAACACCATGAGAATATTAGCTATGGTGCTGAATCGTCTGTATTGCATGTCGCTCTGTGTTGGCCCTGAAATAGACTGGTGATCTGTCCATGGCGACAGCTGGAATAGGCTCCAGTCCCCTGCAACCCACAACAGCATAAAAAGATAATAGATGAATGGACATTTTAGCTACTGCCATAACCTGTTTTGGCAGGTGGTCCTCTGATGACCCCGTGAGACCTGCCTGCACTATAACACACATGCACAAAAATGAATTTTGACTCCATGATGCTTTAGTTGGTAGGTCAAGGCCCTATAAATTATTCTGAGGGGTTGTATTGATTAGTGTATTAAAATTGCTATGAAGTTATAGTGACACCTGAGCTTAGTGCTAAGAACATCAGCACACACGTTGATTCCATTTTCAGACAGAGGTGGTGGCATTTTAACGTTGAATTGACCCTTTTAAAGGTCAGATTTTGATATTTACACTAAACTCTGGCTAAACTCTGCTGCCACAGTGTTTTTATACGCCGTGTGCGGTGACAAGATCTAACGTTACATTTCAAGACTGCTATGGCTCAAGAGGTGGGGCAGGTTGTCAAGCAAAAGCAGGGTTGGAGGCTGGAGGGTTGGAGGCTCCATCCCCAGCTCCCGGTGTCCTTCAGCAAGACACTGAACTCAAGTTGAGAGTTTGCCTTAATGCAAAGGAAACAATTAACATAGTTGATGCAACGGTTTATGGCCAATGTGAATGATTCAAACATTGTGAAAGACATGGCAGCGATTTGAGCCTGAAGCCCCAATCAAGCTTTACACTCTCGGTTTAAATCAGATCTAGAGTGAGAGTAAATGCTCAAGGAGCCAGACAGAAATGACTTGACATTAACTATGCAGATAAAACAAATGTAAATAGTCTTGAAACGTTCTAATGTGACTAAAACATGAGCCATTACGCAGACCTGTGTAGACATCTGGGTGGATTCCAACAGAAAGCTATTGTTTTGTCAGATGTGTGTACTCAGTGCCTTCTTCTGTCTTTTCCTTTTTTGATAAGAGCATCAACCGCAAGTTGTCAAACTCGGTTTTTCGTGCGTCATGATCTGCATCAGTGAACAGGCTGTTTTTTTTTAAGTTGATGTATTGAGTTGAGTGAATTCTTAGCAGTTCATCCATTCAACTTGACATTTCAAGTGTGAAAATTACAGCCACACACAACAGGCTGAATAGGCCTGAAATTAACAAAACGTATATATTTTTATTAAGAGAACTAATAAAGTTTAGTTGATTCAACAATATTGCTGTCAAATGTTTTACAGTGTTTCTTTTAGGTAATTTGTCTGTTTGTATTGGCTGACATTTTAGTTTTAATAAAAAAAGGAGGCGTGAAGACATTACATATGTGTTCACAAATGCGGTGCATGTATGTAGTCATGGTCACTCAAAGAAACAGTACTTGGCAGGAAGCACTCCACTCTTTAACTACATGGATGCATATACTCAGACACACAAACACGCTGACAGACTTTCCAACTTATTTCTCATGTCAGTGTGGGGATTTTGTTTGTCTACCTGTGGCCTCCACCCAGTTCTCTACACACACCCCTCCCATCTGCCCTCCGCAACTGTTTCTATATAGACGCCTGAGCCCCTCCATGCATCACACATGGTCTTTGTTTGCCACCGGCTGTTGTACCTTATGAGTATCCCGGAGGTCATTTTGTTGTGGTGCAGTGTGTTATCTTGCTGCTATTGCATGTTGCTCCAGTGGTTTGGGGCTGTAGCTCGTGACAAGTTGCAACAGATAGAACAAGAACAAGATGTTTGGAATCTTTGTGCATGATGAGGAAGCAGGGAAGATAATTAGCACCTAACACAAGACCTTCAAGATTCAAACCAACCAATTACTATTAAGATTAAGATTTCTGCTAAAGAAGGGGCAGTTTCAGGGCCGGTGATTTCAGGCAGCTGAAATGATGTAAAGATGATGAGTGTTCACTGAAAACATGTCCAGGCGGGAAGCCAAAGACAGGAGGGCCTACAGCTCGTGTACATCTCAGAGCAGAGGGAAAACACAGAGAACAGCAGTGAGTCATTGTCGGTTCAGCTTTCAGTGAGATCCGAATCCAGACATTTGTTGTTCCTCTTTAACGGCTTGAGTAATTCTGCCTTGTCATGGTGTGGATACAATTAGTTGGCACTCCTCAATGACTCCTCCCTGCTGAACAATACAACCACAGAGATGCTGAGTAGATGCTTTACATTTAGTTATTTGGAAGCAGCTTTCATGCAAAGCGAATGACAGTGTATGCGTGTATGTGGTACAAAGTCACGATGGCTGCCACACCGGGTGCTTATCTGGCCCCTTATGGTGCATATTTATATGCCCTTTGGTGCAAATATGGTGCATATTTTTTACATTCCATGATTTCTGGTCCTTTTGGTTTTCCCATACAAATTTGTTTTTGTGCAGTGTCTTAGTCAACAATGGGTTAACAACATCTACAATGACAAAGCAGTCATACCATGAAAAATATTTCCGTCATCGTGTTTTGTTATAATCTGACAAAGGTGTTTGTGTCTCCCCATTGCGTGTCTCTTGCCTACAGGGTGGTCAACTCTACAGCTCAACTCATTCATTCAGGTCTGCAATCCCTCCCATCAGTTGTGCGCTGCCAGCGAACAACGTCTGGTGGTCCCAGCACCACACAGAAGACACCAAGACTCTTAATCTCAGTGATCCCACGATGGTAGAACGAGCTATTACTAGTACTATATCATGAAACAGACTTTTGATTGCACCTTGATGTTAATTAACAGTCTAAATCAAAAGCTATTGTTCTTCGCCCACTCATATGACTGATTTGTCGCATAACTTAAATTTTAACGCATTTTTGGGAACTCTGTCCACAGCTTTCATGCTGTCAAACCAGCCCCTCTCCCTCTACGGGCATTACGACCACCTGCCCAGCATCACAGCAGCAGAAGCATTTCTATATTCTTTACGATTTGTAAGGTTGTGACTTATTATGAACTTTATGAACTTTAAAACAATAGTGAACTAATAAATTATGGGTTGTTTTTTCACACATATTTCTGTGTCCCAGCTTTCTGAAAAACCTGAAAATTATAAGAAGATTTATATTTTGGAGAGGATTTGAGAGTCTGTAGCTTTAAAACAAAACGTCTTTTCAAACAAATGGACAACGTGCAGCGGTAGAGAGACTGTTTAAATGTATTTGGTCATGTTTATTTTACACCATGGAGAACACATTTGTTGCCAGAATTCATTTTTCTATGAAAAAGTTTGTATGCTTGTGCACTTTTAAAGGGAAGTGAATGCAGTCTCCTGGGGGTGAGGTCAACACTTTCATGTCATTGTTCAGACTTCAATCAGTGACAACAGAGTCGAAACCTTTTCTTTGTCCTGTTGAACTGCTTTTTTTTTCTGTCACCTTGGAAATTTTGCAGAGTCATGATATTGACGTCATATACCTGTGCTCCACACCCACCTGCAGCATCGGCTCGCCGCACAGGAACGCACACACTCCGATCGCATCTCGTCTCTCCTCCCGTCTCTTGTTTCTTAATCTTTGGTGCCTCGGGTTCTAAATGAGTTTATTGTCCAACGTCTTGGCACGACCTCAAGTTGTCAAGTGTCTCGTGTTGTTGAGTTGTCCAATCGATAAACTGCCAAATTGAACTTCTGACATGATTGTGTTTATGATGAGCAGGAAAAGCCGGTTCAGCGAGAACGCACACGCACAGTGAAACTGCTCCGTCTCCCCTTCCCTCCCCTGAGAGGATCATAGTTACTACCAACACAATGAGTTCGTGTCTATACCTGCAGCTTCCGCCCGTTGCTGCATATAAATCCTCCCTTCTGGCAGACACTGTTTGGACACAGACACCAGCAGCAGCGTTACTCTTAGTACCTCTGAGCCGATTGGTACCTGATCAAATTGTTGCAATGGACCTCGCTGGGAAGATGAGGAAGATGATGATGATGCTGCTGCTGCTGATGTGCGTTGCTCCCGTGGTTTGGAGCTATTCGTCAGGTCAAGTGTCGGCCAGCTGTGACACCATGATGCCGCAACATGGGGTGAACCAACAGTCGACAGCAGCACCCTACTCTGTCACTTTGGACCGAACCACCTACAATGTTGGGGACCGGGTGAAAGGTAAGTGACGGTTTCACCCAAACCTGGTGTTAGTACAATGCACTTATTTTACATTGATCAGCTGTGTGCCCGCCAAACCCGCCGCAGCTCACCTGGAACAGGTGTGTTCAGCCAATCAGCAGCTGGAGGAATATTGCGTAAGGCAGCGTGGTAGGAAAACAGACAGAGCTTCCAGCAGCATGAGTCTCCCACCCCTGCATTAAGGTGCTGACTTTTGGAGTGAAATGTCTTCTTGCAGATGCTTTTGGTTCTATCCTTCCAGGTTTTGACACACCCGTATTACAACCTTAAAGTCTAAGCATCAACTGTAATTCTTTGTTCATTGTGGTCAATTATTTAATTAAAACCCTGCGGCAAGAGTTTCTCAAGGACAGTGTTTTAATTTAATTTTATATTTTACAAATCCAACCACTGTCTAGTCGTGTCTTCCAATTTTAAGAGGACATCTTTTCATTTGTTCTGTAGACTCGTAATGTGGTGAAAACAATATAGCTCAGGCACATTTAGGGGAATTAAATGAGGATTCCACTGGATTTGAAACCATTTCTGTAGAGTCTAAAGCAGTACATTTGTTCATCAGGGCTATTAGGAGCCTATTTGAAACTTAGTGAGACATGTTGAAATGCAGATTAACCTGCTTGGCGTGATTATTCTTAATATTACATGATTAAGTTAGATCAGAGGTTATGTGAATCATTGTGTCCATTTTTGTCTTGTGATTGTTTTTGTGTAATTTTTAAACTTATAATTGCAAAGTAGTGTAATATTTGAATTCTTTGTGAGCGGGACCCTCATGACTTCTCTATGCACAGTTACCCTCCAGGCTACGGGCTCCTCAATTTTCACTGGATTCCTACTTAAAGGCCTCAGAGGTGGGGGGGCAGGCTACTGTGGGCACCTTCACTGTGTCTACAAGTGATTCTCAGCTTCTCAGCTGCAGCCAGAAATCGGTGAGTTTATTACAATGTGGAGAATGTGCAGGGCTGCAGCAGGCAACACAGTGTGAATGAGTTATGAGTGGGATATGTATTATTTTGTCTGCTAGAGCTTTATATCGATCATCTCATTACTGACGCTGTAAATAATTAAACATTCCAGCAATATATTTCCTCTGTCTATAATTTGGAAGAGTTACTTACTTAACCAGCAGAGGAACATCTTATTTCTGTCTTTTTTTACAGTTGCATTTTACATTGTGGGCTGTGGTATAAACTTGGCACCATTAACCAACGTATTTGTTTTTCAACCACAACACACAAAATAAAGAGGTTTATTCTATTTCAGTGTTGTCCAAGAGAGACCCAGACCCCAACAAAGACCTAGAAAAAAACATATGCAAACAAAAATTTGCATTTGAAATATAAACCTTGTAACTTGTAAAGGCTGTCGTTAATTTCTAGGAGGAGGTGCAGGGGAGCTTTTAATTGTTTGTTTTTTTATGCAAATCTGGTCGTGCCACCATTGACTGAGGCCATTAAAACATTAAAATGGACAAAACAGAGTTTTTTGAATCCGTTTGAATCCTCTGTATCTAAAATCTGTATCTTAAAGTCTTTGCTCTTTTACAATCGGATGACAAACCTTCAGACAAAAGAGAGGATGACTTCATTTTCTGTGTCTGTGTCCAGAGCTCAGCTGTGTCCCACACAGCAGCAACTAGCAAGACTTCCATTCAAGTCACATGGACACCAGATCCATCAGGAAGTGGAAAATCCATTCAGTTCTAGTAAAATTTCATTAAACGTTTTAATTTTATTCCATTCCACAAGCTTGAGAGAGACAGAGCAAACCGAGTCATTGCTTCTGGTGTCTCTGCAGTGCAACGTTTGTGCAAAACAAGAGGACGTTCTGGGTGCGTGTTACAAGTCCTGTCATGACCTTTAATGGAATTACTGGTGGATCCCCAAGTTCCACTGCAACCAGTTCCAGTTCTCCACCAGGTGCTGCCGTAAGTAATCATGTCCTAACAGTTAGAGAAGTGGTTGCTGTACTGTATTATGATTGTGTGAATGTAAACTGGGCGTTCCTATGAAAGTGAGGGTGCTCTTAATAAATAATAATAATGTCTGGGAACAGGGAACTCATGAAATGTTTAGCGCATGAACGTTTAAGATTAGGAAAACGCACTAGTCATTGTTAATGAAGGGAAATTTTCAGTGATGTAAATTAAATGCTTGTTGCAATTTTAATCATGAGAACTAGTTGTTTTCTTCTGGCTACATAAAGACTGTAAACTGTAAAGCTTTTGGGTTTTTTTTCCCCCTCAGATGAATATCTCCAGTGCAAACTGCGGTGTCACCAAGACGTGTTTCAGTCAGCCTTCAAACTGTGATCCTTCAGCCAGTTCTGACTGTTATTTCATGTCAGCCACCATGCTGCCTGGCGGTACGACTGTCCGCTATGAGATTATCGGTTCTTCTAATGGATATGTCGCTTTTGGGTTTTCAGATGATCAGTCCATGGTAAGTTAGACATAGAATACTTGAACCTCTGAAAGTTTTTATGTTTTGTCCAAAATATTAACAATGAGGATCTTGATAATTGTTTTCAGCAGTTGCTATGCAATTTTCATGCGTAACTTGTTTACGTCATAATTTCAAAGACATCTCTATTGTCTTTCAGTCATTGTTGTCGAGGGTCTGCTGTATAAATGTCAATACATCCTGACATTCTGTCTTAATTCCTAGAAGTGTAGAGATGGTGTGAAGTTTGATTCACTAGCAGCTGTATTTAGTTGAAGAAATCAAGTCATGTGGTGACTTTCTTAACTAACTGACTTGTCTTGTATCGTCAATTTTAGGCAGTATTGACATGTCAAATTTGGACCTAATCAAATCAAGTGTCCTTTACTGAGCACATTTATGTTTCCCATGCAATATGGCATCAGTGCTCTAGGACGATGGCAGTTATTCCTAAACATCTGCCTGTTCGTCCTGTTCACATTCCCAAGAGGCCGTTATTTGGGGCTTTAGAGAACATCAGCAGTATGTTATTCCAAACGAACCCTGGTGTTTGTGACCAATTACTCACACTTAAAAAAGACTAATTCTGATAAAAGCATTCATATTTATTCTTAACTCTGTCTTTCCTCAGGGAAATGATGACATTTATATCTGTGCCGTAAACAGCGCTGGCCAGGTGACGGTGCAGCATGCCTATTCAACAGGAAAAACCACCCCAAATACAATTTCTCTGGTACCAAAGTTCTTCCAAAACCATTAATTTGGATCTGAATTTTGCTCTTCACACTGTGAAATCTGACTGCACAGTATTGAACATGCAACTGTGGCGATTAACTTGATGTTGAAACTGTCCATAGGGGGATGCTTCTATTGTCATGGCATCAATGCAGAACAATGTGATCGGCTGTACCTTCACCACCTCGAATACTATATCTACGCAGAGGTCCACTGGCTTTAACCAAACCTACTACATCCTGTTTGCCTACGGAGGCAGCAACAATGGTAATGTAGACGTTGTGTAATGTGATCAGAGGTGAAAATATTACTAAGGACTAGAACAATGTCAGAACCTTTCATGCCACGGGCTACATGTTAAAAAAAATGATATGATGTGAAAATCTCCTGTCTGTTCATCCTCACCATCGTTATAAAAATGATCTGACATTTAATCATTTTATTCAACTCATTTTCATAATGTTTGGTCATGTAAGAGACACACCAATACCAATATTGAACAATTATTTTTATAATTCTTGTTTTCTACGAGACAATACATTTACTATATGATTAGGTGAAGCCTGTGGTTATGGCTGTTGTGAATTTATTGAATTTTTAGTTGGATTGACTAAAATACTTAATAAGGGCAAGGCTGGTAAATGTAGGGTAATGTCTCGCTCACCCTTCCTCTCCACCCCTCAAAATGAAGACCATAAATCATCATCACCACAAACATGCATGTTTTAACTTCAGCAGCACGTACTATGAGCTCATACTAAGAAGGAAGCTTCCACCTATTGCAGCAGAGTAAACTAATTTATGAAATTGCATCAGTTCAGAGTTGTTATGCTAATGCCTGTCTGGGTGTGTGTCTCTCCTGTAGGACAAATCCAGGTACACACAAGTACCTTCGCAAGTTCAAGCAAGGTAGACATCACTAAAGCTGCGGTTACTGCAGCAGAAACGGCAACGCCTGACATCGTCAAAGCTCATGGTGAGAATCTGGAAAGATAATGTCTACAGTACAAACATGAAAACACATATCTCCGAAAAGTTGGGGTGACTCCTCCTTCACAGAGCATTCATTGTTTTAAATAAAAGGGAACCAGTTCAATAACCAGCCTACTAATGTTAGAAAAGCATTTTATTCAGGCAATATCATTTCAATATACACTCTCTTATTTTTTGCTTGAAATTCATAAAAGGTAGCTGTGTTGTTCCCATGCTAAAACTTTGAAATACATTCCCTTTGGATTGTATTCAGTCCCCATCACTTTTTGTACATTTTACTGATGTTTCAATTAATTTTAAAATGGAAAGATTTGTATTTTGTATTCAGAACCTTGATTCAAGACAGTCCTATCTTGTTATTTAGTTTTGAAGTGTGGGTAATCTTATTGCAACATATTTTAACCACAGTAAAAATATGTTGTCCTAATATGACACTACACATATAGGTGTGTAGTGCGATATTAGGAAATAATATGTGTGCACTGGAAGTGTGTGGCATCCCAACATCCAAATTGTGTTTCAGGAGCCCTGATGTTGATATCCTGGATGACCACAGGAACACTTGGAATGGTTGTAGCCCGATATCTGAAAAGAATGGCCAGAGGACATCGAATGTGTGGCAAAGATGTCTGGTTTCTGGTGAGACCTGGGTGCTATATCAATGAGTTACATTTTATTATATTTTATGGATTTTGTGATATTTTATGAAACACATCTGGTTTTGTTCGATAGATGGAATAAATTATCGTTCAGTTTTTATTCATCCCAAACATCTGTAAATATATCTAAAAATGAAAACCTGAGCTCCTACAATTTCAAAAATCATGTCAGAATGATCATCTTTAAATGTATTACTTAAGACAAATAATTGGGGAAAAAACTTCAGACACACTGTAGATGTGTCCATATTAGAATCACATGACCATAATCAGAAATTAACAACAACTGTACTGTAGTAAGACGATAAACATCATACAGACAGCTTGGTACCATACAACCCTCTGTTAGGTGCCGTGTTTCATTTGTTAAAAGTTGTACTGTTTGTGTTTGTGCAGGTCCATGTGCCGGTCATGTGTGTGACGGTAGCGGCTACAATCATCGCCTTCATCATCATCTTTGTGTATGGCGAGGGCTGGGCAGGGGTCAGTTCTCAATGATTGCAGTTCTCCTGGAATCAGTTTGCCGCGCTGCTTTATTTTTTGACACAGTCAGGTTTTTATTGAAGGTCTTGTTGGAATTCACAAAGAATCAGAACACGGCATCTGTAGCTCAGTAAAAAAGTTGGAAGCAGCAGGAAACAACAGCAAAAAAAAAAGCTAGCTTTCACTCCATACCTTTAATACATATCATGTTAACAGACCTAATTCAACAGGAGTTTATAATAATTGCTATTAGAGTAATTTGCAAAATGGACATACATACAAATCCACCTCATGGATATGTTGATGAACCTTTCATCCAGCATAGCTGATTTAATGAATATATGAATTTAATTACAACATTAAATACATTTTTCTAATGATTTTTAAAAGTAAAGCAGCAATTTGCCAAATGCATTAATAACTGCAATATATTCACTAGATTATAGATTATAGTATAATTATACTTTGAAGTCAAGTGTTACCATTTTCTGAATTATAGTTCCTTATTTCTGTGTATGTCACTGTTGTTTTCAGGGAGCCCATCCTGTACTAGGCGTCTTGGTTATGATCCTCTCGTTCATCCAGCCTATTGTGGCTTTTTTCCGCTGTGGACCACAAGATTCCATGTACGTACCCGTGGGTTGTGTGTTTGTGTCTGTGTGTGTGTGTTTGTGTGTGTGTGTGTGTGTGTGTGTGTGTGTGTGTGTGTGTGTGTGTGTGTAAGATGAAATCCACTTCACCTAACATTGTTTTGTCAGACTACTGTGTTCAAGGTCAATTTCCAGTACAGCAAACTGATCATTTAAATGTTTCTTTAACAGGAGATTCATATTTAACTGGACTCATTCTTTAAATGCCTTGGTGATCAAACTTTTAGCTGGTAAGCTCCTAATGTCTTCTGCTTTTGTACCTATTGTGTATACATGTATATGTTTTGCAGAAATCTTATTGTTGTTGCTAACTTCAGAAATTCAACTTTTGGATGCTTGATACAAGTTTCGTATTGGCTGTTTTTGTGTCTTGTCACACAGTGGCGGCCATATTCACCGGCCTGCAGCTGATTGATGGCAGTGACAGCCAATGGATGGTCAAAGTGATGGCTGGATTTGCTGCCTGGGACTGTTTGTTCTACATCTCCATTGAAGCCCATTTCAGATGCAAGAATTCCAGTTCAGGTAATCACACTTATTTTTCAGTTTATAGTAAATAATCTGTACTTGTATAGCACTTTTCTTCTGTAACTTAGGGGCACTTACAGCGCTTTACACCGCTTCTCATTTACACTTTCGCACCCACAATCACGCGCACACACTCGCATAACAATGTTGGAGCAGCTATGCAGCTGGGATACACTCACTGGGAGCAACTAAGCTTGGGTTCAGTGTCTTGCTCAAGGACATTTGAGTGGTGGACAGTTGCTCTTCCTCTTTATCAGTGTAATCTGTGTTTACTGATAGGTCTGTCAGATAGAAACAAAATAAATGTAACATATTTAATGTGGAAAAAAATATATAATTTTCCTGCAGGAGATTTAACACTAGTCTTTTCTTTGGATTACAGAGACTTTAGCATCAGAAATGGTAAGACAAACATTATCTTATAAAGTAATGAAATAAAATGATATGCAAACAACATACACATTTCTAATGTGTGCTCCTTTGTCAGACAAACACTGACGGCCTGCTGGTGGGTGCATACTTCGTGGGAAATCTTGCCTTTTTGATTGCACTGTTGGTTGGAATTGGTACAGCTACAGTGGTGCCATGATGGAGCTAAAGAAGAAAAAAAATATGTTATTATATACCAGGATTTGCCAAAATGGTAGGTTTAAAAATCCAAATATAAATGTACACATAACATTCACAGTGTGAATATGTGGGCCCTACCTCAAAATAAGCACATACAACTTTTTGATTTGGAGCCATATATACATATGGCTTAATATGTATATATGCAATATGTTCTTAGACATTTAAACATACTTTACTCATCATAATTTCTTGGACGATTTCAACTGTAGAATGTTTTTTTTTAAACCATCTTTAAAAACCATAGTCAGAGAAATGTTTATTGGCAAGTTTGACTTATATTTCACTTAAATATTTTCAGTCAGAGCTTTGGGAAAGACATATGAAAAGCTTGCTTTTGTCATTCAACAAGCAGACCAAGTGTCTCCAAGTCTGAAGTTTGAGGTTGTGCTGAAAATCTGAGCTAATCCTCCTCCTCCATTGTTCTATCCCCTTTGTGCCATGGACCAGGTCCACTGGCAGCAAAACACCCTGAGGGAATGATGATAACACCACGGGGGTACAGTGTTCTTGATGTGAATCTGTTTCTCCTTTGTCCCCTCAAATACATCTCTGGTCATTGTGGCCACGTCAGTCTTGGTCACGTCAGTGGTCCCCAGCTGTATTCAATCACTCTAACTAACAGGAAGTTACGAGGCCTTGAGCTTGTCAAATTAAGATGTTTTAGAACTTTTGGCATCACTAAATTAATAATCAAAGTGGGTGTGTAATTTTTATCCTTTATGTATAAGTTTGGACCTGTGCTGATGTCAGAAAACCTCAAATCTTAATTAAACATTTTACACATACTTTGTTTTAGCAAATAATTAAAATTAGTTTTGCGTTGTATGTGAACTCCCAACTGCAGTTGAACATGTAATCTTGTAATGCAAAATCTGGTATATAAGAAAATTTAACCTTATGTCTATATATCAGGTTAAATTTTATGTACCACGAGGGCACATGAAACTAATGTGACATTCTATGATAATGAATGTAATGGAAGCCTTAAAAATACCTACACTGCATATACATCTAAGTCTCAGGAATCACAGCTTTCCATTTCTGTATTCAGCTTAATGCAATATTGTACAGTTTTATATATTAACAGACTGGCCTTAAACGATGTGAATATGTGAGAGCAATCTGTGAATGTGTGTGAATCTGTGAAAAGATTTACTCTTTGTTCAAACATACTTCAGTTTCTTCAGTTCTTGAGTGCACCTGAGAGTTTGCTTTGAACAGCACAAGGTTCTCCGCTATGATCCATTTGCTCAGTGACCCACATTAGCTGCCAGTCTGCTCTGAAACCTGACCACACTCACGTCTCTGCTCACAAATTTTTTTTTTTACTGCTATGTTTACTTGCTGCTCTCAGGAGACAGTTCTGCTAATGGTTTTTATATTACTCAGGTGGTTCATAAGTCACTCTTGTTGTTACTGGAGTTTACCATTTTGTCTTGGTATATACTTGTTTGTAGTAATAAACTTGTATGTTTTTAGAACACTTCCAGAACTATAGAGCTATATATTTATTTTTTCCGCTTGGTGAGTTTCATTATTTAACCTTATTGTACCTTGTAGCATTTTCATACATGTTAGCCTTGAGTTTGGGGAAGAGCCAGAAATCACAAGGAGCCGGTTCAAGCGAGTAGTGTGGAGCGTCGATCCAAGAAACACCAACGAAGACTATGGTCTTGGTTTATCCTCCTGCAGGAGTGTTGTCATGGTGAAGAACCCAGTCACTCCACTTGCATGTGGGGCAATGTCCCTTCGAAAACCATCATAGGATGTCGAAACAGGCGTGGCCAACTTTATTCCTCTAGAACTGCAGCTTTGCATGTTTTCCAAACGCTGCTGAACTGGACCAGGGTTGTTCATTCAGTCAGAAGCTGCAAAATCAGGGTTGAGAAAGAGTTGATAAGTTTATTAATTGAGTTTCTTATGATAAGAAGCCAGAACCAATTTCTGATATTACAATTTATCTTTGATATTTGCCAAAAGCACAACTCAAGCTCTTTAGCTAAGAACATGGGAAGTATTTTAGGGAGAGGAAAAAACCCTCTTAATTTAATTTATAGACTGAGATCAGCCTCTTTTATGTTGCGCTACTCATTGTAACTAATATAACTAAGCACTTGTATTCCCCACATACAAATCTGTTAATTTAATGCTCATTTTTACTTTTGTGGTAAAGCAGCAATGACGTATTTGTTCTGTCCTGATTTAAGTGGTGACACTGTGACTGGTCAGGGTCTAATGGTAAATGCTGCCATTTTTTTCTGATTTGAGCCTGTACCTTCCAAAAGTGCTTCCTCTGCCTCGCTACCTCCAACCAAATGTTAGTTTACTGTAAATGTTCTAGATTACTTCAGATTACTGAATACAGAGTATTCATGTTTACTTAAATGTATAAATTTGTCATAGTGTTACTGAGTTTGGTTTCTGGTTAGGGCACGGATTACATCAGACAAGATTGTTGCAGAAACCAGGGATTGTGTCATAGTGTCAATGCCACTCTTAGTACCAATGTGAATATAAATACAGTCGTGTAAAAGTTAATTCCCCATAATTTTGGAATAGAAAGAATATACAAGGAATAAGCAGTTTCAGTAGGATAGAAACTAAACCCTAATCTTAACAATAATGTCATTTTCATCACAAGTAACAAAAATATAAATGTATAAAAGTTTGCGTATGCCTTTATAAATAAATGAATAATTAATTTTAATTTCCGATGAAGAAACATTTGTATTTACTAATTGTGCAGGAAATAAAATGTTGATGAGAAAACTGCTTTTATTTTTGCTCTTTTCTTTGTATTTGCACATAACTGTGCTGAGTCTGTTCATATCCTGTAATATAACATCTCTGTCAGCGTCATTGTTTGTCATTGTTTCTAACATGTTGCTAGTGTAGTAACAGCTCCATCTTGTAAACTTCTGCACGTGCACTGTGTAGGCCAGGACGGGGCTCAAACTGCAACTTATTACAACTGTGCAATAAAAGTGAATCACACCCTTCCAAATATTGATTACTGGGGCTTTACTTGGAATATATAACAAACTTAATGCAACAACATGGCTCTGTCCAGTATCATCCACTTTTCGTAATAAATCTGTTGCCACCAGGTGTAGTGGGATATGACTTAAGAAACGATACAAGTGACCAGCCCAAACCATTTTCACTGTATTTGCTCTAGTTCTACTATGATGTTGTTTTCCCTGTATATCCTAAAAACTAATATTTTACCATAACAATTTATGCAAAACTGACCTATTTAATGACGACTTTGGTAATCCCCCCCCCAAAAAATGGCAGCAAGTCTCCAAGGATCATGCCAGTAAAGAGAAAAACTGTTCAACATTTTGAGGAGCGGCGAGACAAGTCATGCGAGAGTTTATTTTCACTTGTTAATGCAATCAGGTCTCCTCAGAGACCACTAAGGTCTGCAGCTTCTCTGGAGACCCGCCTGCTAAACAATTACAGTAACTATGCCTGTGGTTTGTTGATAGGCTGCTCACCAGCCCTCACAAAACAACTGTCTTTGGTTAGGAAGTGAAAGCATCAGCTAGCTGAAGCCTTTCAAATATTGCTTTCTGTTTCTTAAACAAACCACAAATAAATTCTCAATGGAATATATATATATGCACAGCATGTGTGGACGTATTCTAATAGACGTCTAATAGTAGACGTAATCTATAGATGCATTTGGAAGCATGAAAAAGAATCAAACATAAGACATTTTCTATTTAAGTTCCGTTGTGAGAAGTGATGGCAAAATGATGCTTTTTGAAGCATTAAGGCATTTCATTGAATGGACTCACTCAAAGACAAAGCTTGGTGAGGCTTTGTTTGCTCTAAGCCTTCGTAGACACAAAGATTTAAACAGGTTAAGCTACCACAATGACATGATCATTGTCATATGCTTTGTGTATGCTTTTTGAACTGAATCAATCTTTTCATGATGCCATATGCACTTATATTATTATTAGCGTGTATTCTTCTGAGATTTTAACCTTAGCTTTTTGAAATTACAATTGCTGGTAATATTGAAATGGCGTGAGAATGGTGAATGTGCTTTTGTAACTTGCGGAAACTCTTTTATTCATTTTTATTCAGAAATAACACATTTTCATCAGTTGTAGGATGTCCGTGATTCCTATAATTCGAATGACACGCCAAATTGTGACCCGCTTACTGAATCAGGCACGACGCTTTGCATGGAACAACTTTGTCGCATCACAGAAAGGGCAGCTGTGTGTTTTCCTACAATCATGCCCAAGTCTTGAACGGTTAGAGTATGGACATCACCAATTACATCATCGAAGATGTTATAGGTGCCTTAGATGTTGCCTAAATGGTCGTCAAGGAAACAAATGTTTCTACTGTTCAAAGCAAATGTTTGTATTGCCTTTGTGTTGTTAGATACAGACTTCATCTACAAGTTAGTGCGCAAGGTGAGTGTTAAGCTGTGGAGGTGCAGTTATTCTTCTGTGGGAATTTAAATATTAGATCAATGTGATTTGTAGAATCATTTGTCATCAGATAAATTGTGGGACACAGAAATCCAATAAAGCTGCAACTTTTTATAAAACGTGGAGTGGATAATTGTTGGACCACTGGACGTGCATAAGCCTGCCTCTACATGTAGAGAATGTCCAGTAAACATAAAGTAAATGCAACTCAAAGTTCAGCTCCGGAGGAAACGGTCTCCTCTTCATCCGGTGTAAATGTGGAAGGCGCCACTGATGCTTCTCAAAAGGACCATGACTATGTTTCCCACCCGCTGCAGGTTAGAAAGATTAACAGAAATGTCAAAAGTTAGCAGTTAGCAAAAGTTAGCAATGTAATGTAAATGGCAGAATTTCATTTTCAGTCTGTTTTATTGGCTCTAATGTAAAGCTAACACACTTAGCCTGTGGAACAAAGCTAGCAAGCTTCACATACTTTAACCAGCTCTGGGTCGCTCTGGGTCGCACAAGCGTTCTCTCTTCTGGCCGCCATTTTGGAAGTTCGCTTCCAGTGTGGCTTGTTAGCCTTTTAGCTTAGCCACAGTCTAGCTAGCGTAGATTTCGCTTCGCTGCCTCCCCACAGAAGCTGCTCTGCACCAGGTGATACAATGTTTGCAGTGAAATGTAACTTATTTACCTTAAAATTACTTAGAAAGATCTTAATTTGATGAACACAAACATTTGTTTAATCACCTACATATTAAATAAAAGATAAAAACCGTAACTTCACATGAATCATACTGTATTCTAACAGTCAAAAAATAGATCATTCATTTGAAATTATTGCCATAATAAGTTGGTTTGTTAATTTATAAAAAAATCTGTAATTTAATGAAGTTAATGTTATTTTTAAAAACTGAAAACAAATGTAACATTTTTCTCTGTGTAAATAATTTTAATGAAATGAAAACAATGTTGCTCTTTTACTGGTCAGTATTGGACTTTATTTTGCTTTATTGCAGTGTCCTTTATGATTCATATACATTTTCAAACTACAGTGTTTAAGACATCTGAACAAACTTTTTTAGCTGGAAATGAATCTTTAAATTGTCATCTGTATACAATGATGCAGGAATATTTAAGTTGCTACATATCTAAGTAAATCATTTAAACTCACACCCTCAGTAAAGAAAAGCGGGGCTGACACCACACTCTTCGTTTCCTGCAGACTTTCAGCATGGCTGAGAAGACACTGGAGCAGGGCTTGGTCAGCATCCCCATGGAGGCGACTAAAATCCATGGTGGACCAACTCAGGAGGCGCCAATGCTCACCCACCTGAAGAAAGTGGAGAACCACATCACTGAGGCTCAGCGCTTCTCCCACCTCCCACGCCGTTCTGCTGTGGACCTGGAGTTCAATGATCTCTCATACACCATCCGGGAGGGTCCCTGCTGGAGGAGGAGAGGTACTACCCATGACGATCAATATCTGGAGAGCAGAAATTTTAAAAAGGCTTTGTGACACTTATTGTGACAATTATTTTTAACACCTTTATTCAGTTTTTCGCTGTCATTGTTCTCTTGTTCTGCCACGTAGAGGAAGACACACACACACACACATACACACACACACACCATTTGGGACTGTTGTAGCAGCCAGTGTGTTTCTTCAAACTGTGCTGCACTCAGCAGAGCTTCGACATAGCAAATCATTTGAACTCACAGCCTCAGTAAACTTTCATATTTAGCTGTTTTTATAAGGGTCTGTGCATTTGACAGGGGCAGGGACAAATGAACTTCCTCTTTATTCACGTTCATACGGCATGCTTAGGAGAGGCCCTGCATGATGCACAGCACTGTGTTATTTCCAGTCTTGTGTAATACTGATATGCAGTTTAGGAGTCTGGCAGAGGAGTGTTTGCTGTTCTACTGTGAAACAGGAATTATATAGCATTCATGGGGTGGATGAGAGGAGCAAGTGGGGGATTGTTGTGCAGTGATCTATAAATCATTTTTTTTCTGCATTGCGTAGATGGACATGTATTAGCTTTTTCTAATTAACCCTAAGGCTTGCTCGTGATTTGGCTTACTGACCCTCTTGCTGCACGAATCCTGCTCTGTATAAAACTTTCTGCCTCCTAATTTTCCTGTGTCCCTCATGCAACACAAGACCCACCTTACTTTCTAGCATATGACACATATGCTAGTATATGCATAGTATATGTAATATATTTGACACATTCTGTACTTCTGAAGGGCCTGTGGGTGTTTGTCATTTAACTTTCTAAGATTAGAGCCATTTCTCAGAGTTGTAAGCAGGTGTACTCACGCTGTAGTTCTGCTGTGTGCTGCTGTGAACACAGCAGGAACCATAAGCTTTTAATCTGTGGTGTCATTTTTAATTTAATGTGTTTTGGGCTTTGAGTCACAGACCACTACTTATGAATCATTTCCAAACACATCTGTGACAGATACGATGAGCCATAAATTAACATGAAGACACCATAAAACACTAGATGTATGGCTGTTAGTTTATTGCAAAAGGGCTTTACAAGGTTCGGTGGTGTGTGGGCTTCCCTCTGTCTGCATTTGATCTTCTTGGTGACAATAGAATTTTATCTGTTAGGATGAAGCTGCAGTGACCTGTTTTCACGTTGAGTGTGTTCTCTTGCTAGCCGGTGATACACTAGCCCAGTTATGGAAGGGGAAAGAGACGTAGTGTTAAAAGTACATCAGATTATATTTTGTTTTAATACGTGGCTTTTTATTAGCGCTCACATGAGAAGAATGGAGAAATATGTTCATGTGTATATTTGAACATTTCGATATCACACTACACAATATACAGACTTTACAGACTTTGGAGTAAAATGTTTGATGTCTGAATAATTAATAAGAAAAAATTCAATTACATTAATAAAAATAACTGCACTTTTCTCTTTTTCAGGTTACAAAGCACTCCTCAAATGTCTGTCAGGAAGATTTAACAGCAGAGAGCTGATTGGAATCATGGGGCCCTCTGGATCTGGGAAATCCACTCTCATGAATATTCTGGCAGGGTACAGGTATGTTCAAGTGTATGCAGATCCCTGAAAAGTTTTTTCTTGGGTTCTCTTATGCACAGATTTAATTTGATTTAGTACTTAAAATGGCTGCAACATTATTTTATATTTGCTTTGGAAACAGGGAGACAGGCATGAAGGGCCAGATCCTGGTGAATGGACGACCGAGGGACCTGAGAACCTTCAGGAAGATGTCTTGTTACATCATGCAGGATGACAAGCTGCTGCCACACCTCACTGTGAGGGAGGCCATGATGGTAAGATCAACAAAAGTCTTATTTTTCTTACATAAATCTTACATTTAATGTCATCCTGCCTTTAAATAACAACACATTTAATTCTGCCTTTCAGGTTTCTGCCAATCTGAAACTGAATGAGACGATGAACGCTAAAAAAGAACTTGTAAGTATAAATATGCATGTTACATTAGAGTTATACAGCATTTGCTGTCAGTCAGAGACATGCAAAACTACAGACGTTCGTCCACATGACATATTTTAATATTTTCATGCAATGATAAAAGTTTTCTCTCCCACCTGTATCGCACCTGTAATGACTCATTCGTTTGTCTCCAAGGTGAAGGAGATCCTGACTGCCCTCAGTCTTCTCGAGTGCTCTCAGACACGGACCAACTCTCTTTCTGGTGGTCAGTGTAAAAGACTGGCCATTGCCCTTGAGCTCGTCAACAATCCTCCTGTCATGTTCTTTGATGAGCCCACCAGGTAAATTGTCACTCATATTTAAATTTGTGTAATCTCAACATAAACCTGGAGTAAACAATGCATCTGTCTCTCTGGTTTCCAGTGGACTGGACAGCGCATCGTCTTTCCAGGTTGTTTCACTCATGAAGTCTCTCGCTCAGGGAGGAAGGACAATCATCTGCACCATTCATCAGCCCAGCGCTAAGCTCTTTGAACTGTTTGATAAGGCAACTAATGCTTGTAGTGCTGTCTAGCCTTTCGTATTTTCCTGGATACATCTACATTACATCACAGTTTAGCATGCTTCATTTGTCCTGCCGACAAGCAGTCATAGTAGATGTCTGTCGTTTAGTCTGGATATTATATATTATCCAGGGAGCAAGTGAACTGGAAATTATTTTTGATTGCTCTTTACCTGTATTCTTCATTTACCAGCTGTACATTCTCAGTCAGGGCCAGTGCATATACAAGGGCACAGTCCCTTATATCATCCCTTATCTGAAGAAACTGGGGCTCCACTGCCCGGCGTATCACAACCCTGCTGATTTCAGTAAGTCAAACATCTCCAAGCAAACAAGTGACTGTGTGCATGTCTTTGTCAGTGTATTTATTTTCATTAGCTTCTCCGCTCTGCTCCAAGTCATTGAGGTGGCGTCCGGGGACTATGGGGATCTGAATCCAGTGCTGTTTGAGGCAGTTCAGGGTGACGTGTGCTCCGATGTGAGCAAGAAGAACTCCAGAGACAAAAGTGACTCTTTCTGCTCATCTCAGTGTCACAGTGTAAGTGGAAAAGCCTTTTAGCCTTTAAAGTTTTCTTTCTCCAATTTAAGGGGTGTTATATGCATTGTCCAGCCCCTTGAGGGAAATTTGTGATTTTGGTAAAAATTAAAACCTCCATCTTACTATTCTCAAACAGTATTCCCATTCTAACAAACCTACAGCCTAAAGCCTTAGGATTTACAACATTCATTAAATAACAAGTGTTCTAATTAAAATGCAAGTGACATACAAGGTCAAAGTGTTTTCAACAGAAATAACAAACTCCCCCTTCATCAAACAAACTGAAATCGTTTTGATTTCCTCTTATTTACCTTATTTACCTTAAATTAGATCATAATTACTAGCTAATTAAAGAAACTACTACCAAACAAATTGCATTCCAGTGAATTAAAAATGTTGCCATCCTTACCTGCCCACATTAATGCTATTTAGCCCCAACCAGCAAACTGAACCTTCAATCTAACAACAATTATGTACATTCATCTAGTACAAATGTTCTTCTGACTTCTTCTGTCATCAGAAGTCAGGAGTCAATGAGTGTGTGATTGTTGTGGTTTAGGGACAAACCGCGTTTATGATTGGACAGTTCAGCATTGTTTTGGGAATCATCGGATATTTTCTACAATATGTTTAATTGCTTGCTTGGTGATTGAGAATTTGAGTATATTACCACTTTTAAAACTGTTTTTAAAAGCTATTGCCAAAGGCTAGACATCTTAGCTCGGCACAAAGATCCCATTACCATGTGAGCTGTTTAGTTTAAAGGTTCTGTTGGGCTGACTTTTTTACTGTTCTTGTATCTGTGTATAACACATTCTTACCTTCTTTTTCTACAGGACACAGGAACCCTTGAGAAACACAGCTTTGCCACTAGTACATTTACACAATTCTGCATCCTATTCAAAAGAACTTTTATTACAATATACAGAGACATGGTAACGTAATTTTTTTATAAATGATTCTTGCTCAGATTTGACTGGAACAACACGAGTGTTGCTGATGTCGCTTTGCTTTTTAAAGGTGCTCACGCACCTCAGGGTGATGTCCCACCTGTTTATTGGAGTGCTGATCGGCCTGCTCTATCTCAGAATCGGAAATGATGCCAGCAAGGTCTTCAACAACACTGGCTTCCTTTTTTTCTCCATGCTGTTTCTCATGTTTGCTGCCCTGATGCCCACTGTCCTAACCTGTAAGATGCTAAATATATGGATGGATGGAAACACTGATTCAATGTGTAGTGTTATTCTGGTTGAAGTGGAAGATGTTTTAACTCCGCTGTTATTTTGCAGTTCCTCTGGAGATGTCTGTGTTAGTACGGGAACATCTCAACTACTGGTACAGCCTGAAAGCCTATTACTTAGCCAAAACCATGGCTGACGTACCATTCCAGGTAGATTTTTATTCGTTTTTAATGGCTGGATATGTACAGATTATGATTTGAAATAATGACACGTTTCCTGCCCTGCGTAGGTGATGTGTCCAATCATGTACTGCAGTATAGTGTACTGGATGACAGAACAGCCTCCAGAGGCGGGTCGCTACTTGCTTTTCATGGCCTTGTCCACATGCACTGCTCTGGTAGCTCAATCCCTGGGCCTGCTCATAGGCGCTGCATCAACATCTCAGCAGGTAGGTGGTGCGTGATCATACCTGAGGGTTTAACCAATGATTAAATCCTCAAGGATATCCTCACCATTATTTTCTGTAGCATGTCCTTGTTATTGTCCTTCCAATGCAGCTTAGCAGAGGCAGTTTCACTAATGTCAGTTTTTTTTATTTTTATAAACACTGTTTTCTTTTTGACAGGTGGCCACCTTTGTGGGGCCAGTCACAGCCATACCTGTGCTCCTCTTCTCTGGGTTCTTTGTCAGTTTTGACACCATTCCCCAATATCTACAGTGGAGCTCTTATGTCTCTTATGTCAGGTACATACAGCCATTAATTTTTATCAACACTAGTATTAGAATTTGGGCCATTGGTTGATGCATGCAGACTTTGTCGGATTTGAAAATACTGATGTTAAAAATCTCACCTCTCAGGTATGGCTTTGAGGGGGTGATACTTTCTATATACGGTATGAATCGCTCAGAACTGGATTGTCCAGAACAAGTGTGTAAGTTCCAAAAACCAGAAGAGGTTCTGCAGTTAATGGATGTGGAGGACGCAAAGCTTTACGTGGACTTCATGGTGCTGGGAGTTTTCTTCCTGATCCTCAGACTCACTACTTACCTGGTCCTGCGCTACAAAGTGAAGTCAGAGCGTTAAGACATTCAGTTACAAGCACACATGGACCCAGATGTTCTTACAGCAGTGTGAGATAGTAAGGAAACCATCTCTCTGTCTCTGTTTGTCACATACATGTGCCAAGATACAAATCCAGCAGAGCTGTGCTCTAAAATCACCTTTAAAACTGGTTACTATTGAAGAAAAAGAAATGTTCTGATTTTAGTTTGAATCATTATCAGTGACTCTCCAGGTGAGAGTGAGTATTTGTTACCTTCCTAAATTATTGTGTTATTGTGTATTTGCACCATACTTAAACAGAAACCCCAAAAAAGTAGCAGCAAGCATGTTTTTTTGAAAGGAGGAATTTATTGGATTCATCTTTATTTGGCCACATCCAGAAAGAGCCACATAAAGGATAAGCGTAATGCCCCTCGGGTTATGGGAAAATCAGTGATATAATGAAAGACTGATTAACACAGGTTGTTCTTTTTTTGTCTAAGTAATTTGTTTATCGTTTGCAATTTAATTTAGTATCTCAACCCAAAAATTGCAACTTCTCTATACTGAATGCTGTTCCAAGGATTAAAATAAAGATCATTTCCAATCTTTGCCCTTGTATAATGTGTAGGGGGTGATATATTTTGTGCACTTACTGTTGACATGCCAACTAAAATCTTACTGTTGTTAGCTGGTGTTATTTGCTTCACACATAACATAAAATATAGTGTGTGTGCCAGGTACCTGGCTGAACAGGTGCACCAGAGAAGTTGAAGCTAGGTGTCAAAGTTGATTGTTCAGATTGATGTTCAGATTACCTATACACTTTGGTTGACCAACTTTGCATGAGTATCAGTGAGAAGTTGAAACCATTAGTTGATGCCAAGCAAAAAGAATTTTAAAAATTTTGTTAAAAAGGAATATTATGAAAATGAATCATCTTTAAAAGAAGGAACAGTTAACATATCTGAGATAAATGAGCTGCAGCTTGGCACTTGGATGCACAAGCCTGTGAACGGACATGAGCACAGAAGCTTATGCCATCTGAATGCATCAGCAGAAGATACATCCAGAGGTGGCAAAGATTTTGACACATAGCGTTTCTGTTTTTAATCTAGGGCCTGTGTCATGTTGTCTGGATTTGCCAAAAAGAATCGAGTGGGTTAAAGCATCATTAAGGCCTAACAATATACCAACAACACTAAAAGTCGTTAGTGGACGAGATAATCACTCATCAGCTAATCATCATTAACCAGATCAAATTAATCACTCACATATCAGAAGTGGGCGCTTCACAGATAAGTGATCCCTGAACTCTTAACACCAAAGCAATAAACAACAAATCGCCTGATATCAATAAATGAATATTTATTGATCAAATAACTATTACAGGTGACAAATAGTTGGCATAATGTACAGATAAAGGAATAAACAAGGCGAGAATTGATAAAGACTGGCCATTGCCAGACAAAAAATATCCAAAAATTGAGCAGATGGTGAATGAAAACAGGATTAGTACTAAAACTAAAAATACAAATTAAGTAATTTAAATAAGAATTTGAGGTGAAGTTTAGGCTTAAATTTAGGAAACAAACCTGCAGTTTATCTCACGAGATCAGCCTTGGTGGCTCAGGGTCGACTGAAAGTGTCAATAATCAGAAGGTTCTGAAGTTCTGTCCTCAGGATTTATAAGTGCAACCAAATATAATAATTTGGGCACAACTTAATTTAAGGATTAAGACACACACACATTTAATTTCTTGGTCAACATCAAAAGTGAGTTCAGTCTACTACTTGAAAGTTAAAAGTTAAACTTTTTGTTGATTAAACTTTTAATAAAAATGAATACAGAAAAACCTTGAGTTAATGGGCTGCACTTCAAAGTTACAAAGTTACAAAAGAGCAAAATAATTACATGGTGAGTTCTGGTCATGGTGAGTCATAGCTTGAGCTTTTCTTCTTTGTCTGAAAAATACATATTCTGCATATGCATTAGGCTGATTTTGTGATCGCCATAGGCTCAAGTAGCTATATAAGTAATCACCAGAATGTAACAGAATCTGAAATTGTCTAATACATTAAAGCAGCACATGAACATCGATAGACATAAGTACTCAAAAAAATCAAAGAGTAAGAAATAATTTCAAAACATTACATGATTATGGCCAGCAGTGCACAGTGAGGAGGCATACAATTTCTGTTTGACTCTTTCCAGTTGCATTGCTACATCCCACGTCTGAATGATTGTGTTTGACAGATTTTGGTGTTCACTTAAAGTAGTTGTACTAAGTGCTAACACAGTGAGTTGTTAGTGGTTACACGGGCATGTGCATCTCTGAGTACTCGTCATGGCACTCGCGCTCATCGAATGTCGGCTCAGCATCGTCTGCATCCAACTACAAGAGAAGGAGACACATCCGAGTTTAACTGATGAACATGCATTATTTTTGTATTCAGTATTTTCAACTCTTATGTAGTTATATAGTTACATAAAAAATATCTGTTGCACTAACTGATATATTTACTATGTTACTATTTTATAAGACTTATTTCCTATATTAAACCTAAACTTAAACACTCCCTGCTGCAGCTGAGGTTGTGCTGCAGGTGTAAACAGTGGTATAGTGCCCCCCCCCCCCGTGGCTGACTTACGCATGCCATCTCTGTGGCGGTGAAAATTCGGCTCAGGAGGAACATCTTCACTGGAACAGTGAGGATGAGGACGAAGGGAAAAGCCAGAGACGCCTGTGTCCACATGACAGCCCAAAGAACGGCCAAACACACGAGCTGGATGCAGGTGAACAGATGCATGCGCAGCGTGCGGACCTGGAGGAAGTGACAAGTTCGGTTGTAAAATAATCACTTCTGTCATCTCAGAGACTGTTGTGCTGTTTGCAGAAGAGAAAAAAATTTAAAGAGAAAACCGTGGCTGAGTGTGTATGAAACTTTTTCTAAAGGTCAAAAGATTTGATTGATAATTTCAGTCATTTTTACATTTACATTTAGTCATTTTGCTTTTATTTAAAGCAACTTACAAGTAAGATACAAGGCAAGCAAAAAAACTAAGTCAAGGAGAAAAACATCAAAGTAAAGTGCTATCGAAGTGTTTCTTTTTCATGGGATATAAGAGAGAGTATAAGAAAGGGCAGAAAGTTTAGTTTTTTTAAGTGTAAAGGAAGATGCAGAATAGTTGTGTTGTCAGAAGTTTTTTAAATGTAGTGAGTGTGGGCACTGAGTGTGCAGGGTTTGGCAGCTCATTCCACCAAAGTGGGATCACAGAGCTGAAGAGTTTTCCTTGGTGTCATCTGTGTGGCGCTGGGACGACCAGACTGTAGACCTGAATGACTGAGTTTAAGTAAGCCAGAGCTGTAGAGTTGGCCACTCTGCAGGAAAGAGACAGAGCTTTGAACTTAATCCTTGCAGCCACACGAAGCCAGTGTAGAGATCTGATGAGTGGTTTGACATGAGTCCATTTTGGCTGATTAAAAATGAGGCATGCTGCCACATTTTGGATCATCTGCATGGGTTTGGTCGTGCATAACCCCATCAACAGTGCATTGCAGTAATCAAGACGAGATATGATTAATGCCTGAACGATGAGTTGGATCGTGTACTTAGAGAGCTAGTGTCTGATCTTTTTGATGTTGTGGAGAGCAAATCTACACCCTAGAGACTGAGGCGATGTGCTCCGTGAAGCTCAGTTGGTCATCAGTGATGACCCCCAGATTTCTGGCCGACTTAGACGGGACAATCACTGCAGATCCAATGTTGATGCTGATTTTGTGCTGGGAAGTCTAGAACTTCAGTCTTGGAGATGTTATGCTGAAGATATCTTTCTCTCATCCAAGCAAAGACGTCAGAGAGACAGACTTCTTGTCGAGACAGTAGAGTCATCTGGCGGAAAGGACAGGAAGAGCTGTATGTCATCCGCATAGCAGTGATAGGAAAAGCCATGTGAATGGATGATAGAGCCCAGGGAGGAATCCTAGATGGAAAAAAGAAGAGGACCGAGAACAGAGCCTGGCGGTACACCAGTGGAGAGGTTATGAGAGGTAGAATCACGCCCCTGCCAGGATACCTTGAAGGCTCGTACAGACAAGTAAGACCGAAGCCAGGCTAGAGCTGGTCCAGAGGTCCCCAAGTTAGAGACTACAGTCGAGAGGATCTGGTGGTTCACAGTGTCAAAGGCTGCAGACAGGTCTAGTAGAATTACGACAGAAGAATTACCTGCAGCTTTTGCAGCCCGTAGGGATTCCACAGTCAAGAGTGCCATCTCTGTGGAGTGACCACTCTTGAAGCCAGACTGGTTGACATCGAGGAGATTGTTCTCGTTCCAGGGTGTTGGCCAGAAATGTGAGAAGAGAGACTGGTATCAAGAGAAGGCTTCTTCAACAGTGAAGCAATCTGGGCTTGCTTGAACAAGGTAGGAAAGGTGCCTGTTGTGAGAGAAGTGTTGATGATCTGTGTAATGGCTGGTATTTGTATAGGTGCAACAGCTTGAAGAAAGTCAGAGGGGATCGGATCCAGAGAGCAGGTGGTCGGGTGTTTCGAGAGGAGGAGAGTGTATACGTCGTCCTCCGACAGGGTTGAGAATGTGAAGTGTGATGCGTCGTTAGATGTAGATAGCAGGATGTCATCTGGTGGAGAGAACTCTGAGCTGCCACCTTGTTAGTAAAGAAGGAGGCAAAGTCATCAGCTGTGAGTCAGGTGGGTGGCGGAGGTGGGTAGAACAGTGACTCGAAAGTGAAGAACAGCTTTCTGGTGTCCATGGTGTTGCTGAGCTTGTCCTGGTAGTATTCAGTCTTTACCCTAATGTCACTGTGAGAGAAAGATGCAAGAAAATCCTGATAATCAGCAACACCAGACTGAGTCTGGGATTCGTGCCAATTCCTCTCAGTACTCCTGAGGACAGTGCTTTGTTCATGAATCTGGTCGGCTAACCACATGTTGGAAGCTGATGGGCGAGCAGGTCTACAGGTTGTCGGGCAGAGACTGTCCAGGCAGGATGAAAGCTGTTGCAGAGCACAATTAAAATAACTTTTTCAAAGCAAATGAACTACCGTATTTTCCGGACTATAAGCCGCTACTTTCTTCCCGACGTTTTGAACCATGCGGCTTTTACAGAGATGCGGCATTTCTATGAATTTTTCTGCAGCCCTCAGATGGGCGCTGTAGATGGAAGTCAGTGCAAACAAAAAAGCGCCAGTTTTTATTCTTAGCGCATACAACCCAAGACGCACAACAGCAAACATCAGCACTTTTACTGCCGTGTTACAGGCACCATTCAGGTTCAGGTGTATGAATAAACACTTATGGTACAAAATCTTTCTATGTAAATATCTTATTTCTCAGCCTGGATATTGGCGGCTTATAGTCCGATGCGGTTTATATGACAAAATATATATTTCTTTTAAATTTTAGCGGGTGCAGCTTAAATTTAGGTGCGCTCTATAGTCCAGAATATACGGTACATCAATCCCCAGTTAATCAACAGAGAAATAAAAGTCTATTATTTGTTTCAGTCCTTGGATTGTTTTAATTAACGCTGCATGTTAGTCCTGGTTGTCATTGCTGCTAGAAGAGACCACTGGTTACCCAATTTTTCCAAATAGAGGCAAAACGTTTTGACAAACCTAAAAACCCTTGTTCCTTTAAGTAAAAGCATCACTTCAGCATGGCAAGAAAGTAACCATGTGCCTCTCACCTTGCGCACATAGCTGTGGTCTGGGTGATACTTTGGTGGCATGAACAGGAGCATCATCCGCTCTGTCATCTGGATACCGTTCAGGGACATCACACCCATGTAGAGGAAGATGCCAAACAGCACAGCCAGAGGAATCTGACGCAGAAGGTCCCCTATCACGATGGATAAGCCTGCAGCGTCCAGAGATTATGGAGTGATTCATAAAATGCTAAAAAACATATAGATTTACAAGAACCACTATCAGTGTAACCCTCACCAACCATGAGGGCTACCAAGAACCCCGTGACCCTCTGCTCTTTGACCTCCTGGATGCGAGGCTTGTCTCCAGGAGCGACGGCCTTGCTCATGATAGTGACGGCGTTGACATGTGAGACAGAACGGATGGTTGTGGCAGCCATCCACGGCAGGCCAAAGAGAGCCGAGATCCCGCCGAGCGTAACAATCAGCAGCAGGTCCAGATGGAAACCAGAACCCTTCACCAGCATCCGCTCCTTCTTACTTACAATTAGGCTGCAGCAGGTCGAGGAGAAACGTGTACAGTAAACAACACAAGTTTTCTTTGATAAGCAGATCTACTTCTACTTTTTAATAAATGGCCTAAAAATGCTGTATTATGTTTAAGAAATATAGAAATCCAACTTTAACATCCTCTTTTATCTAGTTTCAGGTTAAAAACCGAATCTCTAAAAGACACAAGTCTGCCGCGTTACTCACGAAGTGATCTGTGTCTCCATGAAGATGAGGATGAAAACCAGCAGAGCAGGCAAACAGCAGGCGAACATCATCCAAATGGGAAATTCGCCATTCTTTCCCAGAGGACTGATGATACACCCACGTTTTGTAGGACTCGTCACAAAAAAACTTTTGGGAACACTCAGTTTCTGGACACAAGAATTAAGATACGACTGAGTATCACTAAGCTGGGGAAGCTCTGTGCTGCAATGTTCAGTAGCAATATCTTACTTGTGTGTAGGTGTCATCTATGTTGTAATCCACCAGGACCATGATGAGGACGGCAATAGGTACTCCGAAATCTCCAATCATCCTACGAAACTGAATACCACAATATGTTTGAGCTGAAATGGCTAATTCATGAATAAAAGAAGTTTTCATGTTTCAACAATTAATTTTAACTTTTAAAGCGAGAAACACAACAAACCCCTGAAAGAACAAATTAACATATTGGAAAAATGTCAAAGGCTGTTAGTAAAATAACGTTGTATAATTGTTGTAAAATAAGGTTAATGTTGCAGGATTAAAGTTTTGAAAGTGAATTGAGCTCCTCACCCTTCCAGGGAAGAATGCGCTGTTCTTGAACTTGCGCAGGTAGAACGCAATGAAGAATGTTCCAGCCATGAGAACCAGAGACAGCAGTGCAGTGTTGGGCTCGCCTTGGACCTTTGCCGACTGGGTGCTGTTGCTCAGGGTGAAATTGTGTGTGAAATTTTGTGCCATATTTTGTGTGAAAGTTTGCGTGACATTTTGAGTCGAGGCATCTCCCTCCGTGCTGTTGATGAGGGAACAGCGTTTCAGCGGGTGCTCATTGAAAATCTGACCAATGACAAGAAAGGGTTCAGATTAATGCACAAAGTTTCACTAAAGATTACGTTTATTTAGACACTTTTAAAGTCTACACCATGGAGAAAATCAAACTCTACAAAATCATAAGCTTGTGTAGCAAATAAACCCTCGATTGTAAACTCTCAGAACACCAACATAAACTTTGGGTAAAACCGGTATTGTATACAAACATATATGTTATATGTAATACTTATACCTTCCCAAGTTTGATGAAAGTCTCGCAGATGAAGATGAGAGAAATGAGGAAGGAGAAGATCTCCTGGGTAAAGCGTGAGACGAAGCGAACCAGGAAGCTTCCCTCAAAGGCCACCATAACCATCACTATAACAATGAGCCAAAACCCGATCCACACACGGCCCGTCAGGTACTCAATTTCATTGGCAGTGCAGAACTGTAGGGACACAGAGTCATTAAACTATTTAAACACTGGAAAAATTTAGTTCATGCTGTAAGCGCAATGTTTAGCAGCTTACACTGTAAAAGGCTTCTTCAAAAACCAGCAGGGGGCCAGAGAAGCCAACAACCAGCAGCGGCTGAGCTCCGAGCAAGCAGAAGATCATGCCCTGCATCGATGTGGACACGATGAGCTCAGACACACCAATCAGACCGTTTGTTTTCTCACCTACAAACAGACACACAACAATTCGACACAAACGGAGTTGAAGGTTCAGTAATGGGCTGTGGTCAGTGGCCTAAACAGGATTTTAATTGTGTGTGCACCCACCCAGCAGGCCTCCGAATGTTATGGCCGATGAGAGAGCAGCAAAGTAGATGAAGATAACAGCAGCCATGCACTGGCTGTTCAGGGCGTCCTTGAAGTCGCTTAAGTACTTTGGGTAACGGCGTTGCGCGTCCCGTATCAGCCCACCAAAGGGACGCCCGGTCCGCTCCAGAGGGTCGTCTGACTTTTTCAACGGTGTGAGCAGGGCCTCTGGGTGGTGGAAAACAGCAGCCCATTGGTGATTCTTTCAGTGTAAAATAGTTGAACTTCTTAAAATAATGTAGTTGTAGAAAGAAATACTCACCTTTCTCTTCAAGGCTTTTAGGTTCCGACAGTTTGACCTCTTGTTCCTCCCTCTTGCGCAGCATCTCTCTTTGGAAGCGAGCAACAGAGCGCAACAGCTCATCACCGCCCATTTCTGAAGGTGGCAGCACGATGCTGCAGTCCAGGAAACTGTTGATGGCATTCAGCAGGTCCTGTCTGTCGTCCGCCAGGTACGCTGCCTCGTGGAATTGCTACAAGGAGATTCAGATAAAAGCAGATTTAACTAACAAAATAAACCTTCTCTTTTACCTGTCTTGTATGTACCTTTACCATTGTTGAGTGCTCTCAAAAGCTGTACACGTATAACACGTATGTTATCATTTATTTTGAGGTCTACATTTTGTTAACCTTGTCAGACATGAGTGTTGAGATGGAGCGTCCTATCTGGTGATAGTCCATGCTGGTGGTTGGGGGTCCCAGCAGAACAAACAGGAACCTGACAGGAACAGGAACCTCCAGGACTGACTCCAGTTCAACCGCCTCCTGTAGCCGCACAAACGCCATGGTGGGCTGTTTCAGGAAGTCCACGCTGCCTGGAAGACAGGACAGGACATGAAAGTAAATATGCAGACAGGGCTACAAACATCAGCAGACTATAAAAACACAAGGGACCTGAAGGTATTTAGCTGTGGCATATATGTGAAAAAAAAATGTTTTATGATTTTTAAAGCATCGCTAACTCACCGACAAGAACAACTGTGGCCTCTGCATTTTCAGGAATCTTCTCCAGCAGTTTCAGCTCATGTTTAGATTTGGACCGATGCATCCCAGCCGTCAAGTTTGTCTCTTTCTGCTGAAAACAAAAAGCAGCAAAGCATGAGAAAATTTGAATAATTGCATAAACCAGTGAGGAATACACATAATGATTCAATCTTAACCTGCAATTCGCTCTTTTCCACATCGATAGGTGTTTCAATGTCCGCTGTGGAATGGATGGTGCCCATGCAGGGCACAGTAACTGATGGCTCTGGCTGGTGGATGTGATTGGCACTGTGGTGTTGTGTTATCAGGCTGCCGAGGCTGGCTGCTGAGATGTTCCTAGGGAAAGGGCTACTGTGCTCCTTCTCATCGCTCGGGTGACTAGGGGAGGTAGGGAGATGCAGAGAGAGGTTGAGCAGGAGGAAAAGAGGTACTGAACAAGCATGAAGCCACCTAGTAGCAGGAAGCAGAAGGTTTCTTGGTAAAATTATACTTCATAAAGCAGTAGGAGAAGTTCATTCAAGTGGAAAATCCTGCTGGTTTGTCCAGCTGCACCTGTGTTTAAGCAGCAGAGCCCTGAGGACATTGGCTCGGTCATCAGCCTTGATCTGATCGGAGATGATCATCTGTTCGACCACCTGGTGGGCGATGCCGGGCAAAGTCTTCTGGTCCAGGTCCAGTAGCACAGCACCTGCGACCACAAAGAGGGACTTCAGTACCCTCCGAACTGCACCGTGCACTAAAGTTGCAGTGTGTAACTAACCATGGGAGATGGTCTTTCGCAGCTCCAGCAAACTGCGGAAGGACAGTGAAGCCACGTGTGGCTTTCCCCAGCGCTCCGTCTCCTCCTCCACGTCCTCCTCAAACTTGATCCAACGAGCAGTTTCCTTCCACTGCATCTCCTGGTTCTTGTCCATGGTCAGCTCATTCAGCTCAACAAATACCTGGAAGAAACAAGCAGGGGCGTAGATGGGATGGGGAACAGGTTGTTAAAACTCTCCACAAAAACATGCATGTTTAGCCTAATGTTGAACACATAGCCAAAGCTGATGCACTCAAACGTAAGCGTTGAAGCGGGACTTCAGTGTCACATCAGAAAACAGACTCCATGCTTGCGAAGACAAGGTGGTTTACTGAAATTGATTTCATACACACAAGAACGTTTTTTATGTTATAGATGTTCAAAAGCTGCATGAAACACACAAAAGTGTTAAAGCATCTTTAAAACTCACTGATGAGTCTGCAGAGAGACTGGGATCTGCTGTGCATCTCTCAGCATCGAATAACTGTTAACACGTAACTAAGTGAACACCGTGCCGGTCAGTAACAACCCTGACAAGTAACAGTCCAAACAACAGACTGCAAAAAAATCCCATTGATCTGCCGCCTGCTGCATGCCGGTGAAATCACGCTCACACGGGTCAAACCTGACTCTGGCCGGTCGCCCAGCCTCACCTTCTGAAACCGAGCCATCTGACCAGAGCCGATGTCCAGCAGAACGCCTTCTGGCCGCGAGTCAGAGCGATACAGAACCACTGGTAACGACTGGAGGAGCAAAGCGGTGCAGGAGAGCGCTCACACACTGATACAACAGATGCAGCACAAAAGGGTCCCTCACTTGTACAGACATATCCACAGGTGATTCTTCCTGATCACACACACCTGACAGGGACCCCGCTGTTCACCTGGGCTGCTGGGGGCTCGGCGCCACGTACGAGAATGTGTGTGTGTTAATAAAACATAGCTCTCTTAGGAGTTTGCAGTGTCTGGTTACCTAAACTCTGTGGACATAAAATTGATGCCTATTTTGCTTAAATGCTAGAAGGAGAGAAAATAATGTCTCACTTCAAGTGGACTCCGGTCCTGCTTCCTGGGTTTCGTCGGCTCTTTCTGGTCTTTACCAACGTGCAAAATTTGGCCCTTGGTGCTCTTTCTGTTGAGGCGTCTGCACACGCCAGGCACATCTTCAAAACGATGGCCTGCACAAGAAGAGAGAAAGGAGATGTAGCTACATCACAACATTTATTCTAAAAAATAGTTTGTATATATGTAAATAGCATCCAAGGGACAAAAGTCTAAACAATGCAGTTTTCATTGTCTCATAGTTCGATTCTGCACACGCTGACCTTTAATCCTGAGTTCAAATCTCGGACCATCAAGCCACAGAGTTTCACAATACAGTTACTCAAGTTGTCAGAACCGCAGGCACTAACAAGGATGTGGAGAGACACCGGATGGCCCAGTTTCTAACATACACAGGCATCCAAACTACTTCAGTGTCTTGTTCAAGAACATGTCGACATGTGGCCAGAGGAGCCACAACCTGACCATAACCATATATGAGCCATAACCTGTCCATAACTATATATGTCTTAAGATCCATTTCAGCTACAATAAAGAGCTTTTATCTAATACTGGCCAATTTTTTCTGAGATCAGTAGTCTGGTATTCTGCAACCAGCTTCATAACATTCCCCTTTTAATTCTATTTTAATTCCTTTCTACCAACTATTAAATAATAGATCTTTAGAATCTAAATGCTTCACTGTCTTCCTGGCTCCTCTTAACCATCTGAACACTCACCCTTGTCATCTGTGTGATCTTCATCTGAACAAAGGAACTGCAGAGAGACAGAGAGTAGAACAGACGGTGACGCCAACAACCAATGACCTCTGATTCAAACAGCAAAAAACATTTAATTTGGTCAATGTGTATAAAACAAAACAAATTTTCAACATTCTATATTCTATATAAACACCCTAAACACAAAGATTGTTTCATTTCTGTTGCCGTAATCATAATAGACACTATAAACTCATCTTGAGCTGGTCTGAACATTCCACTATTTGCATCTACATAATCACCTGATCTCCACCAGTTTTTAATCATTTATTATTGAGTTGATTAGTAATTGATTATCGGGTCCCCAAGCCAAGCAAACTTCAAAATAATAGTAATGTTTGAAGGATGAAGTTGCTCGTTGAAGCTCATCATTGTTATCTCAGCTGATAAAACAAACATTTTCCTAGAAAACTAAATGTTTAACCCTTGGACATTTGCATATATGTTTTTGTATGTTAAATTGTATATAAAGCAGCAATTACTTAACAATTTCTACAAACAACTGCAAAACAATATAATTACACTATCTTTACATTTAATCTCACCCATTTTTATACTCGCAACCAAGCATAAAAATATTAAATATAAAATTCATAGAGGAAAATATAGTAATGCTATCTGTAATATCTTAACAAGAATAAATGATCCTTGAAAAAATTACAGTGTTGCTGTTAGAGCTGAAGCAATTTGTCATATTGTCAAGGAGCAGGAGTTGGCCGAAATAAAATTATAAGCACAACTAGCATATTAACCAATATGCCTTTACCAATATGCTTTGCATTAAAGGCCAATAGAGACCAGAGTAACTTTATGGTCTGTTCAAACTTAACGGGCCATTAAAGCTGTGTGTATTCTAAATTATAATTATGTGATTATTACTAAGCTTAAAAAGTAAAAATACTGTCTAATATATATTGGAAAATAAGTAAAAAATTTAACAATAGGCTAAATATACACTTTAAGTCAATATGGCGTTGCATGATTACCTTCACTTCTTTAAATCTCTCTGACTCAGACGGACCAGGAGTTGCCTCGGCCTCCTCCTCCTCCTCCTCCTCCTCCTCTTCATGCTGTCCCTCTTCTATGATGCCAGGTAGATATGTTCTTTTGTGTTGTTTGTTCTTCTTCATTTTCAAGGCATTCTGTTTCTGTGAACACACACTTTCAGGCCTTTAACAATCTAAACGAGGAAAATTACTTTAATTGGATTGACCAAGTCAGTCAACGTGACACAAGGGGTCATCTGAAGAAACAGACCACTTACAAACTACTGAAGTCCTGTAATATTAAACTGTTCACGTGGCAGGAATCTGACCTGACATAAGTGAACTGAGGCCTTTCTTACACTTACCTCGTGAACAACAACTGCGGCAACATCTGTAACCTGGTTGGGAGCGTTGGGGTTGCTCATGACTCTGCGGTGGTTGGAGAGCCTTGGAAAGCTGGTCTGGATTGGTGCGGTTTTAGCCCTTCTTTTTCTCACTGGGAATCTCACTGGCTTTTGGGAAGCACAACCTGGAGACAGATTTAGATCCAAATCTGTCCAATATCCAATTGTTTTTCTTTTAGATATTTAACCAAAGTTGTGGATAAACCAACAAACAATGCCCACGCCGACACTCAGACTGCCAGCGCTGGCAAAAAAAATTATTATTTTTTTCTCAGTTTAAAGCTCAAATTAACACAGAAAATCAAGAAATTCCAAAGGGTTCACACACTTACTAATGTTCAACCTAAAGAATCCAAAGGTAATAATCACGCAGACAGACAGGTATAAAAAGCTGCAGAAGATGTACTGCAAGAGAACAAGAGTTATTAAAATAATAGGTCATGTCACTGAGTTTGCATCTAAGACTGCAAACAACAACTGGGACAAAAATACAGTTTGAAAACTGTTCATCTTTCCCTTAGGTGACATTATTGAGAAAACTATAGTTTAAATTCAGTCTTCAAGGAGCGGAGGCTGTCATCAGCTGTTCTTTTCATGGTCATGATTAGACATCAGATCTCTTGGCAGTGCTCTTGGAATTTTCAGCCGAACTGCACCAAACAGCAGCCGTTCTATGAGAGTAACAACTTTAACCACATTTAAACCTTTTTTGAAACAACAATCTGTGCGGTAACAGTTATAAGGTCATCCAAAAAGTTACAAACTGCGTCTAAAAGAAGACAATACGTGTGGATTGTCCGCAATCCACATTAGTTACAGAATGTAACTAAATCTGAATGAACGTTCACAAATTTTTTATCTGACAGAGATACAAACTTCAAGCTCATGCAAATGATGATGCTCAGACAACTTTGACAAACAGGCTGCCTTTTGTTTGAATTACAAACGTATCAAGCATATCAAAAGGGGCACCTCAAAAAACGTCAGACCTGCTCAAAACCACCAAACATTATATCTTTTTCATGATTTTAACCCTTTAAATGCCAGTTTACTTATTTATTACCAAAAACAACTGTTTTTATAGTAAAAAGCAGTCCCCCAAAAGATCAAGACCTTTTTTCACCCCTGAAATACACACACAGTCTCTCTCTCTCTCACACACACACATTTGTCTTTCTATACTATCCCAGCCATCCTAGCCCAACCATCATAAATGAAGTCCTTACCCTTGCCATAACCAAAACCTAACTCTAACCCTGAACCTAAAACCCAGTCTTGATCCTAAGAAAGCCCTTTGCAGTTCTGTGGACGTCACAACACCGAAAGACACTTTTTCATTTCATTTTTCATTTCAAAATGAAAAATGACATGTCAGAATGTATGGTTTTATTGTGTAATGGCAGTGAGATAAATGTGGTTTACATAGAAGTCACTGCGGCATTTTTGGCCATGAAGGAAAGAGACTATCTGGCAACTACATAAAAAAAATACTAATGCAAAGAAATTAGTTTTGTTGCTAATCTTTGACATATCCAAGTCTGTAATCACCACCAAAGCTCCATCCCCCTACTATTTATTTAGGAGCCAGCTGGATATTTAAAAAGTTGCATGACGTGACAAATAAGACCTGAATATATGACAACTGGTTAAGAAATTCAAAAACAGACCATACCTTTGATTGAAGACCTTTTCTGAGATGACTGCTCTCTCTGGCCAGCATGAACTGATAAAAAGTAGCCACTGCGCTCAGAATTATGTAGCTGGCCGACAAATAGGCGTCTGACACCAGGACCCACGCAAGTCGGAGACGGCTACTTCGACACACACATCTCTGTCTGACACACACAACATGCACACGTACACTCACACACAGACACGAACGAATGACCCTGAGGTAATAATGAGAAATTAACCTTACAGATCAATGTATGTCAGTATATTACAGTTTTTTAATTGCTAACAAGCATAGGCTGTCGTCCATGGACCACAGGGTCAGTGGTTCGATCCCCAGTCCTGGCTACATGTCAAAGTGTCCTTGGGCAAGACACTGAACCCCTAGTTGCCCCCAGTGGCCGATGAGCACCCTGCGTGGCAGCCACGCCACTGTGTATGAACCAAAATTACTGTAAGTCGCTTTGGATAAAAGCGTCTGCCAAATGACTAAATGTAAATGTAAATGTTAAAAGTTCATCTTACCTCCAAAACCCTTTCTCAGCAACAAACCACATCATTGAAGTCTCAAAGTAAAATTACAAATACTAACAACAGAGAGCATTACAGAAAAGAAATGTTATCTTTATTGTTTTAATCTTTTTTTTTTCAGATAATTCTGTTTTTAATATAGAATAATATCTTGGTACTTTAACATATACAAAATTATTATATATTGTGACAAAGGAATCAGCAAGCAACACCCTTTGTTCTGCATTTGGAGACATGTTTTCATCAGCTACACATCTTATGTCTTCTCTGGTGTTGCACCTAGGGAAGAATCTTTGAGAATTTCTAATCCAACCATAGCAGGCTTCTGGACAAAAATCTTCACACCGTGCATTTATGGCGTCCAGCAAGCTGGTCGTGTAGAGAGTGATCGTAAACCTTCCACCTCCACGCAGAGAAAAACTCCTCTATAGTGTTCATTAAGGGTATGTATGCAGGCAAGAAAAAGACAGACATCATAGCATGTGTAGCAAACCAGTCAGTGACTGCAGCAGAGTAGTGGAATGCCACATTATCCCATAAAACATCATATGTTGCGTTCCTTGCCCTTTGACCTCTCTTCCCCACCGGCACAAGTTGGTCATGGAGGTCAGCCAAGAAAGGAATTAGTCTCTCTTTATTGGTCTGGCCTCCATATCTATTACCATCTAAAATGAAGTAAATCCACAGTAGAGCACATCATAAGATAAAATAAGAGAAGATAAATCTTTATTTGTAACACAATAGGGAAATTTCCATGTTACAGCAGCAGGGAATGTGCAGAGTACGGCAAAAAACAACTGAATATCAGAATACAGTATATACAATCTATTATATACAGAATACAATATATACACAGTGTGAAAAAAATATATCACATATGTACACAATCATACAAGTAACAAGTGATAATGTTTCCCGGCTCTGATTGTAAAGTCTAACAGCAGCAGGGAGAAAAGATCTTCGATATCGCTCCTTCAGACATTTAGGATGTAACAGTCTGTCACTGATATGTGTGTTTGTATATTGCAGAGATGTAATATGAGTATGAGATATAGATATGGAGATCTTTCACACTACACATCCCATCTCTTTATCTGCTTGTGAGTGAGTTTAACACCGCTGCTTGCCTTACAAATCATTTGTTCCGGGTTTGTTCCGGGTTCCGCTTTGGTGACCGCAGATCCCGGAAGGCACGAATGCAGGTGTTACACCTGTACGTAGCAGCTGCGCAATTAACGTTTACCTGCCTGCAGAGGTGTGCGCACGTGACATGCCCAAGGAGGAACCTTGTACGTGATGTGCCTTATTCGGGGGCGGAACTTAATGAGGTACGGAGTGGACGAGCGTGGCACTGTTGTGTCTGTGACGTCATGCTGGTAACTCTCACGTATTGCCTCCGAACTTATGTCCAGCTGAGCAAACAGCCCCAGACTTAAGGAAATGAACCATTTAAAACCAATATGGTGTTTATGGTTTATCTGTGCTGATCCAATAAATGATCATCCGCGTTTTTTTAGGCTAAAGTAGGATTTGTCTAACGTGCAGCTTTGCTTGATGACTCTCTTGAAGTCGAACTGTTTGCTGTCTGATATTGTTCTGCCTGTTTGTGTAATGCTACAGTCTGGATTTAAATGGGGATTAATGTCCGGTGTCAAATTCTAACTAGCTTGGGCTTATACTGCTTTACTTCGACTAAATTAGGTGCAAATGACATCTAAAAGTAACCACACACACTTTTATACACATCTATATCAGATGCAAGTTTATGAAACGACAGTAATGAGCAGTGGAATGTGAATGTAAAGCCTAAAATTAGCAAATTAGAATTTATTGAAGATGAAAGAAACTATTGCAACTGTGCGTAAACGCCACAAGATGTCGCACTTCTCCTACTGTAGCATCTGATTCCACCTGCATTAAATGCAAATTAGGTTTATCTGGAACAGATGCATATAAAAAGAAATGCAAATTATCTGGCAGAAGAGTTTTGATTAAATGCCACTGTCAGTGTGTTATAGTTCTTAATATCACACAGATTCACTCAGTCAACACAGAGGAATTCCAACGCCATAACAGAGCATTTCAATAAACCTGGAGGTGATTACAACCTTAGAGACTGGAGAGTGAAAAAGGAAAAAAGCTCATGAGCTCTGCTTGAATTTTTAAGCTACAGAAGAAGTTGTGCACATATGAAGGCCTTCAAAGACACTGTGACTTTTACTAGTTATTGCATACAGCAGCAATAAAGACAAAATTATAATTTACTTTCTAGTTAGCTGTATGTATTGACAAATTTGGATAATGATTTACTAATGTTATAATTTATGATATATTATGAGCTTTATCTGTGAGCTTAATCTATTTTAAGAGTTTGAATGTTCTGTTAACCAAGAGTTCTTTGAAAGGTCTCTCATAAATAAATGAAATACAACATTATGATTAATATTATCAGTAGTAGTAGTATGAGGGGCAGAGTCAGTAGGTTCTCTGGGGGGCACTGGTCACCCCCAAAATTTGCTTGGCCACCTCTTGCAAAACGTTCAGTACAAGAGCTGCTCAGATTTGAAGCTGAAATAAATCACTATCATTACTCATAGATTAAATGTGTTATTATTATGTACATTTAGGTGGTTTCATATATCTTGTCACAATAAACATTTGTAGCAGTTGTAACCAGAAGATTATCCCTGCAATAATGGATTTTCATCTCTCCCAACCACCTTATTGTTTGTCTGAATATTTGCAGTACTAGAGAAATTACATTTATTACACTGAATAAACTCACTATTAGCCTATTAATATACACCTTATTATGCCAAAAAACTTTTAATTTGGGTGTGAAACCATTTAAATAATTTTCAAAATGTGCCACCCTATTATAAGCAGTCTGTCCACACCAGTAGAAAAGTCTAATTATCTGCCCCTGTGAATGAAACACTAGGACAATCCTGTCCATGTCACAAAGTGTCTTAGGCTCTAAGAGAATTTAAAAAGCTTCTAAACCATTAGAAAAGTCACATTTTCATATAGATGATATATAAATAGCACATTTTTGTGCAGAAAATGTGCCTGTAAACAGAGCTGAGATGTTTGGTCGTTGACTTGTCATTACTGTGGTCTAGTCCTTCTCCTTGTTATTGCTGCCATGTGTGAAACAGGCCTGGTCCTGGCGGCACCATTGTTTGCTCCACTCTGCTCCATGTGCCAAGTGTAAATCTCATTAACAGTGAAAAAGATTGGCAGGACGGTGGCTCAGCCACAGGTCCTGTGTGAGGACTGTGTACTAAAAATAAAGATGTGTGATTACTGAAGAGAGCTGCAAACACAACTGAAATGTTTGCATCTGAGACAAAGATCCTCTCAAACAGGTCAACAAACGCAAAGACAATGAAGGAAACACAGTTCATTGTGATAATCATTTTCCTACACAAATTGTGTCACTGCTTCTGCTCCAGCTGTTCTAAAGCAGGGCCACTAGATGGCAAACTAGTTTCATAATACAATAAACTGTTCTCGTGAAGTAATAAAGTGCTCTTGATACCTACAAATAGACAGAGCACCGTAATCTCTCTGGATTTGGCCCATGGGCACTTAACAATGTTGATTTCCGATTTGTTGAGCAATACATCTTTAAATCAGGATGATCAGGTGTAATTCCCTGGTGATGCTGTCATTTCAATGTCATCATCTGTTTGTGACAACTGTTGAGAGCACAGATGGACTATGGGACAAGCAGGACTCATGTCCTCCTTTATAGGACCGTCATACTAAAAGAGACAAAAATCATATATTAGAGTGTGTTGTTTTTTGTAATGTTGTCTTGTCCGTTTTGGGATCCTTTTGATATTTTTGCAAATGTTTGTCATTTTACACCTTGGCACCTATTCACAAATGTTCATGTCTTTTTGGTCATTTTATGTCTCTGAGTTCTATTTGCAGAAACATATTAACACATCACACAAAGGTCCATTTGGGGCCTTTTTCATTAAAATCCTGCAACACTTAGTATCTTTTGCTCCTCTGCATTAACTTACTGAGGTTTTCATTGTGGATCAATAACAATTAGTCATCGTGAGCCTTAATGATGCACAAAAGATACTAATGGTTGGCTGGATTTCACCAGCCCAGCAGTCTGTGAAATATAATATTGCTCATTAATTCTTGGTCTGTCCCTGATGACTGTCTAAACTGAGCCTCGTGTAACTTATCTTTTTATTACAATTAAAAACCACAGACTTTTCTGCTCTAGGTTCTATGTTAAGGATGGTGACTGTTGTAGTATTGGCGGTTTTAGTGCAGATTTTATCGGTTTGGATTTGTTTTATAATAAATAAGCTTCAAGTAACAGACGGATGTTTCCCAGTTCAAACAGGTGGAGGGTGTTTGTACCATAGATAAACTGGGAACAGGCCTGTGACCACTGGACCAGAGCCTCTGTAAACAGAAACTGTTATTATTTCTTTTCAAGTCAATTGAATGAAAGAAAAACACACAAACCAAATGCAAAAAGAGGTGAAATGACCACATCAGGACACAGGAAGCCATAGATGCAGAATGCACAATCACAGAGACTCAAACTGACAATAAATGGAAACAAAATGACTAAAAGGGCCATTAAATGTCTATATATTATAAATTTGCCCATGGCTGCACACCTGTTGCAAATAGCAGCCATTTCATAAAAGAACATTTGATTGTGATGATTTTCATTAAACACTTTGACAGTTTATTACAGGATATTGCTGGCAGGTCCGGTTTCTTCAGTCTGGTCCCATCACAGACGTTTCCAAACGCGCCCCTGGCTGCGTCACATGGCAGACAATGAAGACTGGGCTTCGTCGGTGCGTCTTCGGAGGAATTCGGCGTAAACATGCGTGTGTTTGCTCCTCGGCCTTCTGGCGGACTCGGCTTCTTTTGCCGACACAAATAGATGGTGCGCAAACACTGGCGGCTTTACGGTACTACCTCCGTGCGCTCCGTGCCCATTGCTGCGGATCCACGACGCCGCCGTCAGACACGCGTGTGGAAGATGGTGGAAAAACGAGCTGAGCCTCCCAGGACGCACGATCTTTGAGGCGACCCACGCTGGACGCAGCGGGACTCGGCCCCGGAGCTGTCGCCTCCGCGTTGCTTCACTGTGTGTGTGGACACACAGGCAGGAAAGCATTTCGCAATCTGATCTGCGATCAGCCTGCGCGGCGCGTGAAGTCTGGGATATATTTCCCGCCCCGTTCAGTTCCTCCAGCGACCTTGCAATGTGCAGCCTGCGGCGTTTACCTCCACAGACCGTGGGCATTTCCCTGTGACTGACGACTGCCCGTGTTTCTCTGCAACATGTTCTGAGCGCCGACGGGGGGCTGAGAGGAGTGTGGAGGGAGGAACGAGGGGGGGGAGTGGGGGTCTTCACTGCGCAGACAACCCGCGGACTGTCTCTGCGCGACGGCACGTCTCGTCTCCTCCACAGCACCGAGACACACACGGGAGAGCAGACGACGAAGGAGGGACGCGGCGGCGGAGGTCTGGGGTGGATTAATCCGCACATTTAGGGCGTGAAAATGACGATGTCCGTCCCGGAAAGGAAATCAGGATCCGAGGGGAAGGAGGAGGAGAGCGAGGATGAGAGCGAGATCCTGGAGGAGAGTCCGTGCGGGCGCTGGCAGAAACGGAAGGAGCAGGTCAGTCAGTCCGTGCGTGTGATGCCGTCCCCCGATGCAGGAGCAGTGGCAGGCGGGCCACGGTCCGTCTGTCGGTCCAGCCCACGTTAGGTCTGTTTTAGAAGCTTCAGGGGCCGGGAAGACTTGGTTTATTAATGCATCAAATATTGGAGCAGTATTACTTCTGCAGGGACAGCTGCCTCTTAATCATAGTTGGGCCTTGAGCAAAAGTCTAACTCCTCTACTTTATCACCATGAATTAAAAAATGTCCTGTCACAAATAATCTACTTTATCAAAACATCTGGGTTGCAGTTAACTACAGAAACCCATTCAGAGTAGATTTGGATTTTTATTTAATTTTTGTTATTTTTGGTTTGCCAAAAACAAATAACTGAGAATGTCAGAGTTGTGTTGTAGACATGGAGGGGTCATGGGAAAACAGGAGACGTGCCCCCTTTTTCTCATTTTGTGAAATCTTTTTGGAATTTTTGGTCGTTTAACGCCTCATGTGTCTGTTTTGGGATTTTTGCATCATTTTCTGGTCATTATGTGTCATTTTAAGTGAGCTCTGGAAAACAAACTGGTGGGCCCCGGGTCCTGTGATTGAGTCATCACGCAGTAAATGACAGGATAATTTCAGCTCTATAAACACAGTAATGGGTATTACTCTATGTAACACGTTCATCTTCCCATGTGTGGACCAGCAGACTGTAATCACGCATCAGCAGCGTTACACAAAATAACCCAGTGGCCTTGCTTTGACACTTCCTCTCCCATAAATAATCTTGTTTGTTACATGTCAACATCAAATATATTAATCACAGCACAGTATCTGTGGTGGCCCCACACTGTATAACATCACACAGCAAATAAGCTTTTCTGTTGTAATTTTCAAAGCACATTAAAAATTACAACCAAACGTGACTTGTTTTGACTTGAGTTGAATAAATGAAGTGCAGAGAGTTCACTCAACTCAGTAAATTAAGTTTTAAACTAGCAGACTTCCCAGCATTAGCACTCAGTTATACACCTTCTTTCTATGTAAATGAATGTTGTTGCAATATGCATGTTGCAATATGTTATTTTTATAAAAACTAAATCATAGTAACCATGATAAAGGTTAGTGTTTAATTCGGTCTCTACTGAGAAAGACACAGTGAGCGGCCCTGGATGTTGTCTTTGAGCTGGTTTTGGTACAGCTGCTGACCTCAAATGCACCTGCAGCCTCCATGAAGCTGAAAACTTGTCCGCTTGTGAGGCAGTTAAGACTTTTGCAGAAGTTCGGTTATTATCAGAGGGGAGAAACGGACTTGTGAGCATCTCAGTATTGTAAAGAAGCGGGTGTCGCCTTCGCTACCAGCTCCAGATAAGCAGGAGAATCTAAGTTGAAGGTTATCTCTCGTACACACACATATCCTCAGCGTGCTGCGACCACCTGACCAAGCTGCACTTTTCGTGCCACTGAACGTTCTTCATGCTGGACATAACACACACCCTCTGCCATTACCCCACCCTGCCTTTTTTCCACCCATTGATTACCAATTTGTGTGTTTTCTGTACTGCCACTGTCACATGTCAGTTCACCCTCCACTGAGAGCATCTGTCATTTAGGGCCTGTTTGTGTCGTAAAAATCAATTTCAGAATATTAAAATCACAGTTTAATATTTTTCTATATCTGCTGCCTGTCTGTCGAATGTTAGAAACTGAGTAGTTGCAAAATTAAGAGAAGCCACAGCTGAAACACGCTTTTTCCCGATTCAGATATGAAATTTTATGGATTTTAATATGCAAATTCATCCTATTAAATTGCTGTATTAAAAAAATATGACTTATTACCTTATACCCCAAAGCGACATCTTCCAGTTCCACAATTGGACCAACAAGCAATTAAAAAAATCGAAAGGCAGTTTCCATTTCTAGTATGAAGCAGAAAACCCTGTTTAATCTTCTTAGCTGAGAAGCTAAAACAAGACAATTTTTAGTGTTTATGCTTTACAAAACAAAATTCTTTTTGGATTCTGTTAATTGGGAAAGTAATTCAGTCACAGTTTGATCTTATAATTTAAAGCCACTGAAAGTCAGTTTTGTGTCTGTTGCTGTTGATAATTTTATTAGAAGTGCTGTTGTTCACAGCAATTAAATTAAATGTTTTTGTATTATTCTGTTAGTATAAGCCTCTGTCAGGTTGACATAGCTCAAATTATTATGGATGTACAGATTTAGCAGTAAATAGTCCTGCCTAGAATCAAACCAATCGCTTCATCTTCACTGTTTATACAGGTTCAAACCAGAACTATGACAAACAAAAAGAGCCCACATGTGGATTCTATCTGCGTGGAGAAGCTACAGACAGCCCTTCACAAAACCGGTTCCAACTATATCTGCTTTAAATAGTGACTTCGCCGTCACGTTGACGGATTATACTGAATCCAAGCAGAAGACCTGTACATCAAAAAGTGTTCTCGCATATCACAGGAAACTGTCTGTTAAAATGCCCGAGTGTTTTCTTCCCACTCAATCCAGCAGGCCTGGATTTGTCTGAGTGTCAGGCTTGAAATGCACATGAACACTCGATAAATAAATCAGCGTGTGAACGCTCCGAATGCACGCTGCCATATTTGTTATTCAGCTCAGCCATTAAAACAAACACAGGCCGCGGTCACACCGGCACCGCATGATATTGTTGCCTTGCACGGCTGTTTTCTCAGGCACGAGCGGCTTCAGATGTTTAAAGTGGATGTATTGCTTTCAAAGTCAGCTCGTCCTCCTTGACTCAACACTCTGAGCATTGATTTTTTTTTTTTTTTGAGGATGGAGTGATCTTGCTGTGTTGAAAAGTGAGTTTAAGCATCAAAGATCAACAGCTTTCGGCTTGTCCCTTCAGGGGTCGCCACAGTGGAACGATCGCACGTTGATTTGGCGTATGATTTAAGCCAGACGCCCTTCCTGCTGCAACCCTCCCATTTTTATCCAGGCTGCCCCGGTGGCTTTTTGCATAGTGAGTTATCGATAGTTATCGATGGTTCCTTGAAACACCAATAGATGAACCAAAAATTTGGAACGTTGTTTATTTCTGGGCACAAATGTGCAGAACGTGTGTGCACACAGTGTTAAACTGTAACCACTGTGCTTTATGTGATAACTAGGAAATCTGCATGTCAGCACAAGCATGATTTGCCTCTCTGACAGGTTGGTCGTATCGTCAGATTGAGTCACAGCTGCCTTCCCAGGACCTTTTCTCACTGCTTTTATTAAACTTATCATCGCTTGCAGATGTCTGCATGCTGCTGTTCTCAAAGTGGAAACTTGGCTTAACCCCAGAACTTGCCTTACAGTAGTATTGTTTTTAGGTTCTTCAGCATCAACGTAATCGAGTTATAGTTGTCTGTACATGCATGGATGCACCAGTAGATGATTTGACGTGTTTTTAATGTTTTTAATGTTGCTGCTTTATTAAATATGAAAACTCAAATTGTAGCCCACAGCCAAGCAAGTGACTCCATGACAACACAATAGTTCCTCAAAGATTGTTTGACTGTCATAACAGAGCAGTGGGAGTTAGAGCCACCAGTCCACCCAGATCTGTCACAGCGCTTGTTTTATTACAGTCCAGCCTGGATGGAACATTACCACGGGCCCCCTGCGGTCTCGGCTCGATAAAGCCGCAGGTTAGACCTCCTAGAGTGAATCCACACCCAGTCCCGCTCTGTAGTGCACCCGAGCAGCACAGTACTCGCTCCGGTAATTGCTCCATCGTCTATTTTCAGGATCTGTCTCCATCTGCTCACAGAGAGCTGAAAATGAGGCGGCCTGGGCAGGACTAGACAGCGTTCATTCATCATAGTGTTAATTCACAGATGAATACAGTATGTGAGGGTGAATGTGGTGGCTACATGCCATTTCCTGCACTTGTGTGTTAACGGAAATCCAATGCGTGTGTCAGGACTGAGAAATTACACACAGTGTACAGACCAATGGAGATGTGCGATATGGACAAAATTAATATCGTAAATGAGCTTTAGTTCACAGAGGAGATTGTAGATTAGGAAACGCACAGATGAGCTGGATGCTGCTCAGTAGTAGCACCTGTGCTTTTCCTATAATGACATGTCAAAATGTCTCACGATGATGTGCTGATTACAACGTTAAAGTTCATTGCGTAATTATGTGATGATATTCAGTGTTGAAACTGTTGAGCCAAACTGGTAAACCACCCAGATCCTGATTCATCTCATCTCTCAGTCCACTGAAATAACAGAATGGCATAAACACTTGCAGTCAATAAAACACTGCAACAGCTGTGCAACGTAACACCTCTGCTCTTCTCTCCTTAAGTTACATTTGGGATGTTTTAACCAAAGTTGCCAACCTCTAATATAAAATCCAGATATTTAAATCCAGTACCACGTGCAAAAACTACACATTTTGCTAGAATAAAGCGTTACAATAATCAAAAATATATATGAATATAGGAAATTTAGTAACAGTATCCAGTCCACTTCCATAATTCGTCGATCAAAGGCGACCAAACATCATTTCCTATTTTGGATGTTTTCTCTGTCTCAGGTTGCAAACATGAGCTGATAAACCGAGCGAAGAACTTGTCAAGTTGCAGCTCGCAGTAAACGTTGCGTGTCTTGAGGGGATCCTGCTAATGACTTACCCTCCATAATAATCCAGCAGCACAGCCGCTCTCAGAGGTTTGACAGCTGCCCTTTGAGAAATGACACCCACTCAGATTTCCCTGGAGGGGAATGCGAGGGCAGGGAAAGTCAGCTTTAATTCACCTGTTAACGTGGTGGCTCTGCCAACAGCTGTCCTTAAGGTTCAGGATTTTCTAGGAAACCTATATACACCCTTCAATTCCTAGAAGACAGAAATAACGATGCGTCCGACGATCCGGTGTTGTTTCTAGCCGTGCTCGCAGCATGTCGCCAAGCAATGCAGTGAGTTTGTGGGTTGGTCTGACACCCACTAAAATATCTCAGCAACTTTTTGCCCAACTGACATGAAGCTTTACATGGGCATTTGAGTTTCCCAAACGATAAATGCTGCAGATTTTGTAAACCTCGTGGATTTTCATCTACTGCAACCATAGCAGTATAACCATAACCATTTTGTGTTATGAGTGAAATATACCAATACTGGTGTTACATGGGTGGATTTGTAAAAAACCAGAAGAGATGTTGAGAAGTGGCTCATCTGCACAGATTGCTTCTTTGTGAATTTCCCAAAATTTTATTTACACATTCATGTTCTTCACAGGAATGAGCTTTTTGGATTCTGATGATAACTTGACTTACATTTATGTGCAAAAGATTCCATCATCATATTTTGAATTGTCAAAAAGAGAGAAATTTTGAAATCAACATAATATTTAACCCACATTCCACCTGTGCCCATGGTTATTATAATGTTTGTCATAAATTAAATTTTTTAAACCCACTTGGTGTGAAGTATCATTCCATCTATGTGACTGTTAATTAAAAGTTATTCAGGTCAGACTTGACTCTCTGTGTTGGCCTTCTCTGACAGATTTATGAACAACCTATTGATAAAAGTTAATTTGCCTTCCTTGGTGTCATGATGCTGTGTTTTCGTCTTTAATGCAGCCTGCCAGATTGGATTAGAGGTAGAACACAGTTTATAGCTCTCAGTCAGTCTGGGTGTTAAAAATGAAATTACAGATGAATAGTGTGACACAGTGTTTTCCACGTGAGGTAACTGTTGTGTTGTGTTTATGAGGAAGCATTTTCATAGGCACCAGTGTCTGAAGGAGACCTGCTCATACAGAAGCAGCACCGGTGTCCAGCTTGCTAATATCTTCAAGATATGCCCACACTCTTATGTACACTGTTGTCATCAGTGTGTGATATTGACCGCATTCCAGAAGTATGTTTTCAGAGCAGCCGGCATCCAAGGCAAGGCAGAGGAGGAAGGACTGAGGTTTTACTCTTCATATCACTATTTCCAGACAAAATTCCCCATGAGGAAGTTTTTTTTTCCTATTTAAAGTTGAGGAAAATAACATGTGCTATGTCTGCACAGTACACAATGACTGTGGGCAGGTCAGTCACTCATGCAAGTTTATTAGTTTATTTTATTAGACTTTAAACATCCAAAGGGTGATGAGTCACTTATTTATAGCATTGTCTGTTTAGTAATCCATGTTCCCTCACACTATGTCCATATCCATTCAACACAAACCATCTAGTTGGATGAAACCATTTACAGCCTTTCATACTAAGTAATAAAGATGAGGAATTTCTCTCCCAGATGGCAAAAAAATGGCAAACATTACAGCTAAGATGCCAAAATGAACTGTGGTCATCAGCTCAGTGTAAATTAAAATCCAGTTTTAACACTGATGCCATGACTTCAGGTAGTTAAAACACAGGTACTGTAGCTCACGTCGTTTCCCTGTTTCTCATCTTGTTAATAAACCTCTACAAAAAAATCATAAATAGATTAATAAAGGTCAGGACATCCTGGACAGGTAAAAATGAAGACGGGATTAAGGCAAATGCATGTTAGAAACGACAGTGTGGGTCACTTGTGCTTTGGGAGGCCTCAGAACCTCCCAAAACGAAGGTGGAACGCAGAAAAATTGACTCGAAGTGTACAAACATAGTTGATGATAAAGCACAAGTAAAACACAAGCTGGCTTGACTAAAATAGAAATATCACATGCTTGAGTGACAGATGATGAATAATTCAGCTGAACTACTTCATCATCAAATACTGAAATAATATTTGTAGATACAGATAAAATAGGGAATCATCTCAAAAGAAACACTTTTATTTAGAATCTCAAACATTCACGGCCTGTGATTCTATTGCAGCTGTGGTGAAAATGTTGTGTTTACACTTTGCATTAGCTACTTATGAAAAAGAAATAAATCAACTGGTAATTTTAATTTTACCTCCACCTAGTTGCAGTTTTGTGGTTGTGCGTGGACAGGAGAATCTTCACTGGAGCGTCGTGACCTCGCACAATACTGAGGTCCACTACGACACATCATGAACTCGTATCCCTCAGAGCTGCAGCCGCGGCGTGAGCTAGTGCTTCAAAGTGAATACGCCTCACCGCAAATAAAGCACAAATGATGTTCTCTTGACCCTTTTAAACCTCTGTGTGTTTGGTAAAGTGGTATTGACGCCCTCTATCACCTGGTTGTGAAATGTAAGATCCAGTGCCTGTGAGGGCTCCAGGGGTCATCAGATCGGACAGTCGTGTTCACTACTGTGTGTGTGAAATGGAGCCACCCAGATTTCCTGCGAGCTGGACAGGGCAGCTGGCATGAAAAGGAATTCTCTAGGAATGGTTGACGTATCTGCAGGGTTTCACCGAGCTGTCAAAGTAGTTCACGTCACATTGCGTCCGTGCCTGTGAGAAAAGCCTGCTCGAGCGTGTTCTCTGCATATTTAGCAAAGATCTTCGCAGGACATCGTTTTCCTAGAGCCACCATATCGCACCGGTGTGTGAAAATGAATGGTTACATTTGGATATTTTTGTAGAACAAACCTGCTGTTTCATTTTTTTCATTTTATTGTTAAATTCTTCAATAGAGAGGATTTTGTTATTCATCATGCTGAAACAGAAGCCTTAACAGTTCCATTTGGATTTGCATAATTCAGGCTGCATTATTCCGTCATTATTCATTCATCTTTATTTATTAGGGTCTTCTGCTACAGTGAGGTTTTCCGGCCTATTTTTGCAGCTAAATGGGTTGCACTGAAGGGAAGAAATTCCACTTTTCTCTCTTTTATTGTCAGTGTTATGACACATTTATAAACAGTCTATCGCCATATCAGGATATTATCTGCAGCAATGAAGCCTGACCAGGGATAAAACTTTGTCAGTACATTTAAGGTGTTGTCTCATGACCATCAGTAATAAATAATATTTGTCTATAAACTGATTGTGATAAAGAAGGATTCATCTGTCCCAGACAAAGAAGAAAATCACTGAAAGAAAAAAAGTGCAGTTTGAAGCTGCGACAGTGTGGGACTAAACAACGATGTAGAAGAAGAAGGCACTGTGTGATCAAAGGGTTTAGCTTGTTGTATAGTTATTATAATTGGGTTATTTTTAACCGGACCATAATCATGTTAATTTCAATCACTTATAGTCAAGATATTATATTAGTTCAAATAGACGCTAATATGATATAGATATTAGTATAAGTATACGTGTTGGGAGCACTCTGACTGTTTTATTATTGCTTGCTGTCTGTGGCTCTGAAGATGCTTCAAGTCTGAGAAAATCAAGTTTTTTTTTTGGAAAGTGTAGCATTCATTGATTTTGAGGAGAAAATTCAGGTTTGGCTGCCTCTGTTGCATTGATTTTAACTTGTTTCTTAAATTAGCTTTCTCCAAGTCCCTTAAGTTTGAAATGGAAGTGAAGTACTAAATATTGCAGTATAACATAACTTTCGCGCTCCCCTACCCACCTTTAAACGAACATACTGCGGCCTTCTATGTCCAAGTTGTTGCTACTTCTCTAAGACTTCTGTGGCACTGCACATGTTTCTCTCTGTTGTACAACTTTTAGGTTTCATGCCACATTTGTTTTTTGCACGATTCGCAATGGCATCAGTAAGGACCAACCTTTTGTTTTTAACTGACAATAAATCACAGCCTCAAGATGATGGAAATTCATTCATCAAACACCTGCTGTAATGCCATGAGTAGGGATGTGGATTTAACTGAAGTCTGTTTTAAAGTATGTAGAAGTATAATGTAAATATACATGTTTATGACTCAACCGACAGACTACTTTACATGTACATGAGACAATAATGTGTTTGGCTTGAAGTCATCCCGTGTGGACCTTTTTATTTATATTGCGGCAAGTAAAAGTAAGTGCACCCTTCAGAATGACCTGCATTCCTTCACAAACATGGTTAGCTCTTAATGTAATCTATAATAAGGAACAAATGCAGTCATTTTGAATGTATTATAAACAAATCAATGTATAGTCCTGGTTCATATTGAATACTTGATAATGTCGGTGGCTGGCTGCCAGCCTTAGCTCAGTAAAAGTTGGGTGATGTAGAAAGAAAGCGCTCCCCAAACATCAAAGTAAATCTACTACAGAAGGTCTTAGTAGAAAGTAGTAGAAAATCTACCTTCTGAAGTGACCCAGTCAAAGACCAGACTTCAACACAATATACATGTTGCTCACACTGGACATCCAAAGAGAATTTCTTGTTGAAAGATCTGAAGCAGTTTTGTGAGGACAAAATCCTGAATGGTCCACAGCTCCTCCTGAACATGTGCAGGTGTTATTAGCATCTGTTCAAAGTTACTGCTGCAAAGAAGCTTTAAGCAGCTGTTATATCCAAATCCAACTTTATTTTGCCACCCGCACATCTATTTTGTCTTTACTTGTGACATGGTTGAGGATGAGGTTGCATTTCATGACCATTTAATGCAGAAAACCAAGCCATTACCAATGTTCATATCATATTCATATAATTTATTGTGCTGAATACACGCAAAAATATACCAGATCTTGGCATAGCACTTTAAACTTAGATGGTTTATTGGTATGATCATATTCAGTCAGAAACTACAAGTGTGGACTTTCCTTAGACCCATATAGAGCTTTACAAATACAGGCCTGTGAGCATTAAATATGCACAGAGGAGGTTGTGATAGTCTCATGCAGTCTAGTTCCTTTTATGTATTGTAATGTGAAGCCTTTAATAAACCTTTTTAGCCTCTTCCTGTCTGCTGTCTCCAGCATTCCCATAACGTCTGAGGCTTGATGATTTACTGTAAAACAGTAGTTGTGTAACTCTCAGACTGTAAGCGCCGTAAAGGTTACGATCAGGTTGCTATTACTATTGAATTTATGATGACCCTCATAAAGGTGTCTAATGGTGAAGGAGGGACTGTACATGACATTTAATGTATAGACACTGATTAAAGCTTAAACGAGAGCGGACTTCACCTCGTTCGACAGCTGAGATCAGCGCTGTGTGAGCATGTCCAGAGTGTTGATTCATTCCTCTGCACTCCGGTAGCGTTTACCTTGACCTTTGAAATCAAATACACATATCTTTGTATCTATGTCAAATACACCCATGAAAAGGGATGAAGGCACGCTGACCTACTGCCCACATTCATATTAAGATTTACCCAAGTAGAGATTATATAAGAATTTAGCCTTTATGCATTTGCTATATATTTAAGTTATGTGTTGCATTGTTTTTGTTTGCGTTCCTTTGAGACCCGCTATTGTATTATGCAATATCATACTCATTTCCCTTCTCCCCTTATAATTTAAGTGTGTGTCTGAACGTAATAGAGGGTTAGGAGGGACAGGTTTGAAAAGCAAGATGACATATCGAATCTCTCCTCATTTACCCACAGCTCTTCTCGCTCTGAGCGGAAATAACATCTAACTTGAGCTTCTCCACCGGAAACAACACAATCCCTCATAAATCTGCTGCCGTCCCTGTTTGGCAGATTCAGCCTAATTTGCATAGACGATTTGAATGTCTCTGCGACTAAAGCAGGTTTCCACTGATGCAATAGCCAGCAACCATCAATCAGCGAGATGCTTGATGAATTAAATATGGAGCCGGTGAATGAAAGCTTGCCCTCGCCCGGCGCTGCATAATGCTACAGAGTTCATTTTTAATAGGACTGCGGCCTGGAAAAAAAAACGTTTCTAGACAAAGACCTTGAACCTGGATCCACTGTGCTCCACCAGTGCAGTCTTTTGCATTGTTTCAAATTTGGTTGTTCAATGTGAATGCAGGTTTATGACTCCAGTGGTGGCTTTTTTACAGCCCTAGATATACCGAATGGTGCAGACACTGTGCACCAGTAGTGAGGGATAGATAAACACACGCTGACCCCCCGTGAGGCGCTTTCACAGACACTACTATTGAGCTTTGTCTGTTGTGTTACATAACCGGCACAGACACAAAAAAGCAGCTTGTAGTCTGCCAATAGGCTTTTGTTTGAACACGTGCAGAAGAGCCTGCTCAGGTTCAGCCTCACTTCTCAGCTCAATCCCCCTGGAAGATAAACACCACACGATAAACACAACTCTGCGCTCCGTCATCTTATTCGCACTGGATCCACTTTCACTTAACTTTCTCCGTTTCCCCACACAGGGAGTTCATAACGAGCTCGATATTGGCTATTTGACTAATTGAGACGTATAAACAGAAGAATTGCTGTAAGAGAAACTTCTTCTTAACTGTAATTCTGCCCGCACCTCTGTAAGTGGTTTCTTCTGCTTGACAATGTTGTTTTCTCGCTCTTGCCTCCAGCAGTGGGAGTGTTGCGAGGAAATCTCAGCCCCGACGTGCACAAGCAGGTTCCATCTGCTGCACTCAACCCGAGATTTGAACTGCTTCTTGCTGACCGCTGTGGCAAGCTGTTTGCCGAGCCGCTTGAGCTTTTAACCTGAGGCGTCTCTGCCGCTTGCTGGAAAACTGAACTGCAGTAACTCCAGCTGGACACGCAGGCGAGAGGGGTGCGGTTGCTGCAGCTCGCTTAGCTTAACATATTGGTCTTCCACGGGGTTGGTAGTAGCAATGAAGCAAGCGATGTTTGTGGATTTACAAGCGTGTATTGGGTAATCCAGTGGGCAGCAATTACCCCGCTTTATGGAGAAGTTTAATACTTGAGTGAGCTCCGCCAGACCCTGTTGAGCTCTTCCAAGAACCTCATCAGTTGCAGATGTTTGGAAAGAAATGGGAAGGGGCCAGTTTCAGGCCGAGGCAAACACACACACACACACACACACGCACCTTTTTAGCAGCCTAGTCAGAACCCAGAGCTTCTATTCCAAGAACTGGCCGCTAAAAAAAGGCCAGTGGCAAAACACTCCATCCTTGCTCTGTAAACCTCCTCTGTTTGAGAGACTTCTTTTAGTGCCAAATTTGTAGAAGTGTTAGAGAGTGAGCGAGGTTGTGGGTGAAACAATGCGATTATAATCAAAATGGAGGACTGTAAAGCTTAGTTAAGTCCGTCGTCCACCCCGTTCTTAGCGCTGCAGTCTCAAGCTTAATGTGTAGTTTGTCTCACTTTGTGGATAGGGAAGTCATTAGAGGTTGATGAAACATGAACAAGTTAAAAAAAGAAGTACTTTTCTTAATGATTGTGGATTTCCCCTGCAAGAAGATTTTGAAATGCCAGTAATTCCTATTTGCTAAATCTGCAGCACCAACGTGTATGCCTGCACACTCCAAAAATGCACATGCATTTAAATCTTCTAAACCACAAATGTTAATGTTGCTTCATATCTGCTGGATTTGCACATGGGCAATAATTTGTGAGCATGTTTGCCAAAGCAACAAAAGGTAAGTGATATGTCAATTGTATCTTGACTCCAGGGGAAAGAAAACAATAAATATAATGTAATAAGAAGTACAGAATTTGCCTCTGAGGTCTGTCGGAGTAAGAGCATAAAGTTGCGTAACATGGGTTGTACATTGAAACTAATAGATAATGCAAAGTACTGGAATCAGTGTTAGTGAGTCTGCATGACAGACTCTGGGACTAGGCCAGCATTAGTCAACATCTTCCTGTTTACAGTTGGAACTGGAAAGGAGACATTATTTGCATGTTTTCGACTGGAATGTCAGTCAAGGAGAAAAAGGGGCAGTTTTTACGGGAGTGACAGAGAGGCCGTTTGTTGCCTTAGTCCTCGAGAGGACTTCACTGGTCACTGCGTGAGTGAAGCATGAATTGTGAGCGGTAAGCAGCTCCACAATCAATCGGTCTCTCAGAGGAGAGCGAGGACAGAAGCGAGCCGTTGATGATTCACACAGATTTTCCACAATTATGACTCAGCGTGAATTTATAGCTCAGCGGGAGCTGCAGGAATAATTAATCAGGCCATACGAGCTGATGCTGGTCTGAACTTGTGTGAAACTGCATATTGTTGCTGCTGCAGGGCCCACAGTCAGACAGAGTGCAAGGGTCACACCGTCTCATATCTGACTCATTCATTACTGCAACTAAATGCTTTCAAACACAACGAATAGCGTAGTGGTTTTTAGATGATTAGAGAGCACATCATCATTAGGACGTGCTTCACTATGTGCGATCATGTGTAACCTGCCGCTTTTCCAGTGCTCCTTGCTTTATTAAAGATGACAAGCACAACAGGTCGACCCCACTAGTGGTTTCATGTTTTATTCAAGCATTAAATGTAATTTTGTTAAAATAAATTGCTGTTTCGATAAATGATGGTGTTTAGAGAGGAAACGATTTGATGTAAATGTTAAAGCTGCTGTAAAAATTATTGCATTATCTTTCGGCTTGTCCAAACTGAGCACAGATTGTAACACCAGTGCTTTCCTTGGTTTCAGAAGTACTAAAGAGGGCTAAAGATAATTCATTCATGCACCTTAAATATGGAGTTATTACGCCACAAGACCAAAGCTTTTCTGTTTATTACGGTGCGACATCACCCGTGGTTGGAGCCCTGTAGGCTCCCGACCTTTTTTGCGCGCCTTGTCCTCTGTACAGTCTCTGCAATGTAAAATCAGCATAACTCTCATCAAAAGGCAAGAAGGATTAGATAAATGGGGACCGGCTGCATTGCTGCAGTAACCCGCACCGATTATTTGAGGAGAAGTGGAGTTCAGAGAATAGTGTGCCGTTAAGAGGGAAAGATTGTGATTTATCCTGCTCCATTATGCAGCTTTAACTTCTCACAGTAGTGGAGTGCCAGGTGGTTGTGAGGTGTGATTCGGCAGGGTGTTATTTCTCCCACATAGTCCTTTTCTATTCTCTCCTAACTGTCATCTCGTAGTTGTGTCTCTAAGATAAAGTGCTGGTTTGCATGCTTTTCATATGGCACCTACCATTTATATTCATCATGCTGTATTAAGGGACCTCTCATCTTTAAATGGAACACGAAACAAGTTGTCATCAGCTGTGTTGTAAACATATTTCTAGTCCCTGCGAAGCAGGATTTGTTACTAGCACTACATGAATCTTCCTGTACTCCTTTGACCCTGAAAGTCCAATAAAAGTCAATCAAGGGACTTTTATCTTTTGGTTTCAAGAGTTTGAGCCGGAGGATTAAACACACTCAAGGTATACAGATATCGTGGCCCATGAATGCCCTGACCTTGTGTGTTTATTACACGGAATACAAGTATGTTTGATTGGTTGAAATACATGGGCGTGTGTGTTTACAAGGGAGGTTCGGCTTTTCTGCTCCCTCACTGGACGACTGCCGGACACCTCAGGGGTCTCGCATGGTCAAAGTTATGCTCAGGGTTCAAAGCAGTGATGCTCTGGTTTATAGGCCTGGAATGAAATCACTCCTCAAATGATAGATAATTTCCTATTTACAATTATAATAATCTGCAAATGTGCTTATTCCAGCTTTTTGTAATTTTTGTTAATTAAATATATTTGGGATTTGGATTTTATCCCGGCAAAAATAATAATTAGTCATTTGAAGGTGTCAGATTGCTGTGTGCCGACTTGTTATTGGTATTGACACTGCTTTCTGACATTTCACAGAATACTGTAAAGACTACGAGTACCTGGAAATTAAGGGTGACAAAACATTTCAACTCATCACCAACATTTTTTAAACAAGATGTCCAACACCAACGTTGGACATCTTGTTTAAAAAATCAAATGTGGTGTTCTGACTTGTGTTGATGAATTATAGAAATGAAGCATAAGAAGAATATGATCAGTTTGACGTAGTTTCACAGGGACACATCATGATTTATAACTTATAAAGTTATAAAGTTTTTGTGTGTGTGTGTGTGTGTGTGTGTGTGTGTGTGTGTGTGTGTGTGTGTGTGTGTGTGTGTGTGTGTGTGTGTGAGTGAATGTGTTTTGCTAATTTCTAAGTGTGAGGCATAAGGGAGGGACGCCACAAGTTTCCTGTTAACTCATCTATTCTTGGAAGAGCCAGGCTGATACATGCTTATATGTAATAAAGGGAAAGTTTGTTCAACTGAAAGGTGAAAACTCCAAACGCTGCCAAGAACCACACTTTGGATTTCGTGGAGGGTTTAGAAATGCTGCATATTTTGTTAATTTATTACAAAAAAATAATAATAATGATTTCATTGTCAGTTTTGTTAGTCATGAGTGTTTTTCTATTACATAAAAAAAATTACAATGCACATTCAGTCTTAGTTTTTTACTTTTATCTGTTTTAATGAAATGATGACCTATTAGAATCAGTATCTTACCTATTAAACATTTTTTTTTCTTTTTACTAGGTTGTACAAATAGTTTAAAGCTAGATTATTCAGTTGTTCTGTGTGATTTGGATTTGATTCCAAGTGCTACTGAATCCCAGCTCCAGACGCTTAGATCATTAATTAGCATGTCTGACTTGCTGTGTAAATTGGCGTGAAGCGAACACATGTTCACACCGATACAGGTACAGCGCAGGCTTATGTTGTGTAATGTTCACAGCCGCACATCCACATTCGGCGCCTCCTGTGTCGCAGGTAGTCGTGAGATCAAAGACTAATTTTGAAGAATCCTTATGTAATGAGGTTGTTCTATGGTTCCTGTACCCGTCACGCCCCTTTGCGAGCAGCATTTAACTTCTTGAATGCAGTTGAAGTTCCATGATAAATCTGCAGCTTTGTCACGGTGACAATGGGAGTGAGGGCTGCTTGGCTCGGGTACGCGCTGAAACAAACGGACGATTACCTCTAAGCTGCAGACATAAAGACAACATCTTTGTTGGAGTTCTTTTATTTCATATTTGGGGGCCCTTTTTTTCTATAACAGGAAATAAAATGACTCTTTTCTGCCTTTAAGGTAATCAGCAGAGCTTTATGAATCCAGCTGAAAACCTTTTCTGTCTCCTGGTGCTGTTTGTTTTGCAGCAGCTCTGCCCTCTCAATCCATCTGCTGCGCTCACCCCGCCTTCTCCTCCGCTCTCCTGCGTTCCCCCCCAGTGGGGAGCTTTGACTCCATGAGAAAATGAAGAAGTGAGACATGATGGGGCCTGTCTAAAATCTGTCTGCGTGTCCTTGTGTGTCCTCTGAGCTCAGACCCTTTATGCTCTTAAAAGTTGATCATCAGGTTAATTTGGATAATGTGGAATATGAAGGACATTTACCAAAGAGATGCTCCAGACAGTATAATTTTAACTCTCTCTCTCTACGCAAACATAATCTGTCAACTAAATGGGAGCAGGGATTGTTGCATCACACATTTCCTGTCCCCCCGCTTGGTTTGTCACGGCTGGAGCCATCATATTAGTCTTCGCCCTGTGTGGATGCACACATCATCGGAGACGCTGACCTGATTGCGTGCAGCACATGTGACATCCTGAGGCGAGAGATGTGGAGGCGGAGTGTAGAGAGGCTGGGTAAGGTCAGCAGACGGTCAGAGACTCAAGGCCCTGACACTGACCAGACAGGCGAGAGAAAAAGTTAAATCATTAAGCCGTCAAATGTCCAGTTTCGTTGGATGGACAGCAACACATTTTTTAAAGGATGTTGTTGTTTTTTTAAAAATGTAAAGGATGGATTATTGTAACTATAAGAATGTGAACAGACAAAACTATTGTAGAGCCTTTACTAGCAAATGTTCAAAATGTTTAGGCTCATGTTTGCTTTTTGGTTTCCCTTATAGTTTCATCACTTGTTCAGGTTGAAAAATCTTGGTTATATGTGGATTTGTACAAGCATGGAAAAAACAATTCAGTTCAATTCAACTTTATTTATATAGCGCCAGCAGAACCAGGCTCAGGGTGGGCGGCCATCTGCCTTGACCGGTTGGGGTGAGTGGAAAGTGGAGAGAGAAAAGAAAAGAGCAAGAAAAGCAACAACAACAACCGACATAAACATAATATTTCGAAACAGAAACAATTAAAGAGGATGGATGGGTCACCACAGCACAGGACTTTCCCACAGAAGATTGAAGTTTGGTCTAATATGAAAGAATTTGCTCTTGCTCATTATAACACTCCAAACAGTGAATTTAGACGAAACCACAACATTTTAACTAAATCCAACTATGCTTATTTAGTGCCTAAGCCTAATCCTTAAATGAGCATAACTCTGGTTCCTTTGTGCCTCCCTCTAACCAAATGGTGTGTTTGCACAATCCCGTGGTTTGACTGTTAGGGCATAAAATTATGTTTTTGGTGACATTGTAAGAAACTGTATTAGCCATTTTGGTGCCTCGTGCCCAAAGAGGTCCAGTTTACACAGATGGCTGCCTCCCTATGTGGCGTCGCTTATTAACAAATGCAACCAGGGATTATATGAGAAGACAAATGACCTTAGTGCTCGATATGTGGACCAAAACAATAAATCTAGAGGTTTTTTATTAATTTCTTTGTCTATATGAGCTTTATACACAGTAATGAAGGCCATATGTGCCAGACTAAGAAAGGAACATGTCTCTGGAAAAACTGTTCTCTTTTTTACATATTGTAAGATTTTTCTGCTTAACAGAGCTGTTTTTACTTTTAAATATGAACCCCGCACACAAAGCCAGGCGAAACTGAGAGAGGAGGTGGGATGTCTGCAATTGTCACATTACTGACGTAATGTGACCTTTCTTTTGCTGTCTTCATTTGTTGCCGCTGCCATTAATCAATGCTGGTTTGTTTTTTGTTACTTAATTTATCAATTTTTCACATTGTTCCAAAACAAAAATCTAATTAATTTGATAAATGGGTGTTTATGTTAAAAGGTTTTTTAAAAATATCTTTAACATACTCAGCAGTCTGCCTTAAACGTTGATGCAAACATTCCTGTTCCCCTCAGAATGAAATAAGCTGCACTTCATCTAGACCTATAAACCCATTAATTATCGTAACATTTCTGTACTTTTATTGGTTATGATTAAATAAAGACTAATGTCACCTCACATGAGCATTTAGCTCATGTTCCCACTATGCCTTACAGTGCTGATAGCTCTGCATAGGGCACAGTTATGTTATTCCCAAAGTTCAGGAAATGTAATAAAGACTTGCAAAGATGCTACATACACATGTGGAACAGTCCCATCTATTAGGTTAACTGCGAGCAGTGGTCCTCATTTTTCGAGCATTACCACTCACTTTATCATGCCTGCGTAGAAGAAGGGGGCGTCTTTTTCCCTCCTAGACATGCTTTTGTCTGTCTCTTGCACTTGCCTCAATATTCCTGTACTTTGATGCTGCTTCTCTTTGATCCCAGTGAAGCATCAGGGAGACAGACAGAGAAAGCACAAAGCAACAAAGACACCTGAGCTCATTTGCATCCAGTAGACCAGCTTAGCAAGTAGTAGCGTGTTATGCAGATCGGGTGTAGTCTTTGCTGTACTAGATTTAGCTATTAAATATTAATGCAGTGCAGTGTATCGGCTCATTGTTGAAGTATGAGGTGTAGGAAAAAGGTGCAGCAGAGCCGAGATACTGGCGTGTAGGAGACAAAGCTCTTCGTCACAATAAGGCCTGGACCCACACAGTCTCAAACAAAGATTCTCTTTCACCTAAGATGCCTGTGCAGGCAGAATCGCACTAAAATATCTGCAGCACTGTAGTTTATTGCTCTGTCCTCCCTCCCTGCTAATCCTCCCTCTGTCCATTCTTCCTCCAGCTCGACTCATCAGGAACCCGTCCTTATTTTCAGATTATTTGCTGGTTTTGTGCGACAAGTAAAAGGGATCCTGCTCGTCGTTTCTGCAGGACATTTGTATCTACTAGCCCTGCACGCAAAGCTGGGTGTGCCCATTAACAGCACGTCGTATAAACACCGAGCTGCAAGCCTCCCCCCATTGATGTAAACTGTGTGGATACAGTATTGCACAATGCACCACAAACTACACCCCCCGCAAATCATCAGAAATTTGAATCAGCACTTCTTTCAGCAACGTTTAGGATTTAATGCATGACTTCAGCTTGTACACTCATTAATCAGAATGATTCTGTTTAAAGTTGAAGTGAATGAAATGAGCAGATGTTATGGGAAGCAATGCTTTCATACTTCTGCTGTGCACTGTGAGAATTGTGACTGTAGCACTTTCAAAACCTTATAAGTAAAGTGTGTATGTAATTTAACTATCACGGCTTTGACAGGTTGTATTTTTTTGTATTTTCTCTTAATAAACAGTAGCTGTTCCGTTATTAGATCCAGCCTCACATTATCTGTGTTTACAGGCCCCAGAAAGACAAGCAACTGCTTTAGCAAAGACAATTAGAAACCGTGTAAACAACATTAAAATAAAGGAGGCACATCCAAATTCTCTAAGCATCTCTCTCTCTCCCCAATCACTACAGTCATATAAAGGCATACCATTTCCAACATATCCTGGGGAAAAACTAAACTGAATAAACATTAAGCTGTAGATTTTGTTGCAGAAACTCATCACGACCCTCACTTGTGTTTGGCCATGAGGTGTATCATTCCTTCTTGGATTATGTGTAATATCAGTGGATTGGGGGAAATCTGCTGCAGCAATACAGATCAGATGGAAAATGAAATTGCAAGCTCAGAGATTTATATTTGTGCAGTTTTATTTAGTTGACTAATGTGTATTGTAGATAATATTTAAATATACTTACAGTATTGTCAATTAGATCTTGCTGTGCACATTACATGTAACTGTTCCTAGTGGAGTAATGGGCTGTTAATAAGACCATGGCATGATGCGTTTTATCTGTTGCCCAAGTTTTGATAATGAAGAAGAAGCTGTTCTTTTTGCTTTAACTTTTACCAATTGCCTTTCCTGAAATGAATCAGAATTCGCAAAGATTGCAGAAAGTAACCGGCTGGATGCAATAAAAGTAGCATTTATCCTGCTATTTATCCTGGATTTGTGTACTTTGCAATTCAAATCATAACAAAAACACCATGCCACTGGGAATGTGTACATAGATAATTTATGTGGCGAGGTTTGTGCGTCAGATATCGCGATCCAGTTTTACCCAGCTCACATTTAGGCTTAAGAAACATCCGAATTGAAGTTGGTCTTGTTGTTGACACGAACACACAGCCTCTAAATCCCTGTCCACACTCTTAAACCCACCTCCAGTCTGGGAGCCAATCAGATCCCAACATCCACGGTGCTGTTTACAAGTCTCACGCTACCATTACCAAGTAACAGACCCCGCTAAACCCTTGGGACGGACACGCTGGGACAGAGGACTGACTGTTTCTCAACCTCTAGATAAAATAAATAACGACCAAGCCCCGATGCCAGAGGAAAGTCGACGCGATTTCTCCTCGCGAGCTATCCCAGCAAAGGAATTCCCTCTGCTGTCAGCGAGTCAGAGCATTGTGTTTCAGCTCTGTAATACCCGTAATCAGATTAGTATTTGTTGTTGCATGGGAGAGTAGTGAGATTATAGGTCATGTCTCCCCGAGCTGCCCACCGTCTGCAACGAAACCCCTGCAGGGATCTTATAGCTGCACTGTAGGCTGAGCCGTAAACAAATCACAGCAGGCACAAATCATGTGGTGGAGCTTTTCTTTCTCGTGAAGCTGGATTACGTCATGGAGATATCTGCGGCGTCTGAAAAGTCAAAATATGAAAACTGGCATATTTATAGCTGCTTTTGTGGTAGCTCTGATTGCTGTTTGTCTGCTCCTGGGTGGGTTCTGTTAACAAACCACCTCCTGTTGAGTCCGATACAGAAACGTTTTTGACTCTATTCACAAGTCTGAGTCAAAGGTGATGATGTTCTCAACGTGGTACAAGTGGAGCTCTGTAGAAAATATCAATGGTTGGCATTTAGCAGTAATAAACAGTCATTTAGTTGGAGACAGAACCTTAAATAATAGTTATTCCCCCTCCAAACCCGTCATCAAGAATCTACGTCAGTTTTCAGCTGCAGGCTTTCTCCTCTTTAAACATCCGAAGCATTAAAATACAGGTGTTTGTTTCAGTGTCTTTGAGCAGAAGGAGTAGATTCATTATATGTTTGTAAATCTACCCATGAAATGTGCATTTTTGTATCTGTGTTTCATGTTTCATCCTAGGTCTCTTAGTTCTTATAATTTTAAGATTTTTGCTCCGTGATAATTATATTTTATTTATGTTTCATGGATATTTTAGATCCTGTTCTTGTTGCATCATGAGAATAAACAATCAGATATATAAAGAAGTTGTTCATGCTGACTGGAATATTGCATCCTGGTGCCATCTCTTCCCAAAGCGATGCATCTGCAAAAAACACGATTCATACAGGTCACATTCTTCTATGGCTTCATGGTCGAGTTATGAGTTATGAATGTTATGAGTTATGTGAGTTATGGCTCACATGCCCATTGTAGATGCTTTTAGCAGTGGACACAGGTCGACATGTCGGCTGCACGAACGCACACCCGTACACAATAATCTGCAGTGCACGGTGTGTTCTGACCTTATTGCCTCAAACCCAAAAATTAAGTTTTGTAGCAACTTAATTTGTTTATTGGTTTTACAATATTTTAGGTGTAGCGGTAGTATAGTCACTTTGTAGTCTTGTAGGTTCATCATCTTTATTGATTTCTTTCTGAATTGTTGACCTTGAAAAGAGATGTCTCAGTTTGAAACCAATAATTAAATCAGCAATGATGTTTCTGTCCTTTATATTTCTTTGTATGAGAATTGAGCCAGTAAATTAGTAGATAAGTGAGGAGTCAAAAAACATTCAGAAAAATGACTGAACATCAGGTCTTCAGCTAGTAACATGTAAATGCTGACAATTTCAGCACTTTTATGGGTATAACCTTGACTATGATTGTGGATTGTGGATTTTTCACCAGATACTTTTGGTGATGACAGCCTGGTTACGTACACATTGCATATATATGCTACAGTTTTTGTTTGAATCATTTTAGTCATTTCCCTCAGTGACCTCAACATTCCGTAGTTTGGCATTTATAGTTGTATAGCAATATGATTTGACTAGGTGAAAATCCTAATGCAGCCATTAAAGCTTGAAATTAGTTTTTGGAGAGATGCAGCATCAGTGGGAACAGAGGGTCTTGCATCATGCTTAACTGTTATTAGTGGTGGACTCTGAACCAATCTAATCTCCTTACTCACTGCGCCAAAAAGTCGCAAGAGGTTACATGATGTCTCCCGACGCAGCTGAGGCAGCAGTGTCCTGTGATTGGCAGCCTTTGGCTCTTTGATGCTGATTCATAAACACCGCCTCATGCAGTGATGGAACCACGCACTTGTCTGCATCTGCCAGATTACAGTCTCTGGCCACTGCCTCTTTACCCTCCTTCCTCTATTCCCCTGTTACAGTTTTTGAAGCTCCAGTTGCCGTCCCCTCCAACTTGTGTCCCGTGTCTCATCTCTCTAAATTTTTTTGTCTGCATCCCCCTCCCCCCTTCACTTCTGTCTCCCTCTCTCTGACTACTGCTAATCCATTTCTTCCTTCTTAACATAAGCTGCTGCTCATCCTCTGGGCCCGCTTTATTGGTGGTTGCCAAGTTATGGCCGGCTGGCAGCGTTTAACGTGACCTCAGCGCTGTGAACTCTTCCCCCATCCATCCACACTGATGCCTTCTCATGCATTAATGGAAGCAAAACTGAATTTGATGACATTTAAATAAAAGACTATGCCTCAGACAGCTCTGTCTTTTTAACACAGACACCCAGAATCAGCTTTTTATTAATGGCCCTGCCAGTGTAGGAATGGATAATATGGATGATGTGGAGCTTTTAGCAGGTATTATAGTTTAGACGGGGGCAAAGACTCCTCATCTCAGAGAGGCTATTTTTGTTGAGCGTTTTTGTGAGTTCTCAGAAATGTTCCACTGCTTGTTTTTTACATCACTGATCTTTCAGGCACAAATAACCCAACTGGTTTTTGCTGAAACCAGCATGCTCTCATGGATATGTCTTTGTGCTCTCTATTTGTGTTTGGTATTATAGACTTGGATGACTATTGTAGTGATGTGCACCAGTTCTGTAGTTCATTCAGAACTACTCTGCTTTAGCTGCTTACAGCTCATTGTTTTGGTTTTGCAGCCTGTGACTTAGCAGTTTATCGTTTGCTGTTGCTGCGCTGATTACTGTTCGCACCAGTGCACCAGGCACCTGTTTCCAGTAAAACTTTACTCAAAGATCCTCCAGACCCTTTGCCGTGCTTATTTTCCAACTATCCCTGCGCTGCCCATTGCTGGATCGTGTGTGTTTAGTCTGTCAGAAGCTGGAATATAATGGTTGTGCAGGGATAGTTGGAAAACAAGCAGGACTGTAGTTCTTGGACTGGAGTTGGCCACGCCTGCTCTAAATCAACTGCCTGCACAGCATCAAACTGCGCAGAAAAAGATGTAAAACAGCTTTTGAGCCAAACAACATATACAGACGAGAGAAACATTTTACTCTAAGTAGGCTAAAACATGTTGGTCACATAACCGTTGTTCAATAATCTTGTTGCCAGCGGTTTTATGTTTTCAGAAATTTATTTTTCCAAGGAGCTGATAGACAGCAGAGCGTTAAAGGAGGGCGAATACTAGACCTATCACTGCCAGAAACACACCTTTAAAAGAATTCTAAAGTTGCTCCATGTCCCACAGTGTTTTAATAAGGACTGGTTTGTTAACATTTTCGATATATCAACTTTCAAAGATGAAAATATGTGGAGGTTCCGTTCACGGATTGCTTCTGCTGCCCCGCCCCTGGCTTGATGCAGGTGTCATGTGTCAAAGGATCAGATTTTGAAGCTCCATTGTCAGCATATTAGACACTTCAATGTTTTGTCTTGTCTGTTCCACCTGCAGGTCAGCCAAGGCAATGTCCCCGGTGTGGAAAGTGCCTCTCTGGCCATGGACACAGAGGAGGGTGTGGAGGTGGTGTGGAATGAGGTGCTCTTCTCTGACAAGAAGGTCTTTAAAGCACAGGAGGTACTCTGCCCATTCATCTACATTTGATCTTCTATTTATTCTTGATAACCTGAATAGTTGTTTTAGAGAAACTATAATTGCTAATTAATGGCTTTAACATATTACACTTTAAGGTATTTTACATGTTGTTGATGTAATAGCCTGTAAAAGAATATTACATCAACAACATGGAAAAAAGATAAAAGAGTATTTTTTCCATACAAGTTTTCATGCATAAATGTTTTTATTGTTTATTGTTGCAATCCTATTGTCCTTTGTTGGTCCATGAGGTTGTATGAAGATATAAACAAGCATTTATGTATTTTTCATAGGAGAAGATCAAGGAGATGTTTGACAACCTGATGCAGGTTGAACACCCGAACATTGTCAAGTTCCACAAGTACTGGCTAGACATGAAGGAGAGCCAGGCTCGAGTAAGCATCCTTTCTATCTCCCTGCCTTTTATTTTTAAAACACATATGAACACGATATGATATAAACACACTTAAACATAGAATTGTTTCACTCCTCCCTCTCACAGGTTGTCTTCATCACGGAATACATGTCGTCAGGCAGCCTCAAGCAGTTCCTGAAAAAAACTAAAAAGAACCACAAGACCATGAATGTGAAGGTAAGTGTTTTTACTCTGGTCACATACAGCACAGCATTATTATTTTTATCAGTCCGTCCCGTGGTGGTGATGCCGAGTACTACAGACCTATCACTATCCAGATCCATATTTCCCACAGGATTAGAGGTTACATAACAGGACAAGCTGGTGGCTCAGTCTGAGCAGACCCGTATCTTATTCTCACAGTCGATGTGGGCTTGAAACCTGTTCAGAATTTTATCATTGTCTCTTCTTCTTATCTATCTGCCTACATTTACTGTTTTTACTTAATAATTCAGGACCATAACTTATTAAAAGTGTTCTAACAGCACTTTATCTGTAGTACTAACTTCACGAGAATCAGAGAGAAATAGCAGTAGGTAAAATTTTCCCTTTGTGCAGCGATTGTTGCAGATGAGGATTCATGTTGTGGTGTTACACTGTGTTTTAGGCTTGGAAGAGATGGTGCACACAGATTCTCTCTGCTCTCAGGTACTGACTGATGCCTTGTTCACGACTTTAACATGCAGCGTGTCTAATACCACAGCATTGATGAGATGTTTTATTGTTTACTGGCAGTTATCTGCACTCTTGTGACCCGCCAATAATCCATGGCAACCTGACGTGCGACACCATCTTCATCCAGCACAACGGCCTTATTAAGATCGGCTCAGGTCTGCTCCCGGCAGGGCTTTTTGTGTAACTACACTACCGTTGCCTGCTTGTGTTACCTCAGTGTGTGGATTTGGCTGTTTTAATCTGTATGTAATAAATGTCTTAATTATGCTTAATTTCCCTTCCAGTGTGGCATCGGCTCTTTGTTAATGGTAAGAAAAAGATTATGTTGTTTTTTTTTAGAGATGCATGTTTTTAGTGGTTTCATACCAACGTATTAGTTCCTCTTAGTTGAACTCATTAAACGTCTTTAATCAGTATTTCCAGATGCTAGTGTTCATGGTAAAGCGAGGCAACACCGTGACGAGCAGAGGAATCTCCACTTTTTTGCTCCAGAATATGGAGGTAAATGAGTTTGTGTGTCGCTGTTTGCTGCCAAACCCAAAATATCTTTAGTCCTTCGTCGTGAAATGATTTTTAAATATCTTTCATCATCTCCACAGTGTAGAGTAGCTTAAAACCTCAGTGAATCTGGTAAATCACCGAAATCACAGCCATTTGTTCCTGTAAAGCCACGAAAGCCATATCTTCTGAAGCTGCAAAGCTCACTGCCAGCAGCAGGAGTAGTCTTCCATCACTTAGCTGTGGGAAATTTGTAACCCACTGACTGTAACTGTGGAAAAATAATGAGCTGAGTGTAAGAAATAGACCCACAGTAAAACCGTTAAGCCAAACAACACTTGTACTATTTGATACAAAATATTTAATGACATGTAATGGATGTTTTTGTGCCACCTTTTATCGCAGTAAAGACATAGACTTCGTATAGTTAATTCTTATTTGTAATGAACCCAATGTGTGTCTGAGGTTTCCTTCATTTTGTCTAGTGTTAAAGAGTCAACATAACTAATAAGTCTCATAACAATAGATGGAATCATAGAGTTTTTTTTACAGTAGCCTACATCCCCTTCATCTTTTCTTCTCATATTTTTTTTTAGCTGGGGAAGATGATTATGCCATAGACATTTTCTCCTTTGGCATCTGTGCTCTAGAGGTGAGAGAAACTAATAATATTTCCATCTGTGTATGTTCCTATATGTGTGTGTAAGTGTTGACAGATTATTTGTACCCATAGATGGCAGTACTGGAGATCCAGGCCAATGGCGACACTGCTGTATCCAAAGAGGCCATCGTCAATGCAGGTCAATCTCTGGAAGACCCTCTCATGAGGGTGAGTGTCAAAAATATTTCAGGTCCTAAATATGCTGCAGTGTAACCCACAAAACATGGAGATAAAGAGAAGCTGACAAACACGATACTAATAACATTTGCCCACACAGTACACTACACACAGGCCTCATAAAAGGACTTTGTACACATTTGAAGTGAACGTATTAGTAAAAAAAAAAATGCCAGGCAACAAATACATATAAAAGAATGATGCTTAATAAACTGGGTCACATTGTTCAGCGATGTGGTTTTGTGTTGGACTGAGTGTTTTGTTGCTTTGTGCAGGAGTTCACCCAGTCTTGTTTGCGTCACGATGCCAAGCTCCGTCCCACTGCTCACGACCTTCTGTTCCACCGAGTCTTGTTTGAGGTCCACTCCCTCAAACTGCTCGCCGCCCACTGCCTCATCAACAACCAGTGTGAGTTCTTCACCTCCGCATGCCAAGCTTGGCACACAAAAATCACTTCTTTCAGTGCTCCTTGGGATAGCTACAGTATTGACACAAGAAGCAGGCGAATGCTGGACCTTCGAATACACGTCGAGTAACAATATGTTTCAGTTGTTACATGTTGAGACTATTTATTCTCTATAAAGTCCTAGGATCCATGTCACACTGTAAAAAAAATCTTGCTAAATGGGATAATGTTTGATCTATTCACATTCACTCCCATAGGCACTGAGCAAACTGCTGCTATAGCATATGTGTATAAAAATCTATGTAATTATAACCAAACTTATCTTGAATCTGCAGATTTGCTTCCAGAAAACTGCGTGGAGGAAAAAACCAAGTCGTTTGACCCCAACGCTGTAATGGCAGAGATTAAACATGAGGACAGAGCGGGAGTTCAGCTTAAGTAAAAATTAAATAACCAACTTGTGTCTTTTGAATGTCAAAACTAGTTAAATGCAACACTCATTAAGCTCTTTTCGTGTCCTATAGATATTCCCATGTGTCCCCTTTGGAACTTGACAAGTTTCTGGAGGATGTAAAGTAAGTGCAACTACAATATGTATACGTACAACTCATTTTGTGGTTTCAGCATGAAGCTCATTTTGTCCCTCTGTCTTCTCAGGAATGGGATTTACCCATTGATGAACTTTGCCTCCTCTCGGCCTCATCCCGTCCCTCGTGCTCTGTCCTTGTCTCAGGAGCAGGTTGAGACGGTTAAGACGCCTACACCTGAACCTCAGGAGACAGAAACAAGGAAGGTTAGATTTTCGCCATGTTGACATCAACAGTGATTGTGTTAGATGGTCTGTCTTACTACCTGCAGAGCAAAGATGTTTTAAAGCCGCCTGATTTTCTAAAACAATGGCACACATCAAGGAAACTGTGATGCTGGAGTGAGATGGGGGAGGCGTCTGTGTAAAGTGTTTCTGCGATACAGCAAAAATTCAAGAAAGGATAATAATGTGCCGCTAAAGTTGTTGACACACAGGAAAACATTTATTTATCACCCCATATCAAAAATGTATAAATACAGTGTGTGTTAGCAGTGTGCACATTAATTTGCATTGCAGATATTTGTCTGTTTATACGATACTCTACATACTGTGTGTACGTCTTTTTTCTGTTGATGTTATAGGTTGTTCAGATGCACTGTAATTTGGAGTCAAACGATGAAGGGACCAAAACTCATGTGAGTCACTTTGTATATTAAGCACAATTAACAAACTATTTTTGTCATAACCACGATGTTATGTTGGGCTTTTTAATGATCACTTTTATAAGTGTTATGATCTCCCCCTAGCTCACTTTGTTTCTGAAGATGGATGATAAACTTCACAGGCAGCTTAGCTGTGACATCTTTCCAAGTAAGTTAACTACAGTTGTGCAGTTTGAAAAATAAAAACTAAAAATAAAACTTTTTGGCTCCATATTCTTAATACAGAAGCAGTTTTTCTCCCAGTGAATTCCAACATTCTGTATACATACATACTACAGCACATTCACTGGTAATGATGTAATATGTGCAGCGGTCCATCTCATTTACTGTATGTGTCACTCGACAACAACTGTGCTCTTTGGAAAAAGACAATAAATTACTTTGGGATTTTTGTTTTGAGTAACAAAGAGAAAATCTCCTTTAAAAATATACCAGCTCAATATTTGTCACAGCTTCTATCTAAAATTTTCCATGTGAAACTTTCAGCGGACACCTCAAAGGACCTTGCCAGTGAACTTGTTTACTACGCCTTCATAAATGAGGTACACACAAAATTCTCTAAGTATTGCATGTGAGGAAGTTTATTGATCAAATAAGTGTTATTTTAAAAAAGAGATATTAAGCAAATATTTTTGTCATGACTTATTCACAGGAGGACAGTGACAAAGTGGCGGGGTTCCTGGAAGACGCAATCAGCCGACACCGGGTCAGAGCACTCACATCTGCGAGCACACAGTGAGGAGGAGACACAACAGCAGCTGGTCCGAATTGAGGGGCCCAAGGGTGTTGACCACATGACCTGATGAAAGGAGAGAGAGGCAGGCAGGATTGTACGGCCAGGGACAGAGGGAGTGGAGAGAGCTGACCCAGTTGGGGATAAAAAGGGGACAAACGGAGAAGGACGCTGGACCTTAACAGTCAGTAAATTATCCCAGAGAGAAGGAGGAAACACCAGCACTGACAGAGAGGAACCAGAGGCACCTGTGGATGAAGATCTGGAGGCATCATGGCTGTGTTCAGCAATCTCACAAAGCAGTGGAAGATTTACAAACTTCCTTTCTTCAATCTTGACAACTTAGTTTTCCAAAATGCCACTATTCAGAACAGACATGTGTTACTTACCAATGCAGCAGCTGTGTTTTTAGAGGGACATTATATTGCTCACATGCCTTGTTTGCACTCCAATATCCACTTTAATTAATGAATATTTACATTGAAACATAAGCAAAGTAATTTACTAAAGCCTCTCTCCTTTAGCAGCCAGAACCTCCATTCATTACAGTTTTGGGAATTTATTATTCCGTCCAACTTTCATTGTTAATACTCATTTGTTTGACTTATTTATTTGTTTGACTGTGAACAATAGAATCATTGCACATTACTCTTTTTTTTGTTTGTTTTACTTTTATTAGCTGCAAAAAAAACACACCTCACTACACACATGGGTTAAAGGCTGTTTCTCCTAGACCTAAGCATGCCACGCCTAAATGTAGATGTAAGCGATGTGATGATGCCTCTCCTTTAGCCTGTAGTGCTCTTAAGGGTTATCCCTATGAAAGTGTTCTGAAAGCCAAAGACCAACAAAGTGCCTGATATGGCAATGGACAAAATTTCTTAATAAAAGGCATCAATCCAACATGTAAAACTGGAACATAAATCATTCAGGCTTACTTTTACACTACTGAAATTAGATGTGTTGGTAATATAGATCAGATAAAAAAGAGCTGCAGATTATTTAAAAACAAGAAATTGGATATAACATGTGAAGCTTGTAATTTAAAAGCGTAGCCCTGCGTAAATGACAAGAATGGTGTGTGGGTCTTAAGATATATTATTGCAATTGCCATGTCAATAATTATTAGTCATATTTACTTTTGTATATTTCCCAAATCATAGAATCCTTTGTTTTTTTTTTAATTTTGTCCAAAAATGTTTAACAGGAGAAATGAACCCAAGGTCTTTAAAAAACAATATATGGTTTTACATTTGTCATTTTTGTCATTAATAATTGTGCCAGCCTGTATTTCCAGAGGCTACAGCTGATAAAAATAATGTGATATGTCTTCACAGTATTTGGTTAACTAGAGCGTTTAGTTTTGGACATGTTTAATTCCAAGAGCCTTGTCCAGTGGATCTAATTTCAGACAGGATGAGAGTGAAATTTTGATTGGATTACTGCAGCCCATGCATAAAAAACGGGGGGTACGTTCCTTTAACTTGGCCTGATTTTCCTCTTAGCTACCCGGTCTTGGCACCACTAAATAACAACATTTGGGTGGATTTTTCCTTGATAATATTAGGAAGTAAAAAAATTAATTGTCTGATCAGTCTCGACATTATACTCTCGTTTGTCAAATTCACTCATCTGCTTTTTTCTTTCCTGGGACTTTAAGGCTTTGGTTTGTGTAATGGTTACACTGCTGTACAGTCATTGCTTACAATACCTACTTATTATACTCTGTGTCAAGCCTTCTTATCAGTGTGTCTCTGAAGACCGGAGGCCCGAATTCTCCCAGACATTCACCTAGTATAGGCTGTGGTGTATGTATTTGTTTGTGGCTATTAAAATGGTTTACTTTTGACAAACTTTCAATGCAAAGCAGTGCCACTATTGCTCTCATTTGATCTAGTAAGCTGCATGTCTTAATAGCCTGCAATCATTCAAAAGTTTGCATTTTGCCTTTGTCAGTCACTGTTCAGTTCCAGAAAGGACCTGAATAAGAACATGAATGTTAAAACCATGAAAACATGAATTTAAAAAAATCCATCCATATCAGTCTTATTTTATGACCAATGACTTTTTTCCATGACTGTTGAATGAAATTTGCCTTTGGATGTGTTCTACTTAAATCTTTGTTAATTATTGTAGCTACTGCAAATACATGACAATAAACAACATACGAAATATGAGTTTCATCTGCAATTATTAAGCATTTTGCATTTATTATCTATATTGAACCCATTAGCAAGACTGTTATATTTAGGCATCTCCAGATGCCACATTTCTGTTGACAGAAATTATAATGAAAGAAATAATGTTTTACATGATCAATATCACTCCTTTGTCCCTTACCTTAATCCCCCATGTTATATCGATGTACTTTGCTCATTTTTGCCAGTTAAAAATAAATCTAGAATAGGGCAGCCTCTGTGAAAGTTAGTGTGAAGGCATGAGAAAACTAATCATTACCCAGGCAAAGCGATTGTTACTGGGAGGAAAAAAAAGATTTTCAATGTGTGCAATGGACAAGAATTTTTACTGCGCAGTAAACAAAAGAAGTACATACAAATGACTTGGCATTCTTGGACCTCCTTCAAAAACTATAAAAAGGAAATTACCATGACTGATTCAGTCTTGTAGAAGCACACAATCAGATAGACTATGTTTTAGATACCTCTTCCATTACTTATATTTCCATAATATAATAATATTTCTCTGAATGGGAGACCACATTTTACCTATCATAAAAAAGACAGGAGAAAAAGAAATGTTCATTTGTTTGCAAGCAATATACAAAAATAACTTTAGTATCAAGAAATGTGCTGCAAAAGCCACAACACAATAAAATAGCTCTGGGAGCAACTAAAAATACATTTACAAATCTAATTATCTAAATATTTATCACCTTTCAGTTTCCCCTGGAAAGATTTGTAAATTTTTCCAGTGAACACTGAAAAGGGATGGACATTTAGATTTGTAATTTCTTATATCTGGTCAATGTCTGTCCTAATAACTTCAGGCTGACCAGTGCACTGGTCTTCAGGGTTTCCTGGTTTTTCACAGTTTTGGACGTAGTATTGGCTCGGTCTTTTCCTCCCTGCTGGGGGAGCATCTGTCTGTAGAATATGGTAAGAAGCCTAGGCTGGACTTCTGTGGTGGAGCCACACAACTCCATCCTGACCACACACAGCAACCTGGAGCACTCCGACTGTTACTTCGTGGTGGAAGCCAACTACGATATCTGACACAGAAGCCAACCTACAAACACCAACCTGAACAGGCTGATGAGTCCGATTGTGTCCTCTAACACTTCCTAGCTTCATTAACGTTGATCTTTCAGAGTTCCAGAGCAAATTGTTGGCATATCCCTGTATTCACCTCCCTATGGTCACTTATGCCCCTGTCATCTCCCCTCTGATTACTTGCCATGAGCAAACAACCGTGGCAAGAATTACCAATGCCTGCTTAGAGGCAGCCAATCAGAATCAGGTAAAATGTGACCCTCGACATAGTGAATAGATAGCCTGGTGCCTTTTGTACCAAGGTGCAGTGGTGCCCAGAGATGTCAATGCTGTGATTGCCACCATTAAGACCAAGATACCAGTGGGGCACCAGTACTAACAGCCACCAACTGTAGTTCCTAGTGGTGACCTGGCCAAGGTCGAGAGGGCTGTGTCCATGCCATGCAACCGCATGCTGAGGCCGAGGCCGAGGCTCAGCTTGATCACAAGTTTGATCTGATGTACGCCAGACATGCCTTTGTTCACCGGTTTGTCTTTGAGGGTATGGAAGAAGGAGAGTTTTCTGATGCCAGAGAGAACATGGCAGCTTTGGAAAAGGATTATGAGGAACGAGGGACAGGAGGATGGTGAAGAGTATTAGAAAGGTCTTAAAGCTGCCAGTTACATGCAACAAATAATAATTTTATGAATTTAAATACAATCAATTTGTTAAATTAAGGACCAGAAATTGACAACTGTACAAAAAGAAAGAGCTTGATGATATTGGAGTTTTATCCTTAAATGCATCCCAAATGTCTGATGTTGTTGAATATCACATGCTTAGAAATAAACTTCTTGCGCTATGTGAAGCTGTGCATATTTATGTGTTATTCTTTTTCAGTAGGGAATTATGGAATACCATTGGTTTAATCGCTAAAAATATCTGAGCAATATGAACAGCAGACAAATACCCCGCAATAAGTACAATGTCAGACTAGTTTAATAAAGGCTTTATTTGCTTTTGAATTGTTTGGGGTAAAATTAATCAATTTGATGTATTGAATTATTTATTTACAAGGAACATGGACTTTGTTTTCGTAGGGGTACGCTTTTGAATGGATCTTTCGAAAATTAATGATAACGAAAGTGGTTTACTGCACATGCATAGAACAATTTATGTAACGCGTGTGTAGATCGATTAAAAGAATCAGACTTAATAGAATGTGATTATTTGTATTCCTGCATTTTACGATAGCATGAAGGATTTTGGAAATATTTTGGGATACTTTCAAACTGCAGCTGCTCCTCCCAGCACAGGCGCAGTTGATCTCGAAAGACGAGCCTCCCCAGCTCGTTCGATCATCGCGAGAGTTGAGTCATCGCGATATCTGTCGTTGTAAACGCGAAGACCTCGCGAGCATTGTGACCTGTGGGCCTCTCCAAGAAGGTGTGCTTCATGGCGGTTACAGAGACTGCGGTAAATAAATTCCTTCATAAAGAGACATATTAATTTTCTAGCTTTCGTGGTCAGTTTGTAGGTAATGCTAAGCGATCTTACTAAGAAATCAAATCGTGGTAAATGAGCGGAAAATGAGAATGCATCTTTCAGGGGGAATTACAGTTTGGCGCGTCATGATATGAATGGCTAACATTAGCTAATATGACCTAGCTTATTGCTATCAACAAAGATAGCTAACATTATAGTTAGCTAAAAAGAAAACGGGCCTTGCTAATAAATTAACGTTAGTACTTTTGAAATACGTGTGCAGTTAAAGTCATAATCGTGTATGAAAACCAGGATCGTAGTTCATTTTCATGTCGACTTTAGATAAACTCCCTCGGCCAAGGGTTAACCTTAGCCCGCTAATGCTAACGCTACCTAACGTTAAGGTTTTAGTTCGTGTAACGCATGTTGGGACGAAAACCATCTCTGGAATTCATCAAACTCACTTAAACCTAACTGACTAAAACGGGCTGGCTGTGTTTACGCTGCAATGTAAAATAATTCTAGCTGCCTGCTTCTGTCTTTGTTAGTCTGAAGGCATTTTTTATTTCCTCTAGAATTTGTTGAATTGTTAAAGCTTCCCCATCAATCCTCTTCCCCTTGGGGGCTTTCCTGTCTCAATCTGGTGGACCCAGCGATTAGAGGGTTGCGTAGGTAAGGAGTTCGTCTGGTCCCACCTGGTTTAAATCCCGGTATATGTCCTGTAGCGTTTTATACAAGCATTTTATTAACAATCTGCTGTTTGGGGCGATGTTGGTTTTTTTTAAAAATCCAGGGATTTGCTTGCAGGGAATGTAGTTATGGGTAATTTTATACAAGCAGGCTCTTATGCTAAGGCTGTGTCTCAGTTTTTTGTATAAAGTGCTCTTTCTGGTTTGCAGGGAGGTGAAGCTCTGACGATGGAGAATGGACAGGGCACAGGCTCAAAGCTTGGCCTGCCGCCTCTCACCCCAGAGCAGCAGGAGGCACTTCAGAGGGTAGGAAACCCCCAACATACACTATCTGCCCAGATGTATTCTTATTGTTGAGTAATAACTGGTTTAGGCTACTATGATTGAAGTTAATCAGTGCTTTCACATAGACTTAAATGTTCAGGTTACAGTCAGCTTTATGTAGTAACCTGCAACTTTCAAATGTCATAGACACATGAAAACAATGCATACTTTTCCTAAAGAAAAAAACCTCTTGCCCATGTATTTAGGCTGAATGAGCAAAAATTGTGACTGTGGTTTAGCATGCGATTTGTTTCTCTTGGCCTTAGTAATATAAAATCAGCACATTAATTCTCCATTGTCCTTTCCAGGCAAAGAAGTATGCCATGGAACAAAGCATTAAGAGTGTTCTGGTGAAGCAGACCATTGCCCATCAGCAACAGCAGCTTACTAATCTGCAGGTGAGATGTGGAAAAAAACACAGTTTGTAATGTGCTTTTAACCTCAGAATCTTGATTCTATTCTGATTATCTTAACCTTTCCATACATTAGAAATTCAGACATCTGTTGTCTGTTTGGGATTAGCTCTTTTGGAAGACGTACTACCTCCTACCCCGATCTGTGAAAAAAAAAAAAAAAACCAAACCGGTGTAGAGCATATGCCCTTGCTTTTGCCTCTGCTCTTTTTCAGATGAAGATCGTCCTGAAGCCATTGGTTATTATGTTAAATGCTTTGCAGTTATAAAGGGGTTGTTTATGTTTATTGCTGTGTGGTGATTAGTGATTTAGATAGGGGGAAAACTCCCCAAGCTATATGTTGTTTAGTGGGAGGTCTTAATACAGTGTTAGCTAACCGATTTTGTCTATCTAGCAAAGCAGTAACCTTTTTGAAAAAGCAAAGCTAAGGGATATCTAACCTACTTTTCAGCACTTTTTTCATCTTTACTGTCTTTCAGATGGCAGCAGTGACAATGGGCTTTGGAGATCCTCTCTCACCTTTACAATCGGTCAATAGATTATTAAATTTTTTTTCTGTGCGCATTTCCAATGAAAAGGACTGTTACCCTTCTTTTACTCGTTGCTTTGGCAACAACCCATGCCATTTTAGTCTATCATAAAGAGCGCATATTTTGTAAGACAGCATGGCTTTTTGCTTCTAGTGTACCTGCGACAATTTCTGTGAGAAGAAGGATCGTTGAAGCTTTGAAATCGCAATGGGAACATTTGCATTATTATATATGTAATTTTTTTCTTTTACTGGAAGATAGCTGAAGCTCTTTGGCAGTTAAGACCTCTTTTTAAAGGACTTTGTTAAGGGATCATAGATTTGAGAAAAGTCACATCTCTTTTAAAAAATATGCCTTTGCATGATTTATAAACAGAAATCTCTTGGCATGGGGAAAAAGAGGGATAGCATTCTCTTTACTGGAGCAAAATGAGAGAACTGCTGGAACAGGGATCTTTTTGGCCATCTCAAAGTCAAGTTTTTTTTCTGTCACCTTTGTTTTTATAGTGTCATGAATTAGGCACATGCTATATTTTGTTGGTAATAGAATGGATTTATCAGCAGGACACTGACTTAAACACATTAGTAAAACACAGCAGCCTTGGATGGTAAACCATCCCATCTCTTAGACTTGAGAAGAAAGTTTGAAATGCTTTCATCAAGACTTTGTATGGATTTCGTTTGAACTCCAAGATTACTTTTGTTACCTTACTTGCATCCCTGGACTACAGGTCAGTTACTGAAGCCAAAATACTTGTCAGGGCTGTGCATGTTAATCACTTCAGTGTGTTTTTCTCCATTTGTTTGCTCAATAGTAACAGAATAGAGGCCATATTGTAATACAAGTGGTGATCAATATTTTATAATTGCTATACATGCTTAAAAAAGGTTATGACCATAGCATACAGTATCCCATTATTATCCTAATTACCTGTCCAGACCCCCTAACTTGGAATTGGCTTCTAAATATTTTGGGGGAAGCAAGGGCAGTATAAAATACACATTTATTATTTGTGTGCGTGTGTGTGTTTTTTGTCTTCCTTTTTTTTTTTACTCTCTAATGCTTAATGTGATGTTTTTCTTGGTTGGCAGGTGGCAGCTCAGAGGCAACGTGCTCTAGCCATCATGTGTCGAGTGTATGTCGGCTCCATATACTATGAGCTTGGCGAGGACACCATCAGACAGGCTTTTGCCCCCTTTGGCCCCATCAAGAGCATTGACATGTCCTGGGATTCTGTTACAATGAAACACAAGGTAAATTTTCTTTTAACAAGTAGTAAAATACCATGAAAATTCTATATTTCCAATTTGTCTTATGATCATAAAATCACCAAAATCTCCTGAGTCATAAGCATTTGTAGATATTTCTTTCTTTATTTTTTTACTTTTATTATTAATCTCTTTTGCTCATTTTGCAGGGGTTTGCCTTTGTGGAGTATGATGTGCCAGAGGCTGCACAGCTGGCTCTAGAGCAGATGAACTCGGTCATGTTGGGGGGGCGAAACATTAAGGTAAGATATCTTGATATAGGTCAATCTCTCACCGTCTCGTCCTTATGAACATACAGTATAGACAGAGGAAAATAATTGGTCTTATTTTTCTACAACTCAGTTTGGTTAAATTGGGATTTGGATTCCTTCCCATCATTTGGTTCATATCAGTTTGTATGTTAAATTTTTAAGATGTTTTCAACGAGTTGTGAAATTACTCATGTAACTAATTTCTCTCTTTCTCTTACTTGTCTGTGTCTGTTGATAATCAGGTGCGTGTGTCTATGTTTAGTGTACTGTCTGTGTTGTGTGTTATGCTTCCATGGTGTCATCAAGACTGTTTTAGTGACAAGTTCCACTAGGATGCCCAGCGGCACATGGCGCTGCTCTTTGTCCGTGGTGTGCTGATGATGGGCTGTGCCTGGGTGGTGTTACTTGGCCGCCCCATCTGTAGTACAGATCCTAGACCCACTTAGGTGCTTGACTTGTACAGGGAGGTCTTTTTCTAAACAGATAAAGCTGTCAGAGTAGGTACCCAAAGTCCTAATTTGGATCCCCTTTTGGTGTGGTCAACAGCTCAATTAGGTGCCCAAATGTGGTGGAAATTAGGTTTTGCTTCTTTGTTTGATAGTTTGCCAGTTTGCTAAATCACCTTTGTTTCCATATTCTAACGTAAGGGATATTTTGTGCTAAATTACAACAGAGACTTTGGCTAATTTACATGCAAGTAATAGTATTCAGGTTTTGGTTATGTATTGGTGCTCAGCTGACATTTGTCTCTAAGAGAGCTTGTTTGTTTTATTGGCTGCCTAATTGTGAACATATAATAAAGTAAAGCTTAAAAAAGTACAAATTATATTTTCTTAAACTTAGTATTTTGGTTAGGTGTTATGTTAAGACTTTTTCTTTTAAATGACTGTAGTAATTGTTAATTCAGCTTTAAACCTTTAAGAATTTTGTACCTGGTGGCCAGGATGAGGATGAAAGAATGATGTTGGCTTGAAAGGCGGATTGCTTTTTTGAGAGTGATGATCACTGAACTTGGCTTCTGGAAGGTAGTGCTGCAGGGATGTAGTTCTCCTCCGAGTGCGTTCCCAGCTTGTACTATAAATCCCTTACTCAGTAGCCCTGGCGATATGATCTGTGCTATAGGTTGGGCGGCCAAGTAACATCGGTCAGGCACAACCCATCATTGACCAGTTGGCAGAGGAGGCACGCGCCTTTAATCGGATCTATGTGGCGTCCGTCCACCCTGACCTATCTGATGATGACATCAAGAGTGTGTTTGAGGCCTTCGGAAGAATCAAGTCTTGCACGTTAGCCAGAGACCCCACTACAGGGCGACACAGAGGCTTTGGCTTCATTGGTGAGCTGGGAAGCCCTCATTCACTCGTCCTCTTGTGTTACAGTTGCTGTGCTACTAACTAACATTTTATTGCCTTACAGAGTATGAAAAGCCTCAGTCAGCCCTGGATGCTGTGTCTTCTATGAACCTCTTTGACCTGGGGGGTCAGTACTTACGGGTGGGCAAAGCAGTGACTCCGCCCATGCCCCTACTGACCCCCACAACCCCTGGTGGTCTGCCACCTGCTGCAGCTGTGGCTGCAGCGGCAGCCACAGCTAAGATAACGGCCCAGGCAAGTATGAATCCCTTCCAAAGGGATCTAATGGCCTTCCAGGTAAATATAACCCAGATTTAGCTAGAATTGACACCAAAAGCACAGATAGCATAGGAACAGAATTTTATGGAGGTGACTGGGAGAACACCAGTTTGTAGAGATCACATAAACCAGTAGATGCCGTGACACAATTTAAACACCCTAAAATACGAGGAATTTTAGGAATAATCGTTTTTTTCTAATGCGGTATGTGTTAGAAAACACAGAATATATGCACACAAGCTATGGTTTAATACCTTGTATTGTAGTTCATTGTATATTGTATAGTAGTATAAGTGGGGTGCGTCGGATAAGATTTGAGCCTATTGATTAGGGGAAAGCACAGCACAGACGCATTGAGAGCTGTTTTTCAATGTGAACTGTCACAGTGATTAACTAGACAGTTGTTTCTTTTAGTATGTCTCATGATTGAAAATGTTTTACCTCTTCTGCTGCATATTCCTGACCTGCTAAAGTAGTCAGTAATTGTTGTTAATGGATGTAAATCTGGACTGAAATGAGGTTGGTGACCTTGACTGTGGTTGAAGAGAGGCCAGATTCAGCTCACTTTGTGCTATGCTGTGTGATCATTGACTGTGCTGCCTTGTGCTGTGCTCTGTGTGTTTCCCTTACCTAATGTCTTCGGCCCCGCTCTCTCAAGGAGGCTGTAGCTGGCGCGTCTGTCTTGGGGGCTTTAGCTGCGCCCCAACTTCTTGGTCAGCAAATGGGAATACCTCAGGCTGTCATGGCTGCCCAGGCACCAGGGGTTATTACAGGTATGTAGAAAGACATAAGCTATTAGCTAGAGCAGTTTAACATATCTTCATTGGGCTTAGCAAGGGTGTTATTTTAAAATTAACACCTGACACACTTTGAACATTAACAGGATTTCAATATTGTTTAGTTAATTTATGCATCTGTAAACCATGGCTCTAATTTGCAATGAATAGTTTTGAGTATTATATAATAAATATATTACTAGTAAGGAGCTAGTTACAGTTTGTGTAGGGAATACCTGCTTAGTGCTTTTACTCGACAGAAAAAAGTAAAGTACTACTTGGAGGATATTTTTAAGGCCAGTATTTGCACTTTTACTTCAATTTTGAGTTTTTAAAAAATGAGTAAATTGATTTTGGAAGAAGCCGTTTCTAGATGTGTTCCAGTCCTACATGTCTAAGGTAACTTCTGTGTTACAAATTGCTAAAAGTCCAGAACAACATTTCGCATTTATCTAAATCTGCCAAACTGAGTTGATTCTGTTTTAGTAATGACTACGAGGAAGACATTAAATGTTGTCTATTCCAGTTGATCCATCCTAGCACCAGCAACAGAGCCAGTTTCTCTGCTTGTTGAAAGGGGATACTATTTTACAGTTCACGTATTTGACTGCTTATTTTCCCTCAAAAGGTGTGACTCCAGTTCGTCCTCCTATACCAGTGCTTCCCCAGGTTGGTCTTGTGAACCCTGTACTAGCATCACCACCAGTCCTGTCTAATCAAGCTGGTGGTTCCACCCAACAAGAGAAGAAGGAGGAGAAAGAAGAGATGCTTCAGGATGGTACCGGGCAAGAAATGTTGAGTGACCAAGAACACATGAGCATCTCAGGCAGTAGTGCCAGACATATGGTGATGCAGAAACTGCTGAGAAAGTCAGAGGTGAGGTTTAGGGAGGAGTGATTTGCACATTTATTGTTATCAAGTATGTTTTTGCTAATGGAATGGTTTCTTTGCTCCTCTCCAGTCCACAGTTATGGTGCTTCGAAATATGGTCGGACCAGAGGACATTGACGACGACCTGGAAGGCGAGGTGACAGAAGAGTGTGGCAAGTTTGGCTCTGTCAACAGAGTCATCATTTACCAGGAAAAACAAGGAGAGGAGGAGGATGCAGATATCATTGTCAAGATCTTTGTAGAGTTTTCCATGGCCTCAGAGATGAACAAGGCTATCCAAGCCCTCAATGATCGTTGGTTTGGAGGTCGCAAAGTTGTCGCAGAGGTGTACGACCAAGACCGTTTTAACAGCAGTGACCTGTCTGCATAAAGCTTCTGAAATGGTTCACCAGCACCCATCCTCATACCTGTCGCCTGAACTCATTTCAGCCAGTCACTGCAGCTAGAAATGCAGGCCTCTGAAAATTGTAATTATGTTTTTATTTTCTTTTTTAAATTGCTGTTGATATAAATGTTGATACACCTCACTGGGGGATTCATTAAAGTATTTCCATGTCAGATTTTGCTTTGTGAGCTGTGAAGACTCCCTTTCCCCCCCATGTTTCAACTTTTTGTAACCTGATCTTGTAAACATTTAGTTTCCCGCTCTAGCTCTTTTTTTTTTCTTTCATAAAATTGCCTGGACATGTGAACACTTTTCCTTTATACAATTAAAGCTTATTGTTTGTCCACCAAAGTGTGATGCTTTTATTTTTTGTTTGTTGTAAAAGTAGAGTTCTTATGAAATACATTTAACCCTTCTCTGCTTTGTGCATGGCAGAGGATTGGACTACCAAGGTAAAACGTACTTAAAGCAACAAGTGCTTTAGTTTTGTTTGCACAAGGAGTGAACAACTTAAACTTCTTAAGGCTTTAGTTAGACTTGGCAAATACTGGTAACTTGCCTATATTGTAGTCGCTGTGAGGTGTACGTGCGACCACTTCAAGTCCTTGCAAATGCAGCTCTTTCTAATGATTTTGAAATGGCTTCACATTGGTTTTGTTTGACAGGAACGCTGCTTTGGTTTGCAAATAACTTTTTGCAAGTGTCCTGGATCTCTGCAGTAGTTTCATGATTCAAATTTGTCACCAAGTGCCATCAACTTACAACCAAACAATGTGAGGAAGACCAGAATAAATGGACGTCCAACAAATCTATTCTGTGTATTTATGTATCTGTGTAATTTATAGAAAAGTCCAATATAACTTTGCATCTAGGTGGGGTAGGATTTATATTAGGCATATCATCCTCTGTCTTTCGTCCCTTAAATTCATAAAACTTCCTAAAAAGAAAGAAAATTGTATGGCTGCCTGTTTTAAGATGGTCACACATGCAGTAGATGTGTACAGTATAGATGATATAGATTTATATTGACATAAATATAGTTTATAAACATTTAACTTTGTTTTACATGTTTTTCTGGAATTTGGTCATTACTGAAGTAACCCGTAGTGGAAGTGTTTTTCTCATATGTACGTAATTGTCAGGCGTTTACTTGTTACGTCAGTTGTGCACTGACTACATTCAGTTGACCTGACAGAGAAAGTAGGAGGATTTTAAGGCAGAGATTTAAAGTAAGTACATTTACTCATGAGCTGTATGTATGTGCACTTAAATTACTTCTACTTGAATCTTTCCATGCTGTTACTTTTAAGCCACTACAATTCACAAGGATCATCTCTGCTTTTTACTCTATTATTACTTATTTGACAACTTTAGTCACTAGTTGCTTTGTAAATGCTGATTTTTTTAAACAAAATGTAATCAGCAAATAAAACATAAGGTATTATTGTAAAAAATAAGGCACGTGATGGTTGGAATTAAATAAAGTCGTTAAAATGAGCTACACCTTTACCTTTGTCCTTGTTTTTATTAATAGAAATTGGTCTTTTTTTCACCTCCTGAAGGTTTGTTTGCAGTTTGCAGCACAAACATACAATTAATTCATAACAGATATTTGCACACGTACACATTTCGTTTCATTATGCACATTTTTATTGGTGCTAACCAGTCAATTTTTGAATAAAGATAAAATGTTTTCTAATCAAATTTTCTGTTTAGTTTTTGAAGTTGCTCTCAAGACATCAGTACAGCTAATAATGTTTCGTATTACATATTTTTGGTTTTATAAGACAAATCAAAACAAATTGTTTTCTTTGCGGAATACTCTCCGTCTGGTGCTCAAAACAAGTTTTAGAGCATATACAAAAAAATTTACTGATCGTGAAAATTAATTTCTCATCTTGCAGTGAGAAAAATGAACGTACGCGTATGACCTGCGCTCTAGTTAACGTTAACGTGCATTCACCGCTAGGTGGCGCTATAACGCAACTGCTACTGCACCGATACAGAGGCGCAGAGCGGCGGTGCTCCAGCTCCAGCCTGGCCCAGCCCCCCACACACCAAAACCGGCCTCCTTCGGTTCGAAAGGGGGAACGCGTCTGTTGCTAAACCTCCTGTTCTCGCCGCTGGCATTTTACCTACGCCGCAGTAAAAGAGCAGTCCCTGGGCACTTCCATTGACGTGTTTCGGGATGTTTCTGTTGGAAGCAGTTAATCGGTTAAAAAGGTATCTTCCATAGGTTTCGTATTGCTAGTGTAAGCTAACGGCAGCTAGCCACAAAGGTGTTTAGTGAGCTAGCGTTAACAGCCAGCGTTAGCTAACGGTAACTAGCCTGCTAACAACACAGCCGGTGAGGACGAGCACATCCCTGCGCAGCAGGACTCGGGTTAATCTCCGCTGACTTGCTCTGTGGGATATTTTAGCTTTTTCTTTTTTTCTACTAGCGCTAGATGTTTATCCGTAACGTGAGGCAAGTGGTTGTATTAGCAGCCGCTACACATGACTGGGACACTTCAACCGTTCCACATAGCTGGGTCATTGGCTGTGTGTCGTTCAGCTAGCCACGACCGAGATTTGGTTTGATCCAGGCATGGTGGCGGTGGCGGCGAGGGTAGCAAAACAAGCTAACTTGAGACGGTGTGTGTGAAAAAGTCATTGCGAGAAGTGAGGAAACACATCAAGCCGAGTGGAAGTTCTCAGCTTTGTTTATGTTCATTTCGATTCCGGGGTGGATGACGCTAGGACGGGGCACGCAGTCCTTGAACACATCAGAACAGAAACTGGGAATATCGCTAACAGATCGAGGGGATTATTATTCTGCATGTAAGTGGATTTCGGCCCCCTGTTCATGATCGTCGTGGGAACGTAGTAAGTGTTTTGACGTCGAGTCGAGGCAGTTCCCTAAAAATATTCTGTCACCCAGCGACCTTCCCTCTTGCTTCACCCTCCGATGCGGAGATTTTAGTAGCACCGGCAACCAAATCCCCCACGGCGGCCGGACATGCTGAAGTGTATCCCCCTGTGGCGCTGCAACCGCCACGTCGAGTCGGTGGACAAGCGGCATTGCAACCTGCAGACGGTCCCTGATGAGATATTCCGCTACAGCCGCAGCTTGGAAGAGCTTCTACTCGATGCCAACCAACTCAAAGAGCTACCAAAGGTATGCAGATTTCAGAGACCAGCTTTTATTTCCCCGTTTGTCAGTCAGAAGTGTATATGTGAGGTCTGTATTAGTTTCTTTGGACCATGTCAAAATTACCTTATACAAAGTAGGCGTTTCATTTACATATGTGACCAGTAAAGGTCACTACTAGGTGACATGAGCAAGTAATTCCTTGCATGAAATCACCCACTGAGGTACTAACTTCTCAGTATACACACCTGCTTCTCTGGAAATGTTTTTAGTCATTCTTCCCTCAAGTGCTTTTTAACCATTAGATGGCAAGGACATTTCATGTTTAACCACTTACATTGTACAGTGCTTTTGTTTTGTACATACAGGAGTGGGTAAATATATTTAAGCCTTGGATAACAAAGCCAAAATGGGCTTCAAACCTGACTCATGATGTTTCCAAAACTGTATAACTTGTTCATCCTGTTGGCCTTTGAAGTTCAATAAGATGGACTTTCAAGGAAGTTGTAGCCTTAATGAAATTTAGTAAAACAGTGGAGAGAAGCGGAGAATGTTGTAATAATGTTTTTGCTTGAATGGTGGATGTGCTGCAAGTACCCAGACCAAAACAGCTGGCACACACAAAGGTGCCTGCACTAATGGTATCCATGGCCAGTTGGATTGGATGCAGTGTGGGAAGGCATGCGTGAAATGATTTGCAGAGCTGTCCCCACCCACTGTTGCATTATTTAAAACATGACAAAATGGCCAAAGAGTTTATTTTAAGGGAAGCAGTATGGTTCGATTTCCCTATAGCTAACCAGAGCGGAGGTGCACAACACTTGCTTCCTTAACTTGGTCCTTGTTTTAATCAGTTTCATGCATTGTTTATTAATTGACAAGGCATTGAATGTGGTCGTGAGAGATTTAAAGGATACAGGAGTCTGTAGTAGTTCTTGTTTGCCTCTCACATTTAATGGTTTCAGTTAGTGGCGAATAGGACACGTAGCACATTCACTAAGATTGTTAAAACCCAAAGTCAACAGAGGCTAATGTGTTGATACACTGCTGCCTTTTGCTTTCTGTGAGTGACAAACAATAGCTTTTTTTTGTTTATCTTTTGGTAATAGATACATACATGTTGCAGTTATTGCATTTATCTATGTCTGTTTTTAGACATAGATATACTAAATTGGCTTATACTTAAAAGTTCAGATCCTGTAGAAACACCCAGAAATGTTTTTATGAACACTAGAAAAGTCAGTTACATTTTTTTCCATAAGATGCAGGCAGAAAGCGTGTTTTCATGGCTTACTTCACATCTGTCAGACAATCACTGTGTTCTGGAATCATGGCCCCTGAGTTTCTGACTGACCGATACGTCCATGTATTTTTGTGTAGGCAGATAACTGACAGTCCCTTTCTGTGGTGCAGGCATCCTCCAGGAGACATAAATGTGTTGTGACAAAATGTCTTGTGTGGTTGCATTTAGTGTGTAGCATGTAGACTTAAAGCATATGGGGCCTCTCTGGTCATCAGCCAGTAAGGCTTCAGTGAGCGAGCAGTAGGGGAGGTCAGGCCCATACATTGTTGGGAACAAGGGCACTGACTGTATGATGAATGGCATTACCTTAATTAACTCAGGAGCGACTGAATGCCTTTATACTTTTTTTCCTTATTTGCTTTCACTGCGTATATAAGTCCAAGATGAGTGTGGGCTTTCTTGTAAGTCTTTGGGTATTTTTAGATAGACATTTTCAATGTGTCTGTGAATGAAGATGCTGTTTGTAACAAATATTTTAGACAGTGCTGCACCAACATTCACAACCAATTCATAGGCAGAAAATACTCCAAGGTGACCTCTTCACAAACTGTCTTGTCTTTTGAAGTGGGTCTGCTATATTTTCTGGGACACAGTCACAAGCATGCAAACTCTCAAGCTGGGTTTAGTTTGAAAACTTTGAAGTACACAGTGAGATAATCATTATCAGCCTATAAATTATTTTCAACAAAAGAAACTGAAGACAACAACAATAAGTTATGACTTGTAGCTGTATTTAATGCAGCACTGCGGGTGGTGGTTGGTCCAGATCATACTGGAAGGGGTTTAACATACGAACAGATGGAGATTTAAACGTCCTGACACTTTAAGTTTGTTCCACTGTGACTCACCTCCACCGCACTGCCCACCGATCTTAGATCATGCTTTCTGTGGTAAATATGTCCACATTTTCCACATCAAGAGTTTTGCAGAAAAAAGGTTCAGATGAATGTTTTTGTTTTTGACCAATATGTAATGCCGGATAAACTGTATTTTTTTTTTTTAAGTAGACTACATTAGAACAGTGACAACAGTATGGCATACCTGTAGTTGTTCAGTAGGCAGGTGATCAGGAATTCCCCTAACTCTAAGTGCTTTGATACATTTTGGTTTGTCTTTGCACAAACTAATCTCAGGTTGTCTTTTGTGGTTCTTTATTGAACAATTGCTCGTGATAGTCTGATACAAAGTAAAAATATATTTGCTTCTGTTGGTTCTTTTCAGCTAGGAAAACTTGAACTTAAGTGGTCCAACTGTCTTTTTGCTACCTCGAAAAACTAGGTCTGCTTCGAAAATCCTGTTGAGGAAGAGAGAATTATCTTTTGAGCTTTTCTAAAGTCCCATGACAAGTTACAAAGAAGTCCATTCATCAGTTCGATTGCACCCCTCATATCCAATGTCATGGCTCTTTGTGTTTCTTGTGTGCATTGCACTGCCCCTGTCCAGGCTTACATTAAGCCTGCAAGCCCATTAGAAATGAAATGATCATTTTAAGATTTCGTGTAATTCAGTTACACCTACTGAAAAGCAAAAGAAGATGCCTTTTGTTAGTGGATCCGGGTCACTTGCAGGGGTGATAGGTGGCAGCCCAAATAACTGCTTTGACATGCTCTGGATTGAGTATATCTGCATGTTCTTGTCTTAGCTTTTTCCATTGTTGACATACGGAACAAATCCCTGATGGGTGTGTCCCTACCAGCCTCTGCCAAACAGGTTTTATGCATGTTGCTCCTAGTGTTATTACCTAATAGGACCTTTCAGGCACAGTTGATATGTTACATTACTGATTTCTTGCTTCAGCACTTGCCACAACCAGAAAAATGAGAACCGTTGCAACAACTGTCCGACCAGGACTTGCATATGTGTCACAGCCATCAGTAAACACGTGACGTAATTGACTTTTTTTGTATTATTTTGAACAACCTGGTAAGTAGAAGTCAGCTATTGTCTGAATTGGGAAAATGATATGTAGTCTAAATAATTGTGAGGACATCTATGTGCCTGATAAACAGGAAGGTTTACTATGCACTTTTTATAATCCTCAGCTGTCACCACCATCCTCTGTATGTGTGTTAACTGATCTGTGGCTAAAGGACAGATTAGAGTTTCACTGAGCAATGAAAATGGCCCTTAGCACCACCGTTTGACCGCTGCGCATACAGGTCATGATGTGTATGTCTTCTCTGGGATGTGCTGTTCTGCCATTTGCATTTTTTTTTTAGTGTTAATCTTGAGGTTGATTAAGATATATATGTGTCTGATTAAAGTATCTTTTGTATAATAGCTATTGGAGCCATGAGGAAAAATGCAGCTTGAAAAGTTTGCTGCTCATTGTGCCATTTTCACTTTCTAATCTAGGACATGTACACTTCACACTGTGTTTTCACAGTGTACTGTTGTGTTCTCCAGACTGTCTCACTTTTCTGAGTTTCCAGTTAACTCCATAGCAGAGGCCTGGTTTGTTTCTCCCCTGTGAATGCTTGAACTAGGCTTGGACCAAAGATAAATTACACCTGCCACTGGCCTCTCTGCAGTAAAACCACATCGTTCCTCTGGCTCAGCTTTTTCTGACTCCTCATTCCTGCAGCAGAGCTCTTATTCACATAGAGGAAATTAATGAAAAATACTATTTGGGGTCTTAAAGTTTTGTTTTCGTTGATCAGGTCGGACCTCAAGATATCCTCCGTTTGTGGTGGGTATTTACCGTACCCCCAACTTAACTGTAGCAAACTGTATATGTTAGAAAACAGAAGTGGAGTTTTTTTTTATCTTGTTATAGGGCCCCTCCCCAGTGTAACCCACTGTCTGAGTGAAAAAGATACAGAGCTGGCAAAGCCATGAAGAAAGGCTAATGTGAGAGATCTGAATTTCTTTTTGATGCAAGAGCACATTCAGCAGGTTTCTTTGTCTGAGCTGATGACCAGCTGGTCTCACATCCTGCCTGCCCCTCCTCCCCCAATCTGGTGGGACAGGGGGGCAATAAGGGAGCTGTGTGCATGTGTGAGAGTGGGTTATAGGGGGTGTATTTTTTTTTTTTTACCCCCAGAGATGGATTAACGGGGGGTATTCTGGCACCTCCACTTCAGGAAGTAATCCAAGAGCTGAACTGAGCTACACTGATCCCCAGTCCTTTATGAATGAATGGATGGCTCTGGAAGAGTCTTAAACAGTGGATTCTGAACTGGCATGCAGTGTCAGGTGGGAAAGAAGTAGAATCAGTGTGGCCTGGGAGGTAAAACTTGGTCCACTGGAGATTTCTGCACCTTGTAAATTGATCTTTTGCATGCATGCATATAAACACACATAGTCCCCATTTTCCCATATATATATATATATATATATATATATATATATATATATATATATATATATATATATATATATATATATATATATATATATATATATAAAAAAAAAAAAATTCCCCACTTTCTCTTTTGGGGCGGTCTTAAAGCTCGGGTCCTCTACCAGAGGCCTGGGAGCTTGAGGGTCCTGACAGCAGTATCTTAGCTGTTCCTAGGACTGGGCTCTTCTGGACAGAGATCTCAGATGTTGTTCCTGGGATCTGCTGGAGCCACTCTCCCAGTTTGGGGGTCACAGCCCCAGGGTTCCTATCACCACGGGCACCACTTGTGCCTTCACCTTCCACATCTTTTCTATCTCCTCTTTCAGCCCTTGGTATTTCTCAAGTTTCTCGTGTTCCTTCTTCCTGATGTTGCTATCGCCGGGATTGCTAATCTATCACTACAGCCTTGTTCTCCTGTTTGTCCACAACTACTATGTCTGGTTGGTTGGCCATTACCAGTTTGTCAGTCTGTATCTGGAAGTCCCACAGGATCTTAGCTCTGTCATTCTCAACCACCTTTGGAGGTGTGTCCCATCGTGACTTCGGGACTTCCAGTCCGTGCTCGGCACAGATGTTCCTGTGTACTATGCCAGCCACTTGGTTATGGCGTTCCATGTATGCCCTGCCTCTAGCATCTTGCACCCGCTGTTATGTGCTGGATTGTCTCAGGGCATCTTTGCACAGCCTGCACCTGGGGTCTTGCCTGGTATGGTAGATCCCAGCCTCTATTGATCTTGTTCTCAGAGCCTGCTCCTGTGCTGCTAGGATTAGTGCCTCTGTGCTGTCTTTCAGTCCAGCTTTGTCCAGCCACTGGTAGGATTTTTCAATGTCAGCCACTTCTTCTATCTGCCGGTGATACATACCGTGCAGGGGTTTGTCCTTCCATGATGGATCCTGCTCTTCCTGTCCTTGTTCCTCATCTGGTTTCTGCTGCCTGAAAGCACGCATCATTTGGGGCCATCTTCCTGATGTATTCACGGAGCTTAGTTGTTTCATCCTGGATAGTGGCTCTGACGCTCACTAGTCCTCGGCCTCCTTCCTTGCGCTTAGCGTACAGTCTCAGGGTGCTGGATTTGGGGTGAAACCCTCCATGCATTGTAAGGAGCTTCCTTGTCTTGATGTCAGTGGCTTCCATCTCCTCCTTTGGCCAGCTTATTATGCCAGCTGGGTACCTGATGACCGGGAGGGCGAGGTGTTGATCACCCGGACCTTGTTCTTCCCATTCAGCTGACTTCTCAGGACTTGCCTTACTCTCTGGAGGTACTTGGTGGTCGCTGCTTTCCTTGGGAGCCTCTTCGTGGTTACCATTTGCCTGCGGGATCCCAAGGTACTTGTAGCTGTCTTCCACATCTGCTATCTTGCCTTCTGGTAGTACAATCCCCTCAGTTCTGACTACCTTTCCTCTCCTCCTCGCAACCATCCGCCACACTTGTCCAGTCCGAATGACATTCCGATGTCTTGGCTGTATATCCTGGTGGTATGTATCAGCAGTCGATGTCTCGTTAATTCTGGCATACAGCTTGATGTCATCCATGTAGAGGAGGTGGCTGACGGTTGCTCCATTGCGTAGTTGATATCCGTAGCCACTCTTGGTGATGATCTGGCTGAGGGGGTTCAGGCCTATGCAGAACAGCAGCGGGGACAGGGCATCTCCTTGGTATATGCCGCACTTGATGTTGACTTGGGCAATTGGCTGGAAGTTGGCCTCTAGCGTTGTTTTCCACCTTCCCATTGAGTTCTGGATGAATGCTCTTAGACTCCTGTTGATCTTGTACAGTTCTAAGCATTCCATGATCCATGTGTGTGGCATCGAGTCGTATTTCTTGTAGTCAATCCAGGCAGTGCACAGGTTGGTATGTCTGGTCTTGCAGTCTCGGTGACCGCTTTATCTACCAGGAGCTGGTGCTTGGCTCCTCTGGTGTTACTACCAATTCCTTTCTGTGCTTTGGTCATGTATTGATCCACGTGCCTGGTCATCATAGCCGCTATGATGCCCGACAGGAGCTTCCATGTTGTGCAGAGGCAGGTTATTGGGCGGTAGTTGGATGGGACTGCTCCTTCTGGGGTCCTTCACGATCAGTACTGTTCGATCCCTTCCGTTAGCCATTCAGGGTGGGTTCCATCCACTATTAGCGTGTTCATTTGTGCCGCCAGTCGCTCATGAAGGGAAGTTAGCTTCTTTAGCCAGTAGGCATGGATCATGTCAGGCCCTGGTGCTGTCCAGTTCTTCATGCCTGAGACCCTCTCTTGGATGTCTGCCATTGTGATGGTTACTGGATCTTGTTCAGGAAGGTTGCTGTGGTCTGCTCTCAAGTCCACCAGCCATTGGGCATTGCTGTTATGTGTTGCCTCCTTCTCCCATATGTTCTTCCAGTATTCTTCAGTCTCCAGCCTTGGCCTGGTCTGCTCGTGTTATTACCCTGCCACTGTGAGTACACCTTGGATGGCTCAGTGGAGAACATCCTGTTTATTCTCCTGGTTTCAACTTCTCGGGTGTATCTCTTCAGCCGGGTAGCCAGGGCTGTGAGCCTTTGTTTGGCAGTCTCAAGGGCCTCAGGTATGGACAGGTTGTTGTATTTCTCAGGCAGGTTGTACTTCTTCATCATGCCTTTCTGTAATTCCGATAGTTGGCTAACTTCTCTCCGTGTTGCCTTGATCTTAGCCTCCAACCTCCGTTTCCATGGAGGATAGTGCACCTTATTTGTGCTTGTGTTGATCTTATAGCCTATATATATATATATATATATATATATATATATATATATATATATATATATATATATATAATCATGAATTCTTCTTGGAAAATGACAGCAATATCAACTATATAATGTCCATCATCCAGTGCTGAGATGTAAACCTAGAGACCAGTGATGGCATAAAACACATAGATGTGCTACCCTGCTTCCTTTGATGTCACTGACACAGTAGCCGTTTTCGGATAGGGATCCCAGTCTTATTATAAACTACCCCAGCATTATGCTGGCATTGCTTATTTATACCAGACTAAACAAAACTGGCAGAATGCTGCCCAAAAGATTTTTTTTAAGACCGCTTCCCAGTACATAATTAGCATATTTTTAAAGATGTCGTGATAAGATGTTGGAGGAGAAACAGGGACATTTGAAGAACACGACAATGTGCAAGGTGTTCGGTGAAAAAAGCAGAACCGACAGTCTTATTACTTCTACTTCTGGCGTGCTGTAACAATGGTCCCCTACGGTTTTGTACCATTTAAACAGAATATAAAAAATCCCTTTAATGCCAACTTAAACAGGAAGTACAAAAAGCACTAATGTCATTGACTTTTTTTGTTATAAAAATATATCCCTGCTTGACGCCTTTTAAATATTTCATATTTGTAAATTAAATAACTTTTGGAGCATGTATTTGAAAAAATTAACAATTTCAACAACTGGACATATCTTCTTAAAATATAAATACTCATTAGATATGAGGCTATGTGAATTTAACAGCCCTATGATTGTAATGTTGTTGGTTCCAACTTTGTGTGGTCCCATTTAGCACAGAAGCACTTCCTGTTTGGGCTATCACGTGACCTACATCCAATGATCTCCCATCTGGCTGCATTGGGCTGAACTTAAACTGGTTTGTACGCAGATGCTGTTGTGTCTCACCACTCTCTCATGCACTCTGGCCTCAGACACCAGCCCCAAAGGTAAACAAAGTGTCAAAGCTGTAGTGAATAATTGATGGCTGTGCTGGCAGTGGCAGCTGTTTGCGATGGGGAGAGTCAGTGGCTGCACTGCATTTGCTGCTGAAGCTCTGTGATAGGGTAGGCGATCTCTTGACTAGAGGCCAAGTACACACATTCAAGACTTCCCAGCGTTTTCTTTCGACTGAGTTGTCCAGCAATGCTGATGAAAATCATCACGAAAACCATCATTTTAGGGCCGCAAGTATCATACAGTTTCTGATGCAAATGAATTGACTGGTCTATAAAGTGTAAGTCCGAAATATACCATCTATTAAAACAAAGGTATGCAGAAATTATAACCAAGACGTTGTAAGTATTTTGGCTTACAAAATAATAATATAATTATTGGTTAAATGTGGTTAATTGAGTGTTTGATTATTGACTAACTGATTTAGAGTTCTCTAGGAAATAAATGCAACTTTTGTGAAATTTGAAAAGCAAATCGTATTTCTCTGATGCTTTGTCAAGATTGTGTGGCAGGTGCTTTTTTTGGTTGCATGTCTATTTTAATCAGTCTTTCCACACTACCTGCGTGACAGCTTGTGTGTAATTCACACTACACAAATGCGTAAATGTGTGAATTTGTATTGGGATCAGGCTACTTGTGTTTTTCCTATCCTGTTAATACAGATTGGGATAATCTTGTACGAGATGTTTATTTTGCTTGAGTAAACCCTTTCTTAATCCCCTTTCACACGCTGGAATTCTGACACTACTCATTTTGACAATTCTTCTGGCTTAGACTTTGTTTTTAAGTGAGGTGGTATCACCTGGGTACGTGTATACATGGCAGAGTTATCTGCATTCTGAGAACAAACTCTACCTGGGGAAACCAGGTACCTCTAATCCCCTACCCCATTTTTGGAAACTAGTTTTCCTGTTTACATGACACTGAGGAAATCAGCTTTCCCAAGAAAGCAAACTGTAACCTGGTTACTAAAGTGTGTGTAAACGCACTCATGTGGTGCTCACTGATGGTGCTCTGAAATCGAGTTTCCCCCATGAGGACGCTTCTCACTCGGGCCGTCTCCCGCTGTGTGTTACATGTGTGAAATGCAACTCTAGACAATGTCTGAAGTGTTTATAAGTGAAACAGGCTTTAGAAACATTTGTGCCACATCTTCAACTGGTAATATTTAAGCCCTAGACTTGAAACTATGCTTGTGAACCAGGTGTACATTTAAAAGTTGGGATGACTAGTTTAAGCATTGACATTTCTTCTGGGATAGGATGCTGTTTCTGAACCTTTAGATCTTACAGGAGCTCAGGAACTATCCCCTCAATCACACAAATGGCCCTTTGAGGGTAATCTGTCAGGGTGCTGATGTTCCTCTGGGGGAATAGGTCACCCAGGATGGCATTAAATCAAACCACAAACAAATGCTGCCCTTTATCTGGTGGCCACACACCCTTACTGAAGGCCTCTATCTATCAGTATAAAACGTGATAGCCCTCACATCCACAGTCCAGTGTTCTTTCTGTACCAGTGGCTTGGGAGGGATCACTAACACTCCGAACACTCCAGTTTTGTATTAGACAGATTGATCCAGGTTTGAATACAGAATAATATCTTTATGCGTATTTCACATACTTTATTTTAATTCAGGTGTAGTATCAGAAATAGGAGAAAAAATTATGACAATGACATCGTCTACACACAACAGCAAAATGGTGTTTTGCAACAGGTGGCATGTTCAGAATGCCTCCCTGTCTGGGCTACTCCCTGTTTCAGATTGCACACAAAGCTCTAGTTTGTTTTTTCTGTTGGGCAGCTCGGGCACTCAGTCAGCGTCTAGGTTTGGGCCAATGTGATTTGTTGACGTCTGTGTTTTTGTTGTTGATTCCTTTTGTTGGGAGCATATCTGTGAGCAGGAAGTGGGAATAATTAAGTAAGCGGTGGAATGCCCTGTTTTTGTTAGAACATCTCCACTCTGGAGTTTGTTTTGTGTAGTGCATAGCGAACACTCTGCATGAAAATAGCAAGTTTAAGAAAAAAAATGTAATTGTATTTTACTCCAGTGCCCCTCTCCCTTCCCATGGGGCAGGGCAAAAAGGCCTTTAAACAATATTGCAATATTTTCCAGCTGTATCACAGTATGTAGGTACTGTATCTATACTGAGACCTCCTGTAAAGGATTTCAGACTTGCTAATTTCAGTGCCTACAATCAGACCAGTATAATAAATCAGTACTCCCTGCAGCACACACCAATCAGCCACAACATTACTACTGGTGGTCTTATTAATATCATCGAGGACAGGGCTCAACATGGATACTTTGAGCAGTCTGTGGCTATACGGTCAATAGCAAATTAATAAAAAGATTATCTTTGAGGATCACAAAGATTATTGCTTCTTAAAAGCAGGTGTTGGTAGGCAGACAGCGTCAGTGTGTGTGGCTCACTGTCTGTCTCTGCAAACTTTTATTGTGTTATCTATAATTTATTTATGTGTATTTTATGTCTTCACATTTGTGTACAGCACTTTGGGCAACTGTGTTGCTTTAAAGGTGCTTTATTAATAAAGTTGAATTGCATCAAAGTTGCTGTAGGTGGAGCTTATTTAACCACTTTATTTTCTGACCGGGGAATAACTGCATCAGCATTTATAGTTCATAAAGTAAAAAAAAAAAAGCAGGTAATATTTTTATATTAAAACCCCCAGGTTGTATCAATGTTGTGGCTGACCGATGTATGCATATTTTAATCATTAGCGGTTTATAACCAATTTAAATTTAACCAAAAAATGCTCATTCATAACAGGAAATTATTAACTGCTCTAGAATAAATAATGGTGTTTAAGCAGAACTGAAATCTAACTTTAATACTGCAAACACCTCTTTAAGAACTTATAGGGTTTTTTGCATAGTTTATAAATAACTGAAATATATAATATAAATGCAGGTAAGAAGCTGTAGAGTTTAAGCTAATTAATATGTAAAACAACAACTAAATGACATTTAATTCAACCCTATGCCAAAATAGACTCCCTTAAGGGCTTATAACTAACGACTTAAATTGTGTTGTTTAATGTCAGTTGTTGTTGTTCTCAATGTAGGATGTGTCTTTCCTCTGAACTCCCCCCTCCATGACAGGGGTCCATTCTGTGTTTACAGTTTGTTAGCGTAGCATGAAAAGTGTTTGTTTTAAATCTCGCGTGACAAAAGTGGGAGGATATTGATGGCAGGAGTCTGCGAGATGTAAAGAAGCGAACAACCAAACCAACTGTCATGCAGGTGGCTTTAAAAAATTAGTGTGTGCTATACAGAATTGGCATGGAGCATATCGCCCACAAACCCGCTTGTCTCTTCCCCAATTTTTTTCCCTCCTTTTCTCTCCTCCTGCGCTGTCACTCTGCTGGGACACGAAGGTACACACCCAAAAAAGAAAAGTCAGTGAGCAGTGTTTTCTGTCACTATACAGAAAGCACTGTTAAAATCTGTGTGCCAGGCTTTTAAAATAAGCCCGATGTGCAGGGGAAATCAGGGTACTATTCTGCTGCACGTATATGTGCATTTCCAGTAACCAGGTTAGGCTGCATTGGATGTGCATGTAAAAGAAAAGAAAGCGGATTTCTCTGAGTAACCCTGAGTACCCCTGCTTTCACATGCACTCAAGAGCAGTCAGCATAATAATCACAGTCAGTGTCTTTAACTGACTGTGATTATGATAAGTGGCTTAAAGCACCTTGTCTGTCTATAATCCCACAAGATGTGGCATCAACGTGTTAAGGAATGTTAAGCCCAGGAGCTCAAGAATCATGATAAGGTAGTAAAGTAATACACTTGTAGCTGACAGTGTTTACTACCGTGTTAGCAGTGCTTACACCACCTGATTAGTCCTCACTTGACCCCAAACATTGTGCAAACATTGGTTGCAGTTAGGGAATATTTCTCTCATTACCAGCAATTTCTGATTAATGATTACCTCAAAACAGATATGTGATGAATTTCTGTATGGCAGAAATGTCCTTCACTGAGAACTGCGGTCTCTAATGCGTATTTGTACTTGATAAATTTTGTTAAAACTACTGCATTTGAACAAATGAATAAGTGCACTCAAGTCAACGTTTGTGGTGACAGTAGAAAATAGAGCGAGTTTTCTATTGTTCTAATACTATGCTAACCATAAACTAATCTGTATTAAACATGTTTAAAAGAAAGTGATACTGAAATGTCATTGTGGTTGTATCGAGTTCAGTGTTCTGAATTAAATGATGACTGAAGCTATTATCGACTGAATAATCATTTACAGCTTATCTAATTGGATATGTTGTCTGCTTCTTTTCCTTATCGATCACATAATTGATTTTGCCCATCGTTGGCCAGTACCAGTCGGTGTTATAGAATGCATTCTTTTGTCTGTTAATGGTGGAACAGGCTACTGCCATGTCGCCAAACTAAACTTTTTGCTTTACGTTCCCGATTGTGCGTAAGGTTTGTCATTAGCTGTCGTTAGCTGTTCTAATCAATTTAATGAGTGTTTTACCATCAGCTGCTGACTTAATAAATCACAAAATAATACACTGGCAAACCCTTATTCACAATTGTCTTTGTTTTTATCATATTTTGTTTGCTTACACCCCCATTGTAAAATTACATCATGTGCTCCTGCTTTGATGTAATTTTTGCTGATGGGCAGTAAATTGATGAGCATTATTATTTTTGCCAAGCTTCGGATTTAGCTTGGCCATCTCTGTTGTGATCAATTAATCATTAGGTCTTTTTAGAAAAATATTTGTTTGGCCGTCCGTCAAAACCCACAAATATTCTTTTCTTCACTTTTTACCTAAATACTACACAGTTTATTTTAGCCACTTAGCTGTAGCTTTACAGGCAGACAGATACATAGGAATTCTCCAAGCAACACAGGTACATAAAAAGCAAAGAAAAAAAGTAGGCATGTGAATTACTGTGTTGGGCAGGTCATTTGCAAACTTGTAAGGGGGTCACGGCCATATGTGTGGCAAAAGTCTTTGGTTCTGATCTTTTCTAGATGTGATAAATTTAAGAGTGATACATATTGTTGGTAAATTGATTACTGAGCAAACAAAATATACCAAGGGGTAAATGTGGGCTGTGGCATATGACCCGTTTCTAGTTTCTAGTAGAGGGGAAATGATGTATGAATTTTTTTTGTGTATGGCAGAGAGAATGTATGTGAAAGGTAAAGAGAGAGCCCAGCAGGGTGCTTTGGAGACAACAAAGCAGTATGCAAGCATGAATGTGTCACAGCCACGGAAGGCAGAGCTAAACAAATCCCTAACAGGTCTGTAGAAAAGGAGATGGCAGCAGTTTGTATGTACTGGGGGGCGCATGTAAACCTACATATCAGCTAGTAGACTTGGGTACATTTCCAGCGTGACAAGAATTCTGTTTTCTGGTGTGTTAATAGATTTTGGCCTTAGCAATCAACCGCTTCCTTTGCTGTTTCTCGTGTGGATGTCATGGATTTAAGTCAGTGGACATAGTCACAACAGAACGGCAGTATGTGACGACTGATTCAGCAGCAAGCGTTGACGGGACATTGTGTCTAGAAAAGGGTCAGTTGAGGAATTGCAGCAATGTACAATACAACTCATCGCGTTCATTGTTTTTGCTTTCCTCTCTCAACAGACAGCTTTCTAATAATATTTCTTCCGTTATGGTTATGTTAGAGTTCAGTCAAACAAAGCAATATTTAGGCTTCTGAAGCAATGCAGAAAATATACATTAGTTTTGCTAAGTTTCTAAATAATAAAGAGCTAAATATTTTCTTCACTAGTGGTGTACTTAATATAATATTTAAGCAGCTTTCTCTTAATAATGGTTTTGCTAAAGTCTGACACAGTTGGAATAACTGAGCACCTTTGTGTAATTAACTCAGTGTAGCTGCGTTTGCACCACAGCACTTGACTTCTGAGGAAATGCAGGCATGCCTGGAATCTCCAGGAGTTGGCCCTGCCCTCTGGAAGCTTCACTCATTCCTCTCTCATGCATACTTGAACTTACTCATTTCACATTTGTGTAAAGTCCACATGCTAGATGCTGGACCTAAACAAACAAAAAGCATGTCAGATTTGCACATTTTGCCAAAGCTGAATTATCAAACAAATCAAGCTTAATTTTCCTTCGCCAAGTATGACTATGCTCTCTCTTTCGCACAGTGTTTTAATTAAGCTAGTTTGTGTTCTTCAGGGATTTACACACAAATGTGAGCACCGAAAGAGCTCAGCTGAAAGAATGTACGGGAAAGCTCAATGGCACTTAGCACAGTGAGCTACCTGTGTGCTTACATTTGTATTTTGTCAAATTTGACAATTTTCAAGTGGTTGTCCTGATGCAGACAATGCTATAAATGTTGTTATGTCGATTAAGGGTGTTTACAATAACGAGAGATCAATCATTTGGCATGTCTTATAATTGTGTATTGCTGATATCAGCTTGTATGTTGGCTAAAAAGCAGCAATAAATGGTCCCACAAATATACTAAAAATATGTTGAGTTGTGTTAGAAGTTGTGACACTATGATGTTATTGGGTTCTAGGCCACAGACCTGTAAAATATATGGCTCATTTTTTCTTTATTTCAGTTTGTCTTCTAGAAGAAATTTAAAGTCTTGTATTTCATTGTGACATATGTAGAGTTATTTTTTACCAAATCACTTCTATGTAATTTGGCATGACAGGAAACAAGTGGTTGCAGACTACAGGGACACTGCTGTGACAGGACAATGATTTGTACAGATTGAGTTTTTATGTACAGTGTTTGATTGGACCTAGTTTTTTTTCCCAAGTTTTTATCAAGTTTCCCTGTAGTATATTTTTGGATCTATTATAATAAACTATGTTTTTGCGTTTAGAGAATGTTTCAGTGGGCAATTAGGGGATCAGCATGAAGTTTCCTGTAGGCTTAGGACTAGTGTTTTGGCTGTTCCTGGCATTGATCCTTTCTGGAGTCATGTGGGTGGGGGCATGCAAACAAGTCTGTCATTATTCTGTCTCCATGACATATTAATAGGGGGTGTCTTATGATTGCTCATAAACTGATATGGGTTTTTCATTTGTCTCATGCCTATTTTAAGGGTAAAACTTGCTTAGCTTTAGGATATGTAGTAAACTGGGCCAAATGGTTACTGTACAGTTGTCTATGTACAGACATTTTTAATGTTCGTGCGTTTATAGTAATAAACAATTACTTAACAACCTCACTTAATGCAGTAGTAAAAGGAAGATTGCAAGCAGAGCTGATACTACAATTTTTCTGACTTCTACTTGTTTAACATGTGCATTAATTAACTATTGACTGACTTTTATTGCGCTTACATTGATGTATAGTCATAAACTAAAGTTGCTAAGGTCTCACCTCCTTTCTCCGTCCTCCTCTTTCTCTGTGCATGTAGAGCAGCTCAACTATATTTTCAGGTCCGCTAATTTTACTGACTGCTCTCTTCAAGTGCCAATAAAATGCATCCAGTTGAGTTACTGATGAACTCAAATAATTTTACACATCAGCATGCAGTCACATATGCAAGTATAGTAGTGGCGTGGGCCGCAGATGTGTCTGCAGACTGTTTTATTCATTGGCAACCTAAAAAAAGATGTCAGCTGATGCTGATCAAACAAAATTGTCAATAAACATTACCCTTGTCTTGTAAGTTATGCATCCTCTGCTTCAGTGTTCGTAAAGAAAGGCTGCCCAGCATAGAAATAAAATGACAAAGTCTGATTATATCACAGTAATGGATTTTAATGATATAGTGCAGATTTATCCATGTACAGTTTATCAAAGATGTGATGTGTGTCTGAACCGAGCAAGGCTCAGTTTTCATATCATCATCATCAGTTGAGCTAAACGAGGGAGGTTTCTGCTTCCGTGTTTCCCTGGCTTCCTCGCTGAACAAATGCTGGTCTCCAAGGTGATGGATCTCCCATGGCTGGTGGTTTGCTTAATCGGGAGCCATGTTTACGCTGTGTTGTCAGGGAGAGAGACCAGATGGGCTCGGGCTTCCCTGTCACTGCAGTCTAACTGTACCTCAGTATGTGCACCTAGACAAACATGTCAACCAGCAGCAGGAGCGAGACAGAGCGGACCTGCTTCTCTCGAAGCTGCACTCTGTCCTTGGGCAGCAGCAAGGCAATGCTTCACAGCAACACCTAAAGTAGAGCAGTTATTTTTCCACAGGGGCCGGGATGCTAGATTAGTGAACTACATAAAGGTGACTTTGTGCTGCTCTTGTGGACCAGTTACTGAAGTTCTTGTAGATTTATTTAGAATTTTGATTTGGATATGATTTTTTTTTATTCACAATTTTAAATATACATCAGTGTACAAACAGTAAAGTAAGCATGTTGACATAATTGTTTGTATTCAAATAAGATGTAATATTGCATGTTTTGACTTTTTTAAAGATTTTAGAATCCATGTGTAATCTAAAATCTTTAGATCTGGGAAAAACTGCTTGCCACCTGATTGTTTATGCCTCCTGACAGAGATACTTTTATTCCTTTCCTGTGTTTTTGAAAATGAATGACCATGACCACAAAGTTTTATACAGTTTAAGTTCAGCAGGTGGGATAGTACTGATGTGAATAGCACACAACAAGCGTCTTTTCCACCCCCACCATAATACCTCTCATTGTAGTATAACATAATGATTATTTCTGCACTAATACACCATTTACTAATCTTGATCTAACAGCTTTTCAGACCTTGCCAGCATCTCAAAAAATGTCATTTATCCCAAAAAAAAAAACAACCAAAAAAACAAAACTTGGTGGGCTGTTAGTTTACCTGTGGACATCACCCAGATCTTTTCAGAAACACTGATGCAGTCTTGGCACAGCAGTAGCTAATGATTTACATGTCAGTTTCGAACAGTTCTGGGAACACTGATGAGAGAAATGTGAAAAGGGAGAGACCTGCTGCAACCGTTACTGGAAAATGATAGACACCAAGGCACATGATCCTGTGAGGGAGGCCACAACCTGCACACACACAATGAGTCATTTGTATTGAAACTGCTTGTGCACTCATAACACATGCAAACACTTTCTGTATTTGTTTTCTGCAGTGTATCTCCCAGCACTTGTCCCTGTAGTAAAAGACTGAAAGGTTATCATTATATAGTGGATACACTTTACTATTTCCAATAACTTATTACATTGAATGGGTAATGATGTTGAATCGTGAATACAGTATGAGATTGTGCTATTACTGGATGCTGTTTTTTTGCACGTCCTTTCATTTTGAGTAAAAATGGGTTAAGTGGCTTTATTGTTTGGATGTCTCTGTGTATATGCATATCTTCCACAGAGCCTGTTCAGTTTCATTAATTCTTGTAATGCAGAATTGAGGTGCTACAGAGTCAGAGTGCTACCGATTTATTTATTTATTTATTTTTTGATTATGCTATGTATTAACAGAATACTCTCTAGCCAGCAAATTACTTTTCAATACAGTGCCCATGTTGTGCATTTGCAGAGGCCCTGGTTGCCATGATGGTACCTATCAGTATGGTTTCACTGCTGGACAAACTGAGAATTGGCAGGCAGACATGCAGCACATACCGGATCCAGCCCATCCAGGAAAGAGCCAAACGTCCTCTATGGACTATAAACAATAGGACTTCTGGTTTTGTGTCATGTTTGTGGGAACACAGAAAAAGAATGAGAGAGCATGTGATGAAGTCAGGGAAAAGGGAGGGGGGGGGGGTGGCTATAGTTTTCCAGTGTACTCATTCATTCCTGCTGCGTGAGAGCATTGCTAAAGAATCTCAGGTTGACTAAACTGCAGACTATGAATGGGAGCAGTGTGCCTTTGACTAGTCATTAATATGTTTATTTATAAAGTGTTGCTCATCAATGTTAGACATTTTGCTTTCACTTTGTGGTCATGATTTGCTCAGTGGCTTCCCACACACCTGCAGGACCAGTCATTTACACTTTTAGGCAATGTTGGCCACACCCTCTTCAGACATAGTTGGATGTGGGTCATTGTCAGAGGAACCACCCAGCATGTTTTTTTACTCCATCCCTCAGCCAGATTTCACAAGCACATAGCACTTTATAGATTGAAATTGTTACATTCTTTCCTGTTTTATATAAAGTAGAAGGTTGTCAACAACAGTCTGATTAGATTGATACTTATACTGCATTAGTGTTCTGATTTTTTTTAATTAAGTGGAAGATAGGCTTTATGAAACCTGAAACGGAAGAAATGCAGACGGGCAGGAGCTCTGAAAAGCTTAGGTTCAAGGCTCCCAGCTTGACTGCTGCTTTGAATTTGGTTTGGATTGCAAATCTGCCCTGGGACTCATGTTCCCTTTTTTTCTTTGTGTTTGCGTTAATCACGTTGTGGACATGGTTTCCCAGAACTTGTGGTGCAAGCTTTCTGTGACCATTTTAGTAACTAAAGCAGTGATTAGCCCACCAATATGGCAGCAGTGGAGGGATTACTTGTCTATTTTTAAAATGGTGAATCGCACCAAGCATTCACCATTCTTAGTGACAGAGTGCCATATGCCACAATGTCTCATCTGTCTTTGTGAGGTAAATGTAGTTTATCACGCTCAAACATTTGTAAGGATAGGACATTCACATAGTTAACAAAGGGATGATATGAGTGGGAAATGCAAGAAGTCTGTCTTTTTAAACCCATAATAAAACATACTTTCATTTTTCTTTTTCATAGATATAAGAATATTTTTTTTAAATACCCAATGTACAATAGTGCAATATAACAGCTCTTTAGCCATATGTATTTGTGAGTGGAAGAGCCTCTTAGCCTTACAGTGCCATGCCCACCTGTTCCGTCTCAATCTTCGTGCCTTATTCCTCCAGAGTACAATCATCAACATTACACAAGTGTGACAGATTCCTTCTGTTCATTCCCACTGTACACTGACATTGTGCATATAGCTTATAGGAATCTGTAAAATAAAATATACAGGCTGCACTTGGCTGAATTAAGGAAGGATCTCGTGAAACAAAATGGTGTGTGGTGTTCAACAAGACTCAACAGCTTTCCGATGAGGCAGCTGGGAAAAGCCCCTGTTGTCGCTATGGTTGTGTATTAACCATGTTGACTTTGGGGAAGCTTTGGCATCTAAAGGAGCTTAGTAGAAACATTATCAGGTGGTACTGTAGTTTCATTAGTTAGTATGAGGTGTTTATGGCGGGGTGCTTCTGTCATTGTTCAGGTCTGTTTGCTGATAACGAAGGGTTCTCTCTTTTCCTGAGCAGTTCGTCAGTGGCTTTCCAGGCTCATCCTGTTTATGGGGGCCGGGATGCTGTGAGGCAGTAAGCAAAAGTACACAAGTTCCCTAACATATATACAGTGGTAAACATAAAGGAATAAACTGCATACATAGAGCGCCATGTCACCAATTCTCACTTTGTGTTGACTCATCCTCACTAAAGAAAATGTAGTAGGACAACAAAGCACATGATATCCAAAGGGCAGACAGAACAAGAAAGAAGTTTCTTTTTATAACTTTTACAGACTCATTATTGGTAATTATATTTAATAGAACTCTATTAAATGTATGTAATGTAAATAATATAACATTTTAATCCTATGGACATTGCTGAATATTATGTTTGTCTATAAAATCAATAATAAAAATACTTAATTAGTTGTCCCTCATTATGTCAGAATTTGCAATATACGTTGTCTCTGGTTCTACGATTTGTTGATGCAATTGTTTATTCTTTCTATAAAATAGAAAATGCCTGCGTTTTCTTGGAATGAGTCTGAGTCTGTTTATTTTAGCCAATATTTTGAAAAATGTTCAGGTGCTGAAAAAACATTGTATGTATCAGCATGCATAGCTGATGAAATATTTCTTAAGTCAAACATCAAACTAGAACTCGCAGTTTTCAGAGTTTCCCTTTTCATCCAGGAAATCTGAACCCCCACATGCAGTGACTTTTTTTTTGTCTTCATGCAAATTTCTGTCTGTAATGACAATGGCAGACTTCTCACTGAAATGTGATTTTGCAGCTAGCTAAGGCTTTTATCTCCCCTTGCTGCTTTGCTTATAAGATTAGATTGTGGCTGCTGTAGTTCACTATTACTGTGCGGAGCAGTGGAGCACTAGGCTCAGACATTGCTTGGCCTAACTGTCAGCTGTGTTTGCTTTCCGCACAGATCTAAGTCACCAGGACAGGTGTAAGTACATGGGAGGAGTTAGTCAGCTCATCACTCATACTATTCCACCACGCCCCACTCTCTGTGTGGCCTGTTCATCCTGGGGGACTGGATGAGGGTAGTCATGGCTGCAAGTGCCACTTGAGTAAAACACAAACACTTATACACACATCTTTTTTTTTTTTTTTTAACTGTATGGCACACAAATACATTTGCACACACTTTTATAAATGTGTGGAATGTATTGAATTTTTTACTGAAGAAATGGTTTAACTACACTGTCTTAAATGGAACATGATGTGTAATCTAGTGTGTACTGCTGCAGTTTTTGGAATTTTTATTCTGTTGTATTTATTGTTATTCTTGCGTGTGCACACACACACACCTGAGTTGCAACAGAGGGAACGTGTGTGGGAGATGGTGTGTGAGGGCAACGGAAGTGTAATGTAGGTTTATAGTTGTATGTAGGTGGGTGGTTGTATTGTTCTGTTATGCGTGGGTTGTCTGTTGAGGCCAACAGGAGCATTGTACTGTACACTGGATATGCTGTTGCACTGTAGACCAGACTAAACCACATTAATGATGGTGATTTGTTGTGTGTTTCAATTAATAACTGGCATTGTTCATTTGTCAGAGAGAGGGCAGCCCATAGTCTGTCGAGATCATTTGTTGGTCAGTGGCTGAAATTTCTGTCCCCATTAGTAAAGCAGTGTGTCTAGAGCACTGTGGGAATCCATTGTTTACCCTCCGTTCTTTATTAATAATTTACCGTCACTCCCTTTCTTGCAGCTCTCTCCTCTTTACTTTGCACACGATCTTCCTTTTCTTCTCTGCACTGTTCTCCTCACTTGCCATCTCTAGCCTTCTTAAGCATTCTTGTCTTTTGTTATCCTTTGCCTCTTTCCTCTTTCAAGTCTTCGTCTTTCCATTTCTGGCCTGTTCTTTCTTCACCACAGTGCCCTTTTGGACAATAGAGGAATCCCCTGGCCTTGTTGCGGGGAGGGGGGCAGCAAGGGCTAGCCTGTGACTGACAGCCCTGTGTGGGGCTGGTTGCTTGGCCTTTGTCCTTCTGCCAAAGAAAATGGAGGGAACCCAGGGAGGTGGAGCAGCAGAGAGACCATTGGAAGGAGGAGGGGGGGAGGATCAGTTAGGGTGTCATTCATGGGTAGAAGTTTGGGAAACTTTACATTTCAAGTAGTACTTTGCAAGAAGGGGATGGGGGTATGTTGCTCCAATAACATTGGCATTAAAGTGACAGCACCTACCTTGCCAGTGTTGCTTTTAGCTTTACATCACGCTGCAGTGAAGATATGAGGTTTGGCAAGATGAGGACTGATTTTAAATGCAGAGCTGTCTGGTGTGTGTGGTCATGTGCACTGAGTTTATACCGAAACAATGACTGCAGCTATGTATAGAAACAAGTGAGGTGTGGAGAGACTCGCCATTTGCTTGACTGGCCAAGTTACTCGGTCAACCAAATCCTCTCTGGTTCTCATTTCCCTGAACACTGAAAGAGTCCAGGCCAGCACAAAGCATGTGCTCTCTCCTCCCCTCTCCTTAAGCCCCTCACTCAAGTAGTGTGTGCAGTTTGTGTGTATTGGAAGTGAGTGGATGTTGGGAACAGTTGGGACATAATGACTTGGCCGATGTGGCAGATTTGGCACAGGATTAGGAGGCTTGGGGATCTGTGAATAGGAATTCCACCTACAGTGGAAAGGAAGCGTGTTAGAGTAATACAGAAAAATAGAGCACAACCTTAATGATGGTATGTAATTTGACTTCCTCTTTGTGGCAGACTGGGGATGAATAGGTCCATTCATTAAACGTTTTTGTAGGCAAGCTGAGACCTGATCAAGTTAGTTCAGACCTTATTTTATGTTTCATTCAAAAAATATATATATATTTTTTGTTTATGTTAAAGTTTGATCAACATGTTTAAAAAGAAATTCCACATATGTTTATGAACTCTTTTTGTTTTTTTTAATCTCTGGACCTGGCCTTTGATAATGTAGTGTCTTTGTGTCTTTGTTACACACCCAATGTGCCTTGTGAGGGAAAGGTTGAGTTAACTTATTTGTTTGTGTGTTTGCAGGGCAGCCTGATTATCTGTATCTGATGATATGAAGGCACACTGTAAGCTCAACAGAGTCAAATGTCTGTAACACTGCACCATCTGTGAACATCAGGCACCTACAGTGTAGTGTCACTCATATAGGGAAAACGATTTATTCATGTTCCTAACATACAGAGACACACGCTCTTTGCTCCATTTAAATTGTTTGTCTGGAGTGATGTCAGGACCACAAACATTAACATTTTCCTGGTGAGTTTAGTCTCTTACAGCACACATAAACACATTAACTCATAAACACACTTAAAACACGTGAATATGCACTTTAACTCAATGCCTCCTTGCCCAGCACACACTACGAGTCCCACTCCTGTAGCCTGAGTTCTTGGCAGCCTTAATCAAAGTAAAAGTGGGACTTTGTAAACAGTTCTGCGGCTGACTTGAAGACGTGCAGCACAGAATCTTCTCTCCTGTGACTCAAGGGTGTCTGCAAAATGCACAAGCGTGCATGCACACACATAGAGGCACACATCCTGGGGACATTAACACACTCCATCTGAGTGGAATGCAAGCTAAGCAGGGTGATGCAGATAAGACAAAGGAAAACATTTTGTGACTATCAACACACATGCTGTGTTTGGTGAAGTGTTTTTGAGTAGTCTCTTTGTCTCTTTCTTGACAAAGACAAAACCGTTTCTGTAATAGGTTGCTTATGGATGACCGGGTTTCAGTCACTGTAAAGTGAGGGGGGGGGGTCTTACATAAGTACCCAAAACTCATTTCACACTAGTTTCAGTTGGCCACATTATAGATGTTGGACGGACCCAATCCTCCCCTGTGTGAAGCCTTATCAGAGTACAACTAAAATCTGTGCAGCTGTCAGTTCTCATAGTATCTTTACCCCAACATTTGTTTAAATTACCAAAGTCGATTTAAAGTGAATTAGCGGGAATGGTGGCTCCAGATGTGACCCTAACTTTGTATTCAACCAATTCAACAAAATTAAATGTTGTAGCCGCAGAACTGTTTTTAAGACGCAACAGACTGATCTAACAAATACTTCCTACTGAATATGACAGTCTTGGAGTATTCCTCTGCTTAATTAACTTTTACAAATACAATATTTGCTTTAATGCTATTTATATATGCATAATTGAATTTACATAAATACTTTTTGTTAAGGTGCAAGTGTTTTTGTTGTTTGCAAATGGGCTGTGGTGACTGGTGCTGTAAACTACTGTACATGCTCCAAGACACCAACCACACTGCCCTCTGCTGACATTGCTATCGTTACCCACCTCCCCTCCATTCCTGCGAACTGCTTTACTCCCCTTCTTAAGCAAACAAGTCCTGTAAGGCCTTCATTAAAATGTCTCAGCTGCAAAGTTGTAAAGAAAATGTAGTACAGTAGTTCACGCCTCAGAGCTGTCTGACTCCACAAAGGGTTACACAGTCCTGTAAAGGTTGGCTGAGTGGCCTGGCAGACTGCAGTGGGTACCCGGGAAGAGATGGTTGCAGCTCACTAAATCCAACTGTTGCCCCTTGTTATTCTAGTTGAATCATTGATCTGTACAACAGTAAAAGTTTGTATTTGTATGTTTACATCCCCTTATTTTGAAATGTAAAAGGAATAACACTGTTTTTTCATTAACTAAATATTTATTATATATTAAACTAGTAAAAATTTAAGTTTTCTTAGTATTTTTCTATAACATCTTGGTATACGTTCATGATTTTTGTTACTTGTAGTAATGAAAGAGTGTCTGTTTGTTCTATCTGATTATTAGATTTAGGGTTAAAATGAAATGAATAAAATGAAAATCTAATTAGTGCAGCAGTTTGCATTCCCCGTGATACCTTTTATTAAATTTAACTTCAAATGATTTCTATTGAAAGAAAATTGGACTAGCTAGTTTTTGCATTCAAATACATGATGCCGAAGAAAAAAATCTTTTCTTTATTTTACTCTTTTGGCCATTTCAAATAAGTCCATGCAAATGTTCATACCTGGAAAACACTAGCAAGTTTGTCTGAGAGTGCCCCTCAGGGGTGAATGGCCATCTTTGTAGGTGGTTATAATAACTGGTTCACGGCTGTGATTATATTACTGTTATATCAACTTTTTGGGAGGTTTTTGCTTTAAAACATGTTGTTAAAATGTGCTTAGTGGTGCTCATGAGTTGTCAGGTGCCTTTTTTTTTTTTTTTTTTTTTAACACCCTCACCCCTGAGCAGCTTTACCCCTTAGCGTCACTTGTTCTCCCAGCAAGGTTGCTTCCCCTGCTGGGGCCTGGTTCTAAGTGTGCTTGGCACCAGTCACATGGCTCCCTTTGCTTATGTTTCCTGTTCCTGCCATCTGACACCTGTCACTTGCTACTCTGTGAGCCAACACCCTCTTTGTCTCTCTCCGGATCTGACTTTTCTAGAATGTATCCTTCCCTCTTCTCCCCATTTCACTTATGATCAGGTGTGGACCATGAGTCTAATACCAGGTAATTTTTCAGTATTGGGAAACTACTGACAAGCTCTGTCATGCACTGACCGCAGATTCTGGGATTGCCGTTGGAGCTGCCTCAATCCCCAAACAGTACACCTAACCAAAAGCAGGAAATTTATGTCATTGACAAACGGAGTGCAGCAGTCTTCTCACCCGGGCAATATGAATTTACTCTTCTAGTATGTTGTACTAAGTGTGTAGGGTGTGCACGAGTTTTCTTTTTTTTTTTTTTTTTTTACTTTTGTAAAGTGAAATCTTATGTAGCAGAAAGGCGGGGTCTCCAAAAAACAGCAGTGGCACATTTTTAAATATTTATGCCAATGAAGTAGGAAGAGCATGTGAAATCTTCTGGATATTTGTCTTTCAGTTTAGACTATTAATCAATGATAATTGACACACAAAGCATGTTTTCAGCAGAGGACCTTGCTGACAGCTTGAGGTTTAATTTGAATTAAGGCTTGGGCTCCAAACTTGCAGATGTCTGTGTTCAGAAAGCATTCATGAATAATGAGTTTATACAAACATCTACTCCAGAAAGCCGAAATCAGCAAGTTTCTCAAGAATCTTCCTCCCTCACAGCGTCTGAGAACTAGAAGGGCTTTTAACAGGGAGACAGAGGGTCCTGTGTGGGCTGCAAACCAAGGACTGATTGAGGGGTTAATAACTGAATAGTTTTGGCCAGTTCCCCTTGCCGTTCCCCGCCAGCCTGTCTTGTCTGTCCATCTGAACGGCAGATGACACACAGACGCGCACACAGCACTGCTGGCGGAGGAATGTTTCTGAACGTTGTTCTGTCCAACAACCAGGCTCTTGTGAAAGCACTTGGCAATGCCACAGCCATAGCACTCTCTTCAGTTCTCCTATCGAAAGCTACATTGTTTGGTTTGTGTTGCCATGGTGAGGAGCAATTTTGGGGAATATGACGTTGGAATTTTTTGAAAACCAATTCTGGTAACGGTCCTCTTCTGTCCATGCAGGAGGTTTTGTGTGTCTGCTTTACATTTGGTCAGAGCACAGACTAATATCTCAATTATTCAGAGAACTGATCCAATTTTTAGTCCAGTTAGTCCATTTTAAATGGATTAATCACCTCAATGTGAAATTTAACACTGTAGATCAGAATCACAATCAGATGTTCACTGCAGGTCTTACCAGTTAAGAACACTTAGCAGTACTAGGAATTTTGTCCATGATGAGAAGGGTTGGCTGCGATCCTGGCCGCATGTCTCCGCGTCCTGGAGACGTAGATAGAGTAGTTGCACCAATCACAGAGTCGGTGATTGTTGCAACGTTCCTCTCGTACGTTGAATTGTGCTTTAACAACACACTTAACTCCGAGGAAGCGCTTCGGGTTGCAACAAGATAGAAAAGTGTGGACCATTTACCATTTTAGTAGATATTTGAATAAATATCCTAAATGTCTGAAGGAAGGGCGTAGCTCTTTTCTCCCTGCTGCAATCAGAGCTGCTCCCAGTGAGCCATTATCACTATTAGACAATTTAAAACTGTTTTAAAACTGTGCAATACAAGTTACCCATTGTGCAATTGCTTGTATGACTGTGTACATGTGTGATATATTTTTGATTTTATATACTACATTGTATACACTATACCATATTTTGATATTCTTCTTTGCTGTACTCTGAACATTCTCTGCTGCTGTAACATGGAAATTTCTCCTTTGTGGAATGAATGAAGGTTTATCTTATCTTATATGTTTTTTCAACACAACACATCAGGCTGCACCCATCAAACATCTGGCCTTTTTTCTTATCTTATATCTTATAATAAATAATATTGTTATATAGGTGTTTTGAAATACTTTAATACTGGAGTTTATTCCTTGATGAACAGTATCAAATTATGTGCTTTTTGTCTAATTTGGTATCATGTGTCTCCACAGCCTTTCTTCAGACTGCTGAACCTTCGGAAACTTGGCCTGAGTGACAATGAGATCCAGAGACTCCCTCCTGAGGTGGCCAACTTCATGCAACTGGTGGAACTGGACATCTCCAGAAATGGTACACAAGCAGGTTTTTCACTATCTGCGTGCACAATCACCATGAAGACACAACTACATAGCATGTTTTAAAAAAAATAAACTTCTTCTTCACTGCAAAATTACTAAATAAAAATGTTTTCTGTCTCAAGGCACAACTCTCACTTTCATGCACAATACTCTTCATATACGGTTATAACACAGCCATGGAAACCAAAAGCAAACCAAATGTTAATGTTGACAGTGGCTTCAGCATATACTTGCGTGATATGTTCTATTCTTATCATCTTTAACACACACACATTTATTGCCCTCTGTGGACCCTTGCAAGCTAAACACAAACACAGTTATGAACATCAGAAAGAACATATATGGTAGATATGAGATCTCTGCTCTTCTCCAAACTGCATCAGCTGCTTTTTACTGGCCTTTTCCCATCTGTCTGCTTTTCTGCTACTACTGCTGGACAACGCTGCGCCAGATCACGTCATAGGCCATTTGGCTCAGTTGCGATTTTTTAACATGCACCGCAGGATTTAGTGGGAAAAGTTTATTCCTAGTCAGACTTTGTAATTTACAAACTGACTAACATCTGCTCATAGGTAGTTGGGTGTAGAAATCCACTTTTCTTGCAATGAGTTTTGAAAATCTTTTGAAAAACACTTACATTAACTTAAAACTGATGACATGTGCACCGTAAGTATTGATGAATTTGCACCAGATCAAATATGTATACCTTTATAATAAAAATCTGATGAATGTTATGTTTACTGTTGCACAGATCTCTAGCTAACCCTGAGATCCAGTCAGATTCCCTCAAAGGGGCAGTGACAAAACAAACAGCTCTATAATCAAGGAAGCTAACACACCATCTAGCTGTAGGATTTTAACATATGTATATATTTTTAATAGATGTGTTTGTTAGGACTAAATCAGTGAAGTAATTACTGAGAATCTCTTTGCTTAACTCTGACTTGAAATTAAAAAAATATTGTGTAAGTGAACTCAAACACAAGGTTATCATTAAAGCTGTTACATACTTTTCCCATAAAATACAATCCCACCAATTAACATAAATTTACTTGTTGTGGTGACTCTTGTTTCCCCTCACCCATTATTTTCTTCTGCAGACATTCCTGAGATCCCTGAGAGCATTAAGTTTTGCAGGGCTTTGGAGATTGCAGATTTCAGTGGAAACCCCCTCTCCAGGTAAGAGGATTGGAACAGGCCATCACTTTATTTATCGTGACTGAGGGAAAATGTTGTTCTTGCTTAGATAAGTTAAGAGAAAGAGTAACATTGTCACATTTTAAATGTTCATTGTATCTATTGCTAAGAATATAATATGTTATTTATATGAATGAATGGCTGGCTTTTTATCAAAAATTGTGTGTGTGTGAGAGAGAGAAGATATTTGTATCTTTATAGCTATAAATATAGATGTATAGATATCCGTCAAGTGTAACTCAAGTAGTTCAGCATATTGTACTGCAGATCACTAGGATACTTAATTCACTTTTATTTCCCTTTTATGTTTTGTCACAGATTGCCAGATGGTTTTACTCAACTCCGAGCACTTGCTCACCTGGCACTCAATGACGTGTCACTGCAGGCGTTGCCCAACGACATTGGAAAGTATGTACACATACTGTACATTGTAGTAGAAAACACACAGTTAGAAAGTTCTGGGTTTGAGCCAGAAATAAAATGATTTTTCTGTCTGGTATAATTAATTGAATAAACACAGTGAAAAACAGACAGATTTCATGTAAAATTTTGCACATTTTGAAAATGTTGACTGGGATTTGGGAATTTCTGAATGCCTTTAACATTATTTGCTGAAGTTTTGCAAAACCAAGCAATTATTTTGATTAATTAGGAGATATAAGGTCATAGATTATTATTCATAAGAATGGTTACTTATTGCAGCCTACATAAAGCTCCTTTATCAAAAGTAAAGAGTAGGATCTTTGTCTAATTAAAAAAAAAAAAAAAAAACCTCTCCATCTATTACACTGGTCCTTGGTGCCAAAATGAAGATCCAGGATGTCAAATAGCTCTGTGATGCATCAGGCAACTGAGTAGGTTTTCAAGTAGTGTGATTCTGTTGCCTAGTGGGCTCTGAGGCTGGCAATCTCTGTCCTATGGGCCACTGCCATGCTCAAACAGATGGAGGAGCCCCTCCCTTTGCCAGGCAGCGAGACGAACAGACTTGCCATCTGAATAAACACCCTGCCTCTCTGTTTCTCTCTCTTGCTCCCCCATCCTCTTTTCTCTTGCCTGCCAACTCTTGCCCCTCTGTCTTATTTACTTGTCTTCATTTCTGTGCCACTCCACCTTTCATAGCCTGGCCAACCTGGTGACATTGGAGCTCAGGGAGAACCTGCTGAAGTCTCTGCCAGCGTAAGTGTCATATCTCTTCAGTGTACATGAACTAAGCTAATTCTCTTATCTAATTCCCAAACATCTTCATCACACACACAAGATGATCGTTGTCATCTTGACCGCTCAAGATAGCAGTGACCCAGTAATGCAAGGGGAACTGTCATTACCGATTCTCCATTATCATTGTTGCTGTTGTAAGTCATCATTATACTCACAACCTTAAACTAGAAACTCTCACACCTAAAAAGGTAATGTTTTAGGAGGGTAGGGTTACTTTACGTGGGAGAACGTGATAGGAAGTGCAGGTTACAGTTGTATTGTAGGCTTTGAATCATTCTTTAAATGTTTCTGTTTTTGTGAATGAATATTATTTTGTAAATCATTTTCTGCTCTTTGTTCTTTCAGCATGCTTATATGATACTAAACATTTTTTCCTTTTTGTGTGTAAATTCAGGTCATTATCTTTCCTGGTAAAACTGGAACAGCTGGACCTTGGCAGCAACGAACTGGAAATTTTGGTTGGTCAACAACTTGCATTTATTCACATAATGTTGGTTAGATAATTAGGTCAAAAGTGCTTAAAAGCATAGTTGTGAATTAGATGTATTTGCACTGGTGGTGCACACACTTACAGAGTGACACGTATCACAAATATCCTTCTGACATTCCCACCACAGTAATTATGCTCCAAACCACATGTTTATCCCGCCAAACAGCCGAGTGAGTCTGTCAGACCTGAAGGCTTGCTTGCACTGTGTCCCAGAGTGAGTGCTGCTTTTAACTGGGAGCATCTACCTGACTCAGTGGGACCTGGTAAACAATGTCATATGATCTGACAAGGGCGGAGGCTGAGCAAACAGTTCATGATGAGTCTGCCATAAGTCGCTGTTCCTTTGACTTATTGTTTATTGTCATTTATCATTTAGATTCAAATTTAAGTTAGCTCTTAGCCCAGTCATCAAAACATGTTTACTGAATTGATTTTGGTTTTGTCTGTTTTGTGTAGTCATGTTACTGACTTGGCAGCACAGGTACCAACAAAAATAAACAACCTATGCTTATCTCTCAGCCGGATACACTTGGTGCTCTCCCCAACCTGAGGGAGCTGTGGCTGGACCGTAACCAGTTGTCCTCATTACCACCAGTGAGTCTTGTTTCATAATACAAATATTTTTTTAAAGCTGTCTTGTTGCAAAAGCTTAATTTTTCTTTGAATGGTTATGAAACAATATGAAACATGTAGGATCCATTTGAAAAATGGATTACGCTGTTCCACTTTAGTTCATTGTTAGGGATATTTGTTTTGTGTTCAGGAGCTGGGGAACCTTCAGAGACTGGTGTGTCTGGATGTGTCAGAGAATCGACTAGAAGAGCTTCCCTCAGAGCTAAGTGGCCTCCTGGCTCTCACCGACCTGCTTCTGACACAGAACCTGCTGGAGGTCATCCCAGACAGCATAGGTGAGGAATACAAAAACAAAAGCTTCACACATCAGAACAGACATTGCACATTGCATAAAGTGATGGAACAAATGGGGCTTCAGCACATGTTGAGAGTTTTTCTGAAATATAATGCCACATCTGAACCAAAGATTTTAATAAGATGTTGTTTACTACATGTTCACTAGTTAAAAGCTTTCCTTTTGTCATTGTACTTTCTGTGAAAATTGCATTTTTGGAAACCTAGCAAAGTTTTGTCATATAATTAGGAGCTAGTTTTGTTAAGTACACTAGAACCATATGTAACAGCACTGCCCTCCAGTGGAAAAATGATGGCCGTGACATGTTGCATAAAACTTGTGACATTTATCAGTTCCTTGAATTTATTTATTCCACATTGTTGATCCATGACACATTTAGGCATTTTAAACAATGAAATCACACAAATAATCTGTGTCACACACAAGACACCACACCAAAACCTTCATGGATATATACTCTACATAATGACATTAAAAGTGGTGAAGGTATTTATCATAGGCAATAACAAAAATGGTAAATGTTATGGCTGTACATGTTGATTTCTGATAGTGACAGTTAAATCTGTCTTCCAGGTTGTTTGAAACAGCTCTCCATCCTGAAAGTGGACCAAAACAGACTGACCCATCTGACTGATTCGATAGGAGAGTGTGAAAACCTTACAGAGCTTGTCTTAACAGAGAACCTTTTACAGGTAGGAAGATATAAGCCACTTACATCAGCCTTGTACTGACCCAGCAGGGATTTATCTATGCCCATTAATATCTAAGCCCAGCTATTAAGGTATTGATTTCACTGATTATTCATGGCCCCGTGTCTCCCTCCCTATGTCAAAGTCACTTCCTCGCTCGCTGGGCAAGCTGAAGAAACTGACCAACCTGAATGTAGATCGCAACCGCTTGGGCTGCGTGCCCAAAGAGCTGGGTGGCTGTACTAGCCTCAACGTACTCTCTCTGAGAGATAACCGCCTAGGCAAACTGCCTTCTGAGCTTGCAGATGCCACTGAGCTGCATGTACTGGATGTGGCTGGTAACAGGTAACCTCACTTAACACTCAGAACTATTAAAAAGGCACAGCTGTTTTTTTTAAGTTAAAGCTTTGAATAGAATCGCTTGGTCAAAACAGACTTGGTGTAAAGAGCATCCTGCAGAGAGAAATCAATATCTTTTTATGTGATACAGAGCTTACAGCTTAATTTTATGGAGATGTATTTTCACAGCTCTGGTGCTTATATAAGTTATGAGCATTAATTGTTGGATCCAGCAAATATATCATTGTCAAAGACTTTTTGTTAATTTCTGAGGGAACAAGGTTTCTGCAGAATCATAAATACTAATGTTATTAAAATTTTTTCAACTTTTTAAAACTTTTATGACCAATTTAACAATGTACAATCAAAGAAGGATAAAGTTGATTATTGCTTTTGTTTCCTGAAAAGGAAAAGTTGTAGCTTATATTACCTTCTCTTTTGTCCAGATTACAAAACTTGCCTTTTGCCCTGACAAACCTCAATCTGAAGGCCATGTGGCTTGCAGAGAACCAGTCACAGCCAATGCTCAAGTTCCAGACTGAGGATGATGAGCGAACAGGAGAAAAGGTTTTGACCTGCTACTTACTGCCGCAGCAGCCTTCCCCGAGCCTCGGTAAGTAGCACTTTGTTAGTACAATGTGAGGTTTGAATTAATTTGTCATTTAACTGTGAGACAATTACATTCGCAGGAAATCATCTGGGCCTGTTTAGATTACTGTAGCACTGTTTTTATTTTATATTTATACGTTCAAGAAATTGCTAACAAATTGCGGATAAAGTTTATTTCATTGAAAAAAAGAGCCTCTTAATGTAAAACGCCCAACTAGGTAACTGTATTAACAGGTTGTTTTTTTGTGTAGCTTTTAGACACATCGCTAACTAGTTGTGGTTGGTACAAATTTAAAAATTACCTGAGTTTGATTTTCATCTGTCTTCTGTCACTGTTTACAGAGAACTTGCTACAGAATAGTGTGGATGACAGCTGGACAGACAGCAACCTGAACCGAGTGTCAGTCATTCAGTTTCAGGAAGAAACCAAGACTGAGGAGGAAGATGATGAGGCTGCAGCAGAACGTAGAGTAAGTCCATTTTCATTCATTTTTTTTTTTTTATGTTGCGTGGTACGTAGTGTGGTAGTGTACTTCACAGTTGTCATGTGTTTGAGGTAATCATGACTTAAGTGTAGTACTTCAGTTAAGAAGAGTCTCATTGTGTTTTTTTCTTTACTGTTCTCACTCAGTTATCTACTTTCTATGCTTAAGTCAAGGTTATTGCTGTGATGTGTGAAGTAGGTGCCTAATAATGCAAAAAATGTTTTTCTATTCTTCTTGCTTTGTTTGTTTTTGCAGGGGCTTCAGCGCAGAGCCACACCACACCCTAGTGAACTGAAGGAGATGAAGAAGGTGATAGAAGAAAGAAGAAATGAAGGGTACACATCCAGGCCCGATGGAGAGGAGGAATCCCCTGATCCACAGGTATATTCAGTGAACTCAGATTATTTGCAGCCCACTGCATTTTTTCTTTTCAATAATCTAAACTCAGTACCCCATAAACCTGAAAAACACCCCCAACAGTGTGATGGTGCTGCCACCATGCCTCATTGTTGGGATGGTGCTGGGCAGGTGATGAGTGATGTCTGTTTTCCTCCAGACATAACAACTAGAATTCAGAGTCTTGTTTCTTATAGACTGAAAAGTGTTTTTCTTACAATCCTTAACCATTGTTTTGCATTGAGGACAGGCTTCGGTCTAGCCATTCTGCCATAAAGCCCAGATTGGTGGAGAGCCACAGTGATGCTTGTACTTGAGTGACTATTGGGTTCTTGGTCACCTCTCTTACTTAGGGCCTTCTCCCCAGGTTGCTTAGTTAGGCCAGGCGACCGGCTCTTGGAGACCTAGTTGTGGCAAACTTTCTTCATTTTAGAATTATGGAGCCTGCTGTGCTCTTGGGAACCTGCAGTGCAGCAGAATTTATTTGTATCCCTCCCTATATCTGTGCCTTGCAATAATCCAGTTTGAGTTCTGCAGGAAGTTCCTTTGAACTTGTTGCTTTTGTGCAGTATGCATTGTCAGCTGTGGGACCTTTTTATAGAGAGGTGTGTGCCTTTCCAAATCATGTCCAATCAATTTAATTTACCACAGAATGACTCCAGTCAAGGTTTAGAAACATCTCAGCAACAATCAAGAGAAACTGGAGGCACCTGAGATAAATTTCAAATGTTGTTGCAAAGGGTCTGAATACTGATGCTAATGTGGTATTGAAGTCTTTCCTTTTTCATGTCTTTAACATTTTTAAAAGTCTGTTTTCATTTTCTCATTATGGGGCAACTGAGGATAGTAAAAAATGAATGTAAACAATTGTAATATTTAGTTGCAACATAACAAAATTGGAAAAAAGTCATTGAGGTTGGAAAATCTCCTGAATGCACTGGACATCACACTGTGTTATATCTTTAGTCTTCATAGCAGCCTCTTATCAGTTTGCACAGAAAACTACCAGCTATTAAAGGAAGTATAGAACACTGAGGAGCACCTTGTGCACTGAATGAAAAGGGCATTTGCAACTTCTGCCTCATTATCTGTACTGTTGACCTGTTGTTGATAAAACCAGTGCTGTTGGTTTCAGGAGAAGCGGCTCAGTGACCTCTCCAATCAGAGCCACGACTCCCAGGTCTCCAACAGCACACTCTCAGCCACCTCCCATGAAGAAAGGCAAAATGTGACTTTCAACTTGCAGAGAGAGGAACTTGATGGTCACTCGCCTCAGGAGGAGGAAGAGCTTGATGAAATGGAGGTGGAGTACATTGAGGTAAATATTCAAAAGAGAAGACAGAGAAAAACATGGTATATTTACAAATAAAAAAATGTCATGTTAAAAAAAAAGTCATTGGTTCTTACTTTTTTGGTTTCAGAATTCTAAAATCCGTATTTTTCCCTTTGTCCAGCCCACCGTGCACTTTGCAGAGGAGCCCATTATCCGTGGTGGGAATGAGGACGATGACGAAAGTGGAGACGATGGTGAGAGAAGCGATGATGAGTATGAGAGGCCGGCTTTTCCTGCAGAGAAGCAACGACTGATCAGAAAGGACACGCCACACTACAAAAAGCACTTCAAGATCACCAAGCTGCCCAAGCCAGAGGCTGTAGCAGCGCTGCTGCAGGGCTTCAGTCCTGATGGCCTCAACCCTCCGATACAGGCTGCTGAGGAAGAGCTGGATGAGGAGGAAGAGCAAAACTTTAGCACTCCTCAGCACCATAACAAAATGGAGGAGCTGGAGGATAGCCGGCAACAGGTCAACTCAAGTCAAGTAAAGGTAAAAAAAGAGATTCCAGCAATACTAGGATACAGTCCAGGAATGTTAGGGTTGCTAGGTAGAATAGTAACAAAAAATCAATTTATATTTGCAATGGCACACTGGTTGACGTTCACATACTTTGCAAGTTACATTTATTTTGGAGTGGGGTAGTAGTACTTAATTATTAATGTTGTAACTTTGCATGAAGAAAGGTGTCTACCCTTGTGCTGTAAACCAAGGGAGATTTGTGACATTTATCCACCAACTCAGGATGGTTTTCTCAGAACTCTCACTCAACATGTACGCTGCAACAGATAGGATGTAGATATTTAGAAATGATGCAGTAACGCCACTGAATTACTGTCTCTTACCTGGAGGTTGGTTAAACTCTTTCATACAAGATCACAGCTTGGTCTTTTTAAACAGACGCGTAACAGTCACAGTTCAGCCTTTCTTGCACATCACTAAACTTCTCATCATATTATCAACCCTCTCGTGATTTAATTAAATTACATTTTCACACTTTGCTTTTATAACATTGAGCACGTGTGATTGAACCGAGTGAGTGTAGTCTGCTAATGAAAGTGTGCCGCTTATGAAAACCAATCCTTATTGATCATTAGATTTTGGGTGGACTTTATTAAAATCTGTTGATTTACCATAACTCTAGAATCTCTTTTTGTTAACACTGTGATCAGTCATAATCATCTCACCAAATCTGTTTTTTTTTTTGTGTTTATGGATGTGGGTCTGTTTGTGTGGCTGAACTCAGACCAACCAGAACATGTACTGGCAGAGCGGGAATGTGAGCTCCAACAAGCTTTGTTGGTTTAATATGGTAGTAATATTTTAAAGAATTTTTAAATGTTACAGAAAGTAAGCAAGTTGAATTTGTAGACCAATTTCTTTTAAAATTTTTGCTTATTTTCTTTAACTTTGGGTTGAACTCGTGCAAAGACGTCTTTCAGACATGAAACTGTTCTAAAACTTCTTACTGACGTATCATAAGAAGGCCTATTGTCTAAATTAAGGCATGCTACTGAAGGAAATTGCTATTTGGGGTGTGAAGGCTGGGCTTGTTGTGGTTTGGGAGCTTTTGCCTTTTTTTGTCCACTCTCTCTACACTGTGTTTTGCACTAGCTCAGCTCCTCGGTCTTGTCTTTCCATCTCTGCCTGTATTTGCTTCTGGTGGCTGGGGAGTGAGTGTGGCATCACTTCTGCTTCAAGGCGGTCTATTCCAGGGAACGTGGAAGTTCCCCAACCTGCAAGCAGACAGTGGACTGTTGCGTGTGTTTGGTGAATTTCGTGGAAAGTGTTTTTTCTTGTGTGTGTCTGTGTGTGAGAGAGCATATTTTTTTATTTTTGGCCTGACTAATCCGCATGCCTCTCGCTGGTTCCTGTCCTAACAGGGGGTGTCATTTGATCAAGTCAATAATCTGCTGATTGAACCTGCTCGAATTGAGGAGGAAGAGGTCTGTACCTACTCTTTCCCATATAGTCTATCTCTCTTCATTCATCACTCACTCATTTTCCCACCTGTTTTGACCGGTGGGGAAAATACCTACAGACTCCATGGTTAGCCACAACCAGTCACTAGGAACCCCCTAACCACAGCTCATTTGAGAGGGGAGCAGTGTGGTACAGCCTGGATGGACTTCCACTGGACAACAAAACTTAGTTCAGAGTTCAGGTTTTCACATGTTTGCTGATTTAACATTCTGAGTACATTCACAGAAATGACAGACTCTGTCAAATTGTTTAAACTGAGTGAACATTTGTTTATTGCTTCAACATTTTGCCATTAATTTAGAAATGGCTAGATCAGGATAGTTTTAAGATGCAGCTTTGTTTAAATACACTACCAACTTTATTCAGTACACCGTTCAACAACCTGTTAAGGCAAATATCTAATCAGCCAATTACATGGCAGTGCCCGTAGACATGGTCAAGACAATCTGCTCAAGTTCAAACAGAATAGTGAGAGATGATTTAAGTGATGTCAGTCTTTTAACAAATGATGATCTTTCAAGATTCTCACACCCAAACATCTCTGGGGTTTACAGAGAACAGTGGGAAAAAAGAGAAAACATTCAGTGAGCAGCAGTTCCCTTGGCAAAAACGCCTTGTTGATGTCAGAGTTTAGAGGAGAATAGCCAGAGTTTGACAAAGAAAAAAGTGACGTCATTAACCATGTGATCCAGCCAAGGTATGCAGAAGAGCATCTCTGAATGAACAAATTGAAGTTTCAGGCAGATGCGCTACAGCAGCAAAAGACCACAAAGGGTGCCACTCCTGTCAACAGGAAACTGAGGTTTTAGTTTGCAGGGGCACACCAAACCCATGAAATGGCCCTCAGAGTCGCCTGAACTCAGTCTAGTAGAGGACTTAAAGATTTGGTGTTTTGAGAGATTCATATTGCTAATTTGCAGCCAGCAAATCCACAGCAGTTGTTTCTATTACAGGATTTTTTAAAACTCCTGATCTTGTAGCTGAACATGTAACACTGCAGTTGCCTTAAACGTCCTGCTGTTATTAACATAGTCAATTTATCTTTTTGATTATTGTAAGCAGCTCTTTTTTTTTTTGGCTTAAGGTTATGCTTAAGCACATTGCATGTTCAGTTTCATCTGTCTTCCAGGGAAGACTTTTCATTCCATGGAAGTAATCTTTGAGCTTTGTTTGACCTTCTGCTGAATAAACAGTGCAAAGTAAATATTAGGTGTGGTGGCTAGGGCAACATAACTCTGGATACTGGTCCAAACTGGTCTTTGATACTGAGTATCTGCTGATTCTGATCCTATAATTATATTTAACCATTCCCCAGTAAATTTTGAATTAAAAATTTATCTAATAATGAAACTTGGTCTGAGTTTTCAGCTGAATGTGAAATGGCCAATTGTAATATATAGGCTAAATAGCGTTTAGCAAATCATTTTTTGCCATTGTACCAACATCAACTTTTGATCTCCATCATCCTTTGTCTATAGAAATATCTTTTTACATTTACAGACTTTTAGTCCCTAGGATGTCCACTGTGCCATCCTCCTCAATTTCAGCTATGTCTTTTTGTCTTGGGCAACTGCAGTTATAGTCTTATTGAAAATAATACTGCCTTTTTCCTAAAAGACTGACATTTGTAATGTTTTCCAACAAGATTATTACTTTAAAGAATTGGAACATAGTCTTCATGCAGAGAAGTACAACTACCAGTCCAGGTTCAGGCACTGCCACACTGCTCTGCTCCTGGCTTTCTGCTGCTTTGCTCCTTTTCACCCCCCTTTCCACACTGTGTTGCCCTGGATCAAGTGAGCTGGCTGCTCTGTGGTAAAGGCTTTGTTGGGTTTCCTTTCCTTTTCAGGGTTTCCTTTAGTAAACAGGTTTACAGAGATGATTGTAACATGGCTGCCAGACAGAGGAAGAGCTCCAGGTGGATTAAGTAGTTTAATTCTCAGTAGGATAATTTTGCGATTATAAATTGTATAGTTTAAAAAATGCTGCTTATGTAATTTGTAGCAAATTTAAATACTTGGAATTTTCTTTTTTGGTTTGGGAGGGTTTTAATAATAATAACATTTAATAACATTTTTATGTCTACATATATGCAGTTTAATATTGGTAAACAAAATAGAACTTTTCTTTCTTTTTTTTTTGTCAGTAACTGATCAGGGTTGAGCACCACTATAGACTTCAAAACCATCTCCACATCACACAGCTTGTTGTTGATTATTCTTTTATCCTTTTTTTTCCCCCTTCAAACAGTTCATCAATTATCTCCACTCTTCCTTCATTTGCATGGCTTGCATGTTTATTGAATATCCAGTCTATTACGACCATACATATAAACGGATATTGTGCAGTACATTTTCCAAAACGTTCTTGCCTTCATGCAGTTGAAGGGGATTTCAGACAGTCTGTTTGTTCAGTTTATGACTGAAGTCTAATGTAAGTTACTACTGATGACTTTGCTACAACTTTATTTTTCCCATGCATGCTGCTTTAAATAACTTTAAAAAAACCTCATGAAACATAAAATTAATACCCATTTTCTTAAACTGAGGTTGGATTCCCGTCTCTCACATCCAACTATTGCCATAATTACAAATTCCACCCTGGTAGGATTAACTCCAACCTAAGAGCCACCATTAAAATTAATAAGATTTTAAAATTAATAGCAGTCTCTGTTAAACACACAATACTAGCACTGTGGACTCATCTTCCTCTCAGTCTGTTCTCAGTTCAGTGCTGTTTGGCAGGTTTTCACTATTATTTGCACTGACTTCCTCTTCTTCAACTTGCAGCATAGTCTGACCATCCAGCGACAAACGGGGGGCCTGGGTATCAGCATTGCTGGAGGAAAAGGATCAACGCCGTACAAGGGTGATGATGAGGTAGGACGTGTTTCTTAAAGCCGGATGTTTAAAACAAAACCGAATTAATAGCTGTGTCATGAATTATGTTCATTTTGTCCTCAGGGAATCTTTATCTCCAGAGTGTCTGAAGAAGGTCCTGCAGCCAGAGCAGGGGTTAAAGTGGGAGATAAACTTCTTGAGGTAAAAAATAATTTTGCACTTTCACATTAGCCCATAGAATTAAGCACCAACTGGCTGTTACTGTCCACCTTTTACAGAAACAAATAAATTTTTTATTAAATGATTATAAAAAGTCAGTATCTCACGTTTATAACTCAGGTAAATGGAGTAGACCTCCACGAAGCTGAACATCACACAGCGGTGGAGGCTCTTCGTAGCTCAGGTGCTACAGTTTCCATGACGGTGCTACGGGAGCGCATGGTGGAACCAGAGAATGCCATCACCACTACACCACTGAGGCCAGAGGACGACTACTTTCCACGGGAGAGACGCAGCAGTGGCGTCGCCTTCAACATGGAGGCCAGCCTCAGCGGGCCTCAGCAGCGGCTCTCCACCTGCCTGATCCGAAACGACAAGGGGCTGGGATTCAGCATCGCAGGGGGCAAAGGCTCCACGCCCTACCGCACAGGAGATATGGTGAGACACAAAATGCAGCCATCATACTGTTTTGGCGACATAAAAACTTATTTACTTTACTTCGTGCTCCCCTGACATTGTAGTAATGAAACAATTGGATTCATTGAGAAAATACTAAGCTTATACTGTAAATTAATATTTAAAGTATTGATTTGTCTCAGCCAACTTTACCGTGACATTTGCACACAAATTAAACAGGCACTGGTCTTTAACCGTTTATGCATTAATATTTAAAACTTTTCATTAAAGTGCAAATTTAACAACTGCGTCCAAGTGATGTCTGAAGTATATTCAGATCACAGGTAAAAATAATCATTACTGAGACTGTGAAAACATTTTAAGCTGCAGACACACTTTGTCAGACATCGTATATTGTATTTCTCACAAGTCTGGTGGTGAAGCTGGAAAGTTTTCATAAGGGTTTGCAGTAATTGTCTGAGTCACATGGTTATGTCGCTTAACAGCACCCCGGCGTTTCAAGTTATCACCACAGAGACGGAGATATGAATAGCCAGTCCTGACACTTGATAGGTGCACAGTAATTGGACAGGGTGAGGTGTATATTTGGGCCAGCCTCATACTGCATTGCAACACATGCAGCTCATTGAGCCCACTGAAAGGAAAAGATTCATAAACTCAACATTTAGGCAGGTCTGGCTGTAAGTCTAAAACTTTTTTTAAATGAATGCAGTGAGTTGGTTGTTTGTTAGCTGAGATGGAAAATGTAAAGTAAGCTCCAGCGTGTGTTTACAGTTTGTTTGGTGAGGCAGACTAGGACCTCAGCTGAGTTTAATTTGGTGAAACAACTTGCACAATTGGAGCAAAGGGTCAGTGTCTTAGGGTCATGGTTTGCAATTACCTGGTTATGCTGTACAGCCTGCATATGTTCAACTAAATGTTGTTAATCCATATAATGTATGGGTAAGTTGTTTCATGTATAAAAATATTTTTTTATATCAAAATGTGAGACTTTATGGCCTGCTAATATCTTATAATTATCTATATAAAGCACCCATAGTGTATACAATAATCTATTCTTGGCTCAGATCTTCACTGTTGGTGATCACCTTAGAACTAATGATAACTAGACCAGACAGCTCATAGTTGGAACACTGCACTCTCACGAATGCAGCATGTTGTACCAGACTTTCTGCACTGACTGATTTGTTACAGAAGATTAAAATAATTGAGAAACCTTCCCACTAAATACAACCACATCTGCTAATCTGTAGCTCTTGTTTTAAAACCGCTTGAAGAGGTAATTTTTTAGGTTTAAATCATCGTCAAGCAGGTTTTAAAAAAAGGGTCTTTTGTTTGATTGTAGGGAATCTACATCTCTCGCATTGCAGAGGGTGGAGCTGCACACAGGGACAGCACACTACGCGTCGGGGACAGGGTGATTTCTGTAAGTAATGTAACGTCTCCATCTGGACATATGATTATTTATTGTGTTTAAAAGTGTTATCTACAATCTCATAATTTGCTCTGTGTTAATATCTATAACCCCTTCTCAGTTCGCTGTCATCTAAAGCACTGTAACGTTAACATTGTGTAATGGGATTAGCTTTTTCCACAAAATTACTTTCCTTTCTCAAGTTGTTTGGTCCTATTTAAGATCAGACTAACTCTAGTTATTTCCTGTAACCAGGAAATTACATCAAATCCATTCCTTAATAGTTGAGACATTGTACTAGCGCTGTCCTCATACCTGAAGCTAACCCTGAGTCTTACTTTGGTTGCAGAGTATTTAGGTTTGAGATTTTACTACCACCCCATCTCTTCTTTGCAACCATATATTGCCCTTCTTTCCTCTCTGCTGGTCACACACACTTCTGCATCCATCTCCTGTATCTGATAGTTTTTTTTTTGCATCTTACACTGCCACTCACTGTTACTGTAAATTCAGTGATGATGGACTGAGAAATCGCTCTCTGCAAAATGTCCAATGATCTCATAGTACAATTTTTTTTTTCTTCAATGAAAACCCTGCTTTTTGTAAAATAGAAAATCTTCCTGAACTGTCTTCTTTGCATTCTTTGGGGATTTGTTCTGCTCTTTCTTTTGGCAGTTTTTCTTTTTCCTCACACTCTCCCCCTCTGCATGCTTACTAATGCATTAAGTGCATCTTCTTGCCTGCTGGGTGGAGGGTATGGTGTTGGGACGGAGTGAGCTGGGCCTGTCGAGCCGCTGTCATCACAGACACTTGTTACCATGGCAGCGGTTACGACAGCATGTCAGCCAGTGGTAAGAGCTGGTACTGTCGGGTCAGTGCTGACCTCTGTTTGTCACTCATGGTCAGAGGAGGTTTTAAAATTTAGCATGCCTGAAAACTACATATGTCTAAACAATTCTAACGTAGGGTCCTAACGAAATACATGAACGAATTAATTCGATTTTTTTAAATTGTGACATAGGTGCTGAATTATAAGGGCTTGCCTTTGTTGACTGAAGAATAAACCTTTTGGAGAAACTACTGTTTCTCTTTATGTAATCAAAGGCACAATAGGAGAAGTATTAAACTGCAGTAAACAAACAGAAAAAAATAGCAGCAGCAATTCTAAGCTAAATTTAGAGAGTTTCTTGATTAGAGAACAGGTTTGCTTGCTCGTTGGTCCTCTACCTCAGGGAAGCTCTGCCAGCTTGAAATGCCTGCATCATCCCAATGTTCCCCCTGCTGCCTCTCTTTCTCTGCTTATTCCTGTTGCTCTGCAAAGGTGTTGGGTTGTTTTCAAATAACAATCTCACTTTAGTGCACCCACTCAATCTCTGTGAATTCAAAATCTAACACTTAAGATATTAAATAAACCATGAAACTTTTAAGTATCATGAGATGATGGAATCTGTTAAGAGACGACTGATGGGAATGGCCGTCCTAATCATGTATTTGTACTTTAACGTTCATCGTGCCAAAAGGCATGACAATTGTCATTGAGAGCTTTTTGGTGGGCTCACACCCTCCATGGTTGGTTTACTGTTGATCCAGATCAATGGTGTAGACATGACAGAAGCCAGACATGACCAGGCAGTAGCGCTCCTTACTGGCACCTCCCCCACCATCGCCCTCCTAGTGGAGCGAGACCTGAATGCACCAGGGGGCTCTCCAGGTCAGTCCCGGGCACGAGCCCACTCCCCTCCACCCCCAGAGCCCTCAGAATCTCCAGACCAGGAGGAGACTGGCCTTCATGGTAACCACCTAAGCCGGATGGAAGATGAGTATCCAATAGAGGTGAGACAGTAAAACCTTAATCTAAGCACTTAAATGTATTGAGCAGCTTTTTGGTTTCATTAGACCATTCTGTGGAAGCACTCAGTGTTAATGTTTGTTTATGTGGCCCATGCCTTGTCCTAATGCTGTCCAGTTCCAGAGAAGATGGTGCTTGGTATGAAGGCTTGGTCTAATTTAATAATTAGCGCCCTATAATTTGTAGCCTGGAAATAGAGAATGTGAAGTCAGTCACTCTGTGTTAACTGTTTGGGGATGAGTGTGCCATCTTGTGAGGTGTGCACTCTTTGACTACTATAATGATTACAGTGGGTTACCAGCACACCTCTTTTTTTTGTTTAAATTTAATGGCGATGGAGCAAAGCTTTGGCAGCACTTTCCCCTGACCTGGCAGCAGCACTCAGCTACCATAGCAATGCTTCTCCAAATCATTACAGACTCCAGCTCCCCAAACAGAAAGGCAGGGGCATCCTCATAAGATGGTGCATGAAAACAAACATTGAACATTGTGTGATGTCAGCACCCTTTGTTTAATATCAGTTGTACATCCCCTGCCAGTGAAACGATATTGCTATTTAGCTGCCTACACCTACAGATAGTAAATAGTAAGATACATGTAGTAAAAACTGGAAAACTGTAAACTTTATTAGGCTGTCTGTAGGTGAATTTACTTGCAAATTGCTGTTTATTTAAGTCGAATCTATTTTCGAATGCTTATCCCAACAGGAAGTGACGCTGGTAAAGTCAGGTGGCCCTCTAGGCCTAAGCATTGTGGGAGGTAGTGACCACGCGAGTCATCCGTTTGGCATCAATGAACCTGGGGTTTTCATTTCAAAGGTATAATTTTAAAACAGTACAGTACTGCTTAATACAGTTTTCCCTCTCTTAGAATAAGTCAGTTTAGTGCCACTTTTCTTGTTCAATCTCATTATTAGGTCATTCCTCATGGTCTGGCATGTCAAAGCGGATTACGTGTTGGGGACCGGATATTAGAGGTGAACGCCATCGACCTGCGTCATGCCACACATCAAGAAGCTGTGCGAGCCCTGCTTGCCAACAAGCAGGAGATCCGCATGTTAGTACGGAGGGACCCTTCACCCCCTGGGATGCAGGTAAGGAACTTAACAAACGGATCACCAGAAGATGGTAATGCCAACTTTACCTTTCCTAACAAGCTGCTGCATATTTCTATTGTTTCAGGAAATTGCCATTCAGAAGCAGCCTGGGGAAAAGCTGGGTATCAGTATTCGAGGAGGGGCTAAGGGTCATGCTGGAAACCCATTCGACCCCACAGATGAGGGTATCTTTATCTCTAAGGTACTGAAAGTGAATTTATACATTTTGCACTACATGTTTGTGGCTTCAGTGTTAACTATATAAGACTAAATTAATGCTGCTTTTCTAAGAAAAAAAAGGGTAAGTAGAGGTTTGAAGAGTGACACAAAAATTTCAGACCAGGACACAAATAAGTAAAGGTCTAATTTGTGGGCCTTTATTTCAGTATTAAAAGAAATGCAGTATTTTCAATAGTGTGACACTCTGGGCTAAACTTGCTTTGGTTCATATTGAAACAGGTCAGTTCAAGTGGAGCAGCGGCAAGAGATGGTCGACTGCAGGTTGGCATGCGGATTCTGGAGGTGAACAACCACAGCCTCTTGGGGATGACGCACACAGAGGCGGTGCGAGTACTGCGTGCAGTTGGAGACTCTCTGGTCATGCTGGTGTGTGATGGCTTTGACCCAAACAAAGTGGCTGCCGTCGAGGTGAGAGCACAGTGCGCTAAAATCAAAACTGCCTTTTTTGATTTAAAAGTGCTTGTGCGTTTTAAAATAAAAGTCTTGTTTGGGTATATTTCAGGCCTCTCCTGGCATCATCGCCAACCCATTTGCGACTGGCATTGTACGTAAGAACAGTATGGAGAGCATCTCTTCCATTGACCGAGATCTGAGCCCAGAGGAGATGGAAATCATACAGAAGGTACAAAACAAATGAGTCACTAATTTACAACCTAATTTATAAACCTACTGTATCCCACCAGTATCTGTGCTGTGAAGGGCATACATTCAGCTTACAGCTCCAGGAGTTAACAGTAGGGCAGTGCATCTGTGAAAAACAGTAATTTGGTTCCAAAATGTATCCAAATGAAGACTAATGCCAGCTGAAGTCAGCACACGAATCAAATGTTTAGTTCAGCGGTTCTGTTAAATCAGCACTCTGCTTCCACAGCAGTTTGGTGTTAGCAGTTTACAGTAACAGCAGAGTGACTCACTCCAGCCATGCGCACCACACCAACACCCATCTTTCCACCAGAGCAGCCAGAAAGCACCAGAACAATTGTTTATTCTAGGTCCAGATTAGCTTTTGGGCAGCTGCCCCTACTAGTGGAATGTAGGGATCTGTTGGTTTATCAAAATCAAGTTCCTGGTGTCACTCTGCACACTTTGATCAGTATAGTCGCCGTACCAGGCTCGCAGTGCTTTACAGCATGCTTACAGGATAAAGCATTTTAAGAACTCGAATCTTGCTCTTCTCCAGGAGTCTGAGATGGTGAGAGAGACATCACAGTGGGAGCGAGAGGAGATGGAGAAAGTGGTGAGTGAAACTGAGAATCCACTCCAGTTTTAGGCTAGATGTAAAATCTCATCTGTCAGATCAGCAGATAGATGGCAAACAAGTGAGTTGAGAGAAAACGTTCAGACAAATGCTTAGGTTTGTCTGTTATCGGGTGAGTGAAGCTGCTCCACTGCACTTGTGTTGTGTTGGACAGTACTGTTCCTTCAGTGTCCCACCTTGCATGCTTTTTCTGCTCCTACAGCTAATGAACAGAGTACTTTTTAATGTGTGTGGATTCTATCCTTTCCCCCCCCTCTGTCTTTTCTCTCTCCTTTACCTCTGGTGTGTTTGGTGTGATACAAAATCATCCCATCTTCATACCACCTATCCACTGTTGTTTTTTTTCCCCCACGTCAAACTCTCTAACACGTCTTTCCTCCACCTATTCATTTTATCCTTTATTACATTACTGTGTGGCCATGTGTGGTTGGGTGTCTTCTGTCCTCTCCTCCTCCTCCTCTTCCTTTCTTGGTGAAGGAACGAATGCGCTTGGAGCGTGAGGAGGCAACTCGCCTACTAGAAGAGGAGACCGAGGTGAGACACTCCTCATCGACAGGTCCTCAGACAAATTTCGTCTGTGCAGAAAAGCCGTTTAACCACAAACACCACATAACTGCAGCTGCAGGATTTTATATGGTACCTTTTCCCTCTCCTTTCAGGGAAATTACACATATTCCAGCCATATTGATATCTCCTGTGTTTTTCTCAAAAAGGCCCACAGTGAGTCAAACAGGTCTTTAAAAAACCAACAGATTCAGCAATAATTGCTTGTATATTCAGCACAGTAGTAAAAAAGTTGTCAGATGGGTATTTCTTTACAGTGTAGTCTAGGTGAAAGTAAGTGCTGGGGCAGACAAGTTTAAAAAAAAAGCACAAAAACTCACCTCAGCATTGTTTGAAATATCTAAAATAAAATCTACAAGCATGTCAATATTTAGGAATATAGGGCTATAAACATATTTCCAAGCTTTGATACCACTAACAGCTATGAAGACCATACTCTAGAATCAAAAGAGAAACGGACATTCTCAGACGCTTCTAAGAAGTTCCAGACCAAGAAAAGTGACTGAAAGAGGTGCTAGGAGCTTTGCTTGAGAGCTACAGCATGTGACCTGACCTTCATGAAGTCCACATGTCCACAGTCAAACATAGTCTGCACAGGTCTGGAGAACAGCCCATACATAGGCAACATGCTCAGACTATGCGAAAGGAGCATGTGAACAAACCAAAAACATACTCAAACAAGATTATGTGGCCTGATTTGTTTATAATTTGCACAGCTTTGTGTGTGGCGAGGTATTCAATCAGTTGAACATGGTGGAGGCTTGCGGATGTTTGGGGGGTGTCTGTCTGCATCAACTGCAAACTTTTGCCTTTTAGTATAATTTTTATTCCTTTGCTATAACTTTCTTTTTATACACTTCTTAACCATTTTCATTCCTTCTGATAATAATGGAACATATATACTATATGAACGTGCATTAAATATTATGTTATGATGAAAAATAGTTTTCCTGCCAGGAGTAAAGTCAAGTAAATGTCCATCATCTGTCCTATAGGAACGGTTCTTTACTGCTCCATACATGGGCATCCCCAGTAATCCCCGTGTTCTATAATAAACGTCAGCCTTGACCACTTCACACCTTTGTTTCTGTTTTTTCCCCCTATAGAACATTGGCTCTGGACCTCTGAAGCTAGACTACAAAACCCTGGCTGCTCTGCCCACCACCAGTCTACAGAAGGTCAACAGGGTGAGTCTGTTTTTGTGTTCAATATTGTCCTCTGACTGTGAACTCACTTTAATTCTAATGTCAATTGTTCAAATGAAATTAGCTGTTAAAAAAGAAACACAGTGCAGTTTTGTCTTAAGTAAAAGGCCTGTTTGCTCTAAGTGGTCAAGTGGTTGCATATTTGTGGGAGCTGAGTTTAAGCTCAGAATAGACCTGTTCACGGAACCTCTCGTGTTTATGTCCCTGGGAAACTCTGCCTGACCCAGAACTGAACAGTTGCCCTTCCAGGAGCAGGAATGTGTGTAACCCGTAGTCAACATTACTGACTAGTAAGCTCAGACTTATATTGGTCCTCAAGGCCAAGCCCATACTACATATCAAGTCACTGAGTCCCACATGGATTCAACAACAGCAGATGTGACCAATTCATTTTGAAGAAATGAACACGAAGACTGAAGATTAAGCGAGGAAAGAATGAAGAATGAATGAAAAGAATCTGATCCTAAGAGAAGTAAGTGAAGAAAATGACGTAAACAACGGATACTGTGAAGAAAAGACTAAAGTGTACAGAGGAAGATGAAAATGAAAGAAGCATGGTCAAAGGGCAGGCACAGAGAGAGGGGACAGCTGCCCACTATCAACCAGCCTCATGGGATAAATTTAAACCTGCATCTGGCTCAGAACTGAATGGAGCCTCTTGGGTGGGTGGGGTGCCAGACTGACAAGGAGGGAGGGCGTCGTCCAAGAGAAACAAGACAAGTGTTTCAGTTTGTGTTCCCAGAGTTGTAGGAAGTTGGAGTGGACCATTAGTGCTTTTCTATTACCATCCTACCGTAAGTAACACTGTTTGATAGGCGAGTTTTTGATTTTCATTTCCTCTTTCTTGCGTTTGTCTCTCCTTCTCTCTTTGCTTATCATTCTCTTATTCTCTCCTTATTGTAGCTTTAAACTACGTTCAATGACGTGGTGAAGACTTTTGACACGGTGTAGGACATTAGTACAACTTTTAGAATTATTTAGGAGGCTACCACTGAAAGGACTTGATTACTCAATATTTAATTAGGATTTAATTAAGGATCATACACAGTGACAAGTTATTGTGCTTATTAACACTTTGAATATATTAAATAATACACTCATGGGTCTAGGTTGCGTAACTGCTGCTAAAAAACTATAAAATAGTTTTTGTGCCCTACTTGTAGCTCTCTGGCTCTAGATTGACTTGAAGAACTTAACCCACATTTCTTCTGCAGCTGTTCATTGTCGTTGCAGTAGAGCTGCAGTTTCTGCCCCAGCACACGTGGTCCTGGTGAAACTAAAAGCTCAAATCCCATGATACTTGAATTCAGATTCAAGGTTTTTAGAAATGGAGAAGCTTAAAAATCCAGACCCACTTTGAGTTTTAAGAAAACTTTGCAAATAAACCAATTACTGCAAAAAGCCACAAGTCAGAAGTTTTTTTCTGTTTAATACAGACTCAAATCTGATTATTATTGCACTTGTGGTATAAAGATTTAAAATTGCTGGCAGAAAACAACAGACTTAATATTGGTGTGTGGTTAGCCCCAGTTTTTTCAGGGGTTTTAACATTCAAATAACAAAGGCGCACACATTTGATTTGAGAAGTGTTTAAAAATCCCAGGCGGCCGTCTGCTAAAACCACTGCTCTTCTAAATGTATTCCCCAAATCCTCCGTATTATTTAGGATTGAACCCAGAGTGTAACAGACTTCTGAGAAGCAGTTTAGCGCAGCGGTTTTAGTATTTGCAACGTACGTACTAAAATCCAGTCACTTAAAACCAAATTAATCCAGTGGGAGAAAAAGAGGATCATTCAGTCCGGTTCCTTTGACTTGCAGCTTTTCCCAGCGTGGCTCAGTCAGTCTGTCGGCATGCTGGTGAGACAGCAGCCTCACTTTGGTCTCTCACCCCAGCTGTCCCTCGCCGTTTGTGTCCGTGCCAAAAGGGCACTCAGTCACATTCCAGCCCACTGACCCTCATCACCCCACTGATTCTGTACAGATCCACGCTACTTGATCACAATGCTCGTTGTCTTCATAGTTTGAATAATTGGACCAGTACCATATAAGTCAAAGCCTTTGAAGTTATGTTTAATGACTTGAAGGTTTTTAATGTATTTTTAGGTCTTAGGTATTTAAGAACATGACCCTTCTCGAGCTGCACTGATATTATGATGTTACTTCAGTGCATCATTTCTCTCCCAGTGCCGTGACATCAGCCGTCCTCTCTGTTATAGCTGTAGAAGGTGCTTGAGCTAAATGTCTCCCGGCTCTGATAATGTGGTTATTTAAGGCAAAGAGCCTGAATGGTTTGTGGCTTACACAACAAACCAATGGACAGTGAGACGTGGTGTGTTACTCTGTCAGCAGCCGCAGGCTAATGGGTCAAGTTTCTGTTCATAAAACCACCAAGAATTCCCCCGTTAAACTTTTAATATCTTAATTACTCAAAAAGTACTCTTATTATTTTAGTTCCCAAATGTTTTCCTGTGGTTGGGCTTTTGTTTGTTTTTTGCTTTATTTCTTTCAGGCTGACTCAAATATTTAGTTTGTACAAGTTAACGTACCAACTTAACCAAAATTAAGCTTTAATATCTTTGTTATGAACCTGCCTTTCCTCTACTTTCGTCATCCACTAATCTATAATTTTCTTTTGAGTTTCAGTTTGAGTAAGTGCAGCCTTCTCTCTATCAATCCTTCATTTCACTTCACTGTCTGTCCTCCTTTCTTTTGCTTCTGTTCAGTTCTCTTCTTCTGTTGCTCTGACTGCGCCCATGGAGGCCCCCCCGCAGGCCCAATACGGAGAGCATTTAGAGCCTCTGGGCTTTGGTTTAGGTCACACCACAGAACCTCTGAGTCATATGGGCCCTGAGCCCTGCCCTGGTCTGAACACAGAGCGTGATTCTCTTCATGGATCCCACCTTTCCCCGAATGGCACTTGTAGTCTTGACAGTGCCAGCTCACCAGCAGCCATTATTGCAACAACATTTGTACCTGAAGAAGAGGAGTGCCTGGTCGACTCTCAGCCTATCTGCTTCAAAGAAAACCCTTTCTTGGTGGCCAATCGCAAAGGAAAAGGCCGCCCTGCTGCAGAGCAGATCCTGTCAGGGCCGCCTGTGGGTTACGGCAGACCAGGCCAACTACAGCCATGGTTGCACAGCAAGGCAAGAAGCTGCTTGCATGGAGACCGAAGGCAGCATGGTCTATTACTGCAAGTCGTTTGCTGTTGTGTTCACCTAAACTGGATTATACATTTGCACCAGGATGCTTTTATCGAAAGTGCAACACTCTTGTTAATAGGATGAAAATAAAAGTCACATACTAACAGTATTAGCCTTTGTTTTAGAGATGTACTATTCAGAAACAAATGCACATAATGTGTAGCTCTTGCATAGATTTGGGGAAGTGGAATAATTCATCCATTTAAAAAAACCCTAGAGGTTTGGCCCTAGTTTCAGCCAAATCTCTGCACTTGGGTTTGTTGTTGCTGCTTTTTGGTAGCTTGAGAGTTTTGTCAGTACAACTTTCATTGGGGCAGCATGTTCCTCTAAGGTGTGTGTGTGTGTGTCTGTCTGTCTGTCTGTCAGTGTTTTTTAATCTCCGTGTCACAAGCAGCTGAACTGTGACATGTTTTTGCTGTGAGCACTGACTTTGCAACACCTTATAAGGTATTCAGGAACTCACTGTAGTCAGGATGGACCTGGAATGTGTCCGTTTTAACAGCTGCGAGCGGGTCACGTGTCACGCTAAAGGAACACGACCTGCAAAATGTTGGTTGAAGATACAGGCCACTAACCAGTGAATGTTGTTTTCGTTATTTCTTTACTGCACTTTCACGTTTTGTTAATGCAGTGAAACTAAGAGCAGCTGTTTTTTCTTTTTTGTTTTCTCAGGCACCTTCCTCTGATTTCACGAGGACGGACAGTCCTATCAGGGAAGCACCGTACTCTCCCACTATCCAGCCGGTGAGCAGCCAAAACACCAAGCACTCTGTATTATTCATACCATCTTTTTACTTGATTTTCTCCTTTTCCATGAATCACTTCTAGTCTATGGGGATTTTACAGTTTACTCTTTTGACCTTTCCTCCCACCCTTAGTCCAGCCACCACTCGTCCAACAGCTCCTTGTGTGCAGGCAAGGAGACCCGCTTTGTAAGTGGGTCATGTGACCACCTCTGCACTGGATGTTTTTTTTAATAATCAAAAGCTGCTCTGAGTCCTTTTACATTTAAATAAAACTTAATTAGTTCCTATTTAGTCTGCAATAGTCCGGCTTTTCTGAAAAGCATGTGACCTCTTCTCTGTGGTCAGCTGATTACTGATGCTTTGCCTCATTGCTGAGGGATGTGCAGATGTGCTTTTAGTGGAGACAGATTTTTGAATGACTGTCCTTCATGGCTCTACTGACCAGATTTGGTTTGATACTATATTACAGATTATTAAAAAAATAAAGCTGAAAAATTTCCTTGAATAAAGTTATCTACTACCATTCTTCTATTTTATACAAAATTCATATAATTAATGAAAATAAAGATAAAAGTCTGGCAAAAAAATTACAAGAGCTGCAATTAGTAATATTATTAACTCCAGGGAACCACTGGTAATGTTGCATTGTTTGACAGATGGTGTTACTTGGCCTGGCATCATCCTAAAGAAACCCCATTATTTAAATGTGTTTTCACTAAACGTTCAAATCCACATATTTTTATTTTTTTGTCATTGCTTTATTTTATTATGTTTGCAGGCTAACATTCATTACACGTCCACTCCCACTGCCAAGGACAACACTTCATCATCAGTGAGTGTCAGTGGAGCCTGAAAACAAAATAGGTTCCATCATACATCATGCAAAATATTTGTGATTTTAGTAAATAATTGTTACTGTGCGGGCAGATGCTGTTAAACCACTGACTTCATTTTGAGTTGTCATTCGTCACAAAGTTCGGTACTTTTTATGATTCTTTTTGCTGAGTTTTTCTCCTTTGTTTCTCCCCAGACTCGACCAGGTGCCATCCAGCCAGTTGGACGTGTCCGGCCGAGCAACTCTCCCGCCACGCCGGATGGCCACAGTCCCAACCCCTTCCAGCATGGCCCCTCCCCCTTCAACTCCCAGACCTCTGTAAGACCCCTCACCACCACGTAGGGCTGTTTTCTACCAAGTCTGATCTCTGTGACACCCGAAACACTCAAACAGCATCTAAAAGCAGCACAACAAATGAAACAAGGATGATTAGGCTAGAACCAAAGAACGATTGTCATTTGAATGCGTAAGTGAACTGAATCTGTGCAGGTGCTGCTGTCTGTGGCCTCCAGGCACACCTGAAAGTTAATGGCGTGTGAAGTTCACCTTCACCCAGCCCAACTTTGAGCATCTGAATCAATGTAACGACTTACAATTGCAGCTTTCTTAAACGTTGACTCGTCCTTTGGGAAGGAGCATAGTTTGATTGACAACTAAGAAGCTTTGGTTTCATCTCACATTATCCTGATTGTTTCACAGAGTTGCTCATGCAGAAAAATCAGTCATGGCTTTGAACTTTCCAAGCTCTACTGTCTGTCTCTCTCTGGCATACCCCCCTCCTCTCTCAGATAAAAACAGCTGCCATGCTCTTCACCCGTTCTCCTCCAGTCTTCAACTTGCTGTTTTTTTCATAGTCTACCCTTTCCTCCATGTCTCTGTCTGTCCTTCCCTCCTCCTATCCCCCCCACCCCACCCCTCGCCTCCCTTACCATATTGACCTTCCCCATCCTCCATGCCCCTCCCTTGCCCTCCCCGTCCTCCCCCGCTGCAGCCTCGTGCCCCCTCCCCTACCTCGCCCGACGAGTTCCCCATGAATGTCAAGCAGGCATACAAGGCATTTGCCGCCGTGCCTCGCTCACTGGCAGTGCTGGAGCCGCCGCAGGTAGGCCGTGCTGCCCGGACTTACACGGGTCACAACGACACAAGCATGCTGTGTTGAGCTCGTCCTGCCCCCGCCCCCCTCCTGACTGGAGCAGGTTGTTCTAAATGTAGCCTGCACCATGTTGGGGGGGCCTGTGACGTGCTGTGACGTGTGGAATGCCTTCATCGTTGGCTTTGTACTTCATCATCTGTCATGCTGATCTGTAGTGTTCGTCCATTCGTCCATCAACGTGTGGCTCGTCTACTAATAATTGATCCTTTTCGTTTTCTTTACATTTTGTATCCCAGTTGCTAGTTGGTCTGCCTGCCCTGTATCTGTCTGTCTGTCCTGAGTCTAAGTCTGCTGTTTTTTACTAATCCAATTCTCTTTCGAACAGGATCTGTGTGGTGTGAGGAACAATTTCCACCCAAAGCAACTTCCTGCAGAGGTGAGTGAACAATCCAAGCAAAATTTTAAAAGTGCAGCTGTTCTTTGTCAAATGTTGGCGTGATCGTAAAATGAACTGAGAAGGGGAGGATCACATTTTATCATGTTCATAGCATTAGATAGAATTTGTGCATGTTGCGTATTGTATAAATTTTGTTGTGTGTAGCACCTTTCATAATTACAGAGCAGCATTATTATAAAGATCAGTTTGGTAAATAGAAAAGCACAGCCTAGACTGGCAAAAGCAAACAGGTAAAATTAAATTAAAGTAGTTAAATTCTGTATTATATATTATATTTAGTTCCAAATCACACCAAAAACTATTTTAAGGCAATTTACTTAGTGAGGTCAAGATCTTACAGAAATTATAGAGACGAAACCAACAACCCTGAGTAAGGTTAAGGAAGGTTTAATGGTCGGGGTCGGCAGCCATCTGCCTTAGTCGTCTGAGGAGAGGACAGGAGCTACAAACAATAACCTGGTAGAGCAAGTAACTGCACATCATTTCAACATATAAAAACAACATTTGCATTAAATCAAGGCTCTGAAAGATTTAAATCAAATGCCAGGCTGGAGGGTATGTTTCAAGATATCAACACTCAGCTGTGACCACCTGGTGATGACCTTTGTGGCTTTTTCAGCCTGAGTTGAACAACGAGGTGTTTGACGATGACATAGATGGTCAGGAGAGAGCCGGTAAGGGTCTGACCAGCAAGGTCTCCCCCCGAGCCTCTCTTACATCTGACCGTCGGGAGTATATGAGCCTGGCAGCGGTGCCTCGCCTCTCCAGGCCTTCAGTGGACTTGCAGGTATCCACCGCCTCTGCCACAGCTAGGGCAGCCCTGTTCTTCATGTGGGCTCTGGTCTGCTTGGCTTGATGGGTGGTGGTGTCTGTGTTTCCACAGACTGGTAGACTGCTGTGCTACTTCTGTCAGTGATGGAACTGTCAATTAACTGACCTTAAATGCGCTAAGTGGTGCTGGGTTCTGAAGTAAATTTGTACTTTCCTCTCGGGTCATGATACTTGTCTTGTCCTTTGCTTTTATTTTTAGAAAATGGTTCTGCAGCGATGCCAATAGTCCTAAAAATATGTTTTAGGAGAAAATACAAGCCTTTATTTGTGGTGTTCAGTAATTTGATTTTAAATGATAGAAGCACTTATCAAATCTAACATTGATCAGTATGTGTCTGTACAGAGTCCTTCTCCTGGTGGCAAACACAGCCCAGAGCAGCGCTCTTTCAGGGACAGACAGAAGTATTTTGAGATTGACGTGAAGCAGCAGACACCAGACAAACCTAAACCTCGAGTGTCCCTTGTTGGAGAGGATGACCTCAAGAAAATGAGGGAGGAAGAAGGTTTGTGTCCACTGTTGGTCCTTGAGCCTCCATTGCTAACAATAAAGACATGAAATAATGAAAACACGTGCCTCTGTTCGTCTCACCCTAGAGAGGAAGTTTGAGCAGCGAGCACGGGAGTATCTGATGGATGAAGATGAAGAGGATGATGAGGAGGACCTAGCTAAGCAGGTGGCCCAGATGAAGGCTACCGGCAAGGTGCTACTGGATGGAGTGGAGTACAATGTGGAGCCAGTGTCCAGCCCCTCACAACACTGCTCCACACCACCAAGCTACTACGGCAGCTCAGGGTAAGCAGTCGAAAACAAAAAGTTTCTATTTTTAATTTCTAATTTCTTCTGCTAATGGTTCTTCGTGTGTGCAGACCCTCCTCTGTTGATGGTAAGGGAGACTCTCAGAGGAATTCACTGGACGACAGCTTTAGACTGGAGCAGAGGCCCAACTCCATGACTGGGTAATGACTGTGTGCAGCATCACGCCTTTCGACGTCCACGTGTTGTCTGCTTTGTCACATTAATCGTTATTTCGTCTCCTCTGGCTTGTCAGTCTGACCCCAGTGTACCCTGGGGAGTCGGCGGCTCCCATCCGCACGGCCAAAGCAGAGCGCAGGCATCAAGAAAGACTTCGTATGCAGAGCCCAGAGTTGACTGTCACCGCCGACAAAGACCTGTCCCCTGCTGAGAAACGAGCCCTGGAGGCTGAAAAAAGAGCCATGTGGAGGGCAGCGCGGTAAATCTATTCTACGTACTCAAGTGTTTCATTTTCAGCCCAGTGCTTCAGTTACTCATTAATTTTATTGTATATTTAATTATTTGTCTTTATTATTCATCATTATTGAAACCAAAAATACATTTAGCAAAGAAATCTATGATTTACAAATGCATTATGTTGGAAATGTTCTTTACTTTTGATGACACGTGACAGCACATGTGATACACTGACAGAGGGAAGCACAAGGCCACAGTGACAGAAACATGAAGTAGCTTGTAATGATTATGCTGAAGAAATCTGAGGACGGAGTTAAAGGGAAAAAGCAAAGGAGCAAAGTGACTTTTGTTCACATACAATAGGTTGAGTGTGTGCTGTGACATCATCATATATGTTTAGTCCACGTCCCCTTTCTCACTGTTTTCAAATTTGGATCTTCTACTTCCTGGCTTCTCTAATTGTCTGTTTTACCTTCCATTGTTTGGTTCTCTTCCCCTTGTCTCTGTGCCTTTCCTTTCCTTTCCTCCTCATCCTGGTGTACTTTTCATTCCACTCCCTCCTCCTCCTCCTCTCTCACCCCCCCTCTCTCTCTGTTGCCTCGTGGGGCAAAGGCCCTGTGGCCTAGAGGAGGATGTTAGGCAGTATGAGCAGGACCTGGCTAAGAGGCTCTACCAGGCCCGTGTGAGGGCATCTCAGGGCACGGCCACGCCCCCACAACCCCCCACATCCACCTCTGCCTCCTCTTCTGCAGCCTCACAGCTCAGGTCTGCTCCTCGAGCCCCAGCCACCAGGGGCGGATGCACGGCATCGTCGGGGTGTGCTGGGGTGCACTGGCATTGGGCTACTTGTGCTAGAGGCAGAGTTTGGAAAGGTCCCAGCAAGCACTCGCAGCTACAACCCTGTGACTGTGCTTCCACTGCCTTTCTTGTGCCGTTTTGCTTCTGCACGCCTTTGCTGTTTATTTCTGGCTTCCTCTGGTTCCTTCCTGTCCTGTCGAGTCCCGCCCCTCTCTGCAGCACCCTTCACTTTTATTTGTGCCTTGCTCTTCTCTTGATTTTCATATTATTTGTACTAACAGTAACAGCCCGCAGTGAGTTTGCAAGCTGTTTGAGTTAAGGGTCAGCCTACTAGCAGTAGGTAGTCCTTTTCCTGGAATGCCTCTCTCTTTTATTGTGCAACGAAATTAAAGTGAATGTCACAGCAGACCAGGACAAGGAGCACCCGAAATAAGTAGTGATGTGCACTACACCTCATCATAGCGGTGTATGCCTTTGTCAGTCTTTGCATCGATTTCTTCAAGTCTTGTATCATTTACAAGACGCCGGTTGTTTCTCTTGTAGAATGAAGTCTCTGGAGCAGGATGCGCTTAAAGCTCAGATGGTCATTGCTAAGTCACGGGACGTGAAAAAACGTGGGACTTTGGACCAGCTGACAGAGTCACCGTCACCTGCCCCCACACCCTCTCCCACACCTATGGAAGGTAGGAAACTAATGTCCTCAACATCACCATCTTTACTTTGTATTAAAAGACTTTTAAGAGACACAGTAAAATAAAGAAGCCTCAATCACTAATCCTAACTTCTTAAATATTGATCACTAGAAATATGTTCCCAATACTTATTTAAATAGTGAAATCAAAACCTCCCTTCACCCAGATGTACAGAGCACTGTCACCAATGCATAGACGTTTCTAAATGTTTTTAAATGACAATGTGAAGTGTTTCTGCCTGATGAGGAAACACTCACATATAAAATGACAACTCCCAATTATTCCAAATGACATTTACCCACTTGTACTTTACTTTTATTCTTTTGCCGTCTTTCTTGATGATTTTTTAAAAGTTGCTTACAACCTTTGATTAAAAGCAAGTTACTTTAAAAGCTTGACATTTCATTTTTACCCCTGCTCACATTTTCCTCCCCACCCTCTTCTCTCACAGAGCTCAGTCCTCGTGGAGTAACCTCACCAGGCAGGCTGGTAAGCACCAAGATTTTTACTGAATTTCCAGGCTTATTTATAGCTTCCCGCTGGCCCCGGTGTAAGAGTCAACAGTAAAATGAACCATTTATATTGAGCTGGAGTGTGTCAAGCAGCAAATATGGGACAAAAGACTTTGGAGCTTCATTTAAGTGTTTTTATTCAAAAAGGTTAACACACAAGCATATTTGCTTACAAGCTGGAACACACTGGCATTAATCCATCATCATCATCGTCACTCTGTTCAATCAGTGCTGACATCACTTTCCCATCATATCCCACAGCTGGCGGTTTGAATCACCCTGTAGCCTCTCTGCCTTCTTCCTCTCCTTTCCCATTTCCATGTTTACTTTCCCTCGCCACTCTCGTGTCCTCCTTTCTTTATCCCACCCTCCTCCTTTCTCTTTGTCCTTTAATTTCCTTTTCCTTTCCCTTGTCCTCTGCTCATTCCTGTTTGCTATCCTTCTAGTCCCTGTCGTCAAAGAAGTTTGACTACCGACAGTTTGCTGCCATTCCTTCTTCCAAACCCGTATACGACATTCAGGTACTGGCTGCATGCTGAGCTCTGAGGGGAACCCCTCCCCTGGCCTCCTCCTCCCCTGGCTTTCCCTGCTGCCTCTCCCCTCTAGTTTTTCTGTTAATCAAGAGGCATCAGTGCAGTGGCAGGCTAACCTGTGGCTCAGTGTCTGACTCTTATATAGCTCACTAACTCTCACTGGCAATGTGAAGACAGACTTTTACTCTTAGAAAATACCCACCCCTGGTCTCTTTTCTTAGGCAGGAACAATCACACCCAATCACACCAGCCTTCAGTAATGCTCTGCTAACTGAACAGTCACCGACAGTCACTGTGTTTACATGGACTCAAGTAACCAGGTTACAGTTGGCTTTCTCGGAAAAGCTGATTTCTTAACTGCCACATAAAGGGGAAAGCTGGTTTAGGGGAATTGGAAAAGGACCTCTTTTTGAAAACAGTCTGAGACTGGGGAAATTTTTTTTAACCAAACGCGAAGTAGCTAAAAAAAAAAAGTCACTTTTACTTTATATTTTTTTAAACTCAGACAGTTCCCGTTGTAGATCTGAATGTGTCTCATTTTTTCACCCTCGCACCGTTACTCTGCTGTGGCGCAGACACACACAAGGCGAAATCAGAAAGCAGCGTTTTCTGCAACTATACAGTTAATATCTGTGCGCTGGGCGTCCAAAGTAAAGGAGGTGAGGGACAAATGTGATTGCTCTTCCGCTGCACGTGCACGCAGATTTCACTGTTCTCCCAGAAACCCAAGACAGCTCATTTCTCTGAGTACCCTGGCTACTTCAGTGCCTCTAAACACAATCTGTAACACACAGCACAGACAGGTTGTTTGATCCCACTAACCAGAATTAGTTCGGGGGGGGGGAAATGGCCACAAACTCTTTCTCATGCACTCACATTCACTTCCATCGGCTGTCTTGTTCCACGCATGGGCCGTACATCAGGCAGAAGAATAACACGCACTCTCTTTTCATGACATGGCTTTGGAAATAATTATCTACTGAAAGGTTTCCTCCTGCGCTTTCAGTAGCTCTGTGTGAAATAGGCCAGTTTCTTGCTCTGTGTATGGGAGGGGAAGCAGGGGTGCCGGAACGTGAGCAGAGCTTGTGTGGGAGTGGTCGTTCTGTTTTTTTGTTTGTTGGGGAGGGGGGAGTATCTGTCAGTGTCTGCACTCCTCCATGTGGGGCTGTCGTTTGGTCGTCGAATAGTGACCTCAGTCTGTGTTTGTATCCTCCTTTTGGTGGGTGTAATTGAGTTGATCTTGGTGTACGTCTTTAAGAATCTCGACTCTTAGATGACGAAGTGACAAATAGATAACCTAAATGATAAGTTATTATTTTTTTCTAATTTTATATTGAAAGAAATATTTGTAGAGAGATAAAAAAGTAGATCATGAGGGAAATGGCCATGAAGTTAACTTTTCATATCACAATTCCTCTGTAAGAATTATCAGACAAAGACGAGCTTCAGTGATTTCTTTAGTTTGAAATATTCGATGGATGCAGTTTCTGTTGCCTCAGTTTTCTATGGCCTTATTGCAAACTGATCACCTTTGATTGGTCAAAAAAACAGTTGGAGATGTTAGTTTGGTCTTAGATCAGATCAAAACAAGTATGATTCTCCATTTTCTGACTAGTTATTTTGGACAAAATAATTCCGCTAATTGATACGGACAGTTTGGTTTGGGAGCTGTCAGTAATATTCTGTTGCTCTTTTTGCAGCCCACACTATAAAACAAACCCCGGAACTGACGACGTAATTTCCCTTTTCTTTAACATGCCGACGTCTCCTGGGGGAGTAGTTGAGTAGGGCTACTCTGGCTGATTAAGTGTTTAACTGCTCAACCAGCAGTGAGCGGCGGCTGGTATGTTGCTTCGTAGGCTCCTTCACTGCCAGCCCCGCTGCCCTCATGGTGATGGCTTCCCTGGAGTCAGAGGTCACTGAAATGCCTGCTCCATTATTCACAGTCTTCTCTTTTGTTCCAGTCGCCTGATATGGTTGATGACGTGCAGTTCATTGACGACGGCTCCGGCAAACCAGGTGAGGACTGGATCTACTTGATCTGATCTCAGAAACGGGCTTTGTAGAAGGGACGTGTGTGTGTGTGTGTGTGTGTAGAAAATGAGTGTATTTTATTTCTTACTCCATTTGTTCTATCCCTCTTGATTCAGGTGACTACCTGGGATAAGCAGCTCCTATTGGTAGGATCCTGTGTGTGTTTGTTTTATGGCTGTGTGTTCGTACAACTGAGTGTGTCTGGACAATGAGAGACGAGTGTGTTGGTTTGTGGAATAATGCTCTAACCAGCTTAAAGACGAGCTTCTAGCAGGGTGCTCCTCCGCTGCAGCAAGCGATGCCACAACCAAAGTAGAAGAGACAGTAGCAATTTCTAAACTAATAACGCTGCACTGACTGCATGAGTTTGTTGAGATTGTGAAAACATTTTAACGTCAGTATGTTCACGTCCACTGTGTTTTTCTAGTTAGTGTGAATGTGTGCACATGCAGCAGGGTTGTGAAGAGAACCCACCTCAAGTAACTAAAGATGCAAATGTTAGTTGCTAGCTAACATTTAAGGACAATGACAGACCTCAACCTTTGAGAGGCAGCAGCGTAAACCGACTTAACTTTAGGCAAACTGCTTGTTTTAGTCTGAAGTAACTATTTTAAGGTGTAAGGATGCAATGCCACATCTGATTATCTCGCCCACCTCTTCAGCTTTGTCATACACTACATGTAAAATCAATTTCAATTATGAAGAATGAACAACAGAAATTCAAATTCAAACACAGTCCCCTAGCGTGTTTCTGCTTTTGAGTCCTGCTCATTTCCAGCTGCTGATCTGAATGTGGGGCTTCTCTTGCAGGTATATGGGAACCATCTTCCTTTACTTCAGTCAGTGCAGCAGACACATTTTCTCTCCTGTTACCTTGATCTCTCTTCCTCTGTACAGCTGGCATTGGGGTTTATTTGTCAATTGGATTGTGCAAGTGCAACGCTGACGTTGTTCTGTTTGTTTTTGTGCTTGTCTAGGCTCCAGTGCCAGCCCTGAGGTTGAGGTTCCCTCCCCGCTACCTGCCACCTCAGCCCTGGAGGAGATGGCCCTGTACAGCAACAAGCGCAAACTGAGACAGGGCCGCCGCAGCCTGGAAACGGCCGTGCCCACGTAACAGCTCGTACCGAGAGAAGACACCCAAACACAAACATTTGCGTACACTGTGGAAGACTGATGATTCACGGGTGCATCCACAGGAGGTGCAGAGTCACTATACACTACACATAGCAAAGATTTACTCTCCCGTATATAACCACTGCAGAGACTACAACGCTGATAGTCGCCACACACTCACTCATATCCTGCGGATGAGTTGGCAAGTTGCAGCAGTCCCTCAAGGACAAGAAAGGTTTAGTGTTGTTAGCTAGGATTGCTACTTACAGATAATTCTTTTTTATGTTTTGTTATACACTCGTTTGCCTAGTAGAAGCTTGTCTTTTTTTAAAGGGAGGTGACCAAAGGTTTTAGTTTTTTCTCACCTCCAATGGTTTTGTTAGAAAAAAAAAAAACATACTGGAAGAGAAAAGAAATGGGTCATGATTAACTTCTTGAATATTTTCAGTGAATAGATTGTAAAATGTCACGGGTTTCATAAGACGGGTGGACAGGAGTGTATATATTAATTGAAGGGGAACATCCTGCTACCTTCACAATCACACATAGGTTTTTAAAAAATAATGTTATTGCACTGCCACAGCTTTTTAAAAAAAAAACACCTTAATTTATAGTTTTTAGCATTTTACTCAATTATTAAATCATCCAATTATTTTTGGTTTAAATTAATATGAGAAACGTCAATCTTCTTTTCGAACAACATGGTGCTAGTGCGAGGCTGGTGCCAGAGCCGGTTCAAAGCCGTTTTTTACTTGCAAACCTGTTAAGAAACTCCTTGCTGTGAATACTTTCACAGGATCGAGGGAAACCTAAAGCCACGTCATCACACGAATGTATTCATCCCGGCTTCTACGTCAATTCTGATGCCAAGCACAACAAGCACATTACCATGATGTCTCTTTAGAAATGTTGCTCCTGGCTTTGTGAGGCTACGTTTACATTCAACGTTCTCGTGCAGCCTGTTGCTACGCTAGTGATTATGTTCAGCACAAACTGTAATTAACGCTACCCAACCATGCTGGCCTAACAAAAGTAATATTAGCCTTTATTAGCTGTAGCCTTTACCTAGCTAATTAGCATTAAATCGATCATGTTGCCGTTATAAAAATCTATATTAAAAAGTGATTAATCTTTATAGCAAACAGTTAGTGCCACCTTATACCCAGATTCTTTTACAGGTCAGACAGAAAGAACTGGTTCTAAAGTGGACACTGGCTCTGAACCAGCCCTGAAACTGGCTCAGGGGAAAAGGGGTAATAATCAGACTTTCAGTTTTAAGTCATGAATTCAAAGCTCTGAACCTACATAGTGCATATCACGTTATATCATTCATTCTATTTTTATTATATTGTAGAAAGTGCGATCACACTGGAGACTGCAACTTTGAACAGGCAGTTTTAGAGATACTCAAATGTCCAGACTATGGAATATTAAAGTCTGGGAACATGCATTTTTAGCATAATTTATGAATCAACGGTACATACCCTGCTTACCCTTTAGTGGACTGTTCTTATTTCTTTTATTGTACAATGTGAATTATTCACTTGTATCCTTGCTTTATCTAGAGATGTTCAGAGTGATGTGAAGGTAGCAGGTGTTTATTTTTCTGTCTATGGGTAATTTAAATCTGATGCCACTGAAGATCTATTGTGTGAATAATGTACAAAAAGCAAAGTTTGGATGTAAAACTGAGCCAGTCTTGACAAAGACCGAGCCGAGTGTCTGGACAGGCTTGGTCTCAGAAATGCTCTCTGCATGTATATTGGTTTGTTAATGGGAGAGTGGCGAGAGGCTCAAATGATTGGAAATCCCTCAAGACATTAATCTCGTTCAGACATTGAGCTCACTGCTTGACATGCTGTCAGTTTCAGCATCTGACAGATATTTTTGCAGAATCACAGCATAGTAGCAATTATGTTAATTTAATGTAGGGTCTTCTAATTATAGCTTTTCATGTTGCTCTCACTGACTGAAATTCAGTTTGTTTTGCAATGGCTAATATCTCTTTAACTTACGGTAGGTAAGTCCTTTTTTTTCCAGATGGGTTTCACTACATTCTTAATGCAGTGTTTCAGATTTTTGTGTTCTTTTGTCTTGATGTCTCTTTGGGGGCTTTTACTTGCAAATAGGTCAGAGGGAGAGGGTCAGAAGTCCTAGGGTTAAGGGTTAGAGCTCATACAAGACTGTAACTAGTGAATTTGTACAACCAAAGAAGTCTATTTTGTGGTTCAGGAATAATAAATTTTACTTTTCATTTAAGAAGCTGATTCAGTGAGAAGTGTTTTTTTTTCGACGTCCAAACTTTTTACTACCCACATTCAAAACATTAAATATGCAAATCATACATTCCATCTTGAAGTGCTAATACAAGTAATTTTATTGATCCCGTGTGGAAACTGTTTTGCCTTTGTAGTAGTGGGTGCCATAGTTCATTAACCTTTGTTTGACCATAGAACTCACTTAACGGGCAGAACCGGAGAGACTTTCCCCTGTTCGGACCCTGCAGATGGGTTTATCGGCACAGGAGTCACACAGGTCAGCATCCTGCTGTTTCTCTGCCCAGGGGGAAAAAAACAAGGGTCAATTTTAACCTGTTAGAATAAATATTATTAGTAAATATCTATTCATAAATCAAAAGCTACACCTACCCTTTGCAGTGTCCTGCAGCGAGCATTGTAGAAGGACTGTTCACTGGACCTGTCACTAAGAGGGTTATTCTCCAGCTGCTCCGAACACTGTTGGTTGGTCTCGGTCTAAGAATGTGGGGGAAGTATATTTTCATGAAATACAATTTGTAGCACTGCAGCTTAATATGCTATTTATGTAAATGGGACACACTGTTGGTTGTTAAAAGCTTTCCAACTGGTGATCAACATTCTTCCCAAGTTATGAATGGAGTAAACTAGGAAGCATTTGTGCAGTTGGAGGTTTTGAACGCTCTTATATGTACGTGAAGACTGTTTCTCAGAGGAAGATGCTGTAAGGAATAAGATTATATGATGTGCAATCCTCCTAAAATTATTTGCTTATCCCCTCTGTAACCACATATAAAAACCACATATCACTGCTGCAGCTCAGGAGAACAGGAGTAAAAATCTTAAAAAGGTGTAACTTTGATGGATAAAGTTAATGTAGCTCAGTGCAACCTCTCAGACAGTTTGTTTACATGTTTAGATGGAATAAGAGCTGTAGAAAAGATTCTGAAATATCCATGATCTCTAACCACTTATCCTATTTGGGTCCCAGGGGCCTGAAGCCTGGAGCCTATCCCAGTTGCTGTCGGGCGAGAGGTGGGCTAAACCCTGGACAACTCAGCAGTATATCCCAGGGCCACAGAGAGACTCACAGACAAAACCATTCCACCTCACACCTACGAGCAACTGATTAACCTGACATGCGTGTTTTTGGACTGTGGGAGTAAACTCCATTACCCAGAGGAAACCCACACAAGCAACACGCAAATTAGCTGTGAGGTGGCAGTGCTAACCACTTCGCCAACGCGCTGCCCTATTCTGAAATATTCCTTTTATTTACAATTTCACTTTCAACAGAACAAAGCAAACCTAAAAGTCAACCATGAACTTCTTGAAGAAACTTAAGTTTTTAGAAAGACCTCCACAGTCTCCTGTGGGACTAGATCTTCTGTGCAAGACTAATAATCTCTCAAAGTTATCTGCAAGAGAGTGGGAAATATTTCATATGTTAGCTTAGGTACAAGAAGTGTTTGCAAATATGCCAATAAGCAGGTTACCACCAAGTTTTATCCTAGAGTGCCTTAGCTTTTGTGCATGCCACAGTTAATTTTTTCATAAGTTCATAAAAGGAAACCTAACAGTGCTTTAACCATTGAAAGGCTCTGTTTGCTTTAGAGGCAGCGCAGCCTCACATCTAGGTTTGCGACCTTCCTGTGCGGAGTTTCCACGCAGAATTCAGTCAGGTTACTCTGGCCTCCTCCCACAGTCCAAAGACGTGTATGTTAGGTTCACTCAAATTGCCAGTAAGTTTGAATAATTAATTAGTCAGACTGGCTGTGTGTCCAGGTTTTGCCCCACCTCTCGCCATGACAGTTGGGGTCAGTTCCAGCCTCCCCTTGACCCTTCACAGCGGTCACAGATTATGAATAGATGTTTGCTTTAGGGTTTGTAATCTATTTTTCTCCCCAGAACTCGATCCATAATTTGGGACTTTGGACTTTATGAATACAACTATGACAGTTAAATGTAAAACTGACTCACTTGTGCAAGGGTCTTATCTTTGGTTGTTTCCAGCTCCTCCTCAGGTAAAAGAAAAGTATTTTTATACCAGGTTTCAAATTCTGGGAATCAATCAGAGGAATATTATTTGTAAACCCTTGAGTGCAGACTGTGAGACTTATGCTATATTAATAAGTCAGCACATATATATATATATATAAGAAGATGTGGAGAACTTACCGGAGAGCAGACGAACCCTGCACTGATCCACGAGGTGTTGACAGTAGTTGACCTCTGCCTTGATGCTGTGCAGTGCCTCAAGTCTGTGGCGGTACAGGGCCTTCAGATCTCTAAGCTGCAAGATTAATGTGGCATCTGGCTCTCCTTCCACAAACGGACCTTTATAGAAAAATGCACAGATCAGACATCTTGGACATTGACATCCAGCTATACAAACTCAGACAAGCGCTGGACACACACAAAAAAATAACTTTGAAGAAACTAAATTGGTTTTAGAAGTGTCTACTTTAAAAACATTTAGTGTAGGAGACTATAAGTTTATTCTTGACAATGACAAAATATTCAACTTGAAGGTTCACCTAAAATGTTTCCGGAGCACATGACAACAAATATAATTTCTGTGAATTTTATCAGTGCAAAGTGAGGAGGAACAATTTAGGTGGGAAAAATCAAAATGAATTTTGCTTGGTACTTTCATGCCTTGTTAAAAAGCACAGAATCTATACAAAACTGGAATGAGAGTTTAACATTTTTGGAAGATTTCACGCAGCATCTGCCACAAACCATTTGTGTAACATACCTTGGGTTTCTTGTATATTTGTGTGCTGCTGTATGGTAGCCACTGTACAGTCAATCTTTCTCTTGATGGTGTTGACTTCCTCAGCGAGCTGCCGAAGAAGACTGCACGTTCCATCAACACGCCCTTGTTCTCCTTAAGGATGCCGTTTATTTTGCTGCCTTGGCCCAATTTAAAATCCTCGAATGCATCTGCCTTGGGTGGAGGAAACCTGGCCACATCAAGCAAAGCAAAGTTTAAAAAACACCACAGTACGACCAGTACCAGTGATATTTAAGCTGAACATTTAATGAATAGGACTACATTAATTTCATACACATGCTCAGGGTAAAAGGGTTCACTGCCAGGCTGTTGGGACTCCTGTGTGTCTGCACTCTCAGTATCTGGTTCTGCTTGTGTCACCTGTTGCTTCTCAGGAATCTGGACAGAATTCGGCTTTGATTTTGAGGCACTCTCCATTTGCTTCCTTGAAATAGGAGTTCCTTCTCCCTGTCTCTTGTTTTGGCTGGATAATCACAGTGGGCCATCAGGAAAAAATGTAAAATGTGCAAAAAGCTGATATGAAAATACATACACTTTTTTTTGTACCAGTTAAGTAAAGCAGATGCAATCTTCAAGCCCATTCTGAAACAATGTTATTTTGCATCTATCAAGTTTCAGAACCAAAGATGAATGTTTTTTTTCTTAGTTGGTCAGTTCATTATCTCCTGACTTGTAATGCTCAAGTTTTAATTCTGCTTAATAGCCTGTATATAAGTTGTTTACTAGCCACTGGCACTTCATTGTAATGAGTTTTTAATTTCACAATACTGCATCTTTCTGCTGAAAATTAGACTGAAAATCAATATATCTGCATTTATGAATATTATTACTTTTAAAAACACCATGAATATCAGCATTATTAAATGGCTTCAGTCTGAAATGTTCACTCACCTTGATTTCTCCCTGGACTTCATAGGTTTTTCTTTGGTTAAGTTTGTGTGCTGTTCCTGTTTCTGTGACTGAGCGGATGTCTCCACATCCTCATTAGAGCCTCTTGCATCCCACTCCTGCCATATTTACAACATAACATCTAATTAATTAGACAGGACTGTCACTGATACAGAGATGTAACTTTATATAAGGTGGCCTTAATCCTGACCTTGTTAGTTGAGGTCTTGGCACTTTGGTCTTTCTCAACCAAATTGTACGTCTGGCACAACTGAGCCATCACCTTCTGCTTCTGTTCCCTGCTCACAAACAAAGATAAACACCCTCAGTCATTCGCCATCAACCCCCCTCCATGCCCTGATACGTTGGAGTTGCAGATGATACTCACTGCACAGCAACCTTGAACTGGGCAAACACTGCATTCACCTGCCCGATACTTGTGATCTGTTTTTAGATGGCAGAGAGAAATATAAAAGCTTTTAAAGGACAACTCCAAACCAAAATGTGGTAGGGTAGACTGTATTAATAGTGGCATTTATTCTTATGTTCTCACACTGATTTCCTTCAGGCTTCCATCTATGTACCGCTCAACCTGGTTGTTGATCTCAGCCAGCTGAGCTTCAGACAATGGCTCATATGTGGTGGTAGGCCTCTTCATCTGGTCAATTAGAAGCATTTAAATTCCAAAACCAGCCAGCAGAAATATGTTTCTAATGTCTAACAAGAGGCACTTTGACTGGCTTATGTCCTACCATAATCTCCATGACGAAAATTACTCACACCAGCATGACATCATGTATTATAGCAGAACATAAAAACACGAAGCACTGTTTGACAGTTAAATCTATGAAGTGAATTTCCTATTTTAAATTTTTAACAAACATTGATTAATTTTAATTTTTTTTTTTTTCTATCTGGAGGTTTGAGCAATAAACCAGGGCAAAAGCCTAAAATATTATAATGATGGCTCTACTCACCAATGTATTGCAGATTGACAGCTCCTCTTTAAGCATCTGTACCTCCTTCTGCAGTTTCTTGATCTGAAGCTAAGCACAAGAGCAGATTAAATCCGTACAGTCGGATGACTGACACAGACAGCACAGCACCATGAACACAGTAGTTTTTTGTAACATATGAACTCACTGCTGGATCCACATGTTCATTAACTGCAGGGTCAGTCCGAACACACTTCATTCTGCTTGCAAAACGCAGAGTAGAAATCTGCAAGTATATGAATAATCATTCAGAGCTATAATGACTTTATTCGCAGTAAATGGATGCTTTTTTCTTAAATCTGATATATTTTTTTTGGAGTCCTTACCGTTTCTTCTATCTGCGAGGCCTCCCCATAAATATTGGCCACAAACACAGTGTTGCAGTTACCTCCTAGTTAAACATATTAGTATTATTATATACATTATGCCTCACTACAAGCAAAGGAGGCACCAGTGTTGACAAAAATTAAGTTGTCTCACCCAGTGAATCTTTGAGGGCATGTGTGAGTTTAGTCTGTCTGAAGGGAACATGTTCCCTGCGACTGTCTGCTAGAGCGAGGATGGCCTGCTCCAAGAATGACAAGGACTTGTTGATGTATGTGGCTTCCTTCAATATTTGACCCTCTGACTGGAAGGAGAGGAACGTAAAATACACCATGAAAAAACTGGGACAAGTGACTATGGGAGTAAACTATTACATGGCAAATCATAAAGGACTTTTCTTGTTTTACTTTGTCTAACAACATATGTGATTAATTCAAATGATCTAGCATGACTGGTGAGTGATAAAATGACTTCAGGCATTCTGAAACTCACCCCAGTCTTTCCCAGCCTCTCAGATCCAGCCAGATCTACTAGATTCAGCTTGGATGTGACGTACTTGGCATCAGACATAGTCCGTGAGCGAGACTGATGAAGAAAGTCATTAAGTCCTACTGAAATACTGGCTAATTACAGAGTGTGTAAAGGAATATGTTTAACACTAAAACTACATTAAATAAAACATGAATGTGATTGGAGACGTACCTCTATATGTACACTGAAGATACAGTGGGATCTGGAAGAATTTCTGTTCATGGCGTGAGAACCAATAATGCGATTCATTTCACCCTGAGTAGACAAATCGGTTATTTCACAACAGAAATCTTTAAACTTGGCAAATGAATCATTCAACAAACCACCAAATTTTATATTGTTTTAACAATGTTTATGTCCTTGCAAAATGTCTAGATGATAATTTTTATTTGTAAGGAGATACTAAATTCCATGGAATGTTCTGGCACATAAGCACAAAGGCCTCAGTAGGAACAAGTGCGATAAAATAAAATAATGAAGCTTTGGATGAGCAGGTTTTAACAGTGGTAAAACACCTCAAACAGTAGGTTCAGTGCATCCTCCTCTCTGTGAACTGGGTGAAGAGACAGACCTCTTATGAACACTCCTCTGCCCGGCTCTTCCATCACCACCATACCTCGGGAAAACTGTTGAGATGAGCCTTGCACTGACGACAACAGGTCCACCATGGTCTCATTGTAGATCTCAAGGTAAGACAGGTGCACTGAAAAGGAATACTCAGTCCTCTTCTCCACCTCCTGAAAAACCTAAATACAGTGTTACAGAAAATGAGTCAGATTTATTTAAGCCGGCGTTTCTAAGAAACCTCTTCACAAGATGAGTTACCTCTTGAAGGGCTCGGGGAATAATTCCTCTCTGCTTGTACAATCCCGTCGATCCTGTCATAGTGTAGGTTTTCCCCGCACCTGTCTGCCCAAAGCACATAACAGTACCTGACAGATACACAAAATAAAAAAGTACTACCTGAGTATTCCACTTATTGGCAGTTAAATTTAGTAAAGCTACAAAACTGGACATTATTGGCAATATATTCAAGAAAACGAAGGCCTTTATAGCATCACGTGAACCTGGATCAACAGATTTACCGTTATAGCCATCAAGTGCTCCTTGTACAACCTGTTGACACACTCTGGAATACACCTCCTCCTGGGACACATCCTGCAGGACCCCTTCCATCTGGAATGACAAGGGGCTCAGCAGCCCGTTTTTGGAGTTCTGGAGCCTTCTCGAGTCTTTTATGTAATAGATGTTTACTGTCTGAATGTTACAACACAAACACAGGAGTCATTTCCAAGCACATAACTGATGCATTAAATGGGCTCTATTGTGCCATGTCAGCTATCAATGCCCAGATGTAACAAGCCCAGCAAACAATGGCGTGATGAAGTCTTAGCACGTTGTTATTTACAGTGAGATCATTTCATAAATAGAAATGGTCTTTTTTTGTCTCTGCTAATGTCCCATTAGTTTGTTACGTAATTAACTGCCCCTGTGCTGCCACATTCAATGTCTGCAAAGAAAACGTGTATTTGTAAGTTGGCATCTGTCCAACGGTTCAGCTGACGCTCGTTTTCCGGCGTCACTCAGTTTGTCTACCTCAGCTAAACCCGCTGGCGTGAATCTGGCTCTCATCTAGTGACAATGGTGGTAGTTTTAAAGCGGACATTTACCTTCCCATCACGTAGACATTCGATCAGACCGTGAGCGAAGTTCGCGGTGGGTCTGAAGCGGACGAACACGGCGACCTGCCCGCTGCCCGCCTTCATTTCGCCCGTCTGCTACACGACGGACACACCGCGGAACATGGGGGGAAAGGAAAGTGTCACTCAAAAAAAAAAAAAAAATATTATAACCGAATCCACCTGGATGGGAAGTTTCTAGGCGACAGTGGGTCCTTCCAGCTCCAGTCCATCTTTGGCTTTCAGTTTACCATTCGAGTTGCCATGGCAACAACCGCGCGCCTACAGCCGAGCGCGCTCCCGCTTCCCGAGGTTCCTTTTTACAAAGGTGAATGAAAGTAACGGAGTTGACGTGGCGCCTTGTTCCGGTGCCGAAGACGCCGTGACGCCTAGTTTCACACAACATATAGGACCATATTGAAATATTGCACATTTCTGTCTCGCATAAATGGCAGCATTGAAACAAAATCCAGGATGATGTTTAAACAGTTAATAAAGAGAATGGAATTACTTGAAAATGATTTCATCATCTGTTTTTGATTGTGAATGGTACAAAACATGGCGCAACACATCAAATGTTGAAGCTGCTGAAGTTTTCCAAATATATGCTCATTTCAATTTGATGCAAACAACAAATAAAAAAAAAAAGTTCAAAACAATAGAAACTTTATAAAAATAGACATGGATGAATAAGTCACAACAAATGAGGTAAACTGTTAGAATCATATCATGCCTGGATATAAAAGGTAAGGAATGGGTAAAGCTATGTTCAAAGCTTCATAGTGTCTCTCAGGAAGAATGAAATCAAATGCCAACATCTGTGTGAGCAAAGTTTGTGGAAACAGACTTGAAGCTTTAACTACTGTTAAACGAGCCTCTATGAAAAAAATGAATTAAAGGAATAAATACTTTTATGAAACAAAGATGCTTGATTTTTATTTTTTTTTTACTTCCAAACTTTTTTTTAAGTGGTTTCTTGGAAAATAACACAAGTTGTTTTGATAAGAGTTGAACAAATAAGTCATGAATTAAGGCAATGTTCTGGCAAATGCAACTTTTGACCAAAGTATGATCTGATCAATAAAAGTATGTTTCAAAATAAATGTCAATGTCCTTTAGAAGGAAAAACAAACAATAAACCCCCCCTCTTTTTCTAACTACTCCCCTGCTAGCATGAACACTATAAAGGTGCATGTGCAAATAGGATATCGATTCATTTTCAAGATGAGAGTGTTCATCCTCTTCTGCTGTGCGATTGTTATTCCTCTGGCAAAATCGTCAGGAAAAATTCCTCTGTCATGTGGGAGTGAGGTACTGTAAAGAAAACAACTGATTATTAATAACTTCAATTTTAATTAAAAATTTAACTGTAAATATTTTTCGACAGTTTCGGTGTCATTGCAATACTCCTACTGAAGAACTAGTACTCGTTGCAAGTTAAGCTCTTAAGTGTTACTTAATGAACCTCAAATTAGTGAAGGAAAGTAAAACCCCCTAATTGAAAGCTAATTAATACCTCGCTAAATTTAATACAATTGCATTGCTAATGCTTAAATTTAAACCTCATATTTAACAAGCTAAGTCATCCAAATACTGAAGGGACTGAATCACAAGCGTTAGAGAGATAGCTGCAGGTTGTGCCTGGGTTTTGGATTGTTTGAGAGCTTCTCACATCGTGGCAAAACCGTTTGTTTGTTTCCGATCTATAATTAGCTCAATAGTTAAGTAAAAAATTATTTTACTGTAAAGAATTTCTGTTATTGATGTTGAAAAAACTTGCTTACTACTTACAGTATTAAGGTAACCACCGCACAGCTGTGCCATTTTGTAGTAATTTTACAAAATATATTAAGGAAAAGTTCAGCAATGTTGATCTTTCAGAGGGCAAAGGTTTGTGTCTGTGCGTTTGTTTGCACACCTTTCAGTTCTGGGTCAACAGAAAGAGAATCGATCCGCACTAAGCGCTCAGCAAAATGTGAATCTTTTCTATGCCTTATTACCAACACAGATGTTTTGCCACATACAAACAGGCCGAACCCTTCGTCTGTAGCGTGGATCCATGATCTCACTTAGAAGACCACGTTCCAGTTATTGTGGTTTGAACTGCAAATTGAATTTGAATTACATGCACATTGTAGTTTTCACAGTTTGAGTTTTAATTTCCTTAATAAAACATAAAATGTAATCAACTTAACAGATTCGAGTTTCTGAATTAATAACTTGTCACTGCTCTCCTTCGCTGCCAAACACAAATCATGTTGCAGCCATGTTATTCCAAGTGACTTCTTAATAGACTGTGTAGTTGGTCTTGTGACAGAGGATAAATGATTTACATTTTTCCTTTCAATTGTCAGTGCCCAATAGGCATCGGTGGCCCAATGGAGAATACAGAAGGATTTAACAATACAAACAATGCAACGGTGAGTAGAGGTGTTGTTTGCACTGCTTTGATTTGCTGAGATTGAACTCGATCTATAAGTCAGTTTCTTCACTTTGTTGAAATGTTAGCAAACGTTGTTATGTAAATCAATTAGTTAATGTAAATGTTAATGTAGTTAATCCATATATTGTCTCATGCAATTCCTCTCAGTCTCTATTAGATGATGTGTATTTGGCGCTGATATTTGTGTATTACCCTAAATTGTTGTGACAATCTGAAAAATGTTTCAAATTTGCAAATACACTAAAAACAGATTTACATTTATTCCTTCTTTTGGTGTACTGCATGAACATTTAAGGACTGCTGTCCATGCAGGATGTCCTGGTTCTTTGACGTCTACACAAAATAAGCAATAAGCACGACTAAAAGTATATTTGTCAGTAGCATTTTAATTTCCAAGAATTCAAGGTAAAGCAGGACTCTAAGTGTAATTAGTGTGCCACAATATATATCTATAAGAAAACAAAAGGTTAAGATTTTGGTGACTTGACATCCAAAGTGTGTAGAAACAAATAAACACTGTTTTTTGATAAATGTGTACATATTTTCTTATTCTAGTGAAATGTATTTTAATTTCAGCAAGAATCCATCAACAATGTGACAAAACCTGTTGTTATTGTAAGTATAATTATTACATGCTGAATAAAATATATATTAAATATTTACATAAATATACACACATACATACGCACACACACACACATATATATAAATAATAGTATATACACATATGTATACACACACACACATAAGTGTTGCTGTCTGTCTTCTCCTTCAGTGGAATGGTACCATAAAACCAATTGAAAACACTGCTGGATTTGCACCAGATGATGATTGAAAGGACCCCACGGTAAGAATCAACCTGAAATATTTGTTGATTTTGCATTTTTGAGTTGCAAGTTAAATAGCATCAAATTTGAAAACTGTATACTATTAATCTCATTAAGGTAGTTTCAACATGTACATATACTCACTGGCCACTTCATTAGATTCACCATCCTAGTATCAGCTTGAACTTCGTATATTTTAATATGAAAACATTAGACAGTTGCCGCAGATTTATCGTCCGCACATGCAGTAGGAAAATCTGCCTTTTCACCACATTCTAAATGCTTTATTGAAATTACACCTGATGAAGTTTGGAGCCATTTAAGCACAATGAAGTCCTTCTCAGATGATTTTAGCTTTTTAACATGGCTTGTCATCAACATGGCTGAACGGGTGTGCATAATAAAGTGGCCGGTAGTATAAGGATGCATCAAGGAGGAAACTGCACTTAACTGGTACTATTTCATTCAGCTTTTTGGTAGATATCATTTACGTCATCTTTTCCAGTTGACCCCGAGATGGTGAAAGCAGACCCGTGGAAGAGGGCTCAGCTCAACAGATGCAAACATATTTTAAGTCTTAATGGACTAATGTGCTACAAAACTATAATAACCTAATAAATCTGCTGCTCCATCGATATACTACTACTACTCCCAGGGTGTAGCGGTGTCAAAAAAGATCAACTCAATTCAATTAGTTTATTCTTTGACAAGGTTTAATACTGACAATACTAAACAGTGACATTTTTTATTTGTTTATCTGGGCAATTACTTTTTATGAAAAAGTATTGTCTATGCATTCAGTTAATTGAATTAGTTTGAGTTCTACTCTTGTTCAAAAACTACTAAATAAATAAATGGATTACACTTTTGTGCAACCTTTATTTCAATATTGTAAAAACTCAGTTTGAATAAATCTCACATGCACTTTGCTGTTGTAAACAGTTGCTGAAATGCCAAATAAAACTAATGCTCGAGAGGTGTAATCTTGTAAAAACTGTATCAGATTTTGTCCAAAGTTTTTAGAACTCCTGATACATTGTAAAGATGCTCACACACATACACACACTAAATAAAACCAAGGGTGTTTCAGAAAAGGTGTTCTTCAAAATAAAATCCTTTTTACATTTACATTTAGTCATTTGGCAGACGCTTTTATCCAAAGCGACCTACAAGTGAGCAAAAAGCAAAAAATCTTTGTTGATTTTATGAAAAATTCAAGTTCCAAAAAGGAATTTGTGGTGATCCTACACTGAAAGGCACATATTCTAGAATAAGCTAACAATACTGACCCACAGGATACACACCTGAACATTAATCCAGTTCCTTTTCACATTTCTAAGTATAACTGCTTGTCATAAAACATCATTTGTTTTTAAATACATGTAACTATGGCAAATTTGTATAAGCTAGCTGTTCTATTTTTATCTTAGTTACATTGGGTGGTTAACTGGCAGCGGAGAAGGCACTTGATCAAAAATTTTTACTAAACTTTTCTAGGGTTTTTCTGTCATTATGTAACTTCCTGATACAAAGCATTTCTAAAGCTGGAATACAGTTGCTTCAACAGAAGTAAAAAGCCCTTTAGAGCATGACAAAGACGAATGACGAAACAATTTAACTCTTTGGACAGAACTCAAAGCACTACAGTATGTCTGACTAAGACCGCACACTGCTCGTGATCTGCTAATGCCATCACTACTGCAAAGCATGGAAATTACTACAAGTGAAGCAAAAATCCACTCTACCACGAGCCAGGCAAGAGAGGTCTTGGTGCATAAGCCAATTTATTCTTAAAATAATAAGGATTATACTGCTGTGTTTGACTGGATATATTCTGGTTGTGTCAGAAACACTTCAGCAATGCAAAAAGACCTGATCTTGTTTTCAGATCAGGTCTTGGTAGTGTAACAAAATAACTAAAATTTAAAAGATCTGATTTCACTAATCAAGTGTCATGACATAAATTATGAAAAGTGTGATATGAAAAACATAAATCTAGATCAGAGCAGTATGGTGATGGAGTAGTTGGCGCTGCCAACTTACAGCTAGAAGTAAGTATGAGTATGAGTGTCTGTCTGTGTATTTCTCTGTGTTGGCCCCGAGTTAGACTGAAAACCTGTCAACGTTGGACCCCTCCTCCCACTCAATGAAAGCTTCTAGTGCCCCGCCACCCTGAACAGGAAAAGCGATTTAGATAATGGATGAATAGATAAATCCAGTTCCTTACCATTTTAAAAAGAGTTTTTCATGCAGAAGTACACTTAAAGCAAACATTTAACGTCTTGGAACAAGGGTTTTAAATATGACAAATTACAAAAGCTGTAGCCTAATTATGGGGAAATAGGCTCAACAAATATGCATATATTGGGTTAGAAACATCTGTGACCGTCTGCTATCAAACCAAAAACAATGAACGGTTGACAGACTGTCGGAGTAAACAATTTCACATTTGCCAAGAAAAATAAGTTGGACTTTGTTATTAAACTAGAACTGAAGCTCAAACATGTTTGCATTGCGTAACCGTAAGAGATTCCACCTACTGACATGGACTGTATAAAACAAGTGTGTTCGCACATAAAAGCCTAATTTGTGTTCAAGATGAAAGGGCTTGCTGTAGTCTGTTCGGTGGGGTTGGTTCTTGCAACCTTGGTAAGATATTGTTATAATACTGATGAATTTTCCCAGATGCATAGGAAATCTATTGATTATAAATAATTAACAGTGGTACTCCATTTATGCTAAATGTAATAATGCACCAGTCTTCTAGCTTGATTTGTGTTAACTAGAGCTGGGGCAAACTACATTGATCTTTCAGATTTAATTTAATGTACTATATACTGAACACTGTAAGACTACAGCTTAATTAGCAGTGAAGCACTAATCACAGGCTGCAAAGTCAGACTTAAAATTTTTATTTCTAGTAACATTTTGACTTTGATTTTTTTTTCATTTCAGCAAATCAGTAATTAAGCAGGTGCATGAATCGTACAATTGCTGTTTATTTTATTTGTTTATTTTACAGCTTTATTTAAACCTAAAGACAGTGAACAAAGAGTGGGCAAAATGATTATTATGAAAACAAACAGTGTTGTATAGTTATAATTAAATTAATCTGTTACACATTTTAATTTTAGGTTACTACTAACGATGCTTGGCCAGCTCCATTACCGGTAAGTCAAAAAAAAAAAAAAAAAACACGAAAGCAAAGGAGTAAATCTACTAATTTTCAATTCAAGCCCAGTCCCGTAATTTCAAACAACTTCGATTTGTTGGCAGTTCAAAACGAATCTATGCTCATTGCTGAGTCAACAGTATCACCCTGTCACCAGCAAGAGTAAACAGAGGACCTGGATTTCATAATCCTGAAAACCGTTGAGCTGTTGTACTTTTATGGTATTTAATGATTGATGATAATTTTTTAGTAAAAGTAAAATATGCAATAAAATTTAATATTTTAGGCTTAGAATTAAACACCTCTAAAGCTGTTACCTTGGATGTCTAAATACAAAGGGCATTTTGAAAGCACTTTAAATCAATGGGTAGATACTGTATGCAGAAGGTTTTTAATTAGCGTTAAAATATTTTTTTCCTTCATCTTAAGTAATTTTGTAGTGAGTTGTTAAATTAATTTCTTCTGAACCTTTAGGATGTTTGGCATCCATTGGGTAATCCTAAAGGTTTTCCGACTAAATCAACTGATGGAAATGTGACTGAGGTAAGAAACAATTCAGCAATCACCACAATTTCAATCTGTTTGCTGCAATTAAAACATTGTTTGAAGTTAACAATAACTTTGATAATCTGCAGAAACTAAAAATATTAGTTTGATTTGTTGTGATATACTTTAGATAGTTGTATACTTATCTGATATACTATACTTATCTAGTCACAGGCTGCAAAGTCAGACTTATTGCTGTCTCTATGAAACAGGTTTATTGTTTATTTTACAGTTTTCTTTAAACCTAAAGACAGTGAACAAAGAGTGGGCAAAAGGATTATTATGAGAACAACCAGTGTTGTGTAGTTATAATTAAATTCATCTGTTACACATTTCAATTCCAGGCTCCTAAGAAAGCTGTGACAACTACAAAACCATTAGAGGTAAGTCAAAAAGAAAAAATAAAAGCAAAGGAGAGTAAATCTACTCATTTTAATTAGTCCCGTAATTTCAAACAACTTAGATTTGTTGGCAGTTCAAAACGAATCTATGCTCATTGCTGAGTACAACAGTATCACCCTGTCACCAGCAAGAGTAAACAGAGGACCTGGATTTCATAATCCTGAAAACCGTTGTGCTGTTGTACTTTTATGGTATTTAATGATTGATGATAAATCTTTTTTTAATTAAAACCTAACCATTTCCAGTTTCTTGTAATTAGTGCTACATGCAAAAAAATTTATTATTTCAGGTTTAGAATAAACACCGCTAAAGCTGTTACCTTGGGATGTCTAAATACGAAGGGCACTTTAAATCAATGGGTAGATGTGCAGAAGTTTCTAAATTAGCGTTAACATATTTGTTTCCTTCATCTTAACTCATTATGTAGTGAGTTGCTAAATTAATTTCTTCTGAAACTTTAGCATATTTGGCATCCATTGGGTGATCGCAACGGTTTTGGACCAGCTGATGGAAATGTGACTGAGGTAAGAAACTATTCAGCACTCAAAACTATATTAGTTTGATTTGTTGTTATATAGTTTACGTAGTTGTATATTTATCTATTCATGGAAAGCAATAGTGAAATTCCAAATATTAACACGATTATTATTTAATAATAAAAGATAAAGTTTGTGATTATGGCTGGGACAACAGGTTAAGAAGTGTTTAGTTGTTTCACTGTTCTGTAAGTAGGAAGTTCCATTTTGGTTTATTAACAGCTTGTATAGGAGGACAAGTACTCATAACTCTACACGTTACGTGTTCCATTTCTACTAAAAATTAATCTGTACTGGTCATTTGGTACATTTACATTTAGTCATCTGGCAGACACTTTTATCCAAAGCAACTTACAATTGAGGTACAAGGCAGCAAAATTCTAAGGCAAGGAGAAAACATCCAAGGAAAGTGCTATCAGGAGTTTTACATTTCATGACGTGCAAGTACAAGTAAGGAAAGAATGTTTTTTTCAGCAGTGTTCTCTTTTCAGCAGTGTTTATGAATATTGGGAGAGAGGTTTGCTGAGCGTGCAAAGGCAGCACAGGTAACTGAAAATGGGTCAGTTAAATGCGCTAGCAGGAGGTCTCTTACTTGGTCCCTGAATGTCCAGGTTCATCAGTGAAGTCTCGAGGATCATCATTGGACAAGTGACTCATCTTCTATCACTGATATAGACTAAAACTCAGTGTTCCCAAGAGAAGGGTGACTTCAAAAGAAGTAAAAAGCCTTTAAGAGCATGACAAAGAAGACTTTCTTGTCTGATGACACAAAATTTAACTTTGGGTAGAACTCAAAGCATTAACACCAGGCACTGCTCATAATCTACTGATGCCATCACTGTTGCAAAGCACGGCGTCGACAGTCTGAGTGGAAGGGACTAAAAACTGTCTAGAATTACAATAAGGATGAATGCAGCTAATTACGTAGGTTGTTCTTTGCTGTCGAGTAATAATTTTTTCTCTGCTGCTTAGATTGGCTGGATATATTCTAGCTGTTTTAGACACATTTGCCCAAAAAACCTATGGAAGAATTCTGACCAAGGTGTAAAGAAAATAACTGCTTTTATTTACATTTAGTTATTTAGCAGATTAATTTATTCAAAGCGACTTAGAAGGTACAAGGCAAGCAAAAAATCTGAATCAAGGAGAGAACATCAAAGCAAAGTGCTATCTGTGAGATGAGATGCATGTACAAGAAAAGAGCATAAAGGTTTTTTTTAAGGCCAAAGAAAGATGTGGAAGAGTTCTGTTTTCAGCAGTTTTTTAAATATTGAAAGTGAGGTCGCTGAGCGTGCAGAGTATGGCAGCTTCTTCCACCATCATGGGATCACTGAGAATTTAATCCAAAGCTTTATTTAGCATATATGAAATTAGCTGTTGTAAATGTAAAAATTACAGGCAAATAAAACATTCTGTAATTACTAAATTTAAGTAATACTCAATATTTCACTATTAAAAATATTTTTTAAGTTTTTGGTGACAATCAAAAAATGTTTAAAAGTGGAATGTTGCTGAATTTAAGGTAAATCTCAAAATCAAAGGGTAAAAAAATCCTATAATCTTCAAACTTAGAATTAAATCCTATTTAAAATTGTAATTTCATGTAATAAGTAATGCAACTGTTAATTTCTCCTGTTATTAAAGTTTCACCATTTAATTAAAATAAATAAGAAAAACATATTTTTGAGCAGGATGTTTTGTTTTTTCTGGGGTGTATAAAGTAAACAATAAAAGGACTAGAAATGCATTTTATTGCCTTAAATGTTTTAAATTACGCAAAAATTAATGAAAGTTGTAATAAAGCTTCTATTTTGCATCACACTGCTTTCCTATGAAACAGGATAGATTTTAATTTTGCTGCTGTGAACTGTAAAGATATTAAAGGAAAAAGCAAAGATAGACTGTGAGATAATTTCTTTTGTGTAAATAAGTACATGTTTTCTCATTCAAGTGCTATGCTTTTTGATTTTAGGTAGCAGGTGTGAACGGTGGACACAATGAAACTGTACATGTGGGTAACTTTTATAGAATAAACTAATCCTTAACATATAATTACATTTCTTTGGAGGAGGAGGTGGGAGAGATTAAATGTAACGGCTGACTTTGACACAAAGTATTAACTTCACAGATTAAAATATATGTCTTTAATAACGGATGAGTTCATTTCTGCATAATGATTAAAAAGCTCCAAATTGTTGGATTTTGTCTTCTCCTTCAGTTGAATGCTACCATGAAACCAGATGAGAATTCTGCTGGGATCGACCAAACACCAGTTGTTGAAGTGAGCTTGACAGTAAGAAATTGCTCAGAAATAACAGACAGCAAATATAAAAAGATAGCCATAAATACTGGTAAATTTCTCAACGTGCTGCAAAACAAATAGGATCTATTCTGAAAACTGAGTGCTAATAATCTTGACATTTTTGAGTATGTACATACAAGTGTGTTTAACAGAGGCACAGCAAATGTGTTTCCTGGTTTGGTTGTTCGGGTTATATTCCAGAGAGATAAATTTAAACACCTGGTTATTTCCAATTTCAAACTGACGCCCAGTAGGATTACCGTAGTAAATAATTGTTATAATTAATCTTTATCTACACTTTAACCTGTATGCTCGGCAGGTATTGTTATGACCATGAGTAGGGCTCTACTAATGGCCAGTTCACAGACTGCTTAAGAATCTTGAGCTTATAGCAGCTGCTTTTGTGAATGAGATAGCTGTAGTAGAAGAAGACTGGGCAAGTTTAAATTTTCTAGACTTCGACAGCTTTATCCACATGCAATATTACTTATGGACACCAGCATTTATTCAGTCGATAAAGGCTTAACAATTTATTAACTTGGGCCCCTGAATTTTAAACTATCGGCCTTTGTCCGGAAACACTGTGCATAACATGTAAAGATTGGGACATAGCAGATTATTTTATAGCCAGGTCACACTCTTCTTTTTAAATTGCAGTAAAGCTGACAAAAAAAAATAAAAAAAATAATCATATTTCTTATTTCAAGGCACAAAAAGTCTTCAAAAACAACTCAAATTTTGAGTTTTGCAGCTGTTTTTCTGTGATAGTAAAATGAATATGAGTTTCTTCTTCTCAGACAACACCAATGCATAACCCAAATACATGGGCCACAATTGATATAAACACAATTAAGCTAAATTTGTTATGATATGATACAAGCGTAAGGTCCCTTCCAAAGTGATTCACTTTGGCCAATTTAAATATTTTTTTAAGCTTCAAACCAACCATTATATAAAGTGTTTTTAATACAGTGGTGGAACTAAGTACATTCGCTCAAGTTACACTTCAATATATTTTCAAAATAAATGTAGTAATTTCGTTTCACTTAACTATAATTTGAGGGAAATACTGTGGCATTTGTACTGCTACACTTATTGGACGGCTTTAGTTACTTTTAGATACAGAGTCTTAATTGACAACATAAATCAATTCAAAGATTATGACAGATATTTTTTTCTGGATTATTGTGATTATTTAAGTTATTACCTATATTACATTCACCTGTCAGAATATTAGCTCAGATCCGCATTTACAGTTGCAATAGTGATGTTTACAGGGGAACATTATAAACCGGAAGTAGTATATGGTTCTTAAAATTTACTTCAACACTTTTCGTAGAATAGTTTAAGAATAAACTTTTGATAAATTTACTTAAGTAAATCACCAAACACTTGGTTTTCGACAACTAAAATGACAGTCAAAGCAGAAATAAAACATGAAGTTTTTATCACCAGTAAACTGCGGACGCACCTGCTTCAATACTGACCTGGGTTTTTTACGGAGAAGCTGCGGACTTACACACAGTTACGTTAACACTACCTCCGTTCATCATAAACAACAAAAATAATTTTGTCCTTGTCTATAACATTAGCTTTTAGCTTCAGTCCCCGCCACTCACCAGCCAACATGTCAGCTAATGTGGGCTGAACGTAGCTGCTAACACTAGCACTGTTAGCACGGTTCACGTTACCTGGCTCCGCTGACCGTCTGAGTTTATTCCTCCTTCACCTTCAAACATGAGTAGCTATATTTGCTGTCTGCTTTTTAAGCAGAGGTTGTATCATTAATATCTTCATTTTTTGGCGGAGTGTAAAATACCTTGACTTTGGAGTTAGCTGACGTTAGCTAGCACAAGTAGCACTGTGAGGTAGCCACCGACGTGTTCTCGTGCCGGTGTGAGGTCGCTAGCAGGTGGTTTGTGATTGGATGCTGATTGGAGAAGGTGCGTAAACACACGCGCGCAGGACAACAAAGCGGAGCACCGAGAACAGTGACAAGAAAGTTACAAAAAATCGTTTTGACAGTAGCGTCAATTCAACAGTGATTTATTTTCTACGTAATATAGTTTCAATCTGGGGTTTTCCACACATGCAGCCGTTCGACTCCCCTGAGTTTGCGTGTTCTCCCTGTGCTTGCACTGATTTACTCCAGGTACTCCAGGCTTCAGTTCAAAAACATCCATGTAACATATAACACATCTTAGAAGAATTGGAGACGATACTTCGCCTGCAGGATTAATGCGATTAAAGCGGTTAAGGTAATGGGTGGATGGATAAATCCAGCTCATCGCCATTTTAAACAGCCTTCCATGCACAACTACACTACACAAGCAACAATTACAAGTCTTAGAACAAGAGTTGTATTTTCTTGACACTGTAAAACCTGTATTTCCCAACTGCCAAAACACTGAAAAGTTGACAGGCTCCGTTATTAATTATTGTTTTTTTAATCCACGTGTTATACATTTCAATTTCAGGCTACTTAAAAAGATGATATGCCAGCTCCACAAGTTAATAAAGAAAAAATTGTAGTGGTATGCAAAAACAAAGAGTAAATCTATAAATTTTCAAGTCAAATACGGAAAACTTAATTTTTTTTTTTACAATTCAAACCAGATCTATGCTCATTGTTGTGTACAACAGTGTCACCCTGTGGCCGGGACAGGTAAACAGAGGATGTGAATTTCATAGTTCAAAAATAACATTGTGCCATTTTACAATGTTAGAACAAACAGCTCTAAAGATGTTACATTATGGATGTGTATATTATGGAGTACATTTTACAAGCAAATTAATCAACAAGTAGACAAGAATAAGTATTTGAAATTACATCAGCATTCTTTTCTCCTCATAGCCTTAACTTGTTATACAAGTAAGTTGCTAAATTGTTTTCCTTTTAATCTTCTAGGATATTTGGACTGTATTGTAAAGTCCTAAAGATTTTTGACCTGAACCAACTGATGGAAATGTTAACGTAGGCCACTTTCAGTACTCACTACAGTTTACATTTGTACGATGCCGGAACTAAAATAGTGCTTAACCTTAAAAACTAATTTGATAATGTGTAGAAGTTATTTAAAAATATTAGATTGACTTTAATGTTTATTTTTCAGGGGAAGGAAAACTGAATGAAAACAGAAGGACCTGCCGGATGGCACAAGTGACCATTTGCTAACTCTGTGTTAGTGTTGCTTTCACTTTGAAATAAACATTCCAAGCCTGTTTTATGAGAAAAGTTTCTTTATTTGTTAATAAGCCGTCTTTTTATTCCAAAAAGAGCTGAAACTTTTGATAATTTTGACAACTGGATAAATGAACACCTACTCGGACAAAATGAGACACCACAGGTATGAAGTATGTAAATATGGTTGGGACAGCAGGTTAACACAAGTATTTAGTTGACAAATGCTGAACACATTTTCTGGAAAAAGAGACAATGTGTAGAAGTTCCAACGTTTTACTTTACAGATTCAGACAAAACCTAGGTCACAAGGATTGCTTTATTTTTTTTGTCTTAGGCTGTTCTTTTCATCCCAAGAATTATCTATGTTCACACAGTGTCTCAACACTCCCTGACATATTTTATGTAAAGGACAAAAACAGACTATAAATCTATTTTTTTTCCACACTTCATAATATAACTGCTTGTAATAAATCCCAATTTGATCTAAACTGGGCTAATTACTGTTTTGTTAGGGGGAAGTTTGTTTTTGGTTTGGTAACAGTTTTTTTTTTAAGACAAGTAATATGCACAAGCAATCTGTTCTACACGGTACAATGAGGGATGAGGCAGTTTGATTATCTATGAGGAAAAGCCTTGATTTAAAAAAAATTAAAATGGGGTTGAAATGCACCACTTTAGACACTATGTGCAACCAACCTCAACAAATATCCATTTAAAGTAGTCTTCTATCTGTGACCATCTGTTGTCAAACCATAGTAAAAGTACTGACATTTTTGACAGTGGTTTCAGATAGAAACAACTTTAATTTCTCTTTTGCCAACGTCTACGGAGACCAAAATCAAGAAGTGAATTTGAAAGACAATTAGTAGCTGTAATCATCAGGCAAACTACAACAGCACTACATTCTTAAACATAGGGATTATTTTTCTTTTGTATGTTTTTCGTTTGCTTCACAGAGTGGTGAGATCCATAAGCAGGCGACAGCCCGTGAGACAACAAGCAAAGTTCTCTGACAAAGCAGTTTTTCTCCATAAGTAAGGCCACTTTATATAGAAATTCTAAATGAGGACCGTAACCTAATGCTTCTTGTCCGTTGATGTTTGCAGAATGTCGTCATGATGGAGAAATAAAAAACAACAAAGCTTCAAGTTTCTAAATCAACGAGCCTGATGGGCTAGCTTGTATGTAGAAGGGGTTGGTGTTTGCCCCATTCACCACCACAGCAAAAAAGAAAAGCTCAGTCTACATGGTCACCACCAGCTTTGCCGCTGAGGTAGTATCCCCACTCCCAAAACCCCAACCGCAACTCAAAAACACCCCCCAAACATAACCATGTGCGATTGGGTTGTAACGATCTTGCAAAAAAATAGATATTTTCACAGAAGTTTGTAAAATCATCTTGCCTAAAGTCATCTTCAATCCTCTGTGGCGTTATCGAAGCAAGTTGAAGTCCAGAGAGAAGTTGTGCCATACAACTGCTGCTCTGAGTACAAACCACAAAGGACAACTACATTGTCTTTTGTTGCTGCTGCAGTGTTGTACGTTTGGGTGTATTTTGCCATTTCCTTTTCAATTATTCCCTCTTTCAACAGCCCCTTCAGATGTAGTCCTTTAGCTTTGCCATCCAAATGTGTGTAAAATGTGTTTAATGAGTATGTGTATGTGTGTGTGGCTGTGTGTTTGTATGAGTAACCAGTGTGGTGATGGTGGCAGCTCGAGCTCTGTCAGGACTGCGGTCCACACCGCTGGAGTTCAGCTTCCGTAAATGGGCTGGGCAGGACCAAGCTGGAGGGGCCAGGGGACGGAGGGAAGCGGCGCTACTTATCCCCCAGGATAGCATACTGGTTGTCAAGCTGCAAGTGCTGCATAGAAGCGCCACTGGTCTCCTCTCTGCCACGGTTCCTGTGTTTTACAACTTCAAATGTCTTCTCAATTTCTCTGTCCCTGAAATGCAGAAATTGCAATTGGCCTTTTTTTTAAATATATAATTTATAGAATCTACAGCAAAGAACCAATAAGGTAAATTTAACAGACAGTCTGATTAATAAAATACTTTTTATTTGCTACTATGGACAAATATAGCATTTAATCAAGATCTTCAACCATTCTAAACCTTCCAACCGACAACCAGTCTTACTTGAAATCTACGTACTTGCGCGTCTCCACATGCTTGGCAGTGGCCAGTAGAGAGGGGAACTGTGTGTCACTGAAGATCTCAGGAGGACCCTGGTTCTGGACTCGTCTGGTGGTAGGCAGCCGAGCCCCTGGAGGGCGATATACACCAGAGGGCTTCGCTTCAGGCACCTCTACATCCTCTGAGAAAAAAGAAATAAACTTAATTAGACGAAGCCAGAATTTTAGGCAGAAATCCTAATGGAAGTATGGAGTATGTATGATTGTTTCATAAGAATATAAAAACATTTAGTTGAGTGACTTGGAATGCATGGGAAAACTTTGCTGTCATATACTTGTATGATCCAAGTGCCACAATTAACTTGACTTAATAAAAATACGAGCCCACTAAATACAGAAAATTAACACAATGAGAAGCCCACCTGAAGTGTTTAGAATAATGTTGTTGGTAATAACAATATTACTACTGACACTTTCACTTAATTCTTATGGCATGTTTCCCACTACCACAATGCTATGCAGCACGCAATTATCAGTTATATATAAAACTGTGCTTTAATAGATTAAACTTTAGAAGGTTTTAACTGTTGTACAAATATTACCCATTTATTTTACATGTCATAGCTCCTTATATTTCTAAATCCTTGAACATTCTGATTATTATCAGGTTTACATAAAAATATAACAAATTTCCAGTGTTCTCAGACACTCCCTATACAGGACAAGAATTCTGTAATGGGAATGAGAGCTGAATTTGATTAACTCACCAACAAGGGCAACAGGAGGAGGAGGAGCAACACCAGACTTATTCCAGGGGCCTGACACTTTGTCTCCACTGATGAGAATTATCTCTCCATCCTCACCAACCTCCTCCTTCTCATATTCCTCTTCCTCTTTTTCATCACTGCAAACAAACAACCACAAAACAGTCACTTGAAGGTAAAAGGGTTTTGTCATTTATGGCAAACTAGGATGCCTGATATAAATGTTCTCTTCTGATGCGTTTATGTTCACCCAAGTTTAGTTTTTGATACAATAGTGCACTATTTTTAATATTAAAAACTTAGGACGTAAACAGAAATGAGGAGGTCTTCAGGTGGGGTAATTCTGTCATTAAACCTAAAGCACGGTGGGTGCCAACAGCTTTGTTTGGAGACGACACAGTCTTTGCGGACACTGAGCCACAACAGCCCAATATTTATTTTATTCTCACCTCATCTGTAAAGCTTGGAGCCGAAGCCCGGTGTAGTCCACTTCTTTCTGTTCAAATTCTTTCCATTCCTCGTCCTCCTAGGCAAATGGAGACATTATTCCAAAGTACAAAACAGTACAACTGCATTTTATTTACCAATTATCAGTGTTAAATAAAGATCAACTATCAATTCAGCATTTAAAACGTAAATTATAGTAGTAGTCAGGCCTACCCCCTACAGGGAGAGTGGTCTATGTAGAAGCAATTTTTAGAATTGTGAAGCATTTATAAAATATTAGAAATTGAAGACAAAAGGGCATAGAAACAAACAAACCCACACAAAAAAATGGGTGCTTTATGTCAAAACATATCAAAAACCACTATACTTAGATCTTACAAACCTGTGCCACATTAATCCATCTTTTTTCAAAAAACATTTGGCCACATCTTCCCCCAAAAAATTGTCACTTAGCTCAAAAGTAGTTGAACTTCGCCACCATCGTAATACTTAATTTAAACGTATTAATTACAATTTAGCTGTGTCACCCAACATCTCCATGATGCGATATGAAAACTGAAAAGCTGTTAGGAGCAGAAACTTGTGACAAATGGCGGATCGGCCTAGTTCGGCAAGCCACGACTCAACGAGGAAAATGACAGCTTCCCCACGTCTGCACAAGGCCAGTGTCAGCATGTCAGCAAATACGTGGAACTCAAGGGTTTCTGTCTAATACTGACACGACAATCGGCTTTATTAGCCCGCTGATGCAACGGTAAAAGCTGCAAGAAAAGCCCGAAACGCGCGCTGTGCTGCCTTTCTGTCAGCCTGCGTGCCTGGGGAAACCATATGCTAGCTTTCAACCAACGTCTTCTCCCCTTTCGACACATGGACATCCACGGTTTGCCCTTCACACGTGGATAAAAGGCGAGATAACGGCCCGCGAACCGGTTATTGTAAGGAGGAATGAGAAAAGATGACGGAGATACAAAACTTGACAGACACCGGCGTCTGCTAATAGCGCCGCTCGGGCAAAAAGTTCCCGGAGAGCAGCGTTTACCTTCTCGATCTGCGCGTCCTGACTCTCGTTTTTCGCCGACTTCTCCTTCTCCTTCTTGTTTTTTTTCATCGCACTGGACGCAGGCCCGGCCGCGACCTCCTTGCCCTTCCCTTTCTCTTTCTTCTTCTTTTTATCTCGCTTGGCAAAGAAATCATCCAGACTCTTCTCTGTAGGTACATCCGCCATTTTCAAAGAGCAACGTTAAACTGGTTAGCGAAACGAGCAATGACAAACGTAAAAATCCGCTCTCAGAAAGTGAGGACAGCTGGTCAAACAATCGGGGGAGATGGAGTTATTCCTCGGTTTAACAGTTTAACTCCTGATACAGGCTGATAAAAATGTCCAACCTTGCTCCCCGACTGAATCGTTAGCTACCCTGTCAACCATGCCATGCACGGGCTATTTGATAAATCTGGACCATCACCCGGAAGAACTTGGGCGCCGAGCCGGATGTAATAGCTGCCTTACAAAATAAAAGCCAAATAAAACATAATTAGTGCGCAATCACACTCTTAATGTTTGCAGTAATTATTATTATTATTATTATTATTATTATTATTATTATTGTTGTTGTTGTTGTTGTTGTTGTTAAAGCTAGAAACACCGTTCTAGCTCTCAACAGCTCGATGTTGTTAAAACATGTTTGGAGATGTTGTCCATTGATTTGTGTGCTGATAGTTAATCGAGAATAATTTATATAAATATTTTACGTGATTTTCGTTTTGCATTGAGCTCTATGGGAGCCTTTGATGCCTTTCATGTGGAGGGTTCCAGTTACTTTCTGTGCTGATAGCTAATTGTCTTTCATGCTTTCACACATGAAAGGCATCAGACATTCCGTTTTACTTCCAGCTTTAGCATTACTCATGCAGGTTGTAAAACTGTGGAGATGGAAAACTTGTGACATAATGTTTTTTGCAGTAGTTTTAATTAAATCTTACAGCTGCAAAAACTTCAGGGATTCCAATCTCACTCCGGCAAAGGCTTCAGACGCTGCAGCAGCTGTTTGTAGCAGCTAACTTTCAACAATGACACTCATTTTCTTCAGGAAAGGCAGCATTTGAATTATATTTAACATAATAATATTTTTTAAACTGTTTAACTTATTTAAACTATCATAACAGCTGCATAAATAGTATACAGTTAAGTTCCTTGCAGCAGTAGTGTTACTAAATGAGAATATGTATTAATATATATGTATAAAAAAAAAATAAAAACATTTAAATAAATTACAAACCCACCTTGTTGCACATTAGATAGTGTTTCATTGAATGGATTAACTGCACATAGATCCAGGATCCAGTAAAATAGGTGATATTGCATTGACAACATGTCCAACTGTTGAGCTGTGTTTAAGTTGCTGGCATTATTAAAGATGGGAAAGTTCTTGCAGTATAATTTCTATGGAAAGTACACACAGCTAGTGAACTACTTAGTCCGCTCTAGTACAACAGCTTTATAATAAATGCCTTCTTCATGTAGGTTGAAATGCTTGTTTTTAATTTGTTGTTGAGGTGTTGATTTGACTGTGCGCCAATGTAAGTGTATTTTTAAGGTTTGTAATGATAACACAGAACATGAGATTTATTGTGGGGACTGTTACCTTATGTGTTAGTTTTAACTGTTTGTACGTCAGCTTTGTGCATGTGGACCAAACTAGCCAAAAAATATTTAAACATATTCATTTACAATTATTTATTCATTTTTATTAATGGTTTGCCAGATTTTTCCATCACTTCTGGAAACACCACTCACAACAAATTAGGCTTCTCCTCAGCAGGAAAACGGGCTTGTAAACAGATTAATGAATTGATGTCATATTCCTAGAGCTTGAGGTCACTTGACCACTGCTGCACAAAGAGAAAATTCCAGCTCACTGCATCAATAGATTTGCTGTAGTCGGCAAGATTGTTTACACTGCTTTGTTATATAACCAATAGCTGTGATATCAAACTCAACATACTCAGGTTAAATGCTCAACATCCCTGTTTTGGACTGTTTGAGAAGGAATCAGACAAACAGAACAGTCCATGTTTTTGTCTGTTTTATTGCTCAGCAGTAAAAATTACAGTGTTTACTATAGTACAAAAAATACATAATGTTGAACACTGCTCCACCGTGCCACTGAACATTTTGTAAAATATCCACGTTTTGAGCGTGCAAAACAACAAGCCCAGCTGTGAGCATCCAATGCAGCAAATATCAATATGTTTAACTGTGTTATTCACCATCACCATTTGAATCAGTGATTTTAAAAAAGCATCGCACAATGCAGAAAATCTTTAGCGACAATAGAGGCAGGCAGCATTGATTATTGAATAAAACTGCAGCAATGCTAAAACAGGTGATAGAAGGACCACACGTCAACTGCTTCCGTATGTGCTCACAGTAAATATGCAGCAGACATTATTCATCTCAGTGTTTTTATTGATCAGGATCTCTAACACATATTATGTGGCCCAGCGAGTAATTGACAATCATTCAACATTTAACAAACACAACTTGCATTGATGGACAAAACACATTATTTTGTGAAGGGAAACACTTATAACTGCAAGGATTGGTCTAATAGTTTCCAACAGCGCAGATAAACTCTCTCAAACTGGACTATACCCAGTAGCCACTTCACGATACAGACAGGAGACCGACAGACAGACAGACAGAAGTACATACAGAGGCACACACACACACACACAGATACAAAGTCTTGCTTAATCTAAAGTAAAAGTGTTACTTGGTTAAGGGGGGCAGCACATTTGAACTCTTCCATCCACACTTTACAATCCGTGCACACACACACACACTCAGTATGATGACATGCGGGAAGAAGCCATTCACACATACACACATACTCATATATGTGTAAAGGGCCAACATATGGAATTAAGACATCTATGTGGTCCCTCATAGGAGAAGCTGGTGACACAATAGGGGGGAAGCCATTTTAACCATCAATTACATCTGACTGACGGATTCACCATCCCAAAACTGCCAGATAAAGACCTCAAATGACCATTAACATCTGGGCCCGTGTTTATCAAACTGCTCAAAAATAAAAGTTAGAATCCTCCACTTTTACTTATACTCACGATCTTAAGATTTATAATCTTACAATTCAACAAATTTCCTATGAGTTCAAAGTTTAGAAAACATTTAGCTAATCACATGTGAGTCCTGCTATGGAGTGTCTAAAATATAATTGGCCACAGTGATTTAATACATGCCTGAATATACTATTTGTACTTCATAGGACTTTTTCTTGTTTTTGCATTTTCTAGCAGTGTACACAATTAAACTGGCATTTATCTACTGAACACACTCACTTTCCTCTCAGCTTCACTATCTGCGCTTATTACAGTGGTGCTACATTTTCAAGTAGCCTCCCTACATATTCTAGTACTAAGTTTTCTCTGATGTACCTTCTCTAACAACAGCAAAGTTCTTTCCTGCAACAGTTTTGTTATATTTTGATTAAATTTGATATGTGATATATATGGATTATAATCCATTATTGGTTTTCTTTATAATGTATTTGATTCCTGTTAAAACCGTTTTTTAAAGTTTCATTTTATGCTTTTAAAGCATATTCTGGCTCTTTAGATCCTGGATATAAGGGTGCCATGAAAAGAAAATGCACCGTGGTGTCTAGTTGGCTGTTTCTAGTCAAAGCATACATGTAATTAATAATGTGAGCACTTGAGAATTGCTTTTAAAGATTATTCTTGCACTTTGCTGTACGTAAGGGTAAGCTGCATTGTAAAGGTGTCTGATGACTCTTTTTATATTTTTTGGAGAATCATGTATTTCTTAGAAGTTTGATAAATACAGACCCTGATTTCATACTCTATATACTATTCCCCCCAAAAGTATAGGTGCTATATTCAAGTTCAACAGGCTATAAGTATTTTGGAATAGATCTTAAAGAAAAATAAAACGAAAAAGAACAGCTTTAAATGGTTTCATAGCATGTCTCTCGCTCTCTCTCTAAAGCAGGTTTCATGTGGCAGCATCCACAGTGCAATCACCATCAAGCCACTGTAATGAAACAAAACAACATATACTCTGTGTTTTATAAAGACAATAAAAACCCTTTATCACAATTAAGCCTTTTGTAGAAAATGTACATCAGAAAAATATGCAAGTGCATCCTCATAGTAAATAGTCTTGTTTACATCACTCTTCTTTCAGGTTGCTCTTTGTATTTATAATACAGTATAAAGTCAAAGTCTCTGAATATTTACCACATTTATAAAATAGACAATTACAGCAGAGGGAGTGGAATGGGAGGATCCAGTAGTGCCTCTCTTGTTCTGTCTCTAGATGGCAGAAGCTTTGTCTCTGTTGATGAAGAGGGTCTCCTGGCAGAAAGGGTTAACCAGGACCACACTGCTCCCGCTGTAGTCTCCATTAGGGGGTAGACAGGTGTCATGCTCCTGCAAATGCACATGCACACGAGGAAAGAAATTTAAGTGCACCGTTAAACAATGGCTGTGAGTCATGATTCATGCTTCAGGCCTCACCATTAGGGCACATGCTGCAGTCTACTGTATATAAGTCACACTACAGACAGTGAGCAGAGTCAGGCGGGTTAATGTGGAAGCCAACGGAATAAAATATGGGTTTGGTGCACCCCGGAGCTTTTAAGGAGATGTTGAACAAAGATATCTGACAATGCTAGATGAATAGAGATACAAAGGGAGGCAGAGGGGAAGATGTGAAAAAGCTTCACAAGTGGAGAGACAAAAGGGAGGGATGACTCGAGGGAACAGTGGTGAGTCAGCAGTAATGAGGCAGTGCTGGAGAAGGGAGGTGTGGAAACAAAATGATTGGTTTTGCAGCAGGAATGAACCCGTTTTATCAGTACGTTCCAATCAAACACTAACACGGTCATTTAGGTTTATAATCATTTCTCCCTATTGCACTAGGGAAGCTACGAGGCTCCTGCTCTACACAGACACGTAAATAGGAGGAAAAAAACAACACCTGGGTGTCACCAGGGACATTCTATACACGATCCAACCTCAGCGTCTCTCTTCTGTCTCCCAGACATATGGCCAAGGAGTGCAAATTATACAACAGAGGAAGAATAAGAGCAAAAAAAAAAAACACAGCCACTGGACATATGATGATAAAAACATGCAAAATGAACAAAATAATAACAAATAACCATGAGTCAGGAAAGAAAATGAGGCAGATGACAGAAATGCATGACTGCTATACACTACAATTTCCAACAGATGGCGCTGTCACGCACCAAAAAGCTCAGATGTTGCGAAAGCAGATGAAATAAAGCACCATGCAGTATGAATGGCAACATTTAGTCTAATGTATAATTAATCATAACAAAAAGCAAATATCATGTCAAACCGGACAGAAAGAAAAACAAGAATCACATTGATAACTTAAAACTTACAAATGGAAACATTTGGCAGCAACATTTAGGTTTTTATTAACAGCATTTATAGGTTTAATTACTTTGCAACAGTACAAAGACACGGAATTTAGCAGTGTGTAATAGTGGCTAAAAATTATAAACAATACACCATAAATGGGATGGGTACCTTTGCCCTAGTAACTAATATAGATATAAAGGTTTTACAAAAGCTCATCTAATCTTGTTTTGTTAAATAATTCTGTTTTTCAGTGATCAGTGACCTAAGAGGTCCACTATTTGAAAAAAATTCTACCTTTTTTTTCCGACAATAGTATTTGGACCAGGCTTTTTATTTATTAATGATTTAATAAGACTCTTTGGTGAAATATGTATATGAAATATTTGTTAGCTAAGAATATACTGTATCCTTAATAGAATATTTCTGATAATATTTGGTGAGTTTTTAAAATGCGTCTTTTAGGAATTTGTGGATCATCTCAACATGATTTGTGTTGCACGTTAGATTGTATCTCTGGAAATCAGAATGAATTGACTAATAATTTACTGTAATAATGATATTCACACAAGCCAAACGATACTGTACTATTAGCCTGTTCTTACACATTTTGTGGGAATAAAGCTGAAAATGTTAATTTCATCAGTAATTTGAGTAATTCCATCAGCTAGTGGGGATTGTACCTTATGATAGAAAATTGTGCATCAGTACTCTAACAGATTTCTTTTGCTTGTTCTGACTAGCATCCCCATAAATTGCAGTAATAGAGTCAAGCTCAAGTGCACTTCGGAGGACCTTGAGGCTTGCTGGAGGAGACTGGACTCGGATCCTCCTGTTGTTTCCATACTCATTAAAAGCCCTCTGCTGACAGGTACTGAAACATCAACTAAATGTCCCACCACTTGAGTTTGCAGTGATGTACACTCATGTGCCGGTAGTTTGTACCTCACTCTCCAGAGTGTGTATTTCTCTGGGCAGCTCCACGGCGTGCCTGCTGAAGTAATCCATGGTGATGGCGTTGTTCCAGTAGCTGAGGTTGTTCTCCTGACTTGACGACTTCTTCTTCCTCCTCATACAGCACACAGTCAACAGCACAGCTACAGCAGGCAGAGGCAGGAAACGAAAACGAGAGTTAGTACAGTGGCTGAAAAGCAACTGCTTCAAATAGCCCCTGAAAACGCCCACACTAGCTGCTCAGGTAGAGGCTGTCATGTTTCAGGACAACATGCCACCGGTACCGCAGAACTCCAAAGTGCGGTTGAAAGAAAAACGTCCACATTAGAATACTGTTAGAAATGTGTACTGGTGATGTGTCGCGTCGTAATTTTGAGCTATTTGACACAACCAAGCTGTCAGCTCTCGCGAAAACAAACAGCAAGGAGAAACTTTACACACAATATTATCAAAGTAAGCATGAAGGATTTATTTCTCCATCTCTAGCAGACCAAAATCCAAAAGACTGGGACTTTGCTTACGATGCAGCACCTACTGCTCCCTGGGAACAGACTGTATCTACCGTGCTCTTATGTTATTACACTATAATCAATCCAATTTAATGCAAAAAGATCAGGCCCTGAAAGGTGTCTGGAGGTTACAAAAAGGACTCTAGGAAATGTACAGTAATGAAATCAAACTGAGGCAACTTTGTGCAGTTGATCACGTTATCCTCTTTGTACACAAGGCCAAACTTCCCTTTACAGTTTTATCCAACAATTTATTGCAGTGATTCAATGTATTTTGTAATTTTGAAAGACAGAGACTGGGCCAGCTGCTCTTTGTGCTAAACCAAGCTAAGCCGCTGCTGGGTAAACTGTAGATTTGTATTTTGCATATTAATATGAGTGGTATAGCCACTAGACACAAAACATGTGTTTTAAAATTTTGGATCAGTTTAGCCCCTTTGCATTTGTTATTTAATCTTTTTCAAGCTGTTCTGAGATTACTTACAACATGAGGACACGGGCACGCTGATGGCCAGCACGATCCACACAATGTCCATCCTGCTCAAGCAGATTTCCATGCGGGACGGCGGGGGGTCCACGGTGGGGCCCGAGCTGTTTCCGGCTGCCCAGGGGTCTTGGGTGGTGGCGGGCACCTGCCGGTTCAGAAAGTTCCCGCTGGCGGAGGAAGAGGCCTCCGAGCTGTTCCCCTGAGCAGACGCCCCCTCAGTTGAGCTGTTAGAGAGGAGCCTTCCATCTGCAGTTTGGTTCACCAACAAGTCCCCTCGATGGAGACCGTCCGTGCTGTTCCCTCGAACATCCAGACTGTAACCACCCGTAGAAGTCTCACCGGTTGACGCGTTGCTGTTTGAGATGACTGTAGTTTTGAAGCTCAGCTCAGTGGAGGGGGCTTCAGTGGACACAGGAGTACTGTGTGGTGGGCTTATGGCCGGGGAAACGGAGCTTGACTGTTGCTCGCTCACTTCACGCACCTCCCTCAGATTGACAGTGTAGCGTGCAGCCCCCTCTGGAACCCCCCTGAGCTTCCTGAGGCCAAGTGCAGGAGCACCGTCTATTGATGAAAATAAAAGTGAGGAGGCCCGCAGATCTGCAACATACTGGCTGGGGTCAGCGGGTTCCTTCACATTCTGAGGCTCTACATGGTTTGCAGTGAGTGCATCTCTTCTGTCTGATCCAGAGCTGGATATGCGAGCCAAGGGGTTTGGAGCCCCTCTGGCAGTAGATTCCACATCTATATTCGGGATCACTGTGCTGGGAAATTTGGGGCTGCTGCTACTGGCCTGGTTAGTGCCGACAGTAACTGGGTTATGGGCTCGCAGGACACTGACCAACTTGCGTATGTGACCTTGGTCTACAATATCAGAGCTTGACTCCAGGGGCTGATTCATGTGGCTTTCAGTGCTCACAGTGTTTGGGGTGACAGTATTTGTGTCATGAATAGGCGGGACTTCAAGCACCATGCTGGAGGTTTGGGTGTTGTGAAGCCAGGCTGAGCGATGGAGGGCGACATTAGGGAGCATGATGTTTGAAGGCTGAATGCCTCCTTTGGGGGACCATTCCCCACTACTGGAGCCATCCTGATACCAGTCCAGGTGAGGAGGTTTAGGGGGAAACAGGGGGTTGCTGTGGGCAGGTGCCATGGAGACAGAGTCCTGGGGCGTCTGGCTGAGGTACAGCCCCTGTGCTGATGACACCAGTCCTACTGGCATTGCTAGGAATGCCAGAACACCTAAAAATCACAAAATCAGAGAAAAAACTGCTTCATGAATTGTTTCTGATTGCTCCTCTATCCTACAATGCAAAGCTTGATGAGCCCGGCAGTTAAATATCAACTGCTAAGGTGTTTAAAAGAGACATGTAGCCTTGTCCCGCATTCATTAAGCTCCTCAGCCTTTAATCTACTGAACCGCACTGTTCGTCACTCACCTAGTTTAAACTAGATTGCTTTATTAACCACATTATTCACTAGTTCCACTTAGTGGAACAGTGTGTCTATAAGGTGGCTTTTCAATGAGGTGATAAAAAAACAAGACACATGAATGCCGTTGTCATTCAATCTTATTAATTTCCAGTTTTTAAAAATAAGTTTCTCTTTGTCGCCAAGACCCAGTGTTGAACAGAACACGAGTAAAAATGCAGCTGTCATTTGGTTTTCGGCGCCGTAAGACAAAAATCATATTTCCACAGTGGATTCATGACAGTGTTAATGTCAGAGCAGCCTACTTTAAATGCTAAAGCCACCTTCACGAAGGTGACAGATTCACTTTCTTGAGCTCAATCCAATAAGGAGGCTGTGTCATGGCATCAGCAAACATCTGTGGATGATATCGGTCCTATTATCTAGATGGCGTAAGTCACAGGAGGGAAGCAAACGCAGGAGCCTATTAATTTCTAGTTTTTTTCGCCCTCTCCACCTCTTATTGACACCGTTAAACACCACTAATGTGACACATTAGCAGAGTTCCCATTGGACCGTTTATATGCATTCAGCTCAGAACACAACAGGCAGAAACACAAACCTGACATCCTTTAAATCCTGTCTGAATGATGTTATGTGGCGTGTTTGAGCCACACGATTACATTGGGTTCTTGAATTATTTTAACACAAAGTAGCATTATATGGTTTTGTCCAAACCATAATTGATTTAATTGCTTTAAAGCTATAATTCAATATTTTTCATACTGCCAACAAACCCTTAATCAAGAATTCATTTAATGTAATATTTTGAAAACAAAAATGCACACACACGTTTGCCTTTCTATACTTACACTACTTGACATGATACAATCCCCAGCCCCTTATTCAACCCTATCCAAAAACCTTATTCGAACCCTGACCATGAAAGCCAGTCTTCCCCTCAGAAAGCCCTTTGAAGTTGTGTGGACCCGCCAAAATGTCCTCACACCAATGGTATTATCAAAAACGTGTCCACAGAAGGCTATAAAGACAAGCCCCCCCACGCACACACACACACCCAGACTTGGATATACCGACTTTCTTGCTTGTGTGAAAGAAAAGCCTCCGAGAGAAAGGCAAAAAGCCAAGGCTCCGACATGAAAAAATAAAAATATACGAACGTGTGCATGCCCACCTTGCACAGTTGGGAGGAGGCAGTGAGAGGGTTGTTTTGGGATTCATATAACTCTCCCCCACAAGACAGGATTTAAAAAAAAAACATCCCGACTAAACCCATGCTACTGGGATGCTGTGGTCATTGTTTAACTATTGTCCTCCCTCAGTAACTATGGAAACCAAGTTTTTTATTTGCAAGAGGGGCAGAGGAGGAGAGGAGAAAATGGTTTAACATGTTAAAAATAAAAAGACACAAAAAACTATAAATATATTTTAAAAAGTTGCCAACATGTAATAGGTACACTTAAATTTCTTTGCCCTTCCTGTCTGTTCACTGTAGGATTTAAAATACGCCACAGAAGCGATGACTATTTAAATTAAGCTCCTGAATCATTAATCATATTCCTCCATACTCAATCACACAGACGACTAGGAGAGAAGGTGCCCCCACTGTCTTCCATTAACCAAGCCTGTCACGTCCCAAATCCGTGGAGCCCACACCAGACCCATCACGGAGGAGATAACACACATGGCCGTCGCTGATTTATGACTGCTCGTCTTTGTCGAGATGGTCCTTTAGCGAAGGAACACAGACGAACCCAAGCCATCGAAGCCAAAGTGTTTGGGCTGTGGTTGATCATCAATAACAGTAATAACAGTAGGCACATTAGGACAAATGCACAGGAGACGCCCATTTCAGATGCTCACAAGACAATGTGGTGAGCAATAAAACAGGAGGAGAGAAAAAAACAAAAGGATAAATAATAAAATACATAATATAGGAAAGGTGCCCCACGCATCTCTGTGCTGATGGTGGTGGAGACAATGGCTTTTTCAATGCTAAAAAGGAAACTAAAAGAGATCAGAGAGGCCAATTAGGAGTGAGGATGTTTACCACGATGTGATCTGGCCTGAGTCACGCCTTCAATCATTATCCAGATCTGCCTGACACATCCTGGCAACCTGACACTCTGCTGCTACTAAATAAAACACAACAGCCACACAGTTATATCTGAAATGGACAAATCAAATGCTCCGGCACACGGACGAAGACAAACACACTGTTTTGATTTGGATAGATAACTCGTAACTTACTCAGAAAATACAATTTCAACTTGATCTTTAGCAACACGGAGCTTTGTGGCGATGCAGTTTTGGAGAAACTCTGCTTTTTTAGGTTGGCTTGTTCTCGACATCTGACTGCCCATATACTGTATTCATTAGTGCCGATAAGATTCTGTATCAGACACTGTGTTGGGATCTGAGGTTAATCAGAATGTGTGAGACTTCTTGTTTGACTTCAATCTCGCTATCTCATCATTAGAGGTCAAAATAACAAGCCAATACACGTGTTTCCTGGCACCGCGTCAGTGTGTCTGCACATATGCAAGAGGCAGAAAATAAATGAGGGCTTTTTCAGTGCACAAATCACAGAATTAATAGCGGAAAGGAACAGCAGAAGTAGCCATTAGCAGCTAGCAATTAGGGTTAGGGCCTTGGGAGTGAAAGTAGCTGTGCCCGATGATATCGTCAATAATATACTGATGTAATTCCTCCCTCTGGAGAGGATGTGTCATCCTGCAGTGCTGACGACACAGTTGCTTGCATAAGCAAACTGCTTAAATTCAGAGAGGAACCATCAGAGAAACTCCCTGTGATGAGAAATAACTGGTAAATGGCCAAACCGCCGCCAACGTACAGCAACTGAGCATCTTCAGTTTGCCTCAATAGGCAGGTTTAAGAAGTAATAAATAAATGGAACATGGAGCAGTGGAGCAGTGAGTAACATCAGCCTCTTTATTTTTAAGTAAATCCAGCTCCCTGCTGTGAGTCCTCCATTTGTGTAACTAGAAAGCCATCTGCCTGGATCTATACAGTGTTGTTGAATTGTTGTCTGCAGGGATTACTTGTCCATCACTGTGTGTTTTTTGTCACTGGTGGTCCCAACAGTTGTGCATCTGGACGGACGGCAGAGAGAAAGGCACAGGGAGTGAATTAACAAGAGAAATGATCGAAAAAAGCCACAGATGTGAACTTTATGAACATCCATTACTGAGTTGAAGCACTGGGAAGGAAATTAGAAAATAGGATGGAAAAGGGTAAGAATAGAAAGGTTGGACACGCTGGGAAAATGTGCAAAGAAAAGGCCACAGATGCCGGGCAGAGTAAAAGAGGGAGACGGGTGGGTGTTTCATCAGCAACGAGACAAAAATCAGAAAGGTTGGATTAGACACATTAGATCGAGAACCAAAAAGGACATTCAAGAAAGAATAAGGCGTGACAGTTGTGGGAATGTAGGAGGCACTGTGTCAAACATTTGCCATGCTCAGCAGCACGATTTCTTCCACCATCGAGCTCGTTGGCTGTTTTTAGCTCGACGTGATATTTTCTCACACGCACAAAAACACCCACAAACACAATCAGGCCATTTAGAGGAGCGTCAACAAAAGACACGAGGTGGCAAGCAGCAAAAATTTAGAGAATCCTCACGCACAAGAAGACAATAAAGAGCTAAATTAAAACGGTGAGATTTGAGGCGCGACGGTGACCTGAAGGTCTTTTGCCTTGTCCGTGATTACCGGGACTGAAGGGCAGCACACAGCGACAACTGTTATCACTCACACCAACCTGTTGCATACATTGTCTTTATCAGCCAGCTGATTCTCTCAGAGCTGCACATGCTAATATCTCGGAGACAAACAACCTCAAGGTAAGATCGCTGTGAGATTATTCCATTTATTTGACTAATGGGGCCTGTACCTGTTTTCCATTAACTAAGTTCAGGGTGTAAGGAAGGAGGGGCAATTTATGCAGGAAACCTGCTGAATTAGGGCTCTTTGGAATTCATAGGAAGCCAGTGACATCCGTTGAAGTCCTCCATTGTTGCCAATGGGGACATCAATAAATCATGTTGCAAAGCAGGGATGCTGTGCACTGATCCAGTGCAGGCTTTGTCCCACCAATCCTTCTCTATTAGGCTCAATACCAGGGGACAGGAGCCAGTCAGAGGGCCTGCGACACAATTTAAACTTACACTAGTGTGATAGAAAACAGGGCTGAGGAGATTCTGCATCATAAGCCTACACTGTAATCCCAGTATGACGAATTCACCAGCCTAATCGCTCACACCTGAGCACTTAGTCCGAGGTCTGCCAGCCTGGCCGCACAATCAATTCTGAGGGACGCTGCTCCCCACACAGGGCGGGACATTTATCTTACGTTTTCCAGGGGTCACCTCACGCTTTGGGCAACGGAGAGCGACGCGCCTCGAACGTGCGCAGCGACAAACTGCCTATGAAGCAAGTGCTGATGTCAGGCTGGTTGTGCTGCATCATCGGCAGGCAGCTGGCAGTGTCGCTTTTTAAATTGGACGCTCTACAGGAAGCCAAAAATAGAAGCTGCAAAATCATCCATCAATGGGGCTTGTGATGGTTCGTCAGGCTGCTCCTCTGAACTGTTACTGCTCTGTCATCTCCCTGCTCAGTACAGCATGGCATGGAATAAAAGAGAGAGCGGATAGTGGATAAAACGCACGCACAATCTGAGGTCACCGGAACCCATGAAAGTGCCATGTCACGACCATGTCAGACTGACCTTGAGCAAGACACAGAACCTTTGTCACATCCAATAAAAATCATTAATTGCATGCTTGAGATGTCAATGCACAGAATTACTGTAGGTCCACCTAATGATCTAATGGGATAAACGTGTATAACGGCTGGTTTGGAAGCCCCAGGGCACTGAACCATAACCAATAATTAAAGACGTCGTCCTCACTGCCCGGCCGACCCTCGGTTGATCACATTTAGCCTCGTTTATGTTAATCACAGGAACTCTCCAGTAGCAGATAAACCTCCATGGGATTCCCCACAAATCCCCCAGGGCAAATGGAGGAGGTTTTATCTACAGTGCTCATCAGAATACCAATAAGCCTTTATCATACACACACACACTTCACAGCTCTGCTGCCTCAGTGCAAAATTAACACATTTTGAGAATAAAGGCCTTGTGCCAAAAAAAAAAGTTATCATAAGCCTTAAATGGGACGTCTGTTGAAGGTAGGCGGAGCCTTTATTTTTAAGCCTTACTAACCGTCAGAGTGAGCCGCAGAAACGGGTCAGATCCATCAGTTTCAGGTGGATAAAACCTCTTATCAGCTGTCCGACTTACTGCTGCCACCACTGGATTCTCACGCCTGGACTGACTTCAGTGGACCTGCTGCAGGACTATCAGTACTACTACCGCCTAAATTATTACTACCACTGATTGTAGCTGGGAACGCAAACAGGGTGTTGAGAGATCACTTCCCTGGACAAATAAAAGCTAAAAAAAAATACACCTCCCTCTTGCTTTTACTGCTACTACTCCTCCTCCTGCGACTGGTGCATCTCCTTCACACTCCGAGCTGCACCGAGGCTACAAATGTAAACCTACTCACTGTTCAAAATAAACCTTGTTTAAGATATTTTTAATTCTGTGAATCACTTTTCCGTTTGCGGGACGCTGTTCTCTCGTAATTGTTGTCCACACAGACACCTGCCGTGAAACAACTCGTGAGTCTAAATCTGTTTAATCAGTGAAGATAGTCATTTTAAAATCTGCATGTTCCTTACGTTATGAGGATAGTTAAACATAGCACTAAATTACTCACGGTAGTTTCGTAATGTTCATTAAGCTGCACTGACTTTAAAACTAAAATTAAAGGGGTGATGCCCATAGTCAAACATTTTATACCCACCTGCACCTTGGAGGAATAAAATGAATTGATTAGTTTCTAAACTCGTTCCACGATATAACATCACATTAAACATTTATCGTGAACCCCTGGTGTCATGATCATTTTGTGTTTCTCTGAAAATAACAGCATTTGTTGCCTTTTTATTTGGATCTTTAAGGGGCCACACAACCCGCTTAGGCACAAAGCAGAGCTGCTTAAACAGAGAGTTAACAGATCAATGTTATCAGCTACTGTAAAAAAACATTTCCACGAGCATCATTTTTAAGCATGGAGATGTCGGTGACTCTGACATCTGATCAGATGTGTTTTTCTCTCTTTTCTGCATCTTTGTACCTGGTTTGTCGCAGCACACAGTTTCTGTTATTAACATTTTTCATTCAACATTCATATGATTCATTAAACTCAGGGTCAAGAAATAAAACTGAAAGTGTGCTCGCCTGATCATCTATTTTACACTAAAATGAAACATTTCCTTCCTCTTCTCACTTAGGAATCACAACTGTCTTTATACTTTACATGGAAAACATACGGGCGTTTTGATGGAGTGCCATCTTTACAGTAGCACAAACAGGCAAATTCCTTTGGTTTGTTCCTGGGTGTGGTCGTCTGCCACTACGGGCCGAGTGTCTGTCTCATGGGAGGAAACGGATAGATAGGACAGGCATCCTGTGGACCGCTGGGACGCCCTTGGACGAGAACTGGATGGGCGGACTGGCGCAGAGGCGAAGGGCCGGAGCGTGGAGGGGCAGGGGGTGGAGGGCTCTACAGATGTGAGCCGTGCGATAAGAGCGAAAGCTTTCTTAACAGGATAATGGCTTCCTGTTTGATTTCTCAGCAAATTGTTTGTCAAGTTACAGCAGCTTAGAACAGAGAAGCGTTTATCTGGGAATCAGGCAAAGGGAGAACGTTAAAAACAGAACAACAAAGAGTCCTTTGGCTGTTTATTGGGATAATGGGCTAGAAACAGCGACTGACAGCAGCCACATATCGGACAGGAAGGAGAAACTTTAAACAGGAAGTTCTTTGGAATCTGGAGACAACACTGAATTACAAGCCTGCACTTACATAACTCCAGTGTTTTCCAAAGTATTTTAACATTTTCATCAGACCTAAAGAAACATCAAACTGCTGCAACAATTTTTTATTTATACAAGACACAAAGCCAGATTGAGAGATTGCTCGGTCCTTGCGTCGAACAACCAGTCTTAGGAAGTGGACGTCTAAAAGCAATGTGCCTTATTTATTGGGCTTTGCTTTAAAGATCCAGATGCCAGACAGAATTTAATTAGCTGCAAACAAAGAGTACACCAAGTTATCGTCATTGATTTCTGTGTACTTTGTCCTCACAGCATGTAGACATAAGTATAGAGCATTGACAGACTTGAAAATGAGAAAATGCTGAAGACAGAAGAGCAGAAGCACCGTACATGGCGACCATGTCCGGCATCTCCGTTCTCTCCCCTCTCCTGCAGCCTGAGGATGTTGGGGCACATCTGTCTTCTACAGATGGCTGGTCCAGAGAGAGAAATTATACACATGCCCGTATCACACACGGGCAGAGATCTGATGTGCATCTCTCAGCTCTGCCCACAGTAAAATGGATGAGGTGTAATGTACCTGAGGAAGCTCAGACTTCAGCTCGATCTGTGACTGAACGCATGAAAGCAAGTGTGGGCGCTGTGCTTATGAGGACTGGATTCACCAGGACAAAAATATGGTCTCAATATAACCTCTTTACAAAGCTTGTCTGCAGTTTGACTCAGTACAAACCCCCTTTTTTTTTTTAGATTAAACTCCTGCAAAGTGACCTCGCGCCACCTTTAAGCTGCAGCTTAGAGCACTTGCTCACAGCAGTTCTCTCCAAGTTTATCACTTCTCAGGGATTGAGGCAGATTTGTTAGAGCCAACCTGTGACTCTGCTGTCCCGAGGTGGAGCTTGGGGGTGCATACTAAATCATCAGCCTGGTTTAGTTAACCGTGCAAGAGCCTGCGAGTCCTGATGTGGCCCCCATGCTACGCGTTCATGTGACATTCTGAACGAGTAGCCTGTCACAGCTTTGTTCACCTATTCCCAGAGCCTTGATCCCATCCTTTGAGTCCTTTAAAGAAAGATGGGCTGTTAGTATAACAGGAGCTAATGGGATTCAGCACTGTGTGTACAATATCTGATGTCTACTGGGGCTCCCTGAAGCTGTTCAGGGTTTCCAGTGAAAGAGGAATAATGTTTCGTTCAGGAGCACACAGGCATCCAAGAGAAGCAAGGCCTGTAGTTTCCAACACAGCAGAATTTCTACAAGCTACTTATCTGGAAAAAAAGATTCCCACCCTCATCAACAAGCTAAACATTTTAATAGTTTGATGACAAACTAAATTAAGATTTATTCTAATGTTTGAATCTCTCAAAGCAATAAAAATCTTCTCAGATGGATTCTGATGAATGAATCTTTTGTGCAAAATGAGGTCCATGTTATATGCAGCTAAACGGCCATTTGTTCCACACTGGCACTGGGTTTTCTCCAAATATTTTCTCGTCTCTCTGCATATGCAATGCCCACTTGGCTGCAGATAAGCGAGACCCTACAAATGCCCTCGTCCCCTCTCCCCTTTGGGCCCACTCACTCAGCAGCTGGCAGCGCAGGATCTGCAGGCTTGTCTTCATGGTATCATGTGATCCGGCTCCTCCTCCACAGTGCTCATGGTGCTCTGGTACACAAAGAACAAAAAAAAAAACGAAGAGAGGTAAGATAAAACTCAGTGCTCAGGTAACAAAAATCACATTTAAGTCACGACCATCTCACTGTGATAGACTGTGATTACATCTGGGCAGGTTTACATAGAGCAGACAAGGAGAAGAAGGCAGTTTAATCTTTGTAATGACCTCCACAGCAGATAATCTCAACTACATATAACTTACATTTCATTATAAAAGAGCGAAAAAAGAACTGCAGCGATGGTCGGCTTCACCCGTGAGGCTTCGAATCAGAATTGGCATTCGGCAGGCAGCAGTGGTCAGTAAAACCAATTATGGAGCATTAAACATTGACCAGCGAGCCTCGTTCTGAGATAGCCACCGCGTGCATGTCAGCGAGACAAGAACCCGAGGGCGCTCTTTAGGAGAATGACTCACTGATGGCCTTCGAAATAAAAGGCCACACACACACACACGCTCTTTTCACTCCTGGGGTGCGTGCGCATGTTTGCTTCGCTTTGTGGAAATGTGCCCCCACGCCACTCACCTGCACAATCCACAGAAGCAGACCCGTACTTCTAAAGAAGTGTGTTCAAACACATACACGCACTCGCCTAAGCACCCTTCACACTACCTGCATGAATAATCTGTTGTGACTGTGACATGTGAAATTGGATTTACGCCCCCCCCCAGGACGAGGGCTCCGGTTGCAGCCGACCTATGTTTATGTGGGAGATGTGAGTAAGAAGCGGGACAGACAACAAAGGCTGGAGGGAGTGATCCTCTCATAAGGCTGGATTTCTCATAAATTCAGCTCTGCTCTTGACAAACAGAGGCAACAGAGAATCTCTCCATCGCTCTCTATATAATTAAAAGTATAAATAATGGATTCAACATTGTTTGTTTGTCTTTTACAAAGACAATACCAATCGTCTCATTATATAAAAACACAACATACAAAATGTACATAGAGTATAAAATAATAATCCATATATGGGTGGTTAGAATGATTTGTAAAATTTGAATTTTTATAGACACAAATAAACAAAAGATGAACCTGTGGAACCCGAACATTGTACGGATGTTTTCTAAAAATCTAGTTAGCAAAACAGGATGTAAACACAATAGGCAGAAAAAATTTGACCAATTGTTTCAAGCTTCATATTTCTGTTTGCTGAAGGGAGCAAAGGTACTTACTATATGTACATATATGAGAACTGCACAGAATAAAAACATGCAGATTTCAATTTGTGTTTGGATCAGAGAAGTAACAGCTGAACATCTGCATGTCTGAGACAGAAAAGGAAATAACCAAGTCATATTAAATGTGACTGTACAGACACACACACACACACACACACACACACACACACACACACACACACACACACACACACACAGGTAAAGATCTGTGTTTTCCTGAAAATCACTCATCGCATGCTGTAACTAAATGGGCTGGTATGACTAAACTGCACAACATGACAACTTGGCAGGAAATTTGAATGTCTTTTGGTGTATTAGCCTCACAGCGAGGAAAAATCAAAAGCATGAAATAATGGGCAGACCACTGCATCAAACTACAAATTGAAAACCCATTTCTCTATTTCTCCTGCACTCTCCAATTACAGCAGAGAAATAAAGAAATAAATGAGAATAACAAGTAAAATAAGAAACTAAATTGGCCCACTTTAAGATTATATGCATATAGTTTTGTTCTTGTTGTGTTTTGAAGATAAAAAGCAAGACGTTTGCTGCTTTGATGGTCTTAAGTCACACTTCTGAACATAACGGCCCAGGCCGTTGCATGTTCGCGCTAAAGAGGTGATGCTGCAGGAATACAGTCGTAGCAGCAGGAAATTAGTTTTTGAAGAAATGACACGAGCTGGAACCATCCTAAATCCCCACCTGCAGCCACTTAACTCTGTTTAGTATTTATAGTAATTTTCTAAATTTATATTATTTTAGATTATTTTCAACAATATACACACTCAAACAATCTATGATTCGCATCTGGATTAGCATGTTCCCATGTGCTGTTGTCCTCCAAAAACATGGAAAAACATATAAATCTGGCACATCATTCCATGGTGTGACCCAATATTTGTTTTTTAAATATTGAGATTTTTTTGTGCACACAAGGTTTTTGGGACTCAGAGCATCCAGGACAACAATTGTTAAAAATATCTTCCCTGAGCAGTTTGGAACGGTCCTTTCTTACAGGTGGATACACACATTTTTTATTTCATTTTTGAATGTTGTTCAGTCGGAGCTCCTCTATTCTGCCGTTGCTACTGTCCACAGTTGCCATCATGTTCTCTTGCACACGTGTGCGCATCCCTTTTGTAGCATGAACCGAAGCGTGTGCACGTCTGTAGTAGAGGGCAAACACGAAGTGGCCTTTAGTGTCACATTCCTGGCCTAATGAGCTCAGTGGCTCAGAGGGAAGAGAGCAGCTGAGCCTCTCCATGGTGATTACACTTCATGAGTGCTGCTCAACCAGCACCAGTTCATAGACACGCTCTTGAATTTACAGGGCACAAGGGGCAAGGCTTGGCGAAGGAGTGTGCGCAGACGGAAAAAAGAGTGACAGAGTGTTTCATTTCTACTTGTCACGGACCAGAGCGAGGTTTTTGTTGAGAGAGGTGGACAAGCTGAATGGACACGAGACAGACTGCTCACGCCTCCAATCCATGTAAATTCGGTGTGGCCTGGTAATTTTGTCCAATTACTGCTTTCATGCACATTTGACCCATACAGATGGTCTGTAAACCCATTACAACCCAGCAGAGCTGCTGATAACAGTCTGAGAATGCTCTGTTTTTCTATGTGGACAAAGATAGGTCCATTTAACAAGAAGGGAAGAATGATCAGATTTCTAGCATCATTTGATGCTGTTAATACCCACGAAACATTTGGAACTTTAAGAATGAGTGAGATGTCTTTAGTTTCATTAGTACACTGTAGAATAAACCTCAAAGCGATGGAGCTATTTGCATGACAAACTGTGTGTTTGTGAACAGCCTCGTGAACGTGTGTTGCAGCACTTAAAACGGCGAGGTCTATTCTCAATGGAACATTTTGCCTTTGATTTTTAATGTTTTAATCCATTACACACACACACACACACACACACACTCAGAATATCACTAGAAAAACAAAAAGCCAAAGAATAATAGAAAACCTCAGCATTTTTAATTTTCCAAAAACTGCAATCTGGCTTTTTAGGGCCCTGAAATCCCGTGGAAAGGTCGCAAAATCTTGGAGGATTCACTAGTTTAATGTGCAAAATAGCAAATTTGTGGTAAACAACTTTATAATCCAAACTGCCTAATTCCACTGTCTGCATAGTGTCGTATATATAACAAATCTGTAGCGTTATGGTGTCTGAAAAGGATCCAAACTCATAAATCTATAAGTGAAACAACATCTCAAAGATTGCACTTTATTTTCTCACTTCTACATAAACAGTATCACTCTGACCCGTGTTCTCGTGTTTTTTTAATGCAGTGCTGTTGCCCTGCAGGTGAAGAACTTTGTGAGCAGCATGTGTTTGTAGTTATGAGGTTTCCCACTGGCAAGTGAAGAGAAGGCAACGCCGTGTGCATCCGAAAGGCCAGATGGATGTCTGCAACCTCACCAAGCCGAGAGGAGTGACAAAGACTCCAACGATAGGAAAAGATCACGAGGACGGGGAAACTATTCTCCTCTGCCCGTGTAGAGCCAAAGCAACAAATAGGAAGTATTTGGTTATACTAAAAACAACAAAGGTAAAAAGGCACAAACACACTTTGCACATAGCAGCCCAGCTTTCTGCTGGAGAGGAAAAAAGTTGCATGGCAACTGACGTGGACACAGATGGCAACCATCGCCATAGCAACCCTAATAGTACATTATATTTAATTTCATTCACAAGGACATAATGGGGCTCAAACAGAATTGGGGGGAAAACAATTTTATTAACCACTGGCAAAGCGAGAAATCCACTAACAATCTGCTGTCTCGGGATTCTGGGGACAGGCTTTGTGTTTGCGGCGCTGCTGACAAGCCCCCGGTCCCCGAAGGTCCCCCGACTGCAGCTCTGAATAGTGAGTCTGGAGGGGGCTCGGACTAGAGGCCAAAGCCAAGGTCACCCGAGACGGGACAATGAAATAAACCTGTCACTCCGTCTCCGTGTGGCCACCAGCCGCAGGGATAACAATGCTTTTAATTTTGGACTTCCCTCCATTCTGCGTTTATGTATCAGGGCCGTGGCAGAAGGCTGGCTGCTTGCCCACACTGGCTGCAGCTTTTCCATAACGAGAGACAAGGAGGAGGGAAGGGAAGTGTGGGAGTGTGAACTACAGTGTTGTGCTCTCACACACTCAACTGATAACCAGACTTCCAATCAGAAGATTGGAAGTCTAGTGATGCTTCTCTCCCTTTAGTTTCCAGGTTTGTCGCTTTGCGAGGATCTGGAGAGAGTTCTCCACCAGGTCGTGTATGAAATAAGTGAGGCAGACGCAAGCGGACAGATATGTGATGTGTACATTTTACACTGATCACAGGAACCATGGTTACGCTCTGCCATTTAAAAAATGTGGGTTAAACGATTTAATTGGAGCCAAGGCTTGATCTCACAGAGCTAAGCTCCTTCTCAAGTCGTGCGAAAACAACCTCTCTTAGTCTTGCCCTTCCACAGCGACCCAGGGGACATGCTGACACAGAGGGCGTCCATTTTCCCTTTGATATTATTTAACCTTTTGATGGAAATCAGCAAACAACCCCTGATAGCGCAGAAACTGCACTCCAGCTCGGCCCATGTGTTTCCTGTGCTCCTGTTGACGAGGTCTTAGTCTTGGCAGAAACTGTGGCTCTGACTCAGGAAAAAGATTTTACTACTTGGGGAACTGGCGCCATGTTGGTGACCTTGCAAAGTGACTTTCTACCAATCATATAAGGCAGAGGCTTATTGTGCAATAGGGACACTGATTACTGATTATAACTATGAATAATTGTATTATGAAACCATTATTCATCAGTGGGAGGGATTTAAGCACAAGAAAGACTCGGGGGGTTCGATAACCTAATTGTCCAGCCGGGTTACACGCTGCTAACTGATTACGAGTATTGATTAAGTGTCGCAATCGGTCTAAGTTAATGGCAAAGCAGCAGGACACACGAAGCAGGAGTGGACTTCCAGGTCGGTTCGTAATCCTCCTGTCCCGGAAAAAAAAAAGGAGCCATATTGCTGAGTCACTGTCAGTCGTGGCCCTGGACTGTGAAGCATGAAGGCTGGCGAAGTATGCATGAGTTATCAATCAGCCCCATCGCTCACCTCCAGGCCTGGCTCGAGATACGGCAACTCGCTGGCCATTAAAAGGACATTAAGCTCCAAGTACGCCCTTCAGTCTGACGGCAACAGCAGAGGGCACACATCACCCTCCTTGTCCCAGCCGAACAGTACAGTTGTACGAAATACTGTTGTACTGTGCAAATCAGCAACATGAGATTTGCTTTAATATATAGTTTCTACTGACAAACGCTGGAGAGTTGAAAAAAAATCTTTTAATATTGGCCTTTAAAGACAGACTAAAGTAACCTTGTTCCACACCTCAGACCTGACTGCAATTCAAACAGAAAGAACGTTGCCGTGAGAGCCGAGACACTAACAACTCGTGACCCGGACAAATGTTAACGCCTGCGCCGACAGGACGGGTGTCTCGCTTTCTCGAACTGTTCTCCGAAAGCCGGAAAGCCTGAACACGATGTCAGAGTAAATACTGAAACACAACAAAATGGCAAATTAATGGCAGCCTGCAGAGCTACATGAGCCAAGACTTGAAAAAAAACATTTGCTAGATGCACACAGAGCCTCTACAACAAATCTCCAGGTATTAGAGTCAACTTCAACAAGAAAAAGCCTCAGGCTTTAAGCTCATATGTCTCCGACACCAGCATCATGCTTATACAGATTTTATGTGCTCAGCGAGCAAGCTGTCAGCTCATATCCGTGTCTTGGCTGTGGTCCCCGGGTTAACATATTGTATATGTCGGTAGTGAGAAAGCAGGACAGTGTGGCATTAAAGATTCTCTTGTCAATAGTCATTAACGTAGAAGCTGCAGAGCACGGCCCAGGAGCAGAAACCCACTTATCTGGGTGTGTGTCAGAGTTACTGGAGAAGTGTTATTGTTGTACCTTTGCCCTTATAGTTTCATACGCCAAAACCCAGGATCTCAGCTTCGCGCTCATACGCATTAACAATGGAGAACCCGCAGCAGCCCTCACTGAATGAATGAATGAATTTCTAACTCGTTCAGTGGAGAACTCCCACTCAGGAAGAGCAGAACACCTGCACTCAGGGGCAACTGAGGAGGAGTGGACCAGCATCACCGGCCTCTTCATTACTCAACACACACACACACACACACACACACACAGAGCCAGGACCAATGACTAAAGCAATTCATCAGAGGAACCGTGGCCTCAGACCTATCTGTGGGTGTGTGAACACATGTGAGACACAGACAGGGAGATGAATGGTGACCAACTAGAAATCCTGCCTATCTTTACAGTTTACGTTAAAAAAAAAGTTGTTCTGTAGGAGCTTTCATAGCTGTTTCAAGTGTTCTGGTGCAGGTCCAAGTCCAAAGTCAAGTTTCAAGTCCTTTAGAGCAAATCGACTCATGTCACACGTCCTCATAAACAAACTGCAGATCTAAAACTGATCATTTAAAATCTTATATCTCAGGACATGTTATTGTAAGATACTGGACTCAGCAGTCAGTCAGTGAGCCCTGTCATACTTGTGTCTTAGTGTCAAACCTTAAGTCAAAACCATCATTGACTTCAGTCGAGTCTTTATGAATTAAGTTTAAGTCAGAAATCATAAAAAATAACTCATTTTTTTTCATTCAATTTTGAAAGTAAATTTTTTTGTTTCATTTCTGAAGCAGGGAACATACAAGTAAATTCTCAAGTCCCTATTTTGTCCGTGTACATCGGATTGAAGTCCTAGCTGTTAAGTTTTAAGTCTCCAGGGACTCTAGTCTCATGTAAGTCCAGTCCTAGACTAAGTTCTCCAATCTGAAGACAAACCCAAGTAAAGTCAATAATCAAAGTCAAATACAGACACGATCTTTGCCAAGTAAAATTATTTTTGTGGACTAAATCTAACTAAAATCTGATTCAAATCAAATGCAAATTTAAGTCAAGATCCAATCCAGTTTCAACTCACATTTAATTCAAGTGCCAAGTTCAACGTAAGTTTCAAGACTGAAGTCCAGTCTTGGTGAAATAAATTAGTAGAACTCAACATCAGTAAGATGATTCATCCAAGATGAATCTCATCTCTTCACGACATAAATAAGACTCTCTCTACATCTATCTATCTATCTATCTATCTATCTATATATGTTTTTACATATGCACACATGTATATATATCTCCAGTATTTAGGATGTTAATTCAGCCGACAGTGGCACTTTCTTTGCTTGTAATACTGTAAGGAAAAGCTGTCAGACTCAGGCCACTTCCCTGAATCACACTGAGGAGACATTAAAACCGATGAAAGGCCAGACTGTCTGACACATTCAGCAGGGGACTGAAGCGGCGGTGGGGGTTTAGCCAGGCTGTAACAAACTCCTCCTAAGGTCAGGTGTGGAACAAAGAGTGGGGCAGGTAACGGAGCCCCAGTGAGGAGCCTGTGACTGTTGTCTCACTGGACAGAGGACACCGCAGGCTGAATATCAAGTACTTGTAATGACTGAGCGAGATGTGCTGTCAGCGGGTGGATTTGATTATGCTAAAGGCCAACAACGCTGCGTGTAAAGTCCTCCGAGGCTCGGCCGTCAAACTGCTGTTTAGTTTGGCCACGTCATTGTGACATGACATTACAGTGTTGGGAGACGGTGGAAATTTGTCGTTAGAATAAAGAGTAAGAGCTTATTGATATGCACCAAAGTTCAACAATCACCCACGTTGAAATTCGATATAAAACACCCAGAAGCGTCACTAACAAAAGTCCTCGTTTGATGCATTTTAAGACAGGAAGTTGGCAATTTCGGAGGGAGGGAAAAAACAAACTACAGCTGAAAGCAAACACGGTCACATAACACCTGAACGTACCAAACATCACACAGCGGCAACGTTAGATGATGTCTGACTTTGTATCCTATTTGATGGATTTCTCCAATAAGACCTTCCCAGTGGGTGATATTTGGATGTTTATCACTGCCGGTGAACAGACACTCACACGTCTGGAGACCTAGAGACCTGTGATACCTGCAAATCCTCAACACGAGCTCCCCCCCCCCACCCCGCTCCCCTGAGAGTTATTGAGCCAGGCAGTAAAGGAGCAGACATTGGGATGCAGCTCAGCCTCGCCACTGTCTGAGCCGTGAATATCCACCCCCTCCATCACGTCTCCCTGTCACTCTCTCCCTCTTCCTCGTTTCCATCCTTACGTGACCCTTATGTGACTGCAGCCAGCGTCTCGCCGACGAGGACGAGTAACGTGAGCCTCCGGCGCGTCACGTCCCGCTACGCTTGTCACAGCTGGTAAAACAATCGAGAGGAAAGAAACAAAAAAAAAAAAAAAGGTGACAGGGAGCTTAGGATGACAGGTGAATTCAGCACACCTGCTGCATACATAATGACACGTCCGGGAGTCATTCAGGGTTTGATTAGTGTGAACACAGCCCAGACAGAGCAGACAAACGTGTGTTTTAATGCATCCCACTTCTTCGAAAGGTCACGTTAGGACAAATCTACAGCTCGTCCTCACAGCGAGCGATAATAACAGCTTTCGCGATGCTTACTCACCTCAACATTATTTGACCACACAAATAATAGACTGATCTAATTGATACTGGTGAAAATTGACATTATGAAAGCATCTAAATAAAGTGCTTTCTCAGAACTTATGGCGCCTTGCTTCAGGCTGTGTTGTTTTCATAGGGATTATTTGATTTATCATGTTATCGTGTTTTTTCTCTTTGCCTTTGTGATTCTGCATTAATGAAGTGAAATGAGGCGCCGCGTCGACACAACGCCGCTTATTGATTTGTTCAACAAAACGAGGAGCAGAACAGGTCAAAAGGCCAGATGAATAATGGGAAAAACAATCTTTTCCCAGGTTTCTAAGCAGCGGCGGCCGCAAGAATAAGTGAATGATTAAACTGCATGAGGAGATAAGTTGCCAGCAAAAAAATAATAAATCTAATCTGTTTACTAAATTTAAAGCAAAACCTAATTTGCCCCTTTTCTCTTTCATATCTAAAGCACCTGGGGAAACGCGTTTGATCAAAGCTTTACTGCTGGCTCCTGTCTCGCAGCCAGATCTCCAGACGGTTGCATCTCACGGTACGGATGAAAACTGCCAGGCCGACAGACAGATTGATATGTAAAGTCTGCGTGTCCCGCTCGGCCACATTGATTATCAGACCAGTGCCGCTCAATGAGCCCACAGTAATGGGTAACAAGCACATAATCCTCCACAAAATGGCTGTCAAAATCTAAATTTACATCGGGAAAATAGGCTGGGAGACCTTTGATGAAGGGTTTGACCTCATCAATCAAAGATTATATCACAGACTCTCCTTCGCTTTGCATAGTAGATTTGGAAAGACTGTTTTCGGAATGAGCGTAGACACAACTCAACTTTTAAAGCTTCCGATTCAGCATGTAAGAAGCTTCAGCGGAGTGTCTGTTTGGTGATAACTTTCATTACTGTATGATCTCCAGGCATGGATCCTTGGCAGGCTGGGAATGATAGACTAACTTTGCATAAATGCATATCTAACTCCCTGAAGCTGAGAGATGTCAGCAGAGGCTGTTACCGCTCTGTAAAGGGATCTCCGGCAGCAGTTGTAACACAGACCTTGATGTTGTAAAAAAAAAGCCCTGAGCTTCGGGGCCTTTCTTCTCCTTCATCTCTCACGTCTTCAACATCGTGTCACGCTTTCATCCGCATAAGTATGTTCATCTTTACGTGCTCTCATATTTACTTCAGGCTTGGTTTTCCGGCTGAGTGAGTTCCTTAAACCAAAGGCGGGTTGGAAATCTGCCAGTCTGCAAGATGGAAAATGAGTGTTTTTGTAAATGAGGATAAATAATTTAAAGACTTCCAACTACCAAGTACAGGAAATCTCAACCTACATTATGATTTATTAGAGCTGTTGGGACGTGTCTCTATGCAATTACTGACAATTTGTTGGTGAGCACACAAGACACTGATTGTGCTGTTTTGTTAGCAGTAACAGGAAACTACACAAAGCAAGAGGGGCTGAATATTAATGTGACTTTGCTTCCGTATAACAAATCTTAAATTTCAAAAGGTCACAGTCAGTAGCCAAGAAAAGACATATTTCCAAGTAGTTTGTCGTCAGTGGAGCCATGAATTTCACTTTTTAAAGCTGCACTAGTTAAAATTTGATAGTAACAATGAATCAAACCAGTATCTCTAATGTGAAATGTACCTCATAGAGACACACATGCAAAGATTTATAAGCCAATTCTCAAGTTCCCTTCACACTATTTCAGTGTCTTTAAGCTCAATGTTTTGGTTTTTTTGGCCCCACAGCATATATGTTACAGGTGATGTTCACGGCAAAAGACAACAGGACAATGGGCCATCTAAAGGCTGGGCCTACTCAGCTACATGCGGATTATGAGGAATAAATATGAACTAGTGTTTCTGTAGCGTGGATAAACCTATAGAATATGGTTTGAAATGCGTTAAAATGTGACAAAGGTCACAGGAATTTAAAAAGATACAACTAGTTTACAAGTGTTACACATTATCAGCTTCTACCTGTCAGATCTAATTGTTGCCTGATTGTGTTCTTCATAAATTGAATGAAATGTGTTTAGTCGTCTTCTATCATAATTAACACAACTTTCTCCCCATCCCCATCCCCAGCTTTGTGTGGCTTAAATTTGGTAATAGGCAAACAGGTTCACCACAGCCATTTATTAACTTGACAGTTTTTCCCCCCTGCTGCCTCTAAATGGATGAAACAAACTAATAAATGCATGTAGAAAATGCTTTGGATTTCAGCAGCGTGATAAACGCTTTAAACAGAATGACAATTATGAAATACACAGATTTTTGTTTCGAGCGCCCTGTAAATGTCATCTGACGAATGAAAAATCCAGAACTTCCCAGCTCGTCAAGCATTTTTAAAAGCATCTTCATCCAGCGTGTGTTTTAGGCAGAAACAGACAGTGACATTAGTGGTAAGAAGTAAGAACGTGACAATTCAATCATCGTTTAAACGTCAATTCCCTTTCCTTCATTCCTCATCATTTACGACAGTTTGTTTTAAGAATATTAGCACTAAAATGTAACTTTAGGTCACGGTTTACAGAGCTGGGTGAGCCTCGCTCGACGCCGCAGTAATCCTGGCGACGTGAGTCTCCTCCGTCTGATGATTCTGTCTGCGGCAGGTCGAACACCTGTCACATATCAGTGTCTGCCAGTGAAGGTGATGGACTGTCTGCTGGCGGCCAAACTGCCCACCAGGGTGAACTGACACAGTTTAGGCCACCGGCAGAAACGTAATGACTCAGCTGTAGAAACACTGATTCTCAACACGAGTCAAGCTACATGTCTTCACCCCCCCCTCGAGAAGTTGAATGACTAATTTATTGAATTCTGTAACCAAAGTCGAGCGGGGCATTAATATAAATGTATTCAAACTGCACTAGTGAAAATGTCTCTGCGAATATAAACCAGCTTTTCAAAAGCAGAACCACCTTTGCTGAATAACACCCTGCACAGTTGACCAATTTATTTTATAAAAGTACAGTTGGATCCATATAATTTAAATAACATAATAAAACCTGAGTGCAACAAGATGGATAAAATAAATGTACAAACTTTTGAATGATGACTTCATTATTAATAAAGGCTTCGAGTGCATGAATATAATTTGATTTCCTGTTTTACCTTAGTCTTACATTAAGAATATTGTTAGCAGCCTCCACAGGGCATGTCGTCCAATCACATCTCACCGCTCAGACCAGTGAAGCAGCAGGTATTTTTAGTTCCAGATATTCAATAAAATACTTCTCCGGAGATTTTAAATTAAGACAAACAGACAAGGCAACAACACAGCGAAGCAGCACGACACAGCAGCAGCACTGCAATGCCGAGGGTGCTGTCAGCCACCATCTATCCTCCAGACTCCCAGCGGGCATCACGGTTAGCACAAGGTCTCCCTGAAGGCACCTTATCCACTTATTCTGAGCAGGTGTATCGTAAAAGAAAGCCAGCGACACTTTATCACAGAGCGCAGGAGCACACGCTCTGATACTGTGAGACAGAACTCTGGGCCCAGCGAGAGAGGAAGCACTATTAAACTGCTGCTACATTAAAGCAAGGACGACTATCTGTCAACCAGCCTCCCAACAAAAGGCCCATATGTGTCCACGCTTCGGAGGCGAGGAGAGTTAGTGGCCCAGACGTTAAACGAGGTGTCGTCACGTGAAGGGACGGAGAGTTCACATACGAAAGGAGGACGCAGGCTGCAGTCCAGCTGCACGTCTCAGAGATTCACGTCATCCGACAAAGATTCATGCCTCGACATGAAAGCAGATCTAGTTGCCTTCAAGGGTGAGAGATTAAAAATGTAGCGGTGCAAGATGACGAACCAAGAGCTGCTCCCTGTGGGCGTGAGCCTAGGTTTTATTTAACGCGAAATAAGATGCCCGGGGTCGCCACCAGCACAGGGAGGATAAAACTGGTAACGAGTCGAATCCCTTTACTGCAACACAACAGTTGTGTCGATGTGCACTGCAACTCCAACACAAGGTGAGTTCTAACTCACAGAGGACCCAAGTGATCATCATGTGAGCTGCAATGATTATTCAGAAAGTTAATCAATGGAAAAAGAATAGATTGTTCCTTTGATAAAATAAATCATTTTCAAGAAAAAGAGGCAAACAATCAGTGTTTTGTTTTATCTATTTTCGTCTTAGACTGTTGGTTTAAAGAAAGTGGACACAGAATTTACAAGCAGCAATTTCTCACGCTTTTCGGATGCTCTTTCTAACAATGAGCCACCAGTGGTCCTCACCTGGGGGCTATTCACTTCATGAATGTTTGCAGACGTCTGTGAGAGTAGACATTGCTGGACTTTAACCATCCACAAGCCAAAGATGCTGGGGAATATTCGGTGATGTTCTCTTTCTCAGTTGATACTTAATTGCAACCGCGGAAACTGAGGGTAACCATAACAGGAAATAATCACCTCAGGAAATCCTCTTGTTCCTCTCGAACAATACTATAACATGGATATTATCATGTAAGGGAGCAAAAATGTGGTGACAGGCGGTGGAATTCACTCGTACATCTATGAACCACGCAGGAGCTATGTCCGGAGCAGGACAGGAAACAAGGCGATTTGACACATAAAGTCATTTCCATGAGGTAGACAAAGCAAATCTGCTCTACCCAAGAATTTGCATTGCAAAGGAGGAAATGCATATTGTCTTTTTACTTCCGGCCTTATATTCCATGGGACGCAGACCAACTTTCTACAGAAACGGTCAAGCATGCAGCTCAACTGGGACATCGCCAGGACGTTCCACGCTCTACACACACATCCCTAATTTTACCTCTTGACGCAGCCTCTTGCCTGGAGATAATAGCAGGAAGAAGAATCAGTGGGGAAGGGTATTTCTGCAGAAGGGGGCTGCATTGTACCTCGTTTCCTTGAGCGGAGCAGCAGGGCCCGCTGAGAGCCAGCTGGGACGAGGGAACGCAAAGAGCAACATCCGCAGAGAACGTCCAAGATCCAGAGATTTCCCGCCAAGCCGTGACCACGTGTCCGGAGCCAGAGAGCACGAGGGACGAGGGGCGAGCCGTTGTATTGTTCTCCTGTCCCCTCCTCCTCTGCCCCAACCCCCACTATTAGAGAGACGGATTAAGTCCAAGAGCTGCTAGAGCCGAGAGTGTGTCTGGCTCGCTGTTTGCTGACACACACACACACACACAGAGTGCATCAATTAGGCCTTCTGTGTGTGTGACAGATGAAGGCAGATGCACTCTACAAAAACACAACAGGGACAATTGGCCTGAAACGACAGAATATACCCACGGATGAGCAGCGTGCTCTGCTCTCCAAACACGCTAAAGGCCCAATGAGCCAAATACGCCACGACTGCATTGCATGTAGTGCAACACACACAAACACACACACACACATTCAGAACTGTTTTCAGGAATGTGATAGACACACTCTGCAGGTGATTAGGTTTTAAAGTGATGGAACCCTGAGTCTTCTGTCTGGACAGGGGTGACATGTCTTCGTCAGCCTCCACAGGCGAGCGCAGTGATTAAAGAAGTAATATTTGGTTAGAAGGTGGAAGTTCAGCACTTGATGGAAAGGGACTCGTTGGAATTGTGGCTGTAATGACTTGAGCCGAGGCTCCCTGTGGCTCAGGGACCTGATGTTTACCTGGATGTGACAGAAGATATGATGGCATGGGGACCTGACAGGGTTGACATTTTAAAAAAAAATCCTAGTGGGAGTCCGGATTCAGCGGTAGAGGTGTTGCAAGCACAGAGCTGTGGCACCTTATTCAGACTGATATCACAGAGCGGACATTGGTATCAGATCAATTACAGATCAGAATGCAGAGTATCAGACAGACGAGACCTCGGTTTAGGACAAATCTGAAAGAATGACAACAATCCTGCACAGTATCGATCACTTGGACTCACTTCATTAGTATGTTCACAATAAAATGAAAACATGAAAAACCGAAAAACCTTGTAGTAAAAGAAATGTCTCTAAAAGAAGACAAACTTTACTCCCGGCCTGAATGAAACCTTCCCTAAAGGCACAAACAGACTGAGGTTTCAGCTTCACTAAACAGTTTAAGTTCAATGGAATCCTCAGTGTACGACGTAGATATAATAAAGTTGAATGACGACATCAACGCTGACGTATGATAACATATACAGCATCACAGGTGGAGGGGCGACTGTGACTCGATTGTAAGGGCAGTCGCCCGTGGAGGGTCAGGGGTTCGATCCCCGGTCCCTCCTGGCTACATGTCGAAGAGGCGAGCAGGTGAGCGCCTTGCAAGGCAGCTACTGCCATTGGTGTGTGAATGAGTGAATGACAAGCAACGCTGGATGAATGACAAGCAACGCTTTAATGCACTTTGGATAGAAGTGCAACATTAGTGGCCATTTACTACACAAGTCAACCTGTCAGAATAAAACAGCATCAGTCTGTTGGCTCCACTACACCTGCTACAATGAAGCTTAACAACAACTGCAAATAATGTATTTGTAAATGTGGGGAAAACCCAAAGAAGAGAAGGATGTGGATCCAGTCATGGCTGTGCTTAAACACATCCTGATTGGTCGGCTAGTTAGGCAGAGGTCCACTTAAAAAAAACAAAAACTCCATGACCATTTTTGTAATTTGTGATTTGAAGGGAAATTTTGTACCAGCTGACTTTAGTGGTCTTTAACCTCAACGTAACGTAATAACAATGGACGTTCAGCTCGTACAGATGCTCTTTTACTTCTTAAGTAACACAAATTGTCAAGGACTGTATAAAAACAGTTGAATGTATAGTCAAATAATGAAAAATGATATCAGGGCAAAAGTTTGAATCTTTTATAAATAAAAAAAAACATTTTTTGGGAGAGATGAAGGAACAATTGTTGGTTTTCCTTAACTTTTCTCCATTTCAAATTGTGGCCACTAAACTGTACAGACGACATAAAAAGTTTGGTTGAAAATAACATAAAATAATTTTTCCTTTGGCAACTTCTCCCACCTTAGAAACTTTTAATAACGCTGTTATCACGACTAAAACCTGTACTGAGAAACAGAATCTGTCAAACTGGGCCACTGATAATTTCCATCCTGCTCACAGCATCAGGCTGAACCGCTCTGAACCAAACAAGGCAATTATTCAGGATCCGCTCCAAATTCTTCATGAAACACACTCTCATCGACATTTAGAAAACCTCCTTTTTTTTTAAAATGTAAATTTCCAGAGGCAAACAAGCTGAAGCTGGATGCTTTATGTTGAGCAAATGCACGATGCTGGTTAATTGTGCAAGTGTGATGCAAAAGCGCTGAGCTCAGGTGTAATCCCCTTTAAGGGATGTAACTCATAGGAAGGAATTGTTCCTATAGGTGTGAACCAGCTTCAGCAGATTACTGTCGAACACGCAACATCAGTCAAACATCTCTTACAGATGCCTATCGGAGATATAATGAAGCAATCAGTGCAGGCACTCAGCACGCTAATTACCGAAGGCAGCCAGGACGCCCAGCAGCAGCATCTCGGAGAACGTGTGTGTGAGTGTGTGTGTGTGTGTGTGTGTGTGTGTGTGAGTTTTTCCGGGAGAAAAACGCCTCACCAACAGACGCTTAATTACTAAAGGATGGAGAGCTGCAGTTCACTCCCGCCATCACTCATGACTGAATTAATGAATAGGTAAACAGCAGAGGAACAAGCCGGACTCAGCATGGTTTGGATGAGATCTGTGACTCTGCCACACACACACACACACAACACACACACACACACACACACACACACACACACACACACACACACACACACACACACACACACACACACACACACACACACACACACACACACACACACACTCACACGAAGAGCTGAGTTTGTGGATGGTTTGTTTGGTCAGCTTCACAGAGTCTATGATTAAATGATAACTCGTGCGTGATGCACATCCTTCCTATATGAACGTCAACAGGTTAAAAAAGTAAATAGCATGAGGAAATAGTGTATTTCCTCACAGAAGTGGATGGATCTGCCATTAATCATGTCGCACAGCATTTACTCTTAGCCCAAAGTCTTGTCGTTGCAGGTCCCATGTATTTCAGCTCTTGTTGTGAGTCTACTTCATGTTTCACAGTATTTGATTGAACTTATATTTCACTGTAGTCCCCTGGTTTTAAATTCTTTTTATCACCCGTCTGCATCTGACACACCCCTGGGTCGGATTTCAATTAAAACTAAATGAGCATCCAGCCATGTGTGCGTGAAGCGTGGACAGGCCTGTGGTCGTATGATGCACGAAACATGAATCAGCTTTTATACAGTGAGTGTAAAATCTTTTTACACATTGAGATCATATATATACTATACTGCTGATGTCTCGCTATGTATTAATTTGTGCAACAAACACTGGAAAACCACATTCATTTTTGTAATGAACTGGAGCATAAAGTCTCAGTTTTCCCCATCACGCTACTGGTCCCAGAAAGCACCCAGTCATGGATTCACATCAGCACCAAGACAGACAGAAAACCCCGAGCCAGACAAAATGAATGTGGATGGCATTTCAGTGGGCCTGTTTACAGCTATCATAGCTAAATGTCAAATGGTTCCGCCTCACGGGGGGACGGAGCCGGCTGGAAGAGAATCCGCCGGTGTCTCTCCCTCCATCACGACGCCGCTCCTCTCCTCTATGTCGAGACATGGGATCTATTATTAGTGAAGGAGTGAAGAATGGAGCGAGTGCCCAGGGGACAGCGGTGGAGCCGGCCGAACCTCGCAAACATTATTTTAAGAGTTGCTGTGGTGACAAACTTCCGTGCCGCAGATGACAAAGCTCTGGGTGCATCGCAATTTAAAGGAGCATTCCAGCGGTTCCACATGTTTGTGCCCGTTTACTACAAATGGCTCACACGCACATCCCAGCCACCCCTTTTTTCCAGACCATGTTCTATATTTACTGGTGCTTTGTTGACAACCCGTCCTCTGGTTAGCCTCATTCTAGCAAAACACACTTAACATGTGCGTAATTTTTGTAATCAGCCAAGGAACCTTGAGCCAAGAATGTCGTGCTGCTGTCGATCCCAATTCAAATGACCGGGCACAAGAGACTCACAGGCAATTATACCAACATGTACAAGACATGATGCAGAGGAGCAGTAATACTGTATTTAATCACACCGTTGACTTTTGTTTTCACTTTTATTAATCTAAACTGCACGACACGATGTCAAGCTACACGGCTCTGCTCTTTAGCTGCACTGTAAACATGTATTATTAATATACTCGCTATTAGCACCAATACCCACGTGCCACCAAATATGCCAAGACAGCAACATTTAGGATTGTCATATAACTACAGTGTGTCAGTGAAGTGTCATTTAACTACAGCATGTCTGAGGGGAAGCATCTTCACCGCTCATACAGTCGGTGAAAAGTGTCCAATTTATTAGCAGCTTCTGATAAAACCGTCAGGTCACCTTTTCTCCCCATGTGACACTCTCCTCGGGAAGGAGGAGGGGGGACATGTGTCCTTCACAGTGTAAATGAGATAATCTGCACGTAAGCATGGATCTGGTGTTCAGTGGGTCTGGTCCAGAGCTGAGTGGAGGTTTAAATATGTACACTGAAGACAGAGATCTTTTCAGGTCTCTCGCAGTCCGTCCGGTTGCCGTCTCCCCAGATTTTGTTGTTGCCATGTTGCTCCTTCCTGCTGCCAATCCTGTCCTCACTCCAGCATCAGTGTCCTCCCTACACAATACCGCCACTGTCTCCATGGTGATAGAGCTGCCACAAACCACCGTCCCTGCCACTACTTCCATCACCACAGCCGCACACAAACAAACAAACAAACACACTCACACACACACACACACACACACACAGGCGAAATCCCACTGTGTCATTTTGCAGTTTGGTTACACGCTGCTCCGTGTGTGGAAATTAATTTGTGGGGCTGATGCCTCGCTCCATCTTATTCAGTATTAATGCCATCTCAAATTACTAGACAGCTTTCCAGCCCCCCGGGGCCATGAATCTCTCAGACTGGAGAGCGAGACGGAGGAGGAGAATGGGAGCAAAACCATATAAACTGCTCTCTAATTGGGGGTGACAAGTGCTGATAGTTTCATATTTGAGGAGTTCTCCCACTGGTGGTTAATTCAATGATTACAATGAAATGTCAGCTCCCATGACACTTTTGGCACGGAAACGCATTGTACCAGCAGTCTCCTTGCACAGTAGCTGTCATGTAGCCCTGGAAAAACCACCTTTCCTGTGCTTTTGTTAAGAAGAGCATTTTGGCACAAAGCCCAATTCTGTCGCAACTCTGGTGTAACCTCCTTCGTTCCCGTCGCCTGTAAATTTCCTTTTACCTCATGTGACTTCACTGAGCATGAGGAACATTCGCCCCGCTGCTCTTCAGCCCATCAATCGTGAGCCACACACAGCAGAGGCAGAAGGAAAACAATGGTTTTATGTATGTACTTAAGAGCCTGCGATTTCCTTTCCTTTTCATAAACTCAACTTTAACTCCAGTAGTTTGATGAGTGTAACATGCATGTGTTGGCGAGGAACAGGAAGTGTCTTGGGGGCGAAGGGTAAAAGCAGAAATGACCAGGCATTTGTTCCCTCGTCACCTCAATCCTCCACAACAATTAAGTGCTGACAGTGACACAGAAGCCCAGTAATAAGCTGTGCCACGGGGAGCGGACTCCTTATTCCCCAGCATATGGTGGCACTTTAATCTGCAGCCTCAATCAGACGAGTCTGGCAAGTAGGCGAGGTTCAATTTTAACTGACTGAAAGCTCAGGAGCGTCCTGAAAACACAGGGCTGTTCCCACAGAACAGTAAGCACTGTTCACAAATTCTCATTGAAAAGGATCTTTATGCTTTTTGGTGTTGACTGCTGATATAATAGATATCCAGATTGAAGAAGTTGCCAAGGAAACCAGCGACTGAGGCTGTTTCTCTTTGGCTCGATAGAATAGCACTTTCCTGGGTACGAGGGTGGCGATTTGCCTCCTTTCCAGCCAGGGTCACGACCCGCCTTCCATTAGAGGCTCTGAGTAATGCTCACAGGTGAACCCAGCCGCAGACCCCGTAATCATCAGGCTGACGCCCGCTCGGACTGTCCCCCCGCATCACATGACCCCCAGAGGCTCTGCCCAGGTTGCCTTTTCAGGGGTAACAAGCTTCTTCTCTTCCCACCAGGCTTTTTCATAATCCTATTAGACCCAGTCATCTGCACTGCTTTTTCAAAAAACGTGTGCTGACTTATTCTAAAACACGAACCCTGAGATCTCCTGTGTTTCATTCATAGCACATGTTTATTACCAATAACAATAAATGCAAACCCCATCCTTCTCCTGGACCTACTCTAAATATTTCTATCTATTTCTAAAATGATAAGTCAAATGTCTTGTCTATAAAAGAAAAGAGAAAAGGAAGTTTTATAGACTGATGGGATAAAGTTATGTCCAGTCTTATGTCTAAGATTTTCATTCCTAATTTACGATTATCTATTAGGCCAAATATTACTGCAAAAGACACGTATATACACAGATATTTTGATATGTAGCCATGACATGTCATGTTATAACTTAAAATTCAATTAAAATTATATTTGAAAAATAATAAACTGTGCTCAATTGTGAATATTCCTCCCAAATATTATTGATATATTTCAGTACATCCTGACTGGCTAAAGGATTCATTATGTTTGTTGAACGAACCAGCTCAGCTTAGACCCACCTGTCTTTACTGCTTCATTAACAAAGAAAAACGTGAGATCCAATCACCTGAACCCCCTCTGACATTTTTACTGAAAACCAAAAGTAAAAGCTCCATCATTTTGCTGCGGAAACTCCAGGCCCCAACTTTAACTATGAAGCTCCTTCCTTCCATTCTCAGCTAAAAACAAGCTTTACTGTGATTTTAATTCTCCGGGGATCTACTGTGTGTACTCCTCGTTCTTCTGTATTAGCTCTATCAAATATTTCTAATAATCTCTTTTTTTTTTTTTAAAGCCTTGAATCACACGTTTACAGCAGCAGGGAGACTGAGGTGGAACTTGTTGGCCCCTTGGGTCCCTCCTGGTACAGAGGGTGACCATTGGGTGGAGCGGCATGACTGCAGCTGAGGAATGCGAGGAATTCCCCTTGTAAACACCTCGCGCTTCAGCGGCCACCGGACACTTATCTCCCCGTCGCCCATCGGCCCTTTAATCATCATAACGTGAGTTATTCATTACCATCTGCCCCCGCTTGTTCTTCTTCTGTCGGCTTTTCCTGTGGCCTCTAACCGTTCCGGGCAGGTGTAGCTGCTCCCCCCCGACCGGGAGCTCAGGCCTTATGGTCACCTGGCACCACGTGGTCTATAACTCACAGGGATGCCCCCCAGTGAGCATACAGTTCATACTGTGATACTGCTGAATACAGGGGTATGGTTTTGAAATGTCAACACGTTGAAAGAGTCTCTCTTTCTTTTCTTTGAACCCAAGCGGTTCTCCATGACTAGTCTGAGCTCATCTGGTCCTATGGATATGACAGGATAATAATAATAATGGGGAATGGAGAAAATGTTTTTTCTTCTTTGTTGAGTGGCGCAGCTTCCGCTTGCTTTTTGTCCTGGCACCTCCCCCTGAGGTTCCTGCGTCCCCCCAACACTAAAATGAAAGTCATTTCAAAAGCAGCCGAGTGCCTCCGTTAAAAGATCAGCCGCACAAGCTGCGTTTTTTTCCTCCTTTGGCTTTGCTGGAATCCTGTTTTGACCATTTGTTGTTTTGTCAGGCTGGAGGAAGGTGCAAAGTCCATCCTGAGCACGTACTGCCGAGCGTGAGGGGGCTACAGCGGGCTGCATTCCTCCTCATGGTGTACCAACCTCTGCCAGTCATGAGGGACCAAACCCGCCCCCGCTCTGACACATTCCCCATAAATTCCCATCAGCTCCAACGTTCTGCTGCTAGAGTCAGAAACCAAACTGTCCCTTTTTCCTGCACCTTCCCTGATAAGCTTGTTCAAGGCAAGTACTGCTGCTGCTTTCCGGGTGTTACTCATTGTTAATCAAGACTCTTCCGGACACTGCTGATAAGAGAGCAGCTGTGAAGACTGTCGAGCTCTGAAAATCCTTCATGATTTTGACAGGAGACATCAAATAGGAAGGTGTTGAAATGACTGACAGACACTTTGCCCCCCATTAGCTCATCCGTCAGTCTTTAAAATGTCTGGAAATTTTACAAAACACCCATCGCAGACACTGAGGTCAGTTCATCCTAACAGAGCTGATAGCAGATGTTTGGAGTTTTTTTTAGTTTGTCTCACACTGATACGGCCGGACTGGCGCAAACATTGACGGTCCCCAGAGGATGTGTCCTTCAAGCTTTGGTGAGACGTTAACTTTTTAGTGCCACTGTGAGCTCAGCTTTGGTGATTTTGTGAGGAATTTCTTGACAGCTGTTGGACTGAGGCCATTATTTTTGCTACGGACGCCCGTGTCCACCTCAGGATCAATCCTGAACCTGTCCTTTTGTTCAGTGCCACGATGGCTAATCTGTTCAAAATTTTGTTTTAGGACCAAACAGCATCAGCTGTGCTGCTCCATTAATGACTTCAGCGACTAACAGATTAGAAAAATAGTCGGCTTTGACAGAAATCAGATTTAGCTTTGTGTTTCATTTAATAAATAACGTCTGAATTGGCATCTATGTCTGATATCCCTCTGGACTGGTCCCCGAGGACTGTGCGCACAGCATAAATGTCCTCATTAGTGCTAAGTGCTTCGCTCATATGTTCCTTAATACCCATTCATGTTTTCACAGCATGTCTTCCCCGAGGAACCTGTCAGCTACAGATGTCAGTACCCCCGCTGACCCCACTCCCTCCCCCCACCACTGCACACATGAGACCGAAGGATTGTCCCCTCCAGAACAAAGGAGTGTGTAGTCGGGGGTTCAGACGAGAAAGGGGAACCAAACATTCCTGTCACCACAATGGAGAGAACTGCCGGCAGGTTCAATTAGTGCAAACTTTAAACTGAGCTCTGTAAATCCCACTGTGTTTGGGGACAAAGGGGAACTCGGTGACGCTGCTGTGCTCACGGTGGTCTTGAGTTTTAAGAGAGTTTCTCCCATTATCTGCTTTGTTGCTGCCATGTTGCCAGAGAAATAAAGCACTTGAAAGGCACCAAAGGGCAGAGATCTTCAAGTGAAAGTACAACTGATGTCTCTCTCTCTTTGTCTTTCTTCAAAGACACTTTAACAAACCCCAACACTGCCGTAAACAAACTGGGACTTCGGCCAAGCACTGCAAGGAATCTCCACCATTAGTCATCCACGAAGAGGTGTCATCCCAACACTCCAAGGCACATTTTTTTAAGTTGGCCACCGTTTTCAGGACTGTCCAGACTTTTTGTGACCGAGACCATGTTGAATCCTACATGCAGCAGCATCACAGGAATCCAACGCCTCAAAACCTGCACATTATCCTGTTTAATCTTCTCAACATAAACCATTTCACCCATCGTGGTGATGTAGCTCTGGACTGGAGGAGGAAAGTGTTGCAGTGTTGTTTGGCTGCAGCAGCACTGACAGTGATTTGATGCTGTGTGTGACAGTCACTGCTGCCCATAACTGCCTGGAAACCCTCAGTCAAGCTTTCAATAAATGATGCTGCATATAATCAATACGCAGCAAAATGAAAGAACACAGCAGAGGTGGAGGTAGACAAATCAACTGATGCACTTACCTATTACACAAGGTGCGTCGTAACGTCGGGTACTTGGCGTATCCGAGAGAAATCCAAGCCCGGAGCCGCTGTGTCCCCCTTCACACCGTCCAGGCGCACATGTTGCCAGTCCCCCCGCCGACGAACGTCACACAATCAGAAGCCGCAACAAGAGCAGACGAAGCCTCGGCAGCGGACCGCAGGACCGCGTCGCCGTGGATCCTCTCTCGGCCCCTCGGAGGCGGATCAGCGTGTCCAAGCGCCGGACGAGATGCGCAGGGCGCCACCCTCTGCCGGACCTCCGGGACTCCTCACTCAGCCCTGACGCCCGTAAATAGCGGGACGTGAAAGTCGGCGTGATCTGCGGTTCCGACTCGGATCCGCGTCGGCTCGTTGGATGCGCGGTGCGCAATTAAGAGGCGCGCAGGACGCCGGTGCCACCCACCAAAGGAGGTTTTCGTGGCGAGTGGACGGACAGGGAATGTTAATGAGGGCTGCTGCAGTTTCCTCCCTGAGCGGAGAGTCGTGCTCCCTGTGAGCCGAGCCCCACCGTCCCGGCAGGAAAGCCTCCAAGTTACCTCACAGAGGAGGAGGAGGAGGAGGAGGGGGGCGGGGATGACGGAATGAAACCCCGCTCCCGGCCACCTGACGGTCGGTAAAGTGGGACGTTAGCTCACCTGGACGGGACACCTGTTGACCGAACCGTCCCGAGCCCGGACAAACACTGTGTTCCCACCTGTGGTCCATGTTTCAGTCGAAAGGAACATGATTCAGTTCGAGCTGCAGAATTCTGACAAACAGGCTCAGACTGATTCCTACACTCATCTTCTGTTCCGTTTATGGGATGTTTTATTATTTATTTATATTAATTCACATATAGCAAATAAAAATTGGATGCAATCCTGAATTGTTTTCCGTGAACGTGTGGTCTATTAAAAGGCATAATGATTGTTTTTTTTTTTAATTAAGTTTGAAGAATATTATACATTGGACTTGGAATCATTTGATTTATGAGCATCAGTTAAACACAATAATACAAAACATGTAAATGTATTTGCAAAACAGTTTCTCAACTGCGGTTCGTCCCTGGAGTCTGAATCATCAGCTCAGCCCTGAGTCTGCAGGGAGGGTGTCAGCTGGTTCCGAGATTAAACCACTTATCCTTCCACATGGGAGGCAACACACTGACCTCAGCTGGCACCATAGTATGAAACTGCACATCACCGAGTCAAAGCAACAGCCGGTAAACGAAAACTCAGAATCCCCGGGTGGGGACACGGCTGAAATAACCCGGGTTTGAGTGTCCAACTCCATATCATCACCCATTTCAGCTGCCAGATGACACCAGAGCTGCTCTTAAAGAAGTCTGATGAAGGCAGAGGCTGCTTATATTTTCAAAAAAGTGCACAAATGATTATGAATGTTGAAAGATGAAGATCTGCAGGAAACCTGTGGGACTAAACTCCGAGCCCAGCTCAGAACTCACCTACAGCACCAGCCCCTCAGTGATGTTCCACTGCTCTCTACAGGACACACGCTGTTTTGCACCCAATTACAAAACGTGACTCGACGTTTTCTGCAGAACTTCACCTCGTCATCAATCACAACGACAGCAGCAGCTGCAGTGCTCTTGGATAACACTAACCCTAACCCGGAAAAAGTGCAACGTTTATTTTATTTCATCCATTTTAAAATCATATTTACAATAACTTTCACAGATACAGGGGGTTTTTGATGGCAATGTTTTAGTTGAGGCGTGATTTTTTCAGCCTGGAGGTATCAGCTGCGGCTTTACGTTTACGTGATGGAGTGCCCGGAGCTTCTTCCGAGGGAGCTTCGGGCAGGTAGTACAGCTCAATAGGCGGAGTGGGCTCCTAAGCCAAGAAAAGAAGGGGAGCAGGTAAATTTTAAGATTTGATCTGCTTCAGAAATTGAACTAATCATCTAGAGGAATCTGGCTTCTTTCAAGATAAAGCGCTTTGGAATTTTTGAGCTTTATAAAGAAAACATATCTCTGTCATAATATATAAATAAAACATTAACACAACCATGAGATGCTGATATTATGAACTAAGTCCACATGTTGTGTCCACATGAGGAGGCTTACAAACCTGCATGAGGTAGTCTGCAATGTACTCTGGCTTCAAGCATGTGACTCCTTGTGCAGCAGCCTCTGATACATCAACTCTAAAGTCTCCAGGCTTCAGCCGACTGAAGTCTGCAAACAGGTGAGTGGCCTCCCTGTACAAAGATGGGGAGGGACTGTGCAGGACCTGGAGATGAATTATAGTTGAGAACTAGAGTTTTAATCATCCAACAACAGAAGCATTTTGGTAGAAAACAGTGCAGAGGGATTCTTAGTGGTACGGCTTTACTGGTGGACTAGTCAAACCAGCTGGCCAAGTGTTTTATTTGTGAATCGTCAGACTAATACATGCTCCTGCATTTTGATAACTTATTTAATATAAAAAAATAGTGGACTTGAAGACTAAAAATGCTGGTTGTTAGGGGCTTAGTGTTTTTTTCATTAAAAGTGAGCTTATCAAACACAAAGACCAATTCTACAATAGTCCCAAAAAGTAATACTGGTAATATATGGTAAAAAAAAAAACGCATATTTAATGAGACGACTCATTTTGTCTGAAAAACTGATTGTAAGTGCAGATGGATCAGGATCTGAGTGGCTTACAAACTCAACTAAACCATTTCCTGGGAAAAATTGCATAAGAAAATGAAACGCTACAGTTGAACTACAATAAACTGCTGTAGAGAAAGAGCAGGAGAGTCTCCACTTCATCCAATTTCCAGCTTATTTTGGTTGGCAGAGATTCTCTTGAGAGCCATGGATGATTGATTATGTGCCTTAAAAATATTTCTCTGATAAAAATTTTAGTGGCTTGCTGATGTGATAACAATAAATAGGCAGTAACCTTTGCTCCACCAGACTGCAGTAGCCGCCTAAAGCCTGATTCTCTGTTCTGGTCAATGTTCAGCATGACAGTCCATCCACTGAAGGCGCCCTAAACAACACAGACACTAGTTTAAGCAAAAGAAGGTTTCAAACTCCATAATAATCAAGATTCAGGCCGATAGTAGTTACACTTGTGTAACTGTATGTGTGTGAGAGCTTGTGTGTACCCCGTGCTCAGAGCGTCCCTGCAGGGCTTTTCTCCACCGCATGGCAGCTAATGCCAGTCTCCTCTGCTGGGAGGTGATGGAGGGCAACGCATTCAGGATGGAGCCACTGCCCCACTCATACTCCTCCTCCTGTTATGCAAACAAACAGAAATCTTATAACAGTAGTAATATAATCTTATATTACTACAGATACTAGTAAAACACTCAATTTTCAGGCCCTGACCTGGATGAAGTGACCCACGGAGCGGCAGGCCTCTAGGTACGAGCGATGCAGGATCCATTTACCGGCAGCCATTGCTGCCAGGTATTTTTCATTGCGCAGAGGAGTCCCTACGATGATGTGGGAGCAGCTGGAGTCAAAGGACTGTTTGTCCAACACAATACCACCTACAATACAAGACACACAAGACAGAAACTATACACAAGATATACTCCACATAAACCAGAATGATCTCAACTAAATAGGGCCGCATAATGTCGGACAAAATACGATTCCCAATTTGTTCATTCAGAATTGATTTCAAGATTTTTTTTAAAAAATGTCCCTCAAACATGAACTTTTACGTGCTTGTTGTGCATCTCTCTGCATAACAAGCAAGAAGTGCAGTGCCAAAGTCAGACATCTGCAGTATTGTATTGGACACTTTAGCGGGTGAGTTCCTGTCTTAAACAGACCCGGTGGAGACGGAAAAGCGAGACAAGACGTTGAATGCTCCAGCTAAAATCCGCAGATGAAAACCAAGCTTCTCAAGACTAGAGTTGTTTTTTTTTTTGTCACTCACCTCTGCACAGCTGATCAATCATGGCATGAAGTGAACATTGAAGCATCGCTGTCATAAAGTTGCATAACATTATACAGAAACGTGTCAATGGTGTGCGTGAGTGTGTGGAGTTACTACAGTAACTGACATGCAGTTTGTAATGACTAATTAATATCTTTTGGTATTGCTTCAGTATAACTTTTTCCTGTCACTGTCAAAGGATGGAATAGCAGTCCTGGACACAGCTTCGATGGTGTTGCTTGGTTTGATTCAGTGGATTTCCATACTGTTATAGATGTAACAGAATCCTTGTCATGCAAGAATAAGACTGAACAGGGGTAAAAATTAAGTTCTTTTAAAACATTAATTATGCAGCCCTACTACAAACCTTACAATGACCTGTAATGAAAATGTTATATAATTCCCCAAAGGGGATGATGATCACATGTCCTTAAGCAAGACATTGATCTCCACCTGCTGACTCACTAAAGCTGCTCTCACCCCAAATTAATCAGGCTCTTCTTTATTTAGGTTTAAATTTACCTTCTCTGTAAAGATTCCAATTTAGACAGCAATGAAAACCTAAGACATTTTGTGGTACTGAGCATCTGCAGGAGAAAATATTCCACACCCCAGAGGCAGATCGTTTTCAGTCAACAGGGATTAGCTCCTGACTTTAAGCCTGTGATGTATGTGTGTGTGTTTTCTGCAGCATGACGAAATGCTGTCAAACCCTAATTAGGTGGGAAACTTACCAAGCTCCTCTATGAGGTGGCTGTAATCAATACGTTCTTGAGGGGTGAGGGAGGAAAGCTGAAATCTAGGTGGCTGCTTTTCTTCCTGTGTCTCCTGCTGAGAAAAAAAACTACTTTTATTACCAATATTATAATCTGTCCTAATCTTGCAGTAGAACAGATGTGGTATCATAAAAAATATGTCATAACTGTATTTGCAAGTAAATAAGTTTGAACAGTGACAACAGACAGTTGGAACCTACTCAGACACTGTTGTTGTTGTAAATGTGAATCTTTACCTGTGGCTCTGGTGCTACTGGGGGGTCGGTGAGAGGGGAGGCAATGTTGGGAGCTTTAGGCACGAGGATATTACTTTCTGGTTCCTTTGATGAAGGGGTTGTGACCTTTTGCCCCATGTGTTGGTCGATAACATCACAAGCAGCTAAAGGAGAACAGGAGTGTTGACATAATTCTACCATGAAAGTCAAAGTTACTGGGTGAAATGTTACTTATGGTTTATTAAGAAGCCATGGTTCCCCATTTATTTAAAACCAGACTTCTTATACAACAAACCTCTCTGATAATAGGACTGATCTGAGTGTGCTTAAAGACATTAAGCTTAATGTATGAAGTCCATCCTGGGCTCTAAAGATCTACTGGCAACCGTAAATGACCAAACTGAACAATAGCTGGAAGTTAAACCTGGATTAGCCTAAACGAACAACTGGTACAACTCCTCCTGATCTTTTACCCATTTCCACCAGCTCAGAGTCAGTCATGGATTCCCTGAAGTGAGGCTCGTTTTCTGCGACGGGGGGAAGTGGAGGTGCCGGGGACTGCGAGTGCTGTGACGGACTCCCAGGCCACTGTAAATTGCCAGCCAGCTTGGCCCTCTCCTCCCTGGCAGTAGGATCATCCCAAACGATCTGCTCACTCTGGGACGGCTCAGTGTTTGTGTCCATAGCTGCTTCTCTGGAAACCCTGAAATCAGCACAGTATGAAGTGAATTTATTTTGACCAGGAACAAAGTGAAGTAACCAGAACATCTGCGTCATTACATTGGCACAGCAGCACTCCTAAAATTTTTCTAGTTTTCTTTGAAATACAGTATATTACATTTAAACTAGTTATAATTACATTTTAAACAAAATTTCCTTAGCACCCCATGGCCTCTGTACCTTAGAGCTTCGAGAGTACGTCTGCTCCCTGTACGTCCGACCCGGCTCCCATCTGGTGTGTGGGGTCCTGAGTCAAGCCCTCCTGATCCCATTCTGGAAAGTCTGACCGACTGACGCCTCCCTGTTGTCAGTTTGGTGGCTGACATGATCTCCTGAAGCTGCCTTTGCAGGTTTTCTCTCATTTCCAGAGTCTCAGAAATATCTGCACATAAGAGATAATCATACGACTAAATACCCACAATATGCTCATTAAGTAAGTGGAGAAGTTTTGTGGAGACAAATCAGGCAGATCAAAAAACAAAAAAACAAAAACAAAACCCACCGCCGCTCCTTTCTGTATTGTTCATCTCTTCTTGATCGACAATTCCATCACTCACACGACGTGGTGTTGTAGCATCTACTGTGACACTGTAGTCAGACTAAGGGACACACAATTTAATATAAAACTAAAGATAAGTTAAACGCTTTGACTACAAAACTTATTTTCATAAGATATTCCCAAATAAATTGTAGGAAATTAATATATACCAGGATAAACCCACTCAAATATTGTCATCTAATTTTCAAGGGGGTCAAAATCTGGACCTTGTAAGCACAGAAACTTTGCAGAGAGCTAAAATATAGTTTGTAGATTCACCTTGTCCTTTGCGTCAGCGATGTCTTTTACTTGGCTTCGTGTTGAAGGTGGAGACCTCTGAGACCTGGCCGGCACCTGGCTGAGGTTTAGGCTCATCATAGGGTTGTAGGTGAAAGGATACAAAGACTCTGGGACATGTCTCTGCTCCTCTGCACACTGTGTGAGACAGAAGAACATTCACCTGATTGCTGCACAAAATACACATCTCTGTGATGTGCACAATAACAAAAATAAATTGAATAAAAGGACTCCCATCAGTCTGCAAAATTAGCTTGAAGCATTTTGAATAAATATCCTGCTACTTTTGATGTGATTACAATTATAAACCCCAGGTGAAATGTGCATAGAGAATATTGTATTGTGCTATAAAACTGGGATCCCAAATTAAATTGAGTGTATTTTTATGATCAATTTAACCGTGTTTGTGCAACATCAACAACTATTTCTCTTCATTTTTGATGAGATTTGCATGATGGCTCTGAAGGACAGTTCTTGAATCTTGGCTCTGACTCTTCCCCTAAGGGTTTCCAGATGGATTTGATGAGATTAAATTTCCCCTCAGTTGTTTCCTGTACATTAATTAGTATCGTTCCAGAATAGTGTCACCTCTCTGTTGCCCTGTGCATTGTACACTGACATACTGTATTTTTAAAGCAACAATTAAATCAAAATGTTCTGCTGTTGGTCATACTATTATTTTTGTATGAACACAAGGATATTATTTTTGCAATGTGAAAAACATGCTACAAACATTTAAAGTGAAAAAGCATCAGCGCTGCAGAAAAGATTATGACGTTTTTGTTTTTTTTTTATTTATCTTATTAAAAATACAAAATGGAAACCTACAGCCTGCAGCCAACACTGGGAGACCACATGCAGTCCTCTCTCTTTCACTCCTCTGTATTCCCGCGTGTTGTCACCCACACGGCCCTGGTAGATGTAGTGCGTCACTGTATCATCACAAGCCCACCTGAAAACAAGGTGACAAAGAGATGATTCTACTATCTGCATCAATATTTGTTAGGAGAACAATTAAGGGGAGTGCAGAGGAATTTGTTGAATACCTGAAGTCTGCTCCAAGAGAGGCAGCAATGGCATTTAGTTCACTCTGCATTTTGCTCAGCTTCTTTCCCACACAGATCACCACACCAGTCAAGGGACCAGCTTCTTTTTGTGGGACCTTACAAACAAAATTTGCAATATTACAATACTACTACTAATGTATTTCAAGTCACTTAGTATATAGACAATAAAAAGTATTATCATATATTCACTTTCCCTCGTAGTAAAAATTTGATTTTCATATATTAAGCAGCAATATAGATTTTTTGTGTTTATACAAGTGTCTGTATTTATGTATTTTTGTTTACCTCCTTGTCAGTGGCCTTGGTGAGCTGGGGGCTAGCAGAGATGGCTTGCATATCTGAGAAATTATTGCGGGAGCTATTAGCCAAAGCCACCTTCATGTTCCTGTTGATGACTTCTGTCAGGGGAGTCCCGACTCGTTCTCCTGGTTTGGATGTCCCACCTGGGGTGTCCAAAGCTCCTAATGCATCCTAAATATAGAGGAAATTTCATAAACCAAATGTAAACTAAATGCACACTTATTGATATAAATCTAAGCACAAATCTTAGTTCTGACACTATATTCTGTTTACTGATACCTGACCTTGACATTAAAAGAGGGTCTGAAGAGCTGGTCTCTGCTGAGGAAACGAGATGGAGTGTCCAACTGAAGGGAGGGCTCCTTTTGAAGTGGGTTCCTTCTTCCCCCTTGCTGGTTTTGTTTTGGGGTGCTGATGTCTTCTTTGGGTTTCATCTCATCCAACACAGAGTGAAAGACTTTGCTCTGAAAGCGACCTAAATCCAGTGGGGTGACAGCCTTGCCACTCTGGACACCCAGCAAAGGAATCTCTGGAGAAGAACGAGCTGGAGGAGGAATGGCCGGCTTTTGGGAACCATCGACAAAACTCTCTTCATCTCTCTCTGCAAGCACACATAACAATGATATATTTGAGTAAATCAAGCAACAATGTCACATAAAAGTAAATTCACTGCACTTACACCAATAATTAGCCATAGCTCTATGAGAAATCCCTTTCCACAGTACTTTTGCAATAACATATAATTTTTACACTTATTGTTTACTATGATCATTGGATGCTTTTCACACATTTGCCAAAGTGCTGACACAATTACTATAACCTGGTGATGGTGGCTTGTCAACTAGAAATTGCTCCTCCTTTGCCCTCTGACCAGACTGAGCAGACTCTAGTATCCAGTACATGGAAACAGCAGGAAGCCCCCACTTCTTTGCTGCCTGGTACTTTGTGCCTTCGGGGCTCTGCAGCACCAGATGAGTGCTGGCCAGCATGCCTTTCTTCTGGTTGGCCAGGCGCACAAAGTAATCCTGAACACTGCAGGAGGGAGAGAAGAAAAGATGTAGATTTAGAAAAAAAATAGTTCACAGTGAGCCCATATAACGTATGAAGCAAAGAGAGTGAATTTATGTTTAAACAATGCATTCAGGCCATGACTTCCACTACATTTATTTAACAGTGGCGATATCCCACAGCCCACAAGTTCCTACAGCTAAGAAAATTAGACTCAGTAGAAGTGATGCTTTTGTCAGTCGTTGCTATTACAGCACAAGAGTCTGTGCATAATGATATACCTAAAAATACTACCACTGTTACTATGTTTTATCACCAAGGGAAAGTTTAAACCCCAGATTCATATTTTTATTAAACAACACATGACAACAAAAAGTCTTCTGTAAAAAGATAAATAATGCAAACCAAAGCTTTATCTGAGAACACCCCCCCGGCTCAAAAAAATAGTTCATTTAACTGCATGTGATGAAAGCTTTTAATGTCTATACCATGTAGAATAAAATGGTAATTGCTTGTGTGTGATCAAGAGACTCATACGTGGCCCCGAGGTGCTTGGCTAACTCCACCAAAGACTCCCTCTCCGCTCCAGTGAACTGGCTGACAGAGAGAACACAATACTTGAGAGGCAAACGTCCATCTATCGCAGGAACAGGGGTGAACAAAGGGTTGGAAGATGGCTGCAGAACACACTCCTTTTCCACACACATGGCCTGGATAAGAAAGAGACAAACTGTCATGTAGCAAACCAATAACAATAAATAAAATGGCTCAAAACAAAGGACCTAAAAAGTAGTGGTTGATTCATAAATGTATCTTTTTTTTTAGAGCCTACAACAACAAATTATGGATTATACATTTTTAAGATCAAAGGTTATGACTATTACCTCAAAAATCTTTGTCCAACCACCACTTGACAATGAAAACACTGCAAGACCACAAGTCCCACATGTTCTTGCTAACAAAAATCAAAAGCAACTGTCTGTGATCTTACCAGCCAGGTATCCGTGACCACCTCATCCACTGTGGCCTCCACTGAACAGCCCAACAGTGGGACCACAGCATAGTCCGCTACAACCCGTGTACGGCCCCTTAGCACCTTGCCTCCATTTTCTGTCACCACCTGACCGAGCTGTGCCTCTGCCTCTGCACCAAAGCCCACAAGAAGGAAGCCTTTTCCTGCAAACAGGCCTGCCTCACTGGCCTCCTGCAGAGTTGAGTCTGTCTCTTGTCCTCTGGTGTGGTTTGGTGTCCAAGATTCAGGCTGTTGATCTCCAGCTGTCGTAATGGACATCCGGCTGTTGCCCTCTAAAGGTTGTGGTGGAATGTCAACTGGATTAAAAAAAAATAAAAAAATTGTAACTAGGCTTCTACGTCTTAAAATTGATAAATTCAAATTACAAAAGTTTCTCATCAACTGCTCCTTACCTACTGTAGGGTCGTCGTCCATATACTGTGACAGCAGATCCTCCTCTATTCTCTTTTGTTTAGGAGTGCTAGGACTGGCCACAGAGGGACCAACTGAGGGTCGGGAGGTAGAAGTGTGATGGCCTGGCACGGAAACAGCTGCTGGAGCAGGTGGCATACAGTCAGGGTGGAAGAAGTCTGCTTCAGGAAGCAGACTGCCTTTGGAGAAACTGTCCAACAGCCACTGCACTGTTACTACATATGGTCTGGGAACACACAGATACAAAATCAGATTTGTATGTTTTAAGTAGTTACATTGTACCATTATTTGTTAATCATTTTATTTGATTATGTTTTACAGCGCTTTGTATATCTTACTTAATTGTGGCTATAAGAAAAATAAAAACAAGGACTTTGTCTGGATGGAGAGAGCCAGAGTGTGTAAGTGTAAGTTTGTGGGCTTAAAAGGCCAATATAGGCCAGATCTTTAAAATATACTATTACTGAGGAGGCAGTAAATATTACGAAGATGGGTCATTTCTGTAGTTCAGACCTATGAGTGGCTTTGGAGAAAAAAGTCTTGACATCCTGGTCCAGTTCTCCCATGACCACATGTGTGAGTTCCTCACTGGGCTGGTTAAAGCGCAGGCCCCCTGCAGCGTTCACGAGTCGTCGCAGTTTATCCAGTTTCTTCTCTGGCAGGCCACACAAATATAGCTGCACAACATTTAACATTTATTAATTTCTACTTACTTAATTTTGACTACAAATTAAGTTCTGTTGTTCGCATTACAATTCTTTTTATTAATAAAGAAACTCCAATAACAAAAGCATTAGGATAAACAAAATCCATTTTCTTCTACTCACTTTACAGCCATCCAGTATGTCATCAGCTGGGCAGACAGTCAGGTCCAGGCTGTCTATAGGGTCAGGAGCTTCTAAACGGCTAATAGTGGCATTGGTGAGAGCTGTGTCATTTATTGTCATGCTGGCATTGACAGAAATGTGGCTCAAGCCCAAAAGAGATGGACCCTCTAAAAGAAAAAACAAAAACAAAAACAATTACAAAAATAAGAAGAAATTTAAAAGCCAACATTTGTCATCTTATGAATATGCTTTGCTTTTTAAACATAGCAAACTACCAACATGCATCTGTGGCTCACCCTCCTTTCTGGTGCCAGTAGGGGTAGAAGTATGTGGTCGATGGGTCTTTGATGCACTGCGTTCCACGGTGTACCTGCTCTCGTCTTGGCAATAGCCCTTTTCTATGCTGTCAAACAGCCAGTGGAGGGACAACACAATACACATTCCACTTCCGAGCACACTCATACTTCTGCCCTGCAACCAAACAGAAAAAGTCAGAATGAAGCTAACAACTGGAATGAATGTAGAAAAACTTTTTAGATGATGTGATAATCAGATAATATTTACCATGATATTTTATTAAATAATTATCTGTATAATCATGTATGTGTGTTTTAGACTTTCAGGAAAGGTTGCTCTACATAGATTTCTATTGTCATGTCTTCCAAAGATTTGGAAAAAATAAAGCCATTAAGCTTAAACTGCTGGTGCCTTACCTGTTGGTTCGTTAACAATGAGGTGTGTGCATTCATTCATTTTGAGCTGACCAGTGTAGTTGGCGCCATGCTGCTCACAGAGTCGCTGCACCTCTTTGCGCTCGGCACTGGAGAGGCCTGTCACACAGACAGTACAGCCTCGGAGTACAGGGCAAAGGTAGTCATCCATAGGGAGATCTGTATATCTGAAAAGACTGAGGAAAGAAGGAACAATTTTTATGATTTTTTTGGTGGCCATTAAAAATAAAGGATTGCGTAACACTTTGCGTAACCAATTATTCAGTCGGGTGCGCAATCAATGTGATGCAGACTGCAAAAAGGGCATATGAATGTAAAGAAGTGTATACCTGTCCTGAGACTTCTCCCAGCAGGATTTTACCCATGTGGGCAGTAGGATTGGTTTGCCCAGGCTGGCAGCTACCAGGTATTTCTTGCTGCCCACTTCTCCTGCTATCAGGTGTGTGACTGATACATTTAGGTCAAGATACACTCGTCCACCCATGAGTTGCACCAGATCCATGACCTCTGCCTGTACAGACAGACAGACATTTATACAGACTCAAACATATGGAACTCTTAACAAGACACTAGGCTGACTTCCCGATGCTTAACCTACTATTAATTAAATCTACACAGTAAGTATTTTTATAAAAACACACTGCAAAGCAGCCATTACATGTTATGTTTCATGCTCTATGTCTCACTTATTACAATGGTTTCTTATATGTTTGGCATTTATTTAAATGCAGATTTCTTTAGAGCAACAATCTATAAAGTATCAGACAACTAAACTAACCCGGGTTGATTTGTCCAAGCTAGTGCAAGAAATAGTGACGTCAGCCATGGCCATGTTATAGACAGGCTTCTCTGCTCGTGGGACACAGCGCTGCTGCTGCAGGCAGTACAACACGAGCAGTGGACTCACCACTCTGCAGCCAAGCTAGAAAATAAAGGAACACAGAGTGAGAAGGAATACAATTATTATCTTTATTACCATTTCAACAATATTAAAGTCTGAGTTATACCTTCTTGCAGTGCAGAAAAGCTGGAGTGGTGAAGCTGCTGAACACAAACAGAGACTTGTCTTTCTGGTCCATTTGTAAAACAGCATCCTCACCAATGCTTTTCACGTACTTCTCAGACTGCAGCTCCAAAATAGCCTGTAAAAACATTGAGACAAATATTAAAATCCACAGCAAACCAACAGAGAGAAAGCCAATGGCGGACAACGGAATTTACCTGGTAAGCCTTGACAGCGTACTCCGTTTTCTGTCCATTACTTTCCACAAACTTGACAATGTAGCCTTCTCTGTCTCCTTTCGACATGGTCAAACTAAAGGAAAGAGCAGTCACGGTTTGTTGTAATGGAAACGTCACTTGTTAGCCTTCGTGCTAACCACTGTCACCCGCAGAGAAAAGCTGCGACCTTTAGTCTTCAGTAAAGTTCAGTTTTATCTTTAATGCAGCAGACATAACATTGGTATCAGGTTATTTATGTATTAAGTTCACAATTACTATAAAATAGCAATTTAACGATTCATTTGTTCAACTGTTAGCTGAATTGATGGCTAACGTTACCTACCTCTTCTTAATGCAGACTGTCAATAAACTTGGAGTCTGTACTCTGGCAGTGACGTTACATTAACTCCTGACATTGGAAACTAGCTCGAAATGAAGAGTTTACCGTCATCTACTGTGAACGGCAACGTTCCTTCTGTCATTTCTTCCTGAACCTACTTGAAAATGGGATAAAAGCATAACCGAGACTTAACTACGCTAGCTACTATCGTTAACATTTAAGCACGTAAACTATTAATTATGTTTTAATGAATGTTAATATTGAAAAACGAACTAACAAACGCTAGTCTCTGGCGTACTGAAGAAATTAATATACGTCTTATAAAAATATATAAGATAGCAGTTGAGCTAAATTAAAACGTACTCTTTGTTGATATTATTCGCGCCATTGGCGTAACTTCCGGTGTTACACGCAAATTTGACCGCGGGAAATCGGATTCTAGTGTTCCGCACAAAGCACGGATGGATGCGTGGAAAACACCGAGGACATTGTAAAATGTACTTGTAGTTTTAGATAATACACTTGCTATAAATTAGTAAAATAGTCATATTTATATATAACACAATGTAATAAAACAAATGTACTTCAAATGTACTACAAATGACGTCGATTAGGTTTTAGGTCTAGAGGCTTCACAATATTGCATCAAATCCTGCATTTCGAGATCCCTGATGAGGTGTATCATATCGCATAAACCTAGAAACTCATGACAGATTGTTTTCAGATTCATAAATTAACTTCCCTAATCATCAGATTTAGTCTAAAAGTGCACAAACTCATTAGGTTATGGAGGAGCACCAAGATCATTTTAATCATTATTCTAATAGAAGATAAAGTTGGAAACCATATCCATCCATATCTATAGTTTTTAAACACAAAATAAGTAATTTTCGTTTTAAGTAAAACTGGAAAATTGATTATGTAACTATCTTTAAAATAAAGCTCCTAAAAGGATTTAAAAATACTGCAGGAAACAATATGTGCGTAATACGTACGCAAACAAAGAATGTGCTGTCAGGCAACTTTTATCCACAACATAAATTGATTTTTCAAAAAGAATACTGATGGCATTTATCCAAGAGAACTGATGAACTTTTAAAAAATAATGTCAATTTTAATATATACTGGATTAGCTGTGCAAGCTTATAAAAAAATTTTCAGTTTTTGAAATATCTTACTGTTTGCACCAGAGCCTACATGTATCCAAACCCTTCTGCTGAGATTATGACTTTTCCCAGACACCAAAAACAAGCGTAAATTTATTTTCCCTAGCTTCCCAAGTTTGTTGTTTTACAGCCCTAAATGTGGTTAACTTTAAAAATGCTTCAAATCAGCCCCTTAAATGTTCATTGAAACTGAAAAATAATACATTATTATTTTAGAAATACTTGATGGCTATTTCATTCTCTCACTTCATTGTTGAAGACAAATGTAAATACAAAGAACAACACTGTGGGTTCCCTTTAATTCTTAAAATTTTATGTACAAGTGCGACTGATTTTTTTAAATGTACATTCAATATAGAAAGTTTATATACGTAATATTACATTGAACATTTCACAAATTGCACTAGTCTTTCACATAGATTTGTAATCAGAGTCAATGTCATTCATCATGTCTTAGCAGAAGCTCATTTCCTGTGGTTATTTTTCACTTATAAATATTCTAGTGCATTTTGCATTTTGGGGGAGAAGAATTACTTTAAAAATATGATGCAGAAAGGGTAGCCTTCAAAGAGAGCAGAATGAAATATGAATTAGGAAGAAGATGGAAGTTTGAACAACAGATATGTGTCAACTTCAAAAGAACAGGTGGGAGTCAACCTTGCCAAAACAGTCAAGATGTTCTCATCAGTGTGAGAAGTCAAGTGGCATTTTCAGGTCCAATAACTGATTTCCAGTCTGATTTCCATTTTTCCTTTTCTGCATGAGGTTCCACCACACAGACCAAATTCAGGTGAACAATTCCTGTGCACCAATGTGTCACTAATGAGGCCAAGGGCTCACTGTTAAACTTAGGGGTAAATGTAGCCAATTAGGATGGAGAGATTTTAGAGGAACAATTGTGATGAGACAATTTACCTATAATAAGCCTCGGTTTTCCTACGTTTTTCTTATGAAAAAAAAAATCTAGAGTAAAAAATATATTCATACAAAAAGTAAACTCTTCTGTGTCATTGGAAGGAACAAGAAAAGAAGCACAGAAACAAAATAAATGTGGTCACCCGTTAAAACAATTTTAAAGTGTTTATGGAGAATTGAGTGCTATTTGTAAGGGGAGATGAGAGGGTATGGGAGGAGGTGCTGGAGGAAGAAATTTTGGTGACAGTCAAGGATGGCTCACTCTCCTCCACTCCACCCCCCCCTTCTCTATTCCTTCGTCTGGGAAGCTGAACAGTCCCTCTCTGAGCTCCGACTGTGAAGCTGCAGTCCGAGTGCCTGAGCATGACTGTGTGTGTCTGTCAGCCTTGGTCTCCAATGTCGTTGTCCACAGGGGGTGGGATGCTGGGCATTACCGTGTTGCCAGTTCCTGCTGTAAGGTACCCTGCTACTCCTGGACCTAAAGATGACAGAAAAGTGGATTAGGACAAGGTGTATGTGTGAGTTATGTGAGAGTTAGAGCTGAAGTGTTAATGGTGAGCTACAGCAATAATAATAAGGCAAGAGATCACCTACTTTATGGATGGAGGGATGATCAATACAAAGTGTTATATAGACAGACACTAAACAAAATGCAGTATAACTTAATGAGTGCACAGAACACGTTTGCAATCGGGAAGCTGCCTTAAGTGACATTTCTTTAAAAATGTATTGACTGTCTGGTAAGGTTGCTGTATATGACAGAATGTCAGGCATCCATTTCTTACAAAGAACATTTGAATTATTTTAATTACCCTCTATTTTTTTTATTATTAAGTACAATTCACAGTGCACTGTTCATGTAGAAAATCAACAGCCCCAAAGGAAAACAAAACAGACCTGTGACAAAGTGTACATCTTAAGTTCTATATAAATATAACTGATTAAAAGTAAATAACCACAAATCTGCCTAAGGAATGTGTAAAGTTTATTGCAAACAAAGCATCTAGATTTTTTAGTAATGAGGCTCTGCTCAGGAACCTATGAATAGAAATATGAAATGAAATATTCTTAGTAAAGATACAGCACGTCAACTTTTAGACATGCAGTTTATGTAGTTGTGATAGTAATCGTTAAATCCACAAGTTAAAAACAGACATCTTAAAACATTTTTTTTAAATCTTAGATATACTACTGCATTACCAATAAGAATCCAACATCTAGTGATAAGGGTCAGTTACAGGGAAAATCACTATTGCTGATGCCACTATTAATCTTTTTGACTTTTTTGGCACTATTTTCCTTCCATTGCCAGCTACATGTTGCCAATATGTTTAATTTCTCCAAGCTATGTTGGTTTCATAAGTAAAAGTCGTTTTAATTTTTAAGAGCTTTTTTTTTTAAAAAAACAAAAAAACAAACAAAAACAAATTAAAACAAAAATAAAAAAATAAGACAGAGGTTTTTTTTTGACTTTAAAAATAGAGAAAAAAATGCAAACAAAAAGGTAGTAGAAATTAAAACAAAAATAAAAAAATAAGACAGAGGTCATGGATGGGTTGAATATAGTTTGACTTTATCACTATGGAGATAGAGATGGAGAGAAGGTAAAATGAGGAGGAAATGTGGAGGAGAAAGAGGCCGGAAAGGGCAAAGCCAGGAAGTTATAGGACATGGAGTGAAAAAGGGTCGCTGGGTTTAAGCACAAGTAAGGATTCAGCCACAAGGCAGTGTTTAGGATAAAGCAAAGCATTAAGTTTGACCAGCACCTCAAATACTTACCTGCATCAGAAAATGTTTTTAACAGCTGAGGTTTTGTAATGGTTACCCCAGGACTATAGAGCGCACCTAAATTTAAGCCAAACCGCTAAAATTTAAAAGAAATATATATTTTGTCACATATAAACCGCCCTGTTGTACCTCCTACTCATTGTTCACAGTAGGCTGAGGATGTTCTGGCAGTTTTACCAGGAGAAAGAGTGCGTTTACGTAGATGTGGCTGGTATAACAAATGTGGAGAGCCGAAAAAACGGTTATAAATAAACAACTTGTTCCATAGCCAAAGAAGAAGGCATTCTTCAGCCAGGAGTTATAGGAACAAGATTTTGTACCATAAGTCTTTATTCATACACCTGAAAAATGGTGCCTGTAACACGGCAGTAAAAGTGCTGATCACACAAAACAGAAAAGTGGTTTTTTAATCTTCCTCCTGTGCACAAAACCAAGTTGCTTTATTTTTCTTCCTCCTGCGCCCAGTGAACACCAAACCACTGGCAGTGTTTAAAGGATAAAACAAAATCGCATTCATCTTCCTCCTGAGCATTTGACTGTCACACTCAGCACCTTAAAAGCATCAAATTTCTTCGCTTACCATTATGAGGGGGTGAGGGTGTAAAAATATTACTTTTGCTGTTGTGCGTCTTGGGTTGCATGCGCAAAAATATAAGTTGGCGCTTTTTGTTTGCACTTTTAACAGCCCATCTGAGGGCTGCTTGTTTTGTAAAAGCTGGTTCAAAACGCCGGAAAAAGTAGCGTGTTAATTAATTATAGAAATACTTTACCTGTCAGGTAGCCTGCAGTCTGAGACTCTGAGATGAAAAGATCATGTTTCTGGTCTTTGAATGCGCTCCACACTGAAGACCTTGCTAGAATCTCATTCACCTGCAAAGCGGCACTGTGTTAGACGTTTTTAAATCAAATATATACCCAGCATGTTTGAATGCTAATACTATTGGTCAGATTGTCCAATCATACCTGTTCTCCATACTGCAGACTGCGAGTCATTGACTTGAGAGCCTTTACTATCTGGGCCTTGGTAGCTGAAGGGTTGTCTAGTGTCTCCAGGCCAATTCCTTCCAAAAGCTTCAGGAGGTATGGAACCAGCTCCACTCTTAAAGCCTGTTCGTATATTAGGAACATGAAACAGTATTATGTAGTTTACATGATGAAACATATTTCAGGTAAAAAAAATCTTTACTTCAAAACTTTACCTGGGCTACCAGTTCTGTCTGCTCCTTCTGGAACATACGGTTGAGAGCTTCACAAGCCAACCCAGCCATGTCTGCACGGACTTTCATGCCAGTCATTAGGGGGCCGATAGTCTCCAGAGAAGCCATTGAGCGTACACATAGCTACACAAAACAACACAGCATACAGTTAACAATGCCAGAATATCATGGCGAGAAAAGGAGACAAACCTATAGTCAATGATTTAGTATGCCACTTCCATTAAGTTGGAGGATTTAAGAAAAAAAAAGAGAGAGGTAATGGTCAAATCTGATACAGCAGAGACAGACATAATGTCACATGGCTTTCTCAGAACAACGGGAGACGGTATTAAACTGGTGGAAGTTGAGCAAAAATTAACATGCAGTACTTTAGCTTCTCACCTCATTGTCTGACAGCACGTGGATGAGACGGATGGCACTCTTAGGCACTGCGTTGTTCTTGTGGTTGAGTGCTGCTAGGATTCGAGGCAGGTGACCCAGAGGAGGAACCTGGTCAGCCAGCTGGCTTTGTGTGCTGAACAGACACACGGCTGCCGTTGTAACAGTCTCCAGGGCCTCACCCTGCAGGAGAGCAAAGATCTTAGTAAGGAATGAACCTGTTAATGTGAAACCACTACACTTTTATACTACATTTCACAGCATGGCAGCTCACATTGGGGTTGTTCTTCTCCAGCAGCTCAGTCAGGGTTTCCAGAAGCGACACCAGAAAGTCTCGAGGCTTGCGTAGCACCCAGCCTGGCTGAGCAATAAAGATTCGCAGGAAGACACCGCCAACCTCGAGTTCACCCTGCCCTGCCCCATAAGCCATCGTGAAGTCCTCTGGCAACTAAGCATACAGATCAATAATTCTTTGTCACATCAAATAACACACAACAGATTGAAAACAGCAATTTCCATCATTGGCCTTACTTTCCAGTTCACGTCAGGATTATCCTTCTGCTGTTTAAAGTGCCTGGGAAAACAACAAATATGATTTTATCATTAGTTGAATGATAAAAGACAAAATTTTACTTTCTGTCCCCTTCTTGTCCATTTTGCTAGCAGTTAGTTAGAGAATATTAAACTGTGCTGATAACATACTCAAGCATCATCTCCCGGACAGTTGTGGACACTTTCTCCCTTGAGCTGTCATTCCAAATAAGCTCAGGGTTTTCATGTGTTCCTTCAAAAATGTGCACTGCTGCTTCAGCATTGTCTCGCATGGCGTCCATAAACACAGCTGGTAGGAAACGCATCAGTGTTAGACGCACCTAGTAGAAGGCAAAAGATAAAAATTATACGGGTGGTAAGGATTTGAAATGATACTGATAAGAAACAGAACTGGATGAATTTAGTGTTAGCTTAGTCTTTTTCGCCTCTTTAGACTGACCTTTGGCCCAACCAGCTTGTCTGAGGTCATCTTGGAAAAGAGCTCTGCGGTCTGTGTGCGAACTTGGGGGTGTGTGCAGTTACAGAAGAGGTCTAGCAAGTAGATAAGGGCACCTGGAGGCCAATGATATTAACATAAGCATTCATTTCTTTTTTTTTTAATAACACTTATTATGGAAAAAAACCCTCACCTTTGGCCATAGCCTCTTTGATTATCTTTGTGTTGGAAGTAAGTGCATGCAGAGTTTCCAGCACCATCTGCCTACCTATAATATGCAAAAAACACATGTTTTAGTTCCAAAAGTACAGCACTGCAACACATTTAAAGGGAGAAGAAATGAAAATGGTTGTTAGTGGTTCTTCTTACTGGAGGGGAGCGAGTGCAGCAACAGCAGAAGGTTAGATAACACCAGAGACTCAGCAATGTTGCTCACACATTCTTGGTTTGATGTCACTGTATTCACAACCTGCAGAGGAAACCAACATGATAAACATGTACAGACATTATAGATATTAGATAATCAGAATATTTTCAAAGAACAGCTCTACCTCCAAAACCAGCTGTTGCACTCTGCCAGCTCCATGAACCCGCAACAAAGAGAATAACAACTTGAAATGACCAATGCACTCTGTTTCAGAACCTGTAAATACACAGACACACCTGTTTAGAAAAGTAAAATGTTGAGTTCCTCAGATAAAGTGGAACTAAAAGACACGTCTTTCCTCACCGGGGTTGTTCTTAATGACGTTACGGAGGGCCTCCAGAGCCATCTCAGCAAAGCGAAGTCTCTCAGCATGCTGTTGGGACTCAACCTTGTTGCTTTGACTCATTGCCAGTAAAGTGTGGAGATACTGGGCCTGTGAGCCAACATAGTCCAGAAGGCTGGCTGCAAATGCCTTGGGATACTAAAACCAGAGATTGCAGATCACCACTGTAGTTCAAACATGTCAACCAATCCCAAAATCAAAAGCCTCAGCCTACTTTGAAATCTAAAAATCTTCCAGGGCTCACCCAAACCTTTATCTACAACTCGGGCCAACACATAAGGTAAAGATGAAGTATTTGCCTATATACATTTTATTCCATAAACAGAACAATTGTGTGTCATTGTAGTTCAATGCAAATAAATAAATCCATACACATGACAATCAAATATAGGTAATATTTAGGAAGAATAACACATCATTTAAATTCCATAGCCTTTTTTAGTAGTTCTTATTATCTTTAAATTGTTTAATCATAAATATTTATGGTGTTTACACTTTTAATTACGAAGAGCCCACTAGGGGGCTCCAGACAGCTTTGGAAAATACATATTTTCGCTTGATTCCATATTGAGATACAAAATTAGGCTGTTAAAGAATGAAAATTGAAGATGGCATCATCATAATCTGCTTTATATTCAGGTTTGGCCTTTGTTCCTTGATGAAAGGTGGAATGTTCAGTAATAAGAATCGCAGACTGAATGAGGCTGGTAATACTCTAGTGTTTCTGTACTCACCTCAAGTGGAAAAGTTGGCTGTTCGTTGTAGACTCTGACAAAGATCTCCCCAACGATAAGCTCTTTGCTGTGATCACTAAACACAAACTCCGCACCAAAGCTTTTATCGTTTTCTCCCTGTGAAGACACCACAGTTAAGATGCATATTAATTTTACCTTAAACATATTTTTCCCAGTTACACTGAAAACTTGTCAGTAACATTTATACCCTCTTTATGTTTCCTTCTTGTTGACCCTCCAGGAACTCAAGCAGCTCCGCTCTTGTTCCGTTGTTCCAGATGAGGTATGGGTTCTCTGAGTTACTGTTCAGGAGCTTCAAGACCTACATGGAAAACAAGAAATTTGGAAGGTTGCTGAGGATTTCTAAATAGGTAAAACTTTGTAATATAACTCATCATGTTCCACTGACCTCAGCAGGAGTTCCTGCTCCAAGCTTCCTTGACATATATGGGGTCAACATGGCTGCTAAACTCTTGCGAATTGTTGGGTTTTCTGGAGGTGTGCCCTCAATGCCATTGGTCTCTGAAACAGGATTGACACCATCCGGGGTGTGTGGTGTTTGGGCGTAGCCTCCCAGACGGCTGAGAGCCACCAGGCTGAGCTTGGCCAGACTGTTAGCAACCTCTTGTTGGTTTGTTTCCTGGCTAGCCTGCACACCGCTCTCTTCCAGAGTGTAGTCATAGTTGAAAAGGTGAACCAGGAGGTGCCAGAGCACACCAGCATGGTACAGATGGGTCTGTAGGAAGAAATCCACTGCAAAAGAGCTGACACACTGTACTGCCAGTGCTGCAGTCTTTGGGAGACCCTGAGAGGCAGAAGGAGAGAGAACGTGAAACATAAATAATAATTAAAAAAAGCCAAAAAGCAAAATGACATAAAGTCAATAATGGTAAAATACTCTATATTCAAAATTTTAAACAGCTTTTCATCTACATTAAACCCAAGGGGATCTGAGTGAAATTCTTTTTTGGCAAAAAGCTTTTAATTGTATTCCAAACTTTTTAATGCTGGTCACTAAAATGGAAGATGTTAGAAGATTCCTTCATTCAGTCATTGTTGACAGAATACATAAGAATCCAGTAAATCAGAACATGATTCTTACCTTTCCATAGAATAAGATGTGACAGAGGTCCCGGATGATATTAGGAAGTTCGATCATCTTTTCTCTGCATTCCTCAAACTGGGCTGCTACACTGTAACACCTACAGATGTGCCCGCACACCTAAACCACATTGAAGTGTTGAAAAGACGATTAAAGAATTTCACACATTCATCTCTAAAGGTGAGTACAAGCGAATGAAGGCTCAGTATTTAGTGATCATTTTACCTGTACAGCCATGTCATCAGGCTTGCTCGATGCAGTTAATACAGCAACACACCGAGACAGAGCCTCCAATAACACCTGATAAATACAGGAAACTATTTATCATTAACTCCACAACAACCATACACCACAGTATGCTCCATTTACAATTGCAGAATTACTTCAAATCTGTACCTCAATGCCATTCTCACGGCGCAGCTCCTCTGCATTGAGAGCTGAGCAGTTGACTGTGTGAAAGGCCAGTTCCGCAGCAGCAGGGAGGAGAGGGGAGGTCTTGGAAAACAGCTGCTCATCCACTGTCTCCATTGTGATTGTTTTGATGAGCATGGGGTAACCGGCGTACTTGTAGGGCTCCAGTTCTGTTGAAAATGTCCAACAAGCAGCAGATTAACATTTTTGCTATGAGTGAGGTGTGCATGAATTTTCTCTACAGGATGGGTAGTCAGAAAAACATGCAAGACACAACTTAACACAGTTGGCTCTGCCATGAATTCTGCATTTACATGGCCACTGAGTGTTCATTTATCTACAAACCTTGCTTGTGTCGGTTGAACAGGATGCTCTGAGTTTTCAGGATGAGAATGATGTTTTCTGGGTCGGGGCCATCCACAATTCGGGCGGATTTTGTGCAGAGGAACTCATATGCTTTGTTCACTTTCTCAAACATGTCCTACAGGATACAAAAAGTTGCTGATAACAAACCTTAACCTTAACTGAACATACACTGTCAAGAAGTAAAGATGATAATACATACCCTGCCCTCTGGGTTCTTGTCAGGATGGTATTTCTGTGCCAATCTAAAGTAAGCTTTCCTGATTTTACTCTCCTCATGCCTGAAGAGAAAAATGAGGGACAAACATATTTAGTGCTGCAAACACACCTTTAATTTTATAGGATATTCATCCACTCACATACTCACTCCTCCATCCTAGGCAACATAATGTTTGTTGCTATAATAAATTTGGACAATCTAAAATTCAATCAATGAAAGCCACTCACTGCCCCTGGCCTTTGGGGAGGTTGAGGACTTCGTAAGCATCATCTACAGACATCGAGGGAGGCTTCTTCTCCACTTCCCTTTTCCAAGCTTCAAGAGTGTCTTTTAGCAGCTTCACCTATATGGATGATGGTGATGGACCATAATCATCAAAAGAACTCTCTTACAAACAGAGATGCAACATTTAAAATGAATTGGAATCTTAGATACTAAAGAAGGCAAAAAATAAAACCCATACGGCATCTCGAATTGGCCAGTTAGGGAAGCGGGTGGTGTCACAGAGATGTCTGAGGTAGTAGATGTTGCAGAACAGTTCATTGTCCAGCTGAGGGAAGCTGATAACAGGGATGGGGCAATACTGGTAGAGAGCTCGTGTGTTGCTCTGCAGTCTGGGGCTGAAGTCAGCTACATGGGCTGCGATCTTCTCGATCATTAATCGTCTGACACAGAAATGTTAAATTTTTAGATTTTAAACTTCATTCACAGAGAAATAAAGCAACAGTGTCTGTAAAAGTATAGAAATTTAACATGACAAAGTAATTTGTACCTCATTTCACTGCTCCAAATAGCCTCAGGTGTATCAAATTCCCCAAGAAATATTTCTGAGAAGCGTTCAGCCTCATAGTTCTCCAGATAACACACCATGGCCTCAGGCAACACCGGTCCCAGAACACTTCGCTGCACTATGTCCTGACCCTTTGACTGGAAACAGGGCACCAACATGCAAATTATATTTTTAAAAAATAAAAAGAAGCAAACTATTGTGATTTTTACACTGTAAAATTAAACAAACATTACCTCTTCTGATTTGAAGGCTTGCTTTAAGTGAGTATACTTCAGGAACCTGAAGAAATCACAAGAAATGTCTCAGACTAAATTTTAACTTTGCAAAAATATCCACATTTTTCAGAAACTACTGAAAAAAATTAATGGTAGGATGAAAAGGCGACAGAAACATATCCAATAAGCAGCAGTGAAATGTTTGCATTTGCAACAAAAGAAAATTTCTAACAAACAAACAAAACAAAAAAATGTTCCAAATGCAAAGAAGTTCTACATGCTATTTCACCCATGTTTTAACCACAACTGGTCTTCCAGGTCTTCTTCAAGTCCTGCATTTGTTTTTAATTGTTTTACAACATATTTATTTGTCAGTTATTCTGGGATTTTACCTTGCAACAGGAAGCACATTGGATCCTGTGTACATCATGATGAAGAAGAAGATACCAGTTAAATAGAGGCGCTGCAGATTGGGGTTGTCCTGCATTACCAGATACAGAACGTTGGCGACCTTTTCCACCAGGATCGGGTCAAAAGTCAACAACAGCTAGAGAAGACAAGTAAAAAAACATTTGGAGACCATCAACATATTATTTAATTGTATTGAGCAATTGAATTTAATTGTATAGAGCAAAAATTACAAAATTTCAGAAATACATACCAGTCAAATATCAGATTAAATTTGTGCAATTACCTGGACGATGTGTGGGAGGCATGCATTGTCGCTGATCATCCTCTTGATTTTAGGTAAAGGACGAATTATGGAATTATCTAGGTCCCTGAGTAAACAGTAAACAATCAGCTATGTTATACTGTGATAATTTACTGGTTCATAGAAGAATTATATAAAATATGGCTGGCTGTTTTTTCTGTAACCAACCACTGAGCTACTTTCAGCAGTCCCTACCTGCTTGGGTAGTAGGAACACATGGTGATAAGCATGTTAAGAATCAATGTGGCCAGATCGGACTCGTTCATCACTGCCTGTCCAGTGGCAAGGAGGCACCATTTTAGCTGGGGAATGGCTTGCAGGGGCCTCCAACCATCCATCCCCTGAGCCCAGCAGCGTGTCTTAGCACTCAGGACGCCCGTGTTCCAAAACTCCTGCATCTGGAGAGGAAAAAAAAAATTTAAAGAATCTGAAGGTGGTGGTTACAAAAAAATGTAATGAGAAACAATGAAAACAACACAAAAAGATGCAGGAACAGCAAGAGAGGCGTGCAAAATTAAACACCATAATAAGCTGAATATTAAACAGTTTTCACGATGTGAAATAAAAAAAGTCTTTTATACCCCATCACATACCTCTTCAAAACTGAAAGGTCCTCTTCTTTCCTTGTCTGCATTACCAAAGTACCACTCTTTCTCACTTTCTCTCTTCATGTCTGGTGATGCCTCCAACACATTGCTCTGTGGAATTTAAGTAGATGCTATAGTCTCATTATCACTAAAACGCTAACTGGTTATATAAAATATCTGCTGTCATGCATTGCCTGGTCTTTTCATACAACAAATTAATAGCTACAGGTATGTTTTCACCTGTAGTGGCACAGTAGCTCTACTGGTGTGCAGGTGGGCCAAAGTGAGCAGGTCCACTAAGATACGCACTCCATTTGAGTCCATCACATCCTTCACATTTTTCTACAGCAAAAAAAACTTTATTATTACTACCCACGCCACAAAGAAAACGAGGGCTGAACATGTGCAAAAGGCACTGTCGCTTTTATTAGCTTACCTTATTGAGAATTAGTTTATTGAGGAAGAGGATGAGTCTGTCTCTTTCCAGTTTGTCTGTACACTGTAACCATACAACCAATATTTCGATAATTTAGCAACATTGCAAATGCTGAACATATATAAGCACATGAAGCCATGATTTGCCTTTACTCACTCTATCCAGCATGCCCACAATGTATTTTGTGTCTGCGAAGGGGCCAATCTCCTCAAAGCACTTGCCGTAGACTATAGCGAGGGCCTGTAGGCACAGGCACTTCATCGTAACTTTGGGTGTAAGCAGAAAGCGATGGTAGAGTTCGTTAAAGAACTCATATCTAAGAGAAAAGACGGGGAGAACCCACTTAAATAATCTTTTTGAGAATTCAAAACATTATATTGATGCACTTAGTGGGGTTGTTTAATGGCAGCATTACGATCTCTTGATGGCACTGGATTCTTCATTTTCATCCTCCTCAAGCAGAAGGCGCAGATAATAATCGCCAATCCTAATCTCGTCTGAAAGGCACTCATATTTCACCTGCAAGTAAGAACCCACACAGACAATTTCAGTTTGGATCAGTTTGAGAAAGAATCATGTATTCGTAGCACTAGTACAATACAATAAAGACTGGAGATAACTGCCTGAGTTTTAGGATGGATGGAAGTGAGTTCAGCATACTGCAGTTGAGCACAAACCTCAAACTCCTGGTGGTTCCAAGAGATCACTGTAGCATTGCCAAGTTCACGGTCCACGCTAAAGGCTCGCATCTCACCTTCCAGAGCATCCCGCAGCTCCTCCCTTGTCTTTAGGTTCCAGATGAGGTTGGACCTTGCATGGTCGAGCTGGAATCTTAAGACAGAAGAGAAGGCCAGGAATGTTAAAAAAAAACGTATTTAATATACTTACTCAAAGGCTTTAAAAACCACAGTGTGCTTCCTATCAAAGTGCCCATATCCACACAAGTTAAATGTAAAAAACACAAGAGCACAAAGGTTTCACAGTAGGATTTCAGGCTCATTAGCAAGACACAAACACAACTTCCTCAAAACTTGGGCTGACTGAGCCAAATAAAGACTCAGCAGCGGTAGTAGGATTTTCTCAATCTGTGGGGTCAAGACATACCTGTAGTAGAAAAGTTCCCAGTTAGCTTCAATTTTTATTCTCTGACGCCTTTTTCTCAGGATGACAGGCTTTTGGTTTGGATTCTGAAAATAAAAGCCAAAACACTTCGATGAACCCTCCTTATGTCAGTAGCTCATGAGAGATTTCTATATTTGTCCTTTTCCATCTTAAAGGATGAAGAGAGGTATGATGTTAAAAATGGTGACAACAGAACCAACAACCTACATCAGACAAAAACCCAAGTACTAACTGGTACCAGTGTGTTGAAAACAGCAGCAAAAATATTGACAAAGAATATAGATGATACATACAGTAAAACAGAGATATAGATAAGACAAAAAAACGCCACCACACAAAACAACTGCACCAAGTTTATAAAACACAAAAACCAAAATGGGATCCCAAAATTCAGTGTGTTCTGTAATTCTTGGAAACGGGTTTTATCAATAAAAACAAGACAAATCTATGCATCAATATCTACCATATAACATGGTAACCTATTTTTGTTGTCTTGCATCTATTCAGAGACACATGGAAATTCCTTGCAGATGACAACAGGTCATTGGCTGGCTGAATTAAAAAACACACTCAATGTGTCACATGAAGATGGAAAAATGGTTTGGTCAGGAGAAAGAACATGGAAACAAAACACTATGGATCCCACTGGTCCTACTTACCAGGTTATTTCTGTCCTGCTGCATTGTTTGACAGCAGAGAAACACAAGACAAGGGAGGATGGGGTAGAGACAATGGAGAGATTATTGTTCCTTGGATCAAACAGAGATGAGTCGCAACAAAAACGGTCACACGTTACTACACTACCAATGCAAAAAAAAACTAACAAAAACAATTATTGGATAATAGACAATTAGCCAATAATCCACTAGCTTTTATCGTTAATTATATTTTTCCAGGACTAAATAAAAAATTACCAAAGCCAAATACACATGCTGCATGTGATTCAAACATAAAGTTGCATGTGATTCAAACATGAAGTTGCATGTGATTCAAACATGAAGTGCAGATTAGTAAATGTTTAGTCAAAGCAGGCAAATCAAAATCTAGAGTTGAACAGCCTTAGCCATTTTGAGCGATTCAATGCAAAGGAAGGTGATTGTTCAGGTCAAAAGAATTTGACTGTAGTTTTTTAACTAAGCAGATTTGATGAAAGGGTCATAGAGCAGGCAACAAAGCCCCAACGCTTTGTTAAACTGGTTATGTACCACTGCCAACATCAACCCACCCACACACTTCCTCCAAGAATTACCCACATAGTTTGAATTATTTCACATCAACTATTTGCAAAAGCCTTCAAAAGACACAGATGACATTCAAAATTTAGGTAACATTTAGCAGCTAATCACAACAGACTCTTGTTCAGAAATTACATTTGTAAGAGAAAATGTCTCTTAAACATACCGAACATGAAAAAGTAACAAGGAGTTTGATCAAGGGCAAATACTGATGCCACAAGGTCACACAGTATCAGAGACAGCGCCACGCTCCATGCAACATAAAAGCATCAACTGAAAAGTGTATTATTGAGTTTGGATGGACTCTGCGGTACTGTTCAGCATCAGCAGGAGGAGCAAGAGTTAGAAACACAGCAGACATTTGCTTGACAGAAAACAAACAAATAAAAATCATCCACTTAGCGCTTTCATGAAAAAGAAAATAAATCCTCACCTCCTTTTGTGCTATGCCCATCTTATCTCTCCAGTGCATCAACACTAGATCAGCCTTCTCCTTCGCAAACTTTTCAACCTCTTTGGCTGCTTTGCCTGCTATCCGCTGCCACTCAGGCACCTTGTTTCGGTTTAGCTGGTCCTGCAAAAAAAAATGTATCACTGCATTTACATTAAAAGAAGAAATTTTCCTTGGAAGCTTTTTAGTTTTAGTCTCCAATCTAATAGGAGATGGGATGTTTTTGGTTCACATACTGAGGCGATTTTCAAATTGTCACGGATGTGCATTCTATCCACGTCTTTCTCTGGGACAGGTTCAGGACTGTCCAGGTACGCCAGCAGACCTGTTGGCTAAGAGTGCAGCAAGAGAAGAGCATACGGTGAAATAGTACCTTGCAACTAGAGCAGGCAACTATTTTTTTTATTTCATTATTATGTATAAACATTTAAACTGAATTGTTTTTGTGTTTCAGTTTTTTTTATGTTACTCTAATGCTATTTATTGATTATGTAAAGCATTTTGAATTGCCTAAAAAATTAGGCATCAAATATTTGTTTGAAGAAATTAAACAGGCCGGTTTGAAGGCTTACCAGTATCCTCTTCAGGAGGTTCATGGCTACAGGATTCTCTGCGGTCCACAGTCCCACCAGGTGACGGCTCAGTTGCCTGATGGAGAAACATCTTTTTAAGCAAGTGAACTATTTAATTTGTCAGAAAACACACCTTCAAGTTTATCTACTGTAACAATTCTAGATTTTTCTATTGATCTATTGTGCATTCAATTGTACGGCTGAGCAGAAACACATTGGTGAACTGCAACTAGCAAGAAAATACTCCTAGTCGGAATCAAAAAACACAAACTAATGCATTATTATTCATTGTGTGACAGACAGCATTTATTGGACCTATTGGTAAGCATCCTCTGGTCAGCGGTGATGGTGAACAAAGATGTGTGCAAATGTCTTGGAAGAGCTCCTTCACTCAGAGCCAGCTCTTGCATCTTAGTTGCTATTTCCTTGTCTCCCTCCTAAACATGAAACAAATTTGGGTTTATCTTCATTATATAATGTGAAAACTACAGAGAGTGCAAAAACTATAAAAATATTCATATTGAAATCATAGAGAGGCTTACCTCAATTATGGCCTTCATCACCAGCCCAGCTCCTTTCACTATCGCCATAGAGGGATGCTATTGACAAAGACAACACAATTTGAAACAGAGGGATTTGATAAACATATAAGTCACGTTACTATCAAAGCCAGTGTTGGAAATATGCAAAGGTTTCATCATAAGTCCCACCTGAAAGAGTTTGAACAGGGTTCGTCCATTGGAGGCAACCATTTCAAGCAGCATGTCAAACTGCTGCCCCTCAGTAGTTTCACTATAAGGGGCGCAAAGCGCAAAGGTTAAGAAGTCCAATAAGGAGCTGATAACCAAAGCTCCAGTTCCATGGTCCTAAAAACAAGAACGACAGATAAAATGTTAGGAACCGAAACTTTCTTGGTTAGGCTTTACACCAGCTTGCTGACAATCAAAAGAAATATACCACATTTGTGATGAATTTTTCAAGAAGGTTTTCCAGAAACTTCTTGGAGGAGAGAAGAGAAGCCTTGTTCAGTTGCTCCTGCCTTAGGTCATAATCATCATGCATTGGCTGTGGGGAAAGATGAAAGAAAAGCTGTCAGCCACACAGCAAAATATAGCGAGTGAAGTCGTATATATTATTGTGTCTTGTTGTATTTGGATTACAATACGATATTTGGGTTGTACTTACACACATAAGGGCACAGAGCATGTCTATAGCAGCATGTGTCACGCCATTGTTATTCCTTTTTAAAGCTTTTACTGTCTTTACTCCCAACTTTTCCCTGAATCTAGAACACACAAACATAGTTCACAGATTTAAAGCATTGCTAAATACACTATGCATTGAAAATGTGGAGCTATAAAAACTGAATAAATGCTCAGCTTATATATACACACAAGTGAATATAAATAATATGAATGCTATTTTATTAAAGGTCTGGGGTTGGATACACAAAAAATTCATTGCTTAAGAAGTCTTTTTCACAGAACTACTATGGGCAACATCATGAAAGAGGTTTCCCCAAAGGTAAAAATAAATCATTTATGTATTTTTGGTGATTTGTCTTGTAGTTGTGTGAAACTACTGTGGCAATGAATGCTTCAGGAAAACCTATCCTGGTTCATTTGATTCACAGGAACATGGAATAGAAACAGTAAATACAGTTCCTCTCATACATCTCAGTGACCCAGAAAGGCTTCAAGACTCTTAGAAAATGTGATATACAGTGATGTACAGGACAGAATGACCAAAGTAGACAGTCAGAGAGAGATGGAGGCGCAAAAATAAGACAATGAGAGGATAAGAGAAGATGGTCAAGACAAATAAAGGCAAACAACTAGACTGAACAGAATGAAAGGACATATCCTTGCCTCCAAAGATAAAAAAGGATAAAAGAGAAAGCTGACAGAGCAATACAAAAAAGAATGTAAGAAAAGAAACAGAGAACAACAATGGGCAGACTGAGATGCATGGATTCATATTTACGTTGCATCTGTGAGTCCACACCCTTGACCAGACCTTGGAATGACAGAGCATGCCTGTTACCAGGAGCTCAATAAAGTATTGTTCAAATAAATAAAAGCAGGATAAAATGAGATATCTGCCGCATCCTTACTTAGGCAGCTGAGTGAAAGCCTGGAAGCCAGCCTTGGAGGCGACCAAGCGTCGAATGGCCTGAAAATGGCTTTCCAGCTCAGCGTTAAGAGCCGGCAGCTCGGTATCCTGGGATAAAAGAGCTAGGATGGCGTTGTTGATGAGCTTCTCTTTGTTTTCTGAGAAAAGACCCTGCAAAGAGGAGCGAGAGATTAAGCTGTAGAAGCCGGTCTGAATCCTGCTTAGGCTGATAAATCTCAGAGGAAAGGAACAAACTCACATCTTGGGTTACTGCATGAAGCACCCCACTGTAGGATATGTTGGCATTGAATCTAAAAACCGCGTCCGCAAAGTTTCCATCTGAACAAAAGAAAAGAGATGGAACAATGTATCATCTAAAAGTTTTGAAAAAAATTCTACAGCAGATGCCAGATTATTTAAACAGTCAATTTGGCCCCCAAAAAAGTAAATATAGAGCAATAAAAAAAAAATAAAAATGCTGTGCTCAAAGGCAAATGACAAGTCTATAACAAGGGAGGGAAAAAAAAAAATGACATTCTGTCAAGCACTGATTGTTTATTGACAGGACAATCCTTATGCCTGTTTGACTTTCCACTCGGATTAAGAGATTATTTCATTTATTTATTTTTGACAATGCATAAAACTATCACTGTTTTTACATAAATTTTGTTGTCTAACTGCATCTGAAATTGGGTGGGGTGGGTGAGGCCCTCGATAAAAAAATAAAAAATACTGCACACAGCACTGCACAAGGTAAATCCATGAATTTGCTCTCCCATTATTTATTTAATTACATCTTTTGCGGTTAAATAACCACACAGGCTGCTATAGCAAACAGAACAATCACACAGCACTAAAATACGTGATTTATAATTCAACTCAACATGAGTCTCATTAGCTCCAGGGTTTTGACTCACTCGGAGGGGCTGCCAAGAATTTCAGATGCAAACTCTCCACCTCCTCATCCACTGGCATGCTCAGCAGGCCCCATCTTTGACCTCGCTGTGTGGGGGCCATCTTCACGCACACGTCCCTGTTGCCTGACGCACGGACTCCATCAAGCAGGCTGGCTAACAGGGAGTCCCTACAGACACACATTAAACAGACTAATGCATTACAAATGATCAGCATATGGAGCACTGATGCTGTGCACTCACAGTTAAAGACAGACTTGAAAGCTATGGAAAAAAAAAAGGGATACAGACAATGGCAAATGAGTGAGGACAAAAATGTTTCCAAATATTTCATACGCCCACAGGGCTTTTAGATCTTTTCAGTGTCAACACATACACAAAGAACGCTGTGTTTGTTATGTCTGTGTACCTCTCTGTGGAGGAGAACTTCCTGATCTGACCTCTGATAAATTCAACGGTAAACACCTGAGGGTTGTCAACATCACAGATAAGCGCAAATACCTGAAAGCAGATGAGAGCAAAGAGGAATTAAAGAAAGGAAATTAGGACAGGAGAGTTTAGTTAAATCACACAGACTAAAGACCTTTATTCCAAATTTATCAACTATTGTTGAAATAATTCATACATAATGAAATAAAGACAGGCAGTTCAATTAATTTTTCTTCACAAGACTACAGGCAAGTTGAACAAAAGTGCAAATGTCTCACAGTCACTCAGGGCTCACCTCTCCGAAGGGTTTGATGGTGACAATGTTGTATGAAGCTGGGTCTCTCTCTACTAAACATGTCTCTGTCAGGGCAAGGATACGCCTCACAGGTTCCTGGAAGAGACCATATTAATACACAAAGGTCAGTGACAACACTGACAAGCTGATAAAATATACACTCTAGAAATAATGAAATAATTTAAATAATGCAATTTGTTTAATTTACATATTATGGAGAATTTGAAAGTTGGTGAGGGCACTAAAACAGTACATATTGCCTGTTTATAACTCTCTTCTATTCTTTGGCCCTGCTAATAACTGAGAACAAAATAATTTGTCATTACTGAATAACTGATCGCATCATTAGCATGACACATTATGAGGTACAAAAAGATACCTAGAAATTACTGCCTTATTTCCCCTAGAGACAACACATGAGTCAGCATTACAAGTTACTGATTTCAACTGATTACTCAGTGATTACAACTTGGAAATTTATTTTTAATGTTGTTAACTTTATGCTTTTCATGTATTAAAATATCCCTCTACTTCTTGTTGAAAAAATAAGATCTTTTCAGTTCAGATAATTTCATCTAGTAACTCATTTGATAAATTGTTGTAGTCTTTATCAACGTGTTTCTTTAAAGCTCGCTCAGATTACATTATCAGAACCGAAAAACACTTTTTCAGCTTGAAGAAATAATTCAATCCACAGAAAGCAAAAGGAAGTTTAATGTGATATGTATGCATATTTTTTCAAAGAATCCATATGTGTAGCAATAACATTTAATCAAATTTGACATTATCTTTTTGTGGAAGATCATGTCTCATATTAAAGTGACAAATTAAATTGTTACATTTTATAAGTGGAACTTTTAAAAATCATATAAGTAAAATGTAGTGAGTGTATGGTTGAACTGATACCAAGCACTAAGACAAACAAAAAGCAGGATGTTCTGACCGGGTGGCGAGGGGTGATCTTCTGCACCACGAACTCAGCCAGTGAGGTGATGCTCTCGTCTGAGCTGTATTTTCCCAACCTGTCAGTCACAAAACCCTCAAAGCTCAGAGCGTCTTTCCTCAGTCGTAGTGTAATGCCAATGAAGTTTCCAGCATGCTCTATGGAGCTGCGGATAATATCGTCCCGGTGCTCAGATGCAAACAGATGCTGAGAGAGAACAGGTAATGGGAAAAGGAAATTAATTATCCGTTCTTTTAACACATAACACTTCAAGTGAAACATACACACAGACCAAGACAAACACACACCTTTTCTTTGAATGCTTACCAGCCTGCTGAAGCCTCCATAAAGGATGCAGAATCCGCCCTGGTAATCAGAGACCTCGACAAAGCCTTCTATGTTACGATAGTCGTAGGAACATACGACCCGGTTCGTGTGGGGATCGATCTGATCGATGCCGCCCGGTGTCACCTCTAAGCTAACAGGCTTCCGTGTGTCACTCCAGTGGTGCTTGTAGCAGTTGTAACGCTGTTAAGAGTTAAACTCATGTTGTACAACATTTCTTTTAGTGCCACAACGAAACCAACAAAAGGTTTCCCCATGTTTCATACTGTATATTATGTTTCTTTTACTAATTTCAGTACTTACCCTGCCAGTTATCTTTCCTTCTGAAAACTCAGTTCTGAATCTCTGTCAGCCAGAAAAAAGGTAGACATACTAGTATCAACTTAGGTCTTAAATCATCAAACTTAAAAAAAAAAAAAAAAAAAAAACTGTCCTCACTGCAGAATTACATCTACATTTAATTAACTCTGTTGGGAAATACCCGTCATTATTGCTGTGTCAACATCTTAGCGTAATGAGCTCATTTCTTCACAAAAACAAGCTAGGTGCTGATTTACATTTTTGATAAACACTTACACAGTAAGTCAAAGGGCCTGTGATTTGCAAGCACTGCTTTCCCAAACAGTGCAGCCCTACACTAAATGAGCTTGTTGCACTTTTTAAGAACACAGCAAAAATGTGCAGCCATGACACAACTTCAAAGTATGTATACACCACATTAAACACCACCTTCTAGATCTTTGTTAAGAGATATGTGCATGACTTCAGTTCAGTCACAGGCCATGATGGCAGTGAGGTAGTGCAGCTGTCTCTCCTCACCAGTGCTTCTGTAAGCAGTTCTGTTCGGTGCTCTGTTGAGAACTTCAACGTTTCAGACTTCTTGCCACTGCCTTTGCGGAATGTGAGGTTGAACTCTGTTCCCTGTCCTTTTCCTACTGGACCAATACCACAGATGTCTCCATAAGGCCACTGGCAACATAGAAAGCAACAGCACATATGTCAAAACACTGTTATAGTCACATAAGACATGAAAACATATGTTACTGGAGCACCTTATTGCAATTATCCGTATTAAAGATCAAAAAGAATCTATACTGCACATAGAGTTTGGTTTATAGAGAAAAATATAGGCCAATCAATAAAAAGCAGTAACAAGACACAGTAGTAATATTGTGTTAATAATAGAAGTTTTAATTAAGTTTTGAAAAAGAGGCACACATGGATACAGTATAAAGTCCTTACAGCTTCAATCAATAATATTACAGAATGTAGAATCCATTTATTCAATGTTTATGCTTACACATTTCATTAAATCCTTCAATATGTGCCATTATCTGTTCAGCCATTTGCTTGTAAGAGGTGATTAATTCTAAAGAGCTAGTTCTGATCAGTATAAAATCCTGTTGTACATTAGCTGCAGTGTTGAAAGCTTAGCACACAGTATTTAAAAGGCACAAGTTAAAAATACTGCATTCAGCGTTTTGCAAAAGAGCAAGTCACATCAAATGGATTCTCAACAGCTATATGGGTCTAAGAACAGGACACCCCACAAGCACCTGTTAGGCACTGATAGGTACATTACAGATGCTCCAATGCAAAATTCCAGCACAATTCTCTGTGACAGGATGTATATATGCTGACCTGATTTGTTACTTCTAGAGTGGTAGGGTTGTACGTGGTAATGCCATGCGTCCCCACTGAGAAGACTCGCTTGTACCTGGAACACAGAAATGGGATGAGTCACACACAGTATGAGCGGCTGGATGGACCACAGGGTCAGTGGTTCGAACCCCAAGTTACACCGTGTGAGCCAGATGAACACCTTCCATGGCAGCCATCGTCATTGTGTGTGAGCACCAAAAAGCATCTGCCAAATGATTAATGTAAATGTAAACAAACACAGTGTGCCCCTCCCCAACAGTCACTTAACATTAACCATTAAATTAGTTTGGTTTTTCAAACCCCAGACACAATTTAATAAACATTTTTATCTGCCATTAACATCTGAGTGTTTGCTATAATATACAAAAGCTCAGAACGTATCATATGTTACCAGCTCTGGAATGACTTAATTTGACACTGAAAAATTCAAATTTATCAAACTGTTCTCACACAATAGGAAGGAAGTGTGAGTGTGAAACATACATGTTTGCCAATGTTTCTTCATGTCACACTCAGTGGAGCTGCGTCTGTTTGTGAGCATGCTTTATTGCTGTGGGATTTGGCTTGCCCAAGTCACAACAATCTGGAAGATGGTATGGAAGGTTTTGTTTTATAAAAATAAGTCTTTCATTTTTTTAGGAACGTGTTAAATGTAAGAATTTATTTGTGTCTGGTATAAAGGTTTTTTTTTTAATTCTGTGAACAACTGTTTCTGTTTGTACCTTAACTGCACCCTGAAAATGCTGACTTTGCTTATTTCTTCTTTTTATATCCTCATTAGACCTGTAGAAAATGACAAGGTCTTTTGGTGAAGTTACTATTTAAGAAGCTAATTCTATTAAAAGGCAGAGTAAAAGGAAGTCTAATTGAAGGGTTACTTCCTTAGAATGCATTTGTACTTGTGTATGCAGAATCTGACTAACACAAACAGACAAGAGAGACAGCAGCCTGAGGCGAGAGCAACGTGGTATCTTGGGTCCATGTGCATCCCACATCCCACTTCTTCACATTCTTACAAATGCATGTCCCCCTTTAAAAAACACAAAAAACTGACACATTCCTCTTCAGAAAGGCCTGAACTATGTTCTGATCCCAGGATATTGTATCTTTACACGTCTTGACCTTAGTGCTAAATGGCTGGTTTAACCTGGCTGTCAGCATAAACCTTGTTAATTATTCATTCTCTGTGGGCTAATTTTTCCCCATATTTCTATCTTTGTACAGATGCTCCATCCTACCCTCCATGTGTTCCTCCTTGGGTCTGTTTGGGACTATCAATGCATTATGTTATTTTCACAGTCTCTCATGGTGAAAACAACAGCCTCAATGGTTGTAATTATTGATATGTGAGGTGAGATGTATTTGCAGAAATCTGACCTAATAACACATTTCATACTATTCCTTATCCCCTCATTTTAAATATTTAATTTCATTTAAAATAAAGTGATTCCTATACTTAGGGGAGTTGGATGACTTGAGATTAAAGTAAATTTAAGAAGTAGGAATATCTACAGTAAAATAGAGCCCAAGGACTTTTAATAACTATAAGTGTCTTTTCATGCTTTAGCCTACAAATCACATATTTGACATTTCTAGAAATTTCACAACTCATGTTAGTGTGGTTAGTCCAGTTGTACACAAGCATGGAAATCAACCTGCACAGACTTAAAACTACCAAGTGCTAGGGTATCTATCATGGAAAACTACATTTTTGTTGATATTTAGTTTGTATGACATAAGTAAAGCCCTTATTACGTTGAATTCATACAAAAATTGAATAAATGCAAATAGGTATAAGGAACACATTCACAAACTCGAAATGTACATTTAGCCATACTGTACAGTAGATGTTTTCCATCCACTTTTAATATTTCATAATGTATGGCATTACGCAACTTCCTACATTTGACTAAACACTCTGGAGAACTGCCTTTCTTCTTTAAAATATAGTCTGTGATTTTCTATAAAAGACTAAAACAGCAATTGATTTATCCTACTAATGTGTACGGTGTGTATATATATCCACAAGCTGATTTAGCTGAATAATCTGTGCCAGTGTCAGTTGAACAAAAAAAATGCTCAATTTCACAAAGACAACAGAGCCTTCTGTTTGTATGACTGCATGCAAATCTACAACAACACTATACAGTGGTGGTCTAAACAAGACTCAGCAAGGACTGAATGTTATAGATGCAGAGTGTGGAGGGAGAGCTGCTTGCTTTACAAGAAAAGGGAAAACTGCAAAGACACCTAATAATGCATTTCGCAAGATTTGAATTAAACAGGATTCTGAGCACAGTGAAAATGAAAAATAACATTACACATACATACATAACATTATAGGCATTGACAGGTGAAGTAAAAAGCATTGATTATGTTGTCACAATTGAACCTATATTTGGGCAGCAAGTGGAGCAAGGAGCAATGGAAGGAGTTAATCTGGTCTGATGAATCACACTTTCTATTACATGATGTGGATGGTCAGGCTTACGGAGGAAGAGATGGCACCAGGTTGTAACTGGAAGAAGGCAAGCCAGCAGACACACTGTGTTTTGGTTAAAGTTCTGCTGAGAAACATTGGGTCCTGCCATCACATGATATTACTTGAACACAAATAGAAAAATTATTCAAGAATGGTTAAGGGAACACAGTGACAAGTTTAAGGTGTTTACTTGGTCTCCAAATTCTCCAGAACTCTATCCAATCAAGCAACAGTGGGATGTGCAGGGAAAATAAGGATGATCCATGAAGGTCCCACTGCACTTTCAGGACACAAAGGATTTTCTACTGACGGCTATGTGCCAGATATCACAGAATACCTTCTGGGGCCTAGTGGAGTCTATGCCACAACAGGTCAGGACTTTTTGTGGCAGCAAGACTGGGATGTACTCAATATTGTATTGCTGTACGAAGCAGACTGTTCACAAACATGTCTGACTGCATTCACAGGGAGGAGCTAAGCTGCTTTTATCTTTGGAACAATAACCAGTATGCTTAAGTCTAAAATTATCCCATGCCAGAAACAGGACATGGTGAATTAAAGAATCAGCCGAAATTTGAACATCTTGCTATGGCTTAAAGGTACATTAGCTGACTATGCCACATTGGCAAAAAAGTACAGCTTCAATGCTAGAATTTCTATGCAAGACTAAATTGGTTGGTAAAAAGTCGACTTAGATTATTACTTTATATGATTTATTACTCATTAAAGGCAAAAGAGTCCACAAAATGTGAGGCTGTTAGGAATCAAAATGAAACAGGATCCTGACAACACCTTCTTTTTTCTGTTGGTCTAATAAAGCTGTTGAGGCTTTTTTTATGCAACAGACAGGAAGATGACACCAATGTGCTAACTCATTCATATGAGCTACCATTAACTGACAACCCACATACTGTAGTTACATTAAACAAGGGACCAAATGAGGTCTTGTTTTCTTTCTCTATGCACATTTTGCTCCCTCATGGTTGTCCACCTTCTCTTCCTATCTACTACTTTTTCATCATTCTCTTTCTGATTGTGAGTTAAATTACCATAAAATGTAATATCAATAAATGAAGTGTCTAACTGATCCAGCCATTTGTTCACCAAGACTAGACAGTGCCAAAACTCAGGTCTGCTCGCAGACATTAAATCGCCAATGTGGCTTTAAACTGCATCACTATGTCTTTATGAACATGGCGTCAGCCTCCACTGTCCACCACACATGCATCAACACTTGTCTCGCTGGACCCTGCAGGAAGCATTAGCAGGATGAAGCTCTGATGTTGGCTAATGCTTTGCAGGCCTGCTTAAGTTACCTAATGGGACAAAGACATTTAGAAAGCAGGTACTGGTAATATGATCCCAGTGACTCCCTGCTCAAACTGTAGTTTGTCTATTCTATTAGCTTCAAGTGGCCCAAAGTACAAACCTGATGGCTCATTTAGTATGATACCCATACTGAGGGATAGTACTTAAAATTAAAATAAACAGACACCTGATGCATTGAGCAGAATTCTAATTCTCCATAATATGTCTAAAACATCTGACAAGGAGAAGCTTGGAAACACTGGGCCATTTACATACAGTCTTACATCATAGATCCTTCTACTCTAATGTACTGTACCAGCTCACATCTATAGTCAGGTCAACAGTGCAGTGCATAAAAATAAAGTAAATGTGATAAGAGCTTCACAATGGCCATATTGTCCGTAAGTGGAATAAAAACCAAACTTGTCCTACTTTAGGGATCCCAAAAAAATGATCAAGTTTGAAGCATGTTTAAAAGTCTTTATGGTTATCTAGTGTAGTACCTATCACAATATTAGTGCATGGTACCATTTCATACAATATAGGATTTTATTTCAGGATTTTCCAGAACTTGTACAGGAGTTAATGTTCTTTTTTAAACAAACCAGGATGCGATATAGACAACAACTCTTCCACGCTGTTGGACTAAAAATAAAGTTCGGATCTAAAAAAATCTTTGTTTTCTGACCATTCATCTTTTCAGTTTCAAAACAGTTAATGCAGAGTTTCAGAATATAATTAGAGTGCTTGAGCTGCATTATACTCATACCCCCCAACATATAAGCAACATATTAATGACCAACAGAATGAACAGTGCATTCAGCAGCAGTGGATTCTGTGAACTCTTCCACCCCTACAACCAACACAAATAAGATCGATCTGGCTATCCGTGAAGGAAATCGATTTCAATGCTCAGACAAGATGAATAGCGATTTGTGGTTTCAGTGCACGACATTAATAGTTGCGCACCCGCAGGAAGAAAATGTTATAGGTGAGGTAAAATAAACTAAAAATAAAGGTTACGGATCTTACTTTCCCCTCCAGGAGTGTTTGGTAGTGTAGAAACAGGCCAGATCTTTGTTTTCTTTGATGACATTCATCTTTTCACAGGACCTACAAAACAGAAGAAAACTTAGAATGACAACAATTGAGCGGCATAGAACAGATATTATTTTTCAGCCTGGAGTAAACCTTTTATTCACAAAATTACTTTTACTAAACTTAGGTGCTTTCCAGAATTTACGGTACTAAAACTTAAAGGAAAATGTTTGTTTAACCAAGCAGCAGGAGGCCTCATATCCCAAGTGACAGCCACTCTATGTAAGACAACCAAATAAACTCCATCCAGACCATTACAAGTTATTATACGATAAGTATAAGTAACACACACTCCACCATGTAGCCACACGCCTTTCACATGGCGCTAAAACATTCTGCAGCTCAAAGGAAAAGACTCCCACCATACACTTGGCTACAGGAGTAATACAGAATAAACAGTAATTATTTAACAGGAGAGAGTAGTCCATTGCTCCATGACTGACTAACTGTTTATTGTCATAGCATCAATGCAGCCGGTAGCACTTTATTGTAATCATCACTCTCTTCTATATACATGCATTCTCACAGAATCCCTTTGAATAGAGGTTTGCTTTAGAAACAATTGGAACACTGCAAAAATGTCAGAGGTAAAAAGGTTTTCTGATCCCTTCATCTTAAATTATGGAACTTTATGACAGACTACTTGACATAAATAAGACAAGAAGGCTACAAAGACAAACGCGCCGCTGGATCACTGAACAAAAAAATGTGTGAATAACTGCTTTCCTGTCTTTAGTAAGGTAATTTGCTGTTGGCTTCTCAGTAACAAGGGGAACCTGTGTCAGCACTGTGTCAGGATTCTGGAAAAATCTGACTCCAGGTTTCCTTCCTCTCTGATTCAGAGTGCAAAGGAAGCAGGCAGCAGCATAATAAGTCGAATTGATGAAACTCACAATTCACCGAAGGGAAAAGTGTCTGATGCTTAGAGAAGAGAGGGTGCATATAAAGTACATGTTACTTTCAAGCCTGGACTGGATAAACACATGTAAAAAAAATTTGCCAGTTTCAACAATTCTCTGTGCTGGAGAAAGAAAGGTGCAAGGAATAGGCTTGAATCTAATTTTGCATCGCCATTTTTTCATAGAGCGTATATTCCAAGGCAGTAGGCCAATAGAATGCACACTAAGAAATGTTAGCAGTGCACAGCATGCTCTATGCTTCTCCAGCAAAGGGCAGTGCAGTTTTTATTATATTACTGCAATGGGAAAAAAAAGACCAAGGCAGATTTCAGGTTTGGGTCATGTGACTAGCACTCCCAGCTCCTGCCTGTATGTAAATCAATTGCAAGTTTTTCATGGCATATTCTTGACCAGGTTTAGCCACAAAATGGAAAGCCAGAAAAAGAAAAAAGTAAACACAGGACAGGGACGAATAAACAAATAGAAAACATCTGTTTTCTGTTTATGCTAACCTGCTTTAGACAGGCAATACAACTTTTTAAACCTTAACAATTAAAATTGTTTGAATCTATCTATATCAATAAAACAGTCGCTGTTTACATCTTTAACCAAACATCTCGGCTATTTGGATTGTAATTGCCATAAGGGACCTATCGAAGAACAGAACACTGGCCGCAGCATATTACTCAACACAAACACACTCGACCCATGGCTGTTGTGTTTTGTGCTCTTAAAGATCAGTTAGCTCCTATATTCTGCCTGTTTGTTTGGTTTATGCATGTTACATAACTTAGCCATTGAAAAGTTACATCACCTATTTTCTTTAGGAAGGTGTGAATGGAAAAAATGCAAGTAGGTACAAGTGTCAAACTATCACGTGCGATCACATCAATACAGATCCATAACCAAGCCCCATCATGTCAAGGTTAAAATTATGCTACCGCACTAAAACTAGCAGTGCAATAAGAGGTCAAGCAGAATATGGGCCAATAAAAAAAAAAAAAAACTCAAGTGGCACCTGTAAAACACAACGTACAGTTAATGCTGGATTCTGATTTGTTTTTCTCTTTTACAGATTTCCCTGCCCCGAAGATATGTTGCAATATCCTCTCTTCATTTGCCAATTATATGAAGCAATCTAGCTTCCAAGACCGGAACTTTCACCCTTGAAACTTCACACTTCATCTCTTGCGGTTATATTTCAATTGCATGAACTTCGTGCAAAAAAATATGCTTTCTGAATTATTGTTTCCCCCTTTTTTCATTTCTTTGTTTGTGAAAATGGCATTGAATAAAAACATAGATGCTGCAGAGGTTTAAACTTAAGGATAAGCGCGGACTTCAGAACTGACAATTTAATCCGTGAAGTACCATTAGCGCTGCGTTATCTGGCTCTCCAGCCGCTAGCCAAAGCGTCTGACTGCAGGAGGCCTACGCGGGTAACAGTTTGGCCAAAAACAAGCACGACAGCACGTTTTTGGCGATATCGACGTTCCGTCCACGTAAAACGACACACAAGCCAAAACTTTTTTTAGCAACGTTTGTGTACCAAGTGTGTACAAGGGGCTGTGGCGCGCTAATGGTGGGTTAGCCGTATGCTAGCGCTTACTAGCACATCACTGAGGTTTTGTAGAGGGGCTAGCTAGTCGCGTTAGCAGCGGGGTTCAATCAAGCAGACGTGAAAAAGGATGGCTTGAAGAAAGTGGCAGGTCCTAACGGGAGCCTTTACCTGTAAAATCTGAAACAGGTGTTACTTGTAGCCGTCCCTCAGCCCCCCACCCTCCTCTGAGTGCGGCCGTTGCGTCTCAGTTTTCCCACTCTGTTGATGAAGCTGCTCAGTTGCACCGTATTCCCCTCACTAGCGCTCAGGACGCTGCCATATTCCTGATAGCGAAAGCGGGCTACTGCGCATGCGCCAGGCCTGCCTGTCATGCGGCTGTCAGCTGATTGGCTTGTCGGGACAAGGAATTACGGTGACATCTGACCTGAGATCGGTTTTGAAGCAGTTCCTACAGAGTTTGAATTGATCGACCCAAGGGAAACCGATCTCGGAACAGATCTGAATGACTGAATACTGCGGAACGGGTTTAACGGTAGAATTTTACGAGTGACTGAGACGAACAGATTGAAGTTCATTACACAATAGTGATAGAATGTAACTAAATATATGAATATATTTGCTTAAGTGTTCTTGCTAATTGAGCCATGGAGAAAATAATTATTGTTTTCAGTCCTTAAAAAGAGCCGTACTTCAAAAACCTGCAGCAAAATCCAGCAGTATTGGACAAATAAAACCAAACAGGCCATTTTTTCAATTCACCAAAAGACAAACATACATCAATTCTAAATCTATAATATATATTTATACCTTTCCCAGTCACCTTCCTAAAACATTCCATATTTAATTGAAATGAGGATGGGTGACCCATCTTTCCTCTTGCATTTATTTTACAATCTGTACTACATGCGTGTAAAAAGGCTCAGATTGTTTTAACAGGTTCATTTTTTTATAAAACAGGTTTCCAGACGTCATTAGTTTTGACTGATCCTGGGTTTAACAGCACTTTTGTGCCCTCTAGAGACACTGTCCCATTAGTGCAGGCTAAAACTGAACACCGGTACATGAAGTCTTCAGGACCACCCAGACACATGCACACAGAGATGCATAAGAACAAACGTTTGTTATCAAAATTTGGAATCTGTCATGTAGAGGAACAATACATATAATATGCGACATTTAACATCCTTCCACTCTCACTATGCATTTTTAAACTAATAACAAGAGTTTTATTTTATCCTGTATTTATGGCTTTTCTATGTGTTTCTAGTTTTTATACCTCATATTATCTAGCATAATTTTTCAATTTCTGCAATGAATTACATTCTTCAGTTATTTAATTCTTTGGCAGTTTACAAAAGCAGTTTATAAATTAGCCAGTGAACAACATATTTTATTTATTGTGGAGTACAGGAGCTACAATAAAAATGAAATTTAAACAGCAAGATCTAATGGTAGAACTGAACCACCATAAAACTGACCCGAGTGAAGGTATAATCTAAGTCTGATTAGAATTACAGTGATTTGTAGTCTCAATTGCAGTTAACTCACCGTGAACGAAGGTACAGGGGAAACATCTTGGCCACTCTGACTGATGTGACATAGTAAACTTGAGCAGGACAGCACAGAGTGGTCACGTTATGAAGCATCTGATTAGGTGAAAACCATGCGCTGCCTGTTAGTCTAATTCAATTACAGCTAGAGAGAAATTAAGGGGGAAAGTTTCCTTCTTTCTTTTTAACAACATGGATAGTGATGTATTTTAGGCTTCAGACAGTGATCAATAACAAGCAAACAATGCAACTGAATTTATATGAAATGTTGGTTAATATCAGAGTTTAATGTGATTAACTAAGAGAAGACTCATTAAGTAGAGAAGCTGCTCCTTTGTGGTTTGAAATATGTATTTAAAAATACTAAGTGTGAGATAATAAGTGAGTATGCAAATAAAAACACTTTAATGACAAAAGATTACCAAGCTTCTTTTGGATATGTTTAAGAAAATATAAACACTGTGTGACCAACAATGAGAAGAGTTCAAATTTCCAAAGGAAAAGAAATATGTAATACCACAAACTACTAACAATGGCTGTATGTCAGTGTCAAAAATCTTGTTTTGACAAGTAGCTTGATTCAGTCATCCCAACCTTCAGTCTGTTAGTACTGTATACAATAACACTATGTATGGAGTAAAAACACACAAGATAAAAACAGAAAAGTTTTTTAGTGCTCTAGAAGTATGGGTGATTTAGGTTAACAATTAGCCTAAATAAGCAAATATAAATAAAAAATAGATAGCTCTTATGTCAATACATTAATGTATTGTAGGCACCTGTAGTTCAGTATGTATGGCAGATGATCCTGGTCCCTCCTTGCTGCGTGTCAAAGTGTCCTTGAGCAAGACACTGAATCCCAAGTTGTCCTGTTGGGCCAGATGAGCACATTGCATGGAAGCCAGCGTGTGTTAGTGTGTACCAAATTATTCTGTAAGTCACTTTGGATAAAAGCCAAATGACTAAATGTAAAGAAGCAAGATTAAAACTACGTGCATTTACTGCACATCTGTAAAATCTGAGAGCAATCTTAACTATGAAGATTTTTTAATTCAGCTTTACTCAGTTTTCAAAAGAAATGCAATCTTACTAGTTTTTACTAAGTTAGAAATAATTGCGGTGTGAAAAAAAATATTACTCATTGTTTTTGAGAGACTAAAACAATCAAGTACATTTGCAACAAATGAGGTACTGACACTACTTAACCAGTAGGGGGCAGTAATTTACAAAAAGGTGCTTAATCTGAAAACGTTTAGGATAGTATTAACAAGTTATATGTTATAAAGGTATACTATTAAAATGTTTAAAGGATCATGTTGCAATTCATAAACTCTTTTTTTTCTGTTTTTGGAAAATCCTCTGCTCACAGGTACAGATGGAGGATTACACTTTCAAAAGTGCATTGCTGCAAGTAAAATATATTTCATGTTGATACAGTACAGTGTGAAGAACATTTTGCATTATGTGGGACTGATCCGAGCACCAGATAATTACAGCTAATTGAAAAATAAGTGCTATTAAGTGGAAGGACTTGATATGTGGGGGTCTATCTTGCCTAGAAGGATAGTATATAATACCACAATATTGTGGTATAATGTAGTATGGTTATAGTAGCACCTTCAATACTTTTGGTGGAGGGGCATGGTTAACAAACCACGAATGAAGACAATGTGACCAAAGTAGAAAGTCATGTATGACATAAGTTTGGAAAACTGAAGTTTCACAAGTTACCAACACTTGGTCTTTTTAAGGCAACAAGTTTGTGTGGTTAAAGCAAATGAAACAGACTGTTGTTAAAGTGACTGCAGCTCATTTGTTGAAAGTTAAGGGCAATGTCATGGTAGTTGGCCCAAGTTAAATAAGTGTGTCATTTGGCAACACACAGTGCACTCAACTAGAAATTACTTTGTTTGAAATAATAATTCTTAGTACTCCATGCTGAGTTAAGTACACCATAAGTTTATTTTTAGCATTGTACTCTGTTGTTGTAGTGTCTAAACTAAAGTGTAAATCAACTACGCTTGATAAGCGTTTAAAAGTAGAAATAAAGTTCCTATTTCAGTTTCCTTGTTTTTTTTTCAAGTAAGCTCAACATTTTCTCCTTTTATGTCCTAAACACTGAGTTCAAAACCACTTGCACATAACCTTCTGCCACTCCTGTTCTGTCCCCCCAGATTGGTGCTGGATATCAGTGTACTTGCTCTCAGGCTTTTGTACTGTGACATTCTCATATCGCCATCTGCTGCTGCATAACGTCCTTTCAGAGTGGGCCTTCTTGTCCCTTATTTGACACATTATAGCCTATATGCTTTAGCTTTAAGTAGGTTATATTAACTTCTTGGTGGAACCCAGCTGAAAAATACATTAGTGAGAAATCCCAGGAAGCCAGAATGCTTTTTTAAATATTGGGGAGTATTTGTTTATCAACTTTCAACCACAAGCAAGTGCCTGGCAATAATAATAACAATAATACTAGAGAGAGAGAGAGAGAGAAGAGAGAGAGAGAGAGAAAACATAAATTGTACATATAGTACATAAATATGAGATATTTCAATAGAACTTGAGTAAGAATAAAAAAGCATAAGCTAAATGAATTAACATAGATCAAATTTTACAAGTGGGAAATATTGCACAGTTGTGAAAACTATGAATAATGAATCCCAAATTTAATTTAAATAAAGACAGTAGGAAATATTGCTAAATGGGAAATGTAGAAAATCGAATGCTCAGGTAAGTTTTAAATGGGATGCATAAAATCAAATGCTCACGTAAGTTCAAAGGCTGACATGTTATATTTTCCATGTAGCAGCACATGAAAAATTCATTCTGAGCCTAAACAATTAGCCTACCCACAAACCGATATTAGCGGCCTATTTCAAAACTGTTTCAATTGCAGAATGTTACTACAGAAGGGTTTCGATTTGTATCACGTAACCAACAGCAATGATCACATCTCCACGTTGACGAATATGGCGAATACTTGACTGCAGTGACATCACATTTTGTTCCCCGTTGTACGTCGCGCCATTGAACGCACCTCTGGTAACCAAGGTAATGACGCTGTTCTCCGTTACTAAGGAATTCTCGAGGCAAACACTAGCTGGGTTGCTAGCCCGCCCGATAATCTCAACGCTCCAGCTATTCTGTAACATCCTTTTTAGCATCATTACTGAGTTGACGTTTAAGTGTTGAGGACTTTACTAGAACCCCTAGCAGCAGGTTTTCCGTCTGTCCGCTACGTGGCCTAAGTTCGGGGCTGAGACACCCGTTTCCCCATCGGATCGACTCTGTGTTCAAGCTAGCGAAGTTAGTCACGTTAGCGTTAGCTGCACAGCCGCCATGGTGAGTAGCAGCTTTCACTGGCTCTTTCTGGGTGCCCAGGCTGATCTGTGTGATCTCAGAAGTTCCACGCTTGTCATGATCAGACTCTGACTCGTGTCAGAGTCCAGTAGACAGCAGGCATCTGCAATGGTAGCACGTCGTATGTGCAAGCGCATGTTACACGGCCTGTCACATAATAGCAGAAAATCCTCTTGGAGGAAGCTGATCAGCTTGGTCTCCACTTCAGCCTCCTCATTGTCCACGTCCTGTGTTTTGTTTTTGGCACCAATTGTTGTGACAGATTTCTTCATTTTTGTGTCTGTGTAGGCTGAATTCGCATTTAATGAACACCACCAGAATGAAGTCATCAATTACATGCGATTTGCACGTTCAAAGAGGGTCCTAAGGCTCAAGACCATTGATTCCTGCTTCGAGGAACTCAAAGATAGCAGGTGACTGGTTATACACACTGTCTGGTGACGTTGTTTGTATATGAGTTGAATTTTAAATTGGATTTAATTTCACACTCATTCTGTCGAGGAAAACATAACAGCGGTTAAATGTTTTTTTCCTGTTAAGATGGATCACTGATGCTTGTGCATGTACGTCTCTGTCTGAAGGCTAGTGGAGGAAACTTTCACCGTGGACGAGGTGAAGGACATGCTGGACGGGTTGCAGGTGGTGGTGCGTGGGGAGGTGGAGATGGAGCTCATCAACACAGCACACACCAACGTACTGCTGCTCAGGCAGCTTTTCTCCCAGGCCGAGAAGTTTTACCTTCGTCTGCAGAGTGATATCTCAGAACTGGAGAACAGGTGGGCACTGAGGAAAAGAGCAAATTTAGATTTGCGGTTAATTGTTCTGTTAATATCTGTATACTAAACATTTGAAGGAATGTGACTTAATCAGGCTGGTTCCCACAAGAATGACCAATGCTCATACTAAGATTTTTTTTTAATATAGACAATAGACATTAAAATGTACCCACATTTTTATCTTTATTCATATCCTGTGCATACAGGATATTCACTTCTCTGTACAAGATATGGATCTTGCTTGCACAAACCATACCATATCTCTGTTTTTTGTGGCCTCTGAGTGAATGAAAATAATAAGCACAAAGTCACCTGTTACACACTTCCAAATGAAAATCATTTAATGTGAGAGGTCAAGGTCCCCACAGTGTCACACCAGTGTTTGAGGTCCGCTCCAAACATGCATACACCTCCATGTTCACGATAAACACTCCTCCACTTTGTACTGTAGTTAACTTCCTGCTCAAAACGCTTTAGAATTTTCTTCTTTTGCATGTTACGTCCCAGGCAAAAAGGTCACTGCCAAGCCACATGCTTGCATATACCATGACTTTACCGTTTTTGTCTTACATTGGTTTCCCGTTCACAGTGATGTTCTGAAAACCACAACTTCTCTCAGCTATACACTACAGTTTAAGATGGATTCTGAGTATCTGAGACCACTACAGAAACTTACAGTGCCCCCCAGTCTTGGTAATAGTGAAGTTTAATGGGTAATGAGCACAGTAAAGATAATTTTTCAAATAGATTTTGAGACACTTTTAGAACCAGAAACAATGTTTTAACAACAGAACTCTCAGCATTAAATACTTTTTTAGTTAAAAAATATCTTTATGCCTAGTATCACTAATTGTAAATGTATATGTTTCATATTGTAACATGTTTACAACGATTAAAATGTATTACTCTTTCTTGCTGTTGTGACTGAGCTGTGATACCCCGAGTGCCAAACAGTTTATTTGTTTCTTTTTCCCAAGTCTGAACACAAGTGTGAATATGCACATGTGATTTTAGTAACAACAGATAAGTCACATGTCAACAGTTGATGTGACCTTAATCAACTGACAGTAAGTCACATGAAGTCAGAAGTACTTTGCACTTTTGACACTTTGGGAAAGGAGCTAATTGCAGAAATATAGTCTGGTTTTAGCATAGATGTAATTTCATCCAATGACACAGTAACAGGAGCTTGAGGAATCTGTGTCTGAAATCAAAGTTACGTTCACAATGTTAGCTTTGCAATATGAACATGAAAGTCAAAATATAGCCAAACGGCGAGGGACTTTGTTCCTCTTCTTGCCTGTGAGATGGAGGAAGCTTGGCTTTTCCATGCTCCCTCACGTATCACATCTGGTGATCTCTGTATCAAAGCCAAAAGGTCAGAAAACTCGCTACCTTCTGCAGGTGACTAATCTCTGTAAAAGGCCAAACTACATGACGCCCTAGTCTCTTCTTGTCCTTTGTGATAATTCAGGTGAACTTGATACAACTTTTAACCTCCGTGACCCTTCACCTTGTTAAAACACTGTTTTGTGTTTTGAAAAAGTTCTTTTGTTTGTGATATGAACAAGGTGGGTGAATAACCGAGCCTCCAAGGTTTTTTGCAGTTCAGCCCTACGTGACTGATACGGTGTTTAAAGCAAGGAATACGCCCCTTGTCACAGTCTACGTGTGTTCAGCTGCCTTTTCAAAACCACATTTAAGCATTTCATAGAGCTCATTTGTTCACCACAAGCTTATATGTTATACCAAAAGTGCTAAACTGCCACCAAGAACATGGGTGTATATTTTCCTTACCAGCACTCATAACTGCCAGATAGTGGATTATTGCATTGTAAAAAACATAAACATTGAGCTGGAAAGCTCACAACTGTGTCACGTGATGGTACAGCTTATCACGGTAGTTACAATCAATTCAGAGTTGATTAAAAAAATTGACGTCAACAAGCTTTATTGTTTTATAGATAAATGTTAAGGTACATTTTAAAAGCAGATAACATTTTATACAGTTTTAAAGCTTTTTATTTTATTCTGCCCTTTCAATTCTTTACTCTTCTCTACCTCTGTAGGGAGCTGTTGGAACAAGTGGCTGAATTTGAGAAGACTGACTTTAAAACCACTGATAAGGTGAGACTAATGTGCAGCTCTGTCACACACAGACCTTAAAGTTGTGTGAGTTCACTGTAGCCGACATTAATCATGTGTTCAAAGCACAGTTCCACTTGAGTGAAAGTCTAGAAAGCACTTAAGCTCTGCTGTACATTTTAAGTAGTTTGTATGTCAGGTTGCGGCTGTTCTCACACAGTCGTGCTAAACATCACATTCACACATCCCTGAGGCTTGTGTGTGGTTTTAGCATCGTAAAGGAAAAACAAAAAATTGACTTTGTAATGCAATACTCTCTTATGGGTTTGGCTATTCACACGTCAAAGTGTATGTTCTATTAACCTTCACGTTACTAAGAAAAAGGAACAACACACCAAAAACGAAAACGTTGTCTTTTATTTTATCTGACATCATGAATACAGCAATAGAAATGTATAGCCAAACACAATACAGAAAGAAATGACCACGGTTATTTGATTACTTCAGTTGTAGAGTCTTTACTTTATTCCTAGATAAACCAGGAAACAAGCAAACCCAAGTTAGCGCCGCTAAATGAAAGCGGGGTATCGGAGCTTCTCAACAAGGTAAATAAACATGCTGTATGGATTGCATGTGCAGATTCATTGTGGAAAAGATGCATCAGCAGTATCATGTTCAGCCACTCACGCACATCTGCGTTGAATGTTTGTTTAGGAGATAGCGAGACTACAGGAAGACAACGATAAACTGAAAGCAAGGCTGAGGACTTTAGAATCCCAGGTATACGATTTAGTCACACATTTATTAAGCAAATTGTGGTCTACCAGTTTAGGTTGTTAAATTTATGCTTTCATTTCCTTTCTTAGGCCATGAGTGCATTAGATGAGAAAAGTAAAGTGGAGAGAGCTCTGAAAGACCTTCAGAAGGTGCAAGGTGACCAGCAGGTACTGTTCCACATTGACGTGCAAGTAGTGTAACATTTTAAGTTTCCTTTTCAAAGTTTTAAATCAGTTATTGTTTTAAATCTGTCATTTGCCTTTACCTGCCAACTTGGACCTAAATGGTATGTATCTAGCTGAAAGTGTCCCTCTTGTCTGAATAAGACTAAATAATGAATAGATTCTGTAGCACAACCACGTAAACCAACGATGCCATTTATACCTTCTGAACCCACGTTATTATTATTTTTGTTTTAAGGTCACTGCTCAATCGCAGGAGATAAGCAGTCTGGAGGACACAGTGGCAGCTCTGAAAGAAGACTATGAAAGGTCTCTGAGTGTCAATGCCGCATCACAGAAGGATCTGCAGGAGAACCTGATCTCTGCCAAACACGAGCTTCTTCGAGTGCAGGAACAGCTGGCTTTGGCAGAGAAGGTAAAGCTACTGATAGCTAGCACCCACTCAAATCAAAGGCCCCGAAAACCTACTACAAGTGATGGATTAAGTAAAACATTCATTTTAACACTCATTTTAAGTAAAACAATGTTGGTTCTATTCTATGACAGATTTGGGTATTTGTGTCACTTTTTGCTCCTCCATCCTGTTAGAAGGAGACATGGCTTTGTTATATAAAAATGATAATATACTGAAAGTCCACAAATCACAACGTCAATTTATGCAAATGAAACTTTGATGTGGGATTGTTGCTCGTTGTATCAGGGTGTTATGTCAGTGAAGTGCGATCAAACCACAACCACACACAGTGTTTATGAAACACTTAACACTGCACGAATAAAATAAATATGTCAACAACTTCTTTTGTCAAAGTTCTTCTACTTTGTTGCTGTATTCATGGAGAACTGTAGAATTTATGTTACTGAAACTTTTTTTCTTTAGCAAATAAGTCAGGTCAATACAATTTTTTAGTATGGGTGAAAATGAATTAATTATTTTCTGTGCTGTTATGTACACATGCTTATGTATTTGTATTGTGTGCAGGAGTTGGAGAAGAAGTTCCAGCAAACCGCAGCCTACCGCAACATGAAGGAGATCCTGACCAAGAAGAATGAGCAGCTCAAGGAAATTAGAAAACGACTGCAGAGGTGAGTGTATCAGTAAGGAATAAACAGTGCAGACATTGCCACGCATCCAAATAGCATAATAATAATAATAATAATAATTAATTACATCTTTTTGGTTTCCCCCCCTAAACTTGTCTCAAAGAGGATGTTTATTGCTTGTGTGTTTCAGATATGAGCCAAATGAATGAGTTCTACCCAAGACAGCTGGTTCAAAAGATGTCAGGAGGGTAAGACAGGACCAAAATGTATGCCTGTGGTTTGGAGGAGAAACCACCAATTTCACTGCTGCTGTAAGACGAGAGACAAAAAAAGGCACTTCCACGAGGAATTGTTTATTCATTATCTGTTTGGCATCTTCAGTAGTTCTTGACTTCAGTACACACAAATGAAGCAGTAATAAATGAGAGCATTCTTCAGCTGTGCTTTTTTGATTTTTTTCAATTTGGAGCTCATTTACAGTAGCTAGCAGACTTCCCCCAGTGCTCTATGCAATTACAGTAAGCATCATGTCCCTGTTTAAAGAGGCCTTGTCCATTTGCTGAATTGGACAGATATGTTCTGTCCAAAGCTTTGCAGTCTTATCGTTCGCTTGGATAACGGTTTAACTTTTTAGGACTGGGTTTTATTGCTGTTTTCTTAAGTAGGCTTAGATTTAGTAGCCATTGTGTAGTCAAAATCCAATCAGTTATTGAGAGTTTCAACCAAACAGTGAGTTTATTGAAGTTTCAGAATATTATTTCTTACTGAAAGATTTAGCGCGTTTCATGAAACAATGTTGTATGAAGTATGAGTATTGAAAATGTTACAAATGTTTTACATTTCTTTTTACTCCTCTTGCGTCTTGAATGGCAGGGATAGTGGCCTAGATCAATTTCCCAGCTTACTTAAAAAAGGTTGTAGAATAGTTTTGCCTGGAAATTTGAACAGATTACCTTTCGTATTGCAAAAAAGCAAAAAAAAAAACATAAACTGATCAACTTTGACATTAAATCCACCTTGCGGTTTCAGTGTCGTGATGGACAGGGGTCAGCATGATCATCAGAACACCGGGAATGTCGCCGTTTCTGCATGTGGGCCTGTGCTGCCACAAAACCACTAGGTGGTATTAATGTTATGGCTGATCAGTAGAAATATATTGTATGATGTTCACGAAGTAATGCTCTTGTAGAGTATGACACATCTACCTATATTACACTAGACGTGCATTTGTTTGTATTGTGCAAATTATGGGTAAATAAAAACAGTTGATAAATAATTTTAACTGAGTTATGTCATTGTAAGTTGACATTGTCACATTGTCTTTGATTTCTCATGCATTGGTGTATTTAATTCTAGATTTACATATAATGAAAAACTATGTATATGATACAAGTTCCAAAGTAGGAAATGTGTTGTATTATATAATGTTCAATGTGCATTGTGCTAAACGTAACATTTTAGTTTTTACATGTCAACCATTGTGTGATTTCACAGAACAGAATAGCTAATACTGTCCTTCTTTTTCCAAACATGTTTTTAGTCAATCCTGCCTGATGGGTCAGAGCTTAGAAGAGAAATTAAAGAAAGAAGTAGCAAGGGATGATGAAATGTATAGTGCATTCACATTTAGTCTGAAGTCATTTGGGTTTTGTGGTGTATGCCTCAGCCACTGAGATATATTGACCAGCTTATTAAAACAAGATGAAACGCTTTCACTATTTTGAACTAATTAAACATTAGAAAACCAAATGATGATCTGGAGATGCATCCTACATTAGTTCAATATAATCTGATAAGGAACTTATCGACGAGCCAGCAGTTGTTTTGAATTCAACAACTATAATCTCTCTATCTGTTTCCTCCTTTTTTTTTTTTTTGTCTCGTGTGTTAACCATAATGTGACGGTGACAGAGTGAAGACACCAGTGGCCACCAGGCAGTTGGGTTTCAACCCCCTGTTGTTTTCAGTGAAACTCTTAAAGCCACAGTATGTCCCGAATTAAACTTGTGTTTTGCATCATGTGCATGGGTTGTATGCATGATGTACCTCTCTGGCAATAGGTGCAGAAAAACAAGGGTGTAAAAAAATGGTTACTAATGAGGAAACGCGTGATTGGCCTATGACACTAAAAACAACATATTTGAACGTGTTCTGGTTCTGCTATTAAAACATGGATAAAAGATGGACATAAAAGGTGTGTTATTCTTCATCCATCTGTTGGGTCATACACCCAAATTGAGAATAGAAACTTAACAATGCAACAATGCATTCATATGTGCTACGTGTGTGACCTCCCACTTGCATGTGCATCTGTTTCCTATAAGTAGTACCTGAAGAGTAGCAACCATGAAAACTGCTGGTAATTTCACATAGGATGCAAATGACGAACTGTTGTCTACCAGTGCATGAAATAAATCACGGCAAGCAGGTACACAGGAAGTGGTGACTAGTCAGCACATACCAAACTCATATTCTAGCTCTGCGACAGTGACAGTACTTTCCCTGCAATATGGGAAAAATACATACAGTATACTAATATATGCCAGATTGCTGTACCTACTTTACTTCCTGTTCACTGCCGAAGCATCAAAGGGGTTTTCTCGGTTTCATGAGCAAGACAAAAGCTTCTGTTGTTTGGCTTTTCTCTCACCAAGGAGGCCTTTGCATGCGAGAAATTGGTTTCAAGAGAGATTCTGGACATAACAGATAGATTTTACATGCAATTTATTACATGTACTTGGCTTAGAACAAACGCTAACATTATAAGTTAACAGGCTCACAATGACAATGTGAATATGCTTAAGTTCAGCAGGTTCATCATTGACCATATCCACCTTATTTTATCATTACAGCAGGCTGGCATAAGTGACCGGCTTATACAGCACATTTACAAAGTACAGCCACGGCTGAAAGGACAGAAGGAAGCGAACGTGTGCAAGGTCAAGGATGAACAGTCAAATGCCAGTAAATGTAATATAGTCGGAGGTTTCCTTTCCCCTGCAGGTCTTTTGTCTCTACCTCTTACGTTATCTCTGTGGCTCACAGAGCACCTCAGCTTTGTCTCCTTAGCAGCGACCGGGTTTGTGCCATATTCACATGGGCGGTAACCTAGAAACGGACCCACAGCCCCTCTGGAGAATGTGAGGGCTATAAAAGGGTTCAATATGTGGGTTTAGACATCTCGGTCTCCCTCAACAAGAGGTCACAAGATCAAGATTAACTACCGGATGCATCTCTTATTCACTTCTCAGAATGATTTCTCAACGTGTTCCTTTTTATCTTGTTAAAATAATATTCCTTGAAATACCATATCCTGAACAACGAGTTAAAAAAAAGTTCAGAAAGTAGTGAAACGCAAGTTTCCTTCTTTGTTACAGCTACAAATGTCATATAAGGTAAAAACAGTTAAAACCACACTTCTGACATCGTGCCATCCTGGTGACTAATTCATGGCCTCTCAGCCTTTTGACACCCGTGATAATGTTTTGTAGCCCTATGCAGTTCTCATAACCTCACCAGTTAGCTGCCATGCAAATTCATTGTTTTAAAGCCAGAGGAGGAACTTGAAATTGTCAGAAAGTATCAGCTATTTCAAAGCTCGATATGTTATAAAACCCAGAGTTAGTCTTTGTTAGATGTAGCGCAGGTTATCATATAGCAGTCTTCGACTTATCATAAATGCCAAGGAAATGAAAATGTCTCAATTTGTTTCTTTCATATTTCTATTACAGTATGGTATCTAACACAGTACAGTCTAACAACTTTTGATGGTGTTTCGATCCTTGTCTTTCAATACATTCATGACGTGTCCGAAAAGTCAATGAGCCCAGTATAAAGCAAGATTTGTCAAGCGCTGTTCAGGAACAAGTAGAACAAGGGGTCCTGCAACAGAGAGCAGTGTGGGACACGTAAAGAAACAGTCCACAGATGATTTCGAGTCACCTGGGTTCCAAGAGCTGATGGTGATGGTGGGCGAAAGGCAAAACGGTGCTCAAACCAAATACTGGATTCATAGTTACACAGTTATTTGCTAAAAACAAATCAAAACATGGAATGACTTTCAAACGAATCCTCACATTAATTTATGTTTAGTGCTGGTGCTGCCTTGTGAACGTAACAGTGAAATGACAGTCCAGACTTTTTTTTATCTTATGTGACTGTGAGATTATACTGAAGGTGTTAAATCAGATCCGTCCTGTGGTGTCAGGCTGGTTGCACAAGTGTTCAAGGAGAGTGGGAGTAAATTCCCATCTCTGGCCTTAAACTTAAGGTGGGAACGTGACCACACGACCATTATGACTGTTGTGTGATGTGTCTTTCATGGGAATCAATGTATCCTTTTCAAAGACTTTGAGATTTTGGGGGCAGTAAAGTTGATCTAGGGATGACTCAGCTCTCAGGAAACTAAGCTGGAACGAAACAATGCGATTTGCAACACACAATCCAGCAAAAAGCTGTAGTTTCCAGGAGAAACACTGCACCACTGTGTGTCCACGATCTTCAACCTGAGACCTGCCGTGAGACCGTCCCCTGTTTCTGTTTCTGACGCGCTGAGCTTGTCTTTGTTGTGCGCGGGTTTGCAGAACCATGCCATCCATCAGCTGCACTCTGGCAGTTACAGTGAAACCGCTCAGTCTGCCACTTAGCTCAGCAGCTTGTTCCCAGAAGGAAAATTCTCATCTTCTCATGACACATGTCGTTTCCTCCTGCTGCACTATTGACCAAAATCGAGAAACGCAACCAGCAATTGGTAGAAATCTAAAGAGCTTCTGGCCCTAACTTCCAGCAGCGAGTGCTGCTAACAGTGACGATATTAAGACACGCAAGGAAGTGAAACTGTAAGAAGGCGGCAAACGAGAGAAACTTAGGAGCCAAAACAGACACACACACACACAAAGTAACACACTAACACACTTCCTTTGACTAATGAGGATTTCAAATCTTGTCATTGCTGGATCTGGGAACTTAAACTCTTTGTTTGGAATCCATGACTTCATCTCTGTTAGAATTCGTCACTTTAATACTTTCGGTCCCTATCTGTGGTGGTAACCCGGGTTTTGCTTCTATTTCAGGTTTATTTTGGTTTTCGAACCCTTTGGCATGACAGGGACTTTCTGCTGCGCCGTGTTTTGCACCGGCGTGGTCAGCTATGTTTGTGGTAGTTTTTACTTTTCCATAAACAATACCAATGAATTTTCGTTTTCCTTCTGTTTACAGAAATGAAGAAGAGGAACATATTTTGCCACATCATGTGATTTTTAATGGTATCAAAATAGTCAAATACTCAGGAAACACTGTTCAATTCCAACTTGTACTGAAAAGTACGATGGATGACACAGGATTACAGGAAACGGCAGGTAGTTTTCGCACATGGAAATTCTACAGTAAATGGAGACCAATTTTAAATTTTGACAATAGATATGTAAGAGTTTAACATCCCTGTAATCTATCACAAAAGAGGATGTTGTATTTTTAAGCAGCACGTTGCGATATTTCATCACCACCACGTGCCTAAATGTAAGATCCCATGAACCCTCACATAAAGACTTTCCTCACACTTGTAACACAAAAAGATATTTTAAAAAGTAACATGATAGTCATTTTAGGAGCTGACACACTGCCTGAGCTCTTTGCACATGGACATGCTGTGTGACAGCGTCGCTCTACACGAACTGCTGCTTTAATCGTCCTTGATGGTTTTCAGTTTCATGCATCACTCATCTGTGATGCTCAGTGCTCCACCTGTGCACACAAAAACGTGTCGAAAACGGGCTTGAACTTGAAACTTAATCGGCTGTGGAGGGGAATGTGGGTGCAATGTTTTGGTTCCGCGCTCGGGGGTCCACGGTTCAGTGGGTATGTTCCCCCCGTGAAACTATCACTGAAGCACATTTGACACAACTTGCTTGTGTGTAGCTGCAGCCTCATAAAACGGTACATTTTGAAAAAGAACGAAGCTAAGGTGCTGCCCAGGGGCTTGCGTGTTATTCCTCTTGTGCAGATAGAGCCAGATATGATGTTATGTACTGTACAGGCACGTGACCCTGTGGTTAAAGGAAGAGCATATAAGCAAGAGAGGAGGCTGTCTGTCAAAGGTAGTAGCTCTACCAGACCTGGTTACAGACTGTGACTAAGAGGTTACTCAGTGAGTGGGTGAGTAATATTTCTACACACAATTATCAAACTATTACCACTTTATATCAACCAACATTTACGCTTTACGCTTACAAAATATTTTATTGTATGAACCTTGTTATATTTTCTGTATTTCTTGTTTTGTCTTATTTTTTTTATGCTTTGGTTCTTTGTAGATAACATGACCACTGAGACTTTAGGAACATTTATGACCACGACACCCGATTATACTGACTCTGTAAGTATTGCTTTGACACCAGTGTAAAAGAGTTGATATGGAAAATTCGAGTATCTTTAGTCTTGTAATGTACTGTGTGAATGAATAGGGCAACAAAGTGGGATTATTGGTGTTTACTGTCATAAACAGGAAAATACTTTCACAAGTGGAAGATGTATTTTCATGTGTTTTTGTGGAAGTTTGCCTATGTTGTAGTATGTGTGATTTTAAAGAACACATAGGAGCATGGTGACTATTTCAAATATGCCAAAATGTGCACACAACACATTCTCACTATTATCATTTGAATATCTTTATTTTGTGGGTAAACGTTTAACCTGTAAAGTTCAGTTCCTGAATCATTTCATGACTCTTGTACAATAGATTTATCTGAAACAGGCATCTGTATGATACTCAAATGCCACATTCAGAGTCAAATTTTCCATCGTTTGTCTCAACCCGAGCCCTGGCTTCACCCTGCTGTTTATCTCTGCCCTACATCTGAATTTGAAGTTTCTAGGGTAGTGAGCTCTGGTGTGGGCCCCTATCTGGAGCCCCTCAGGATCGCTTACCCCCTCAGACTTGGATAGCAGCAGGAAGTTGTGCTGTAGTGTGGTTTCTCTGGCACAGACACAACACCTGCACCTGACAGCAGTTTTTGCACACTCTGGTTAGCGTGTACGTCACAGACAGCGTTTGATGTTCTATCACTGTGTCCCCACTAGAAGCATTTCATGTTATGAAACCCTGAAAGCAGTTAGTGAGGTGGGTAACTGGGATAGAAACAAAAAAAACACACCTGACAGGAAGTCAGAAACAACCTTTAACCAGGCAGTGCATCTGTCGCGGGCTGCCCCCTTTGACAGCATATGAAATAATCGATTTGTCTGTTTTTGAAATGCAGGACCCTTCTGACTACCCGGATGACGACACAGGTCTGTGCGAAAGAAACTTGGTCCGGATGTTTCGTGGCAAGTATGAACCGCCTCTCTTCTGGATCATTTTCGTCCTCGGTGCCATGGGTAACCTGATGGTGGTTTGGATCTACACGACTGTGCGCAACCGCCTGAAAACAATGACCGACATGTACCTGTTAAACCTGGCCGTGGCTGATCTCCTCTTCCTGTGCATGCTGCCCTTCTGGGCTGTTGATGCCATCAAGGGCTGGGACTTTGGCACTGGTCTCTGCAAAATGGTGTCCGCTGTCTACAGGATCAACTTCTTCAGCAGCATGTTCCTGCTCACCTGCATCAGCGTGGACCGTTACATTGCTATTGTACAGGTCACAAAAGCCCACAACACAAAGAAGCAGCGGCTGTTCTACAGCAAACTTGCCTGCCTGGCTGTCTGGATTGTATCCACCATCCTGGCCCTGCCCGAGTTCATCTTCGCGCAGGTCAAGTCAAACCCGAGGATGTCCTGCGTTCTGGTCTACTGGGACAACAACAACAACTGGACGAAGATCCTGGTGCTATCCCTGCAGATCTGCATGGGCTTCTGCCTTCCCATGCTAGTTATGTTCTTCTGTTACTCTGTTATCATTCGCAAACTCCTGCAGGCCAGGAGCTTTGAAAAGCACAAGGCCCTACGCGTCATCATCGCCGTGGTGCTCGTGTTCGTCCTCTCTCAGCTGCCTTACAACAGTCTGCTCATAGTGGAGGCCGTGGAGGCAGCCAACGCTACGTTCACCGAGTGCGAGACTGTGATATTTGTGGACATAGCTGGACAGATAGCCAAGAGCCTGGCGTACACTCACGCCTGCCTGAACCCATTCCTGTACGTCTTCATCGGAGTTCGCTTCAGACAAGACATCCTGAGGATTCTGAAGATGTGTGCCGTCGGTCTGGGCATCGAAGGGGTCAGCAAGACTCCCGCAATCCCCAAGCGTCCCTCTGTCATGTCAGACACTGACACGACCCCTGCCTTGTCCATATGAAGGCACAACCTCCCAAATTCCTACACCTGAACCTAGTTCGTCATGACACCATGATGCTTTTTGTTACGTGTGCATTACTTTCTCCACGCAGAGAAATGATAAAAATTCAGCCCAATTAAACCAAAAACCTTTTGTAGTTTTACACATATACATTATATTCATAGTCTGTCAGTTGCAAGTACATCATTTCTGGTATCGCTGTATAAATTGTATAATATTGTAAATACTGTCTTTTAGAATTTGTATTTTTACATCATCCCATCGTGTATTTGTTGTGTGCTGCTGTAACTAAATAAAAAAAATGTGTTTTTTGTCAGGTGCAAAAGAAAAATTAAAAAAGAGACAAATCTAGTGAACTTTTGTTTATTGCTGCCTCATCCGTGCAGAACAAAAACAAGGGGGAAGGAGGTTCAACTCTAGTTTCAAGTTCTACGAACTACCAATGAGTTCAGGCCTACGTGCTGAGATCGACAATTTACTATGCATGGGAAAGTATTTGAGTGTTTTCACTGGTGTAACGTATCTAGTGTGGTGGGAAACACATTTTTGAATGTGGCTATCGCAATCCACAACGTTTTCGGTCTGACTAAATGCCGTCCTGTTGACAGTCTGTGCCAGGGTCTGTGGCGACACTCATAACTGCTGAACCATGTCTGAGTATGGCTGTGACTTGGCAGTTTCATAAGAGATGCTAACGGATGCCCATTCATAATTGAAAGAAAGACATTACCCGCATCGGCCTCTCAATAGCCAGGACTTTCAGACAGTTGACAGATAGACAGGCAGGTGCCTCTATCTCGAAAAAAAAATTCCCAGCCACGACTCTACCTTTGTGCACAGAATCTCAGCAACTTTAGAAAGCAGCGCGCTGAATACTCGAAGGCATCGTTTCTCAAAAGCCACACGATCTGCATGAAATTCAACGCAAAATCGAGCTGCAGATGATCTTTGTCTTTTTATGTTTGGTTTGTTTCACTAAAAATAGAGAACATCAAAGTCAGGCATATCTAAACGGTGGGCTGGTGGCCTCGTTCCACTCCTCTCTGATGGGTGAACTGTGGGCGCTGAGCTCTGTGATCGCAGTTTCATGACACCACCAAACAAAAAGTCTTGGTATCAATGCGATACAAATCTGAAATCTGGGAATGCAGACTAAGATTCAAACTGAGGTTTGAGGTTGTCAGCATGGCTTCATCTAGCAGTGTTATCTCCATGAAGCAAAACTGACACATTTACACATTTAAAACGAGTAAAGGACCTAAACTAGACAGAAGGGACGGCGAGCACGTCAGGTTAAAATGTTCGGTTAGGTTACAAAGTTTAATCAAAGTGGAAATGACAATTCAAAGATCAGAATTGTCATTTCTGTCAAATTACAAGGGAGAGAAGACGGAGGAAGAAACAGAGAGAACTGCACTACGATAATGTTCACGTTAGCTCCATCGACTGTAAAAAACAAAAGCTGGTGTGTTATTGTGGTCACTGAGGTTGGCCCCAGACGACTGCAGCCTACCTGCTGAATTCAGGTGAGACCACAGATGCATTGTCTTATTCCGTGCCTTTGTACTTTCTTCTTTCTCTCACAGCAGGAAACCAACGTTGAAGTCAATAACAACAGGCTCTTGCGTAATTGCAGATCTGACGATCTTATTGACCTAAGCAGTCGCCTCCAACTTGTCCAAACTGGGGAAAAACTATCACCGCTCACCACCACATTTACAAAATCACTGAACTTGTTTGCTCCTCTTTGATTCATGCACACTAATGTCATAAAAACTTTTCCTTTTTTTCTTTTTGGTTTTGAAGCTTTGACTCTCTCAATTCAAATGAGGACTTGATTCATTTTAGGGTCAGTGGATTAAAGAGAAGTGCTTGTAACACTTCTTTCAAGGAAGCGTCCTATTGCAACATGCCGCGCATCATCTTGTTTCGTAATTTACCCTGTAAATTTTCAAATTGGATGCGGTTTCCTTTTTATTGTGTTAGTAATCCATCCTCAGAAGATCCAGTGGGGCCTCATGACACCCTGAATGTCAAAGGATTCATTAAATCTGTGATATTCAGGAACTATTATTTACTTTTTTATTTACTGTTTTCAAACAGTTTTATGATGTTTTACTGCAGTAAACTGTCTATGATGCAACCTTAGCTCCCACATGTTGCTCCCACAATTGCAAAAATTCCTTTGATATTGGGCGACACACAGAACAAGCGTGTTGAGCAAGAGTTAATAGTAGGAGGAGGCTCAGCAACAAATCAGACATGAATCAAACATTTGCAAATCATGCGCACGAGTTGTGTCTGAAACCTGAACGACCGAACACATGAAACACAAACCCCACCAATACAAGACGAGAATGTGGCAGAAGACACAGCAACACACCACTCGGATTCATAAATGTTGTCAGCATCTTTAAATAAACAATAATGACATGAGCTATAATTATCATTACTGACAAATGCCAAAGCAATGATCTTAAAACATTTTCCATGCCACTCTAAGAAAGTGTTTCACTTTCCTTTCGTTTCCTTATTAACTCACTTGTTTTGCGGTTTCTTCCTGTCCTCTTAATCGCAACATGTTACAACTGACTCGGTGAAAAATTGTAAATATTAAAATACGTGCATCAAGGGGCCTCCGTCAAACACGAAACCCTCGGTACGTGGGCTGTTAACACGTCGACATTTAGTTCCCACAAAATGATTGTGAAATGTCCTGAAATATTTTTAAAGCTACGTCAGAAACCGCTGTTGGAATTCACTGGGTAAATGTATCACCTTAAAAATCAGAACTTCCCTCTTGAATGCGGTGGAGTGGAAGTGAAAAGCTTATCGATGATCGAGACAAAATGGGTCCCTGGGAAAAACAGGTAAAAGGCCACAAAGAGACACAAGGCCACTGGACATGAGCCAGTCAATCTGTCGATTTTTTGACATATGTTTGGCGTATTTCAGGCTATTAAATATTTAGTTTTGTCTATTTCCTATTTTATCTCATCAGTTCTCTTGTCTTTTATTGTTTTCTTTTTGGAATTTTTGGAGTGTGTCTTGATCATTTTTCACTCAGAAGCTCTGGCTTTTTGACCTCTGGGGTCTCTGGGCCTGTACCTGCGAGACCCATTCTATGACTACATACATACTACATACTACAATTTGTGTGCATTGTTTTTCATTTCATACACACATGACAACACAAAGAAAGAATTTTTGTCTTTCCAAAGTAGATAAATATCCCCACGCACATTAACTACAAGACTGTCCCTCGAGCTGAAAACTTTATGCTTTGTCCCACCCTATTAAATCATAGAATGGATAAAAAAAGAATCAACCAGTCTCATAAACAGTGTAAATTCTTTTTTTTTTTTAAAAAATAATGGCATGCTGGGAGTTTCCACCACAAGGTGGCATCACTTGCACAGCAGGCCAAGCTCGTGGCATGACAGTGAGAGTTACCAGCGAACACACAAGTTGGGCATGAAACTACCTCCATCTAGTGGCAGTCTGGATGGGGGGGGGGGCAGCACAGCTCTGAACATCAAGATTCAAGAGGTTTGTCTTGTAAAAGCACGCATTCCCAAAGAACTGCTAATAGACAGGCAGATGGATTGTGGACCTGCTTCAGTAATGTCCCACAGTTCTGAAGAACCGGGGTAATCAACCAGCAGGGAGAACAGTGAAAAGTAAAAAAGTGAGCGGGTCTGGACTGTGTGGTGAAGGATGCAAAAGACTCACAAGTAGAGCAGCACCTGTGGTTTGGGAACATCCCATCCATCTTTCTGCACACAGGGAATTGTGTGTGTGTTTGTGTGTGTATGCATGAGGAGATGTGTGAGACAAAGAAACAGAGTTATGGAGGGAGTCCATGAGTAATAGGTGAGACAGTGTAAACATGTGTGACCCTTGACACCGAGCAGGCTGCAGGCTGGTTCCAAGTGGCCTTTGGTCTGGTTCTGTGGCCCACAGAAAGCCTCAGGGAGAATGGCTTTTGTAAACCAACAATGACCCACTGGGCACTATGACAAGTCACACACACGTCATCGTGAACGGCAAATGTGAAGCATTTTGCAAACAGTGAAATAAAGCACGTAAGAAGGGGAACGGGAAAGGAAGGCTGTGTATGATCTTCACAGCACACTGTGGTTCAAAAAGAAATGTAATGGAGCTTAGACCTCCACAATTCCAGCCCAAACAGGGAGCCTCTTATCATCTGCCATCTCTCCCACAGCTAATATTTCACTTCAGCTCCTGGTCCCACAGAATGAGGGACGTTTCCATTTCATGTCAGTCATTTCCAGGCCTGTGTGTTACCTGTGTGGTGATAAGTGTTTGACTGACTGGGAATGTCATTAGTCACTGTCCGGCTTGGAGTGACAGCCACAGATCGACGCCGATGATGAGAGGAGCCGAAGCCCGGTGTGTTCGGGGACAAGAGAAAATCACGGTTGGTGCAGGGGGAGGAAACACATTTACAGATGTATAAGGATAAACACACATTCATGCACAAACGTGCCACATACGCGCACTGAAGTGGATTCAGTAAACGTTTTGTCTTTGTACAATGCGGATGATGTGCCTTCCTACTTTTACATGTTGTCTCCTAAAGGTGAAACTTTCCACTTTACTTCATGTCACAAATGATAAATTGTTTTTAACATTTTGCCATTATGTTATTTTATGGTACCTATAATTTCCAGAGAATTTATTTTTTCCAATGTATTTTCTAGTAGGCAATTACAATATTTGTTTCTTGTGATGCACTTTTAATTAATTTTAAATTTATACGTGCATATAATCAATTTAGAGTGAATTTTGGAAACCTCAGTATTCCTTTATTGACACATTTTAAATTAGTTATTTTTCAGTCCATCTTCTTATGACTGACTAAAGCACTACAAACATTAATTGCAGAGAAAGTGCATGATCCCCGAATTTTTACTGTTGTGTTTTGGCATGAAGCACAATATTGCTAATTTGACAGGCAGTCTAGATTTTTGAGAACGCATTTTCAGTTGTGCAAAATGGTACCTGTGGTTAAGAACTTCCTTATGAATTTTTGTTTCAATTTATAATTGCTAGAATTTAAAACTTTTAAAGTCATCCTGCTCTATTCAATATTTGCTGCAGGTGAGCTTAGCTGATCCTACACGTATTTTGAGGACATATGCATCTGCAACTTGCGTCTAAAATGTCAGGCCCCGGACATGAGATGCTGCAAAAGTATAGTATAAAGAATATTTATGACTATGCAGTTGAGTTTGCAGTGCGATCTCAGTCTTTGACAAACAAGTTTCCTTTCACCATTCACGTCTCACTATGGACCAACTTAAAAAAACGAAAAAAAAAAAAATAGAAAACAGGAAACAGTACAGCACTACAAGGCCAAGAAGTTCAATCTCTGGACATCTCTGGAACATGTTTTCACCCTCACAGTTTCAACCCTTCCTTTTACCTCCTCTTCTAAAAGCGAGGCAGTAAGCCGTGAGATGGATGGGCTGAGTGTTGCAAGGTTACCAAAAGCGAACAGAGTCTGACTGCTGCTCTACCTGAGGAGCAAAAACAAAAGAGCCATCTCTACCTGTAGGACTGTGGGAGTCGAAGCTTTGATCTGGACCAGAAAGAGAGAGTAGTTTGATGAAATATTGATGCTTTTTTTTAACTGTGTCCTGTGGGAGCTCAGCCTGCTCTCAAGATGTGTGCGCTGATCCACAGTAGTGCTCCGCGCCTCGCTAGATGAGAATGGACTTGACTATACGGCTCAAGGACTCTGATTGGTCCTAATGGGCCTAATGATGACCCCCCATTCTTGCCTGAATTGGTCTGGGACTTTTTTTTTTTGGGGTGATCAAAAGAAGAGGTATGTTTAATCAGTCAACATCAATAGCAAAAAACACCCATAACGTGTGTGTCTGACAACATCGTTACAGAGTCTTGACAGCAAAGCCTGCGCATGACTCAAATCTTTATTTGGTGTTGGATGAGTAATTGTTTGCCCTTGAAACAAAGGTGCAACAGCTATAAATGTACATTTATAAGCGGAGAATAGCACGCGGGGTTAAAATTCATTGACTTGATGCAAAGGTGTTGGAGGAGAAATACATTTCAGGACAAATAATGAGCAACTTGAAACAAATAAACATTGGGAAACTGTGCTGCACATGTTTCAAGCAGCTTCTTTGCCAAATATTCAAACACCAAAGCTTTACCAAACCCAGAATGAGACCATGAAATACGACTTCAGCTGGGCGCCTCGGAAAGTTTGATTTGACTTTGTATGAAACTGACCCACATTCTTCAAGCAACAATGATCTCCATGCAAAAAAAAAGCTGAATATTGATAACTGCCTACAGTGGTTTTGGATGAAAGTTAAGAGGCCAACACTCTGAAATTAGACCAGAAACGAGAGTAAAAATGAGGGTAAGGGGCGGGGGGGTGGGTGGCGGGATTTATCACTCTCTCATGCTCACGTTCATACACAGAGATAGACGGGGGGCATAATGACTTCTGTGGAAAAAAATGATTATTTAAACTTAGAGGAAGGGGAGAAAAAGGCAGGGAAACGGGTCAAAGGGGGGAGGGAGGAGGGGTCTTAGGAGGAGCCAGGGGCAGGAAATAGTCTGGGAAAGGTCTCGCGTTAAACTGGAATTAACATGCCTTTCCATTGGAGTCCATTAGATAATCATATTCATACCACACAAGGCTCTAAACCCTCTCTGTTTCATTATTCCCTTTTAATCCTGACTGATAAGGGGGTGCAAGCGTCGTGGTTTTATTATGTCGTTATTTGGAATCCACATGAAATCCCCACGGGATGTTATCACGGGGAAATTGCTTAAATAATAGTACGAGTGGATATAGTTTGGCGTTTATTATTTCTGACGGATTCAAAATAACGGCAAATATCCTTTTTTTTCTGATGATTGGGGGGCTGAGAGTCTTATCAGTCATTCACACTAATGGCCCACTCAAGCCACCCGATACCTCTGGGGGGCGGTGGGTGGGGGGGGGTGGTGGTGAGGATGCTGGGAGGGGAGAAGTGGGGGCGCTGTGTTTGGCGTCCTGAATGAACAAGTGTGCACACAGGTACAGAGCACGTGAGAAAAGGGAAGCGATGAGTGATGAGAGATGGGAAAAAGTAGACGCGCATCCAAAGGAGCGCTCACACTCAGGTCACTGGAACTCCCTTTGTTAAGATAAATAGAACTGTGCTCACACTTAAATCTGTTAAGGCCTTTGTGAAACAGTGACGGTGAGGAATGAGACAGAAAAACATGAGCGGACAGCAAGCGACTGTGTGATGCTGCTGCTGGATTTCTTGTAACCAGTTTGAATATGTTGATTATGATTATTATTATTGACCAATTATTTGTGACTTTTGGTGTAAGGACCAATCCATCTAAAACAGAAAATCACATTTTACCAAGTGGCTTTGGTCTCACGTTAATGAGGCAGCATTACTGAAGAAAGTACTCCGATCCTTTACTGATATAAAAGTAGCAAATGATATAATATTATTAATAATGTCACTTAATTAAAGATGAAGTAAGAAGTATGTTGGTAAAGCATCAAAATCCACAGCTGGACTATATGTCTGTCATTGGGGACACCTGCAGATACTGATGGCTGAACCCACTGACTGTTTGAATTTATTCAATTTTATATAGTTTTTGATTACTGTATAATAATGCATTTTATTGCAAAACCTTATTGGTGGAAATCTGTAAAGTAACAAGACAAGAAATGCATTGAAATAAATAGTGACCTCTGATTTGGGGTGGAGTGGAAGAAAGTAGCTTTGAATGGAAGTACATGAAAACTGGACTTGAGTAAATATACAAGACATTGTTATAGTTCATTTGTGTTTTTGTTCAATTTTCCTGGTGTTTTTCCGTCTTTAAATGAAATAGCCACAGTGTGCTGTGTCGCTCTGTCAACAAGTGCTTCCGTGGATCTTATGAGAGGACAAACTGGAGGACTTGTTGGAGACAGACGGGTGTGACGTGCAAAAATGGACCCAGCCTGGTGTCAAAACGGGCACATTCCAGTTACTCGGCACCAGATGCTCAGGGATTGATTTTAACTGATCCACGGGTTCAGTGCGACACAGCAGCTCTGAATTCAACTGTGACAAGCTTATAATTTCTCCGTTTTTAAGTCACAAAGGTGATGTGTTTATTATTGAGGTCATAGTGGGTGATGGATTCATTAGGAGGTGGTTCTAATGTTTTGGCCACCCTATTGAATGATGAGAAATTAAATCATGATTCTACATTTACAATAAAACAGTTTTAAGTGGCTGACATTAAATGTTCTGCAGTTTGATTGAAGTTATGCCGACACATGCAGTGATTGCAATTATGTGCATGTGTTTTGTATGATAAATACAATATTCAGAATATTCTGTGAGCACTGAGACATTTTTATGCTGCAGTGTTGCTCCTTTAATGCTGTAACACTGCTGTGAGAAACACAGGGGCTCCTGTCCTTCCGCACTTCGTGCAGCCGGTGCATTTCCAGCAGTCACATCTGTGTGGATATAATATGCTTATTCTGCCATATCCATTTCACAGTGACATCTGTCCAGCGGCGAAGAAGTAAAGGCAAAAATCCAAATGCCTGCACTGCATTCGGCCAAGTATTGATTTACTGTTCCTCGTGTAACATATGTGGACACACGGAGCACCACATATAATTTCAGTGAGATCATGGCTCAAACTGGAACGCGGCTCTGTCGGTTGGTCATTATTTGAAAAACAACCACAAGACACAGACGCCGATCTTGAACGCGCGGCATTTCTTTCCCATTCTTGATTCTGCTCGGAAGAAAAGTGACAGCATGTGAGTGTGTGTGTGTGCATGCTTGTGACTGGTCATTGTGTGTGTGTGTGTGTGTGTGTGTGAGCATGCCAGAGTGTCTACCTTAGTGAGTGCACCTCCCTGTCTGTAGATCTCCAGGTCTGGAACAAACAGTAGTTCCTTCTTAATTGGGGTGAGATCTGGGGCTTAAAAGGGGCCAAGAAGGGACCCGAACCCCTTTCTTTCTCCTCCAGAATCGCTTTGGCTACAGAGGTGCTTTTGATGTGTGCTTTGGCTCTTCGAGTCCTACTTTGGAATATGTTCTTGGGAGACCATTGGTTACTTGCCTCCAGGCAGAATCTCAATCCCCAGGATCCTGGCCCTCTTTGATGAAATACTTTCGGGAGCCGCTAACCCTACTGATGCCCATGTGCACCACTCCCCCTCCTCCTCTTTTACCCTCTTGTTCTCCCCACCCCATCCCCACCTACTCGCCCTCCGTTATCCCCCACACACACACACACACCCACCTCTACGTTCCTCAGATTCTCTTTGAGAGATCCATAACAAGGACTTTATCTCTGTGTAGTCCAGGCCAGATGAGCACCGCCTGACAAACTGACAGGAGAATTAGTCATGTCTTACAGAACACCTTTGACTGTCTCCTCTCTCACCCTGACTTCCTGTCTTCACGGACACAAGCATTTTCATTGTACTGCCACTGCTTTCTATCACAACTCACATGCTATTGTTGTGCATCGCGCACACACTTGTTATTTACCATCATCTATTACGTATTAATTTCTCTTTAAAAGCACCACCTTTAAAAATATCATATTGACATTTTACGCATTAAAAGGAAAAAAAAGGGGTAAAAAAAAATCTTCCTGTAGCTTGAGATTTATTGACGAATTATGACAGAATTTGATTTGACTCCAAACCATGTGCTGCACGGGAATACTTAAAATTGTTGTTCACACATTTGTCACAGTTAGTGGTTTTGTTAACTTGCTCAACTTTGACATCCCAGTATCCATCTGTCAAACTCGGAATCAAACATTTAGAGGCTTATTGATGACATGGATGGTGACAGTTGTGACAGAAGATCTTAGGCTCTGATTGATTTAGGCAGTAATTAGTCAGAGCAGACTTAATCGGCACAATAAGCGAGCGATTACGAAGCATCCCGATTTTAAACAAAAACTCCTCTTCATTACAGTTTTCTTTATTAGCTGCAGATGAATGAAAGTGTGCAACATTCACCATAAACACTCTAACGATGGCTTGATGGACTTGACCTCTCGACCACACACACATTCAAATCCTGGTTAAACGATTAACCGGTGATTTTCCTTTCCAAACTCCCACATCTTCATTGATTGAAACAGCACCCCAAAGACTGCTCTTAGCACATAATTTCCCTCTATATTGATTATGTATATTGATTATAACCTAACCCTACAGGAAGACTTTCCTTGTATTTACGGCAGCATTAGGTATCACTCTGACGGCTCAGCCCAGGAGACTGTTTTAACCCTCATAAATCAAATTTCCAATAGGTGAGTCAAATTGCTCAAATGTAAATGTTTTCTTAAGGTAGATAATTAGGAAAGAGGCCTGGAAATATTATAGGTGCAAATCAAATTTGCCTTTGACTTTGATTCTCACGAGTGACTCCATCCAAATTGTTGTGATGTGATTTTAAAAATGAGTTGTGATGGATTAGTTTATTAAACAGAGTGATACCATCTCATTTTTATATGTTCCTTAACTTAAATTTTAAGGGACTTTTGTAAACATACATAGTTTAGAACATCATATTTAAACTTTTTTTTTTTTTTAAAGATAGACCAACCTATAAGATAATATTATTGTGCCACCTGAGAGACTGTGCTGTGGATCAGAGATATGGAACATGGAACCAACAACAGAACCAATTATTTTAGCAAAGTAAGTCTAAGTAATGTTACACAGTCTTTTCTGAAGCAGACTCGCAACACAGACCATGATTACACATATTCCAACACAACACATGTCACATAGATATGAATCAAACAAACATTTGCATCATTTTCAGTATAACTTCAAAATAATTCAAAACCATTTCTATAGAATGAAGCAAATGTTTGCTCAACCAGGGCCAGTTGTGCACTTTTGTGTGGTCAACAGGCCAAAAAGTGGGTCAATTGTGGAGAAAACTGAGTTTCCTGGTTGTTTATTCTCGTACTTAGAATCTTCCTTTAAGTTTTCAACGTGTCAAGAAAGAAATAAAAGAAAGAAATTAAGCAAGAAAGACGGACAGAAAGAAAGAATGGGGGGTACACAAACTGAAAAAAGGAGGGAGGCGGTGAGTGAAGGAGGGAGCAATCCGAAGGGAGGAGTCAGGCGAGGGAAGGAGCAGCTGGAGTCCCGCACTTCGCCCTCTCTCCTCTCCTGGAAAAAAAAAAAAAAAAAGCGCACTGAACGTAATAACTCTCCGTGCGCTTCCGTGACGCTCCTGTGGTTTTTACGCACATCTGCGGTCTGCTATCGGCAGAGATTATCGGCAGGCTGATGGTGTTAGTCCGGCGGTGGTTGAACACGGCGAACTGTGAGACAGAGGAGAGAGACAGACAAGGGGGGAAAGTCTGGCAGCGCCGCTTTGGAGTTGGACTTGCAGCGTAAAAAAAAAAAAAAAAAAAAAGAGAGAGAGAGAGAGAAAAAAAAGAAAAAGTCCCAGGCAACTCCAGAGGCACATCTGCAACTTAGGAAGAGGAGAAGAAGACAGAAGAATAATCCTTTAATTTTTTTAGTTTTTTTTTCCCAGAGAAGACAAACAGCCGAGGACTACGGGAGGAATCGCCGAGGAAGAAGTAAGTAGAACTCCGCACGAGCGCGTCGGACTTTAAAAACGCTGTTGCGCTTTTTTTTTTTTTTTTGGTGGTGGAACGTTTCTGTGAAATCTTGGAAAGCCAGTCAGACTCCGCGAGGCAGCGGAGGTTTCACATTTCATAACCGTGGGACTTCATGCACGTTTAGATGCACACATGAAGTGGATTAACTTTGGCAAAAAACTCCCATTTGTCTTTAGAAAAGTTAAAAAAAAAAAACCCACAAAGTGTCCGATGCTGGATTCCCAAAAAAAACCCCAGCGCAGGACCGCGACATACGTGAGGTACCCGACAGACACATGTGCATATTTTCAAAAAAACTAGTTTGTATTTGCCAATAATGGAGGGAAAAAACTCGCTTTTGAGTCGCTCGTGAGCGAGAGAAACACGTGTGTCCAGCGTCGAAAACTTATGAAACTATCTGAGAGATGAAACTTCACTGGAGCAGCGTGGGGGAGACATGCATATTTATGTGCATGTATGATCATTTTTCAGTGTCTGTTATTAATTGAGTCGACTCTGTCTGAGTTCAGCAGACTTGCAGAGGAGGTTAGTGAGGGTCATGCTCACACACACACACACACACACACACACACACACACACACATTAATTTAGTTTTTAAAATAAAGCCAAGCCTGTGGCCGACCCTCCACTTGACCTGGAACATGCAGACATATTTAATTTTACAGCCATCATACCTCTTAAACATTTTCACATGACTGGCTTTGCAACGTTTCAGCTAAACTCCACTTGAGGCCTTTTGTTTTAATAGACATGCTTCATAGACATGAAAAAATTGCCAAGACTAACCTTTAGATTCATATTTGCATTAATTTAAAATGGTTAAACAAGTGGAAATAATGTGCGACTCAATTTTAAAAAAATCATTCTGTTTCTCTCTATTTTCTGCAGAAACAAGTGTCTTTATTTTAAAAACATGATTTCATGTTTTTTTTTCTTTCATTCACATTGGAACGTGTTCAAATGATCTGGTTCACATAAAAATGAAAAATATTTTAGGCTACATCTGTAGATAACAGTGTGTTTGAAGGCATGTGCTGAGAGAAATTACAGCCCATTACAGTGGGGTCTGTAGGACGGCAGGGGTCCATGTGGGGAGGTTTTTTGGGGCCCCGAGCAAAATGAAAATTAGTATAAATCCACAGTAATTTAGTTTAATACAAAACAGAGGAATTAAAAAAGTGCAGAAGTATGATTAATAAATTCACAAGATTCGCCTTTATTCTACAGATATTCATTTGGAAACAAACCTAAGCCTTAAAAAAAACTATTCACGTCGACTCACGCAGAGTGAAAACAGAAACAGACGACTGTGTGCTCGTTTTTGGGGGTCCCGGACATGAAAACATTCGCGAGCCCCCGAGCCTCCACATGTGCAGATATTTGTTTGAAACTTTCCCTCCTGTCCTCGCCAGCTGTTCCACATTTTATCTGCTTGTCTGCTCTCGGGTTTCATACAGACTGTGAAGGTCCGAGGTGCTCAACCATGCGGTGCAGCTCAAATCCTCCTTTTTTTGACACTTGACAAATTATTAACGGAGGTCTGGCCGCCGTGATGGAGCTGTGTATGAACACACCAAGTGAGACGTTTAACAGCACAAGTTCACACAGATAAAAATCTCCTTACAGTTATTTTTATGAGGCAGATCCGTCATTTATCCTGGCTGTAGATTTGGCTTTGAGCATAGTTTTGTTTTCAGATCCTTGTTACATTTGTCTAATAAAATAAAGAGGGACTGTCATGTAAACTGGTATTTCATATATTTTCTTTTTTATAATAATAATAAAATAAATAGGCTTTCAAATGGGCGTCAAAATGTCAACAGAATAAATAAAAAGCAGAGATATATCAGGCCTTCTACTGCTCAGGCCTAATATCTTATATTTTAAATCACTGAATTAGAATAATTTATAATTTTAATTGTACAGATTAAACAGAGAGAGCAGCTGTACTTTTACGCTGTTTATGTTACACTGCCTGGGCTGCAACTTCTTAATCAAGCATGTTCAAATTAACCTAATAATTATAATAATGCAATATAATTACACCTGTATCATTATTTTCTTTACAAGGCCAATATTATGGTGCCATCTGATTTTTATTTTTGAAGTGCAGAGCACTTTTAAAATGATCCACACAAGTGTTATCCATCACATTTTCCCGGGACGGACTGGTGGCAGAGAACGCGTCACATTTTTGAAGAGTTTACTAATCTACTGAGCACAAAACTGATGACTTTCATTTCTAATTGTACGCAATCGTGTGAAAACCTGCAAAATGTCCAAATCTTATTTCCAACAAAAAACACTTACTTAATATGCAACATTTGACTGTTTATGGAATATTTTGTGTGCACACTTAATATTATTGTTAGTAGTATTAGTTTTTGACCTAAAGGCATTAGGCAAGGTGACACTGATGTCAGACAGGTGCACGTTTACCAAGAGCAAGGACTCTGTCTCATTAAGATGCAGCGGGGGGGATGAATGCAGCTGTGTTTAAGATGGTAATCTGCTGGAATGAGATGCACAACTCAAGCCACTCGCTTACTGTAGCCAGCAAAGATGTATCACTTCTGCTCTCTGCTTCTTCAGCCTCGTCTGGGAGGAACGGGCGGATAACGTTTCCCTCTGCAGGAGTCAGTCTGTCAGATAGCGGCAGCAGCAGCAGCAGCAATATGCTCCTTAAAGTATAATTATGCATAGTGACACCGGCCCAGGACACCCGTGACCTGCTGACCCGGCTGAATAAAGCCTGTCATATTAATGCATGTCGGATGGCACGCTATTAGCTTCAGTGGTACGGTCCTCTTGTCCTTTTTAAAGGCCTTGCATTCACAGCTAAAGGCAGACTGTGTCCTCAGGCCTTTTGCACCCTGCAGGAAGAATACCTGTTATCAGGTTTGTATGCTAAGGGCCTTAATGACGTGTGTTTTTAGGCTAAAGCTGCATCCTGGAACCCTCCAAGAGGTGGCAAATGTTTTGTCAAAAGGAGGATAATGTGAAGGAAGTGGATTTTGCCTGAGATAATGAGGACTGCAGTGTTACTTTGCTTGCTCTGCAGGTTGTTGTGGCTTGAGTGTTTTTTTTTTCCCAATTTAAGAAACATTTAACTCAAGAACCTAAAGGCATCACGCCGAGGTAAGAATTATTACATGTTTTGTTTGTTTCTGGTCAAATATAAAGGAGCCATCTGTCAGGTCAAAGTTTGGAGTAATTTCCTGTGTGATATGATTAGCTGTTGCTTCCCTTGCATTTAACTGGTGTAGTTGAATAAATGGCCCCCAAAAGAAATCCCTCACTTTGATGATTTGGTACTTTGATATGTTGACATCAAATGAAACAGACACAGTGGGGAAAGAAAGAGGACAAGTCAGACAGAGGTAGTGATTGAGGAGAAAAAAAAGGCTGTTCAGGAGAGTGGGTGGAAGTGTGTGTGTGTGTGTGTGTGTGTGTGTGTGTGTGAGGTGGTTTGTGAGGCACATTGTGAAAAGTTGGGCTGATGGCAAACCTGAGGAGCGTCAAAATGTCTGGATGCATTTGCGTGCGAGCAGAGACAAGAAGGGGTCTTCTGGTGCGTGAGGGCTTCTCCTCGGCCTCCTAATCCCCAGGCCCAGCCATCCCTTCAGGGCATGCCTCAGATCTGGCTCTCTGGCTCTCCGTGCGGACGACCCAGCTCTGCCAGTAGATTTAATATGCTATGTGTTCCTGCTCCCCCGACTCCCCTCCACCTCAACCATCGTTGTCCCAGAGTGGGACCCTTGCCCCCACTACAAGAAGCCTGCTAAAGGCACCTTTCAAGCCGGATGATGTCTTTGGATAAGGCGTGCAGCGGGGGAGACTCAAGATATCGTACTGCAATTTTAGATATGTCCATTACTCACATTCAAATATTTTAATACTCTTGAGGCTTTTGCAAACAGCACATTGACACAAGAGTTATGCACTCGACACCCCGTCACACTCCAAATACTTGCGTGTACATGCATTCTGCTGCCCGTTCAAACATCGCTGCCTCTCCTTCTCTACCATATCTATGTATCTATCTATCTATATCTCTATATATGTATACTGTATCTATGTGTATATATGTGTGTGTCTGTGTGTGTTTAGCTTTTATGTCATCTCATTCCCTTTTCTCTGGTCTTCTGGAAGCAAATGCTTATTTTTTTTGTGTCTGAAGAAACAAGAAATGAAAGGAAAAAAGAAGGGGCTTAAGTTTCCTTAGCTGTTGCTAAGAGAGAGCTGGTTTGTTTTCCATGGCTTTGCCTGTTGGAAAATGGACCTGATAATTATTCTGGTGAACGAAACTCCCAGAGTGAGGCACCAAAGACAGCAAAAAAAAAAAAGAAAAAAAAAGACAGACTTAAGCAGAGGAAAAAAAGTCCTTTAAATCTTACTCAAGTGATTGAGAATTTACGATCACTGAAGTCGCGTTAGACAGCTTAACACACGCCCTGTTGTAAGTCACGGTAAATTTTATTGCAGATACGCAGGTACGACTGTGGGAATGCAGAGTGTGCCAGTCAGCGGTCGCGTTTTCTTTTCTCACACACTTGAGGCAAAACAGGACAGGTCGCGCCTGCATGAGGGCGCCGCTCGTTCCCTCCTCTGTTTGCCGTAGCTGCCGTAAAAATGTCTTTAGGTCTGCAGTGTGAAGTGTAGCAGCAAGAGGTGAAGTGCTTTGGTTTGGGGCCCATTTGCTTGTGGGCTGTGTGTAAAGTTTAGCGCCCAAAGACACGGTTTCCTCGGGCTGGGGCTGTTATTGCAGATGTGGCATTGTGTCAGCTTTGACGGGAGCCGGTTGTGGCATCCATGAGGGGGTCCGTGCTCTCTCATTGGAGGACAGTTGAGCCGACCGCTTGCTGCGAACAATGATCTGTCACTTACCCCGGCCTCTTAGTGTGAAGCCATGACTCAGCCTCCCGCAACTCCGCTACGTGCGCACGTTTTCCCCCGCCAAATTGATCTATGAGGGATAGAAAGAAAGTAAATTCTCTAAACAAAACGTCAGTAGAATGAGCATTGTCATGCGATGCTGCTCACATTGCAAACCCCGCGTGTTTGCAGTCCCATGCTGCTTGTAGTGGGAGTTATCCCAGAGTCCTGTTGCATCCTGGAGTGGAGGTCAAGGAGGGGGCCTATTGTTTCAATGTCAAATGTAAATCCCAAGGTTAATACCTGAAAGAAGCACAGGCCCAGACAAAATCTCTGCTCTCCAAACATGTTGAGATGAGTACCTCTTCCCCCAGATTCTTCATTTCCGTCTGCTGCGGACTTGGGGCAAGTTGGAAGAGGAGGGGTGCTGGCATCCAGCATAAACCCCTCCAGTGTGTTCTTCCCAGCAATGAATGCTAACAGACCCCTGGCTCTAATAATGCTTCATCTTAGAAAAACAAAAGAGGAACTCTACTATCTGAGCAAATTTCTGCCTCAACCTGAAAGAGCCCTTCTTTGACAGCGCAGCATTTGAAGACTAATCGTTTTTTCTCATGCAAAGCATGCTGTTTTAAGAGCCAGGCCATGGAAAGAGAGGGGGCTGTGTTTTAACAATACTCCGCAGGGAGTGAGGAACAGGGTTTGGGGAGGGGAGGTGGGGTTGAGGGGGTGGTATTCCACTTCTCCTTTGCTCCTTAGACAAAGCCCAGTTCCTTTCAGGGTTGCATGGGGGGTAGGGTACATGAAGAAGAGGAGGGAACATCCAAGAGTTTGAGTTTCTTTAAAAAAAAAAAAAAAAGAGGGACTCCAGCCGTTTTTATTGACAGTTTGTCATCATGGATCCTCCACTTTCCAGGGAAAATGTAGGGCTGGCCTTGCAGTGACAGGCCTGGAAAGAAGTGGGCCTGAGAAAATTTATAGAGAAACAGAAATATTAACGTGTACACGAGGCCCTAAAACGGCTTTGGCTATTCCTGCCAGACTGGTGTTTTTATTAAGAGAGGTTGACATGCTTTAGAAATATATCTTATTCATGAACAAAGCCAGGTTGGACTTCCCAAAGAATTCATTATATTCCCCCAGATGCGGCTTTGCGGGTTGCAGCCGGCCCTTCGAGGACGTGGAGCGTGGAGCGCGACATTGTAAAGCCTCCCTTAGTGGGCATGGGAGTGCGAAGGGTGCCATTTGTCAAAGGTGCTGGAGTATTTTTCCCTCCTCAACACTTTCCCGGCTCAGTCTCAAACTCATTGTCTGAGCAAAGGCAGGACATTAGTCACCGCAACACCACGGGAGCCTGCAGGGCTAAGGACCAGTGCTCTGGAGCCCGGGCTGGGACAGAGAGGAGGAAAGAGGGGAAAGGGGAGAATCGAGGGAGGGAGGGAGGGAGCAGCGGAAAAGGTGAGAGAAAGGAAGGAAAGAAGGAGGAAATCTGGGGTAGATGGAAAGCGAGGAAGAGGGAGAGCACGAAGTATGTGTGTGGGAGAGGGAGAAGGACCGTGGGGGGGTTAGAAGGAGTGGAGTCTGTAGCTCTACCTCAGGGCTCAGTGTGTAAGCCCCTGTCTACCCCCCCAAAGCTGCTTTCACAAAGAGATTTACAAGACAGGTCTTCGGTGTGCTTTGCTGCTCTGCATTATGAGTGAGTGAGTGAGTGAGTGAGTGCGAGTGTGTGTGTGTGTGCGTGAGTGAGTGTGAGTGTGTTGCTGAAATGGACCTTTGTGTTTTTCAAGACATGTTGTTCCTTCTTTGCATCATCTACTGTATGCAAGAAAGATATTAAGCCAGATTTACCAATTCATGCAGGTCAGACTCCCAACAGCCCCAGTGGAGCAGTGTGAATAACCTATTCCCCCCAGTGTGTGTGTGTGTGTGTGTGTGTGTGTGTGTGTGTGTGTGCAGGTGTGTGCATTCATGTGTGAATGTATTTCACAGATTCACACATACAAGGGATCCTGTTAGCTTTTGGAATTATTTATAAAGCCTGGCTTTGTGTGGCGCTCTAAGTCCCTGTCTCCTCCCATTACTGCCTATGACTCTACCTGGGCTTCCTTCAGCCCCCAAATGCTCCTTCACCCCCACCCTCCCAGCACATTCAAGCGAGTTTGGTTTATAGCTAAACCCCTTTACAGCCACTGGTTTCCAGAGAGAAGCATTTCTTTTTCTCTTTATATACTCGGCAAACACTTTATCCTCTAGAAACAGAGTCGTCTCGTTTGGAAAGTCATAATTTATGGAGACAAACGCAATGTGTACACTTCAGAGAGACACACAAAGTCAGAAGAACCCATCCCATATGGCCTTGATTACCCTGTAATCCAGGAAAGTTTTTTTTTCCCCCTTTTTCTTGCACGGACCAAGTGGGGGTGAAGGTTTTAGTGTTTTTGAGATGGTTTATGTTAATGTTGCTTTTATTGAAACAAGCTGGAATGTGATTATGGTCCCGCTCGGTACATATGAGCAGCGGACTGCTCTAGTTTTCCCATCTCCCTCTGGCATCGAGATCAATGCAAACCAACTAACGCGGGGTAATAAGCCATTAGTACACACATTGTTGGAGAGATTTACATACATCGACCAGTGAACTTATAAACTCGGATCTGTGTCCTGGAGGTAAGAGTAATTGTAAGTGTGAGTGATTTAGGTGAATGAGTGGTGAGCGTGGGTACGTGCGTGTGTGTGTGTGTGTGTGTGTGTGTGTGTGCGTGCGCGCCCAGGGCGATCTTGTCCCTGTGACTGCCAGTCCTGCGTGATAGGTGCCAGATTGCGTAGCTGGGAGCCAGGTTGTCTCTGCTTGTCAGGAGAGCAGAGTGGAGGAGGGGAGATGTTCGGATGATTACAGTACACTGTTCCTCTGATCTGATTCATCACTAACTGTCTCTCCTGCAAAGGGTGAACTTATTATCCCCGTCTCAACTTCCACCGTGGAGCCAGCTGCTCTCCATGCTTCCCAATTAACCCCAGGCATCCGTCAAACACTCCAATTAAGGCCTCCTCCTCCGCCTCCTCATGAACGCGTTCGCCTTCGTTAGCCGGCCCAGGATGCTCGAGCGTGCGGAGGTGAGTAAGTGAGAGAGCTGGCAAGTGTCGAGCGTGTTTGTTTAGGAGCTGTCCTAAGCAATGGCTTTACGGCTCCCAGATTTATTTGAGGCGGGGCTGCAAACAGCTGAAACGAGCAACTATGCCCAGATGTTTGGCTTCCTAGTGATCGAGTCGGCGGGCCTGAGGGGGCTGCTTTTCTAATGACAGTCTTGTTCCTCGCTCGCTACGCCGGGGATTTTCGGGGGGACATTTTGTGACTGTGAGCCTTTGGAGTTCATGTGAATTTTTTTTGTTTTTGGTTAAACACTTGGTTTATGACATCTCATTCCATATGTGTCTGATACTGCCTCGGTATTTGAGTTGCGTGAGCCTCATTCACTGGGCTGGGAGTTTCTTCCAAAGTCAGCCCTTCAATATCAGAAATATTCAGCTGTGTGTTTTTGATGCATTGGTTTCTGATGAGCAACAGCGTGTGCGTGTGTGTGTGTGCACGTGTGTGTAGGAGTGTTGCTGTAGGTGAGGTACAGGTTTGGCAGCACTGCCATATCCTTTGAGACTGTGTGTGTGTGTGTGTGTGTGCAGAGGGATGGGGGGCTCAGTGGCTGATATGAAAGTGAAGGGAGAGAGTTGTCTCCTGATGCTGCCGTTGGGAGAGCCTTAAGGGAGCTTGAAGTCTCTGGGAGCTTCAGCTGTCTTTGATCTCACACCTCCGCTGTGGTATACTCCACATTACTCAATAGAACACACTCTCACCTGCCGCCAATCCTGTAACACAGACCCCATTCACATGGATGAGGCTCCTAACTTGTCCGTCTCGCTTACAGACGAACTAGTGTTTTCTTACAAAAGCAGAAATGTTTTACTTTGTGAATTGTTTAAATAGTCAATTATAGTTGTTTGCATTTGTCTAATAAATGTTAAATATTAGTGGTAAATTGACTTTTTAGTGTCCAGGGCCCAAGATGCTTTATTCCTGTGTTGGAAGCAGCAGACATTTAGCATATTTGCATATCAAACAAATGTTTCAGAGCTTGCTAATAAGCACAGCTTGAAATATTTCGTAACTTTACCAAGTTGATGGGGATACAGCATATACATTGTGTGGGTGTACTCCCTCCCCTCGTTGCTCCTGTCCGTCACTGACATGCTGAGTTAAGGTTGGGCTGCTGATTGACTGACCTTATTTAAAGATCCTTTTTCAGCCTGTCTGATGAAAGATAAGAAGAATGCAAAGATGCATCAGAATGATCCATTTTTTACATGTGTGGTATGCGTGACCCAGCGTTACCCTTTTGCATCTGTTCCCATCCACACAGGAAGTCGAGCATTAAAGCGATGCCGTTCCTTCATTTTCTCCTCCTTTTCCCCGCACTCGCCCTGCATTCCTTTGACTGACTGCAGCTTCATTCAGCATTCCTTTACATCCCAATTTGTTTGCCCTCCCCTCTTATTTCTTTTTTTTTTCAAGTCTCCCTCTGTTTGGGTCCAGCTTTATCACGCGAGAGCCAAACACCAAGACAACTTCATCGCATCCAATTTTCACCCCTTTAATTTGGTTTGGATGGCATGGCCGCAAGGGCCAGGACGGGAATTAATAAGAGCCAATAAAACTCACCACTGGGGCATCGAGGCCAGTCTTTAAGTAAACATTATGACTTCTTGAGGGGGGATTCGGGGGCAACACTTGATGAATTGTGGCGGAGCTTGGGAAGGGCTAATTTCTCACTTAGCCGTCCTGATGGGGCCAGCTAATAGGCCTTGCTTTGCCTGGCTGATTGTCTGCTGGCTTTATTATTGTGCATTATCGCACTGCCCCCTGGCTGTTGTTAGCGCTCGGCCCCGGAGACGCCAGTGCCCGTCATTAATCACGTCGCCGCGCTGACTCGCTCGGCTCCAACGCTTACCCAACGACAGGAATGAAGGAAAGGAAGGAGAGATGGAAACGAGGAGGGAGAAGGAGCATAGGAGAGGGGGTATGCTCAACGCGAGCGAGGAGGAAAACTGATTTGAAGAGCGAGGGAACTTCAAGCACAAGTGGGCAGGATAGCTCCACAGTGACTCTGTAACCTGCAGCTGTACGGCTTGCTCTCAGTAGCTCGGTTACCTCAAATAGCGCCGCTTGCTGTTATACACTTCTCGGTAAAGGCGCTGAGGATAAGAGCAGTGTGTTCTGCAGTCCCCTGGGCTGAGTGTGAAGACCTTCTCTCAAAGCCATTCCTGCTGCCACTGCACTCACACAGGACCATCTAGCTGCTTGATCCCACTCTGAGTGCACGTGTGAGGAGGAGGCAGAGAGAGAGATGTGTGTCTGTGTGAGGTTTTCATCAGTACAGGAATTTTTCTTCCTCCACTCATCCTCGTCCCTGGGGTCCCCCCCCCCCAACTCTTATTTATGTTCTGCACACAGTGATCGCACTTGCATATTGGAAGGCGCGTAGAGCACCTGGTGAATCTTCTCCTATACACGCTGTCACACACTCTCTCAAACAAAGTCTGAGCAGTCGGTCTTTCACACACACACACACACACACCACACACCCATTACATAGGCACTGTGCTCTTAAACAATGCAGCGCACGGCGTAACATGTGCTCTTTTGCTGTGAAAACAGAGCGAAGGATGTTATCATCGCACTCTGGTTGTGGCATCGTGCGGAGTGCCTTCTCAATCTTCGCGTGAAGAATGCCTCCGCCAACACAGAGAGTGTTTTTACTGGAGATGAGAGGCCCACTGACAGCAGACAGAGCCCACTCTCCTGTGCTTTACAGTGTTTGCCGTGTGCAGGGCTAAACTCCAGTGGAGTAGCTGTGGATTGGCAGCTGTGACAGTCTTAACAAGGTGAATTTCAATTGGTTCTGTTGCTGCAATAAAACTAATCTGTCATAAACTAGAGAGAGTTTAATTGTCCTTGTGTCAATCTCGACAAGTGCAACGTGAAAACTTCTGCATGTAGAAATAGTTTTACTGTCTTTCCCAAGGACCATCATAGCATTTTGCTGAAGTAATAGGTTGCATTGTTTGCTTTGGCCTCTAGTAAACGGCTGAAGAAGCATATTCTCAAGAATCAAGAATCCTGTCCGTTCAAACAAAGGCTCTGCCATTCAGCATGGGAAGAAAGTGGAAAAGGTGGACTGTGGGGGAAACCAATACTGCTTAACTGGGCCACCACAGCAACAAAGCTGCATGCATTACCCATTGTCTCCGTCTCCACAGCCCCACTCGTCCTGGTACAAGTAGCTCACGAACAAATGCAAAGTCAAAATATATAAATAAACAATTTTATAAGCGCGGGGCTGTGGGGAAAAGGCACAAGATTTCCATTGTAGTGCATGCTTTATGTGGCCCTTATCTACTGGGTAGCGAGCGCAAAAGAAGCATCGTGTAAGCATTACGATTACATCGTGTGGGTTTGTTACCCAGGAATGTAAGATGCACTCAGCTCATTCTGCTGCGCAACACACAGGGTCCCTCACCAGCCCTCCAAAGCATCTTAAGTGGAAAGGTCTGAGGGACCACGACGCACGCGAAGATAATCGTATTAGCTCCGCTGAAAGCTCATGATGGACTGTGTTTGTCCTTGACAAAAATATGAACGCTCATTTGCACAGACTTTGAATTTCCACAGTTTGTGCGGCAGCTCAGATTGTTTATTGCAGGACTATAAAGTAAATAAACTTTTAGGGTGGAAATGCATAAAATATTAATTTCTCCACTGTCGCATTCATGAGAGCATTTGGTAAATGGTCTCAATAAGTGTATCAACGTTGGTACAACGTGGTTGAAAAAAGTGGAACTCGCACATTGTGGTAAGATAATACAGAAACATGTAAATGACTAACACTGTAAATGGCTCAACCATGTCACACCGCACAAAAGGGTGAGAAGGCCCAGCACTAAACCAGTTTGCATGTGCATATCTGGGATTTGATATGTGTGTGTGCGTGTGTGTGTGTGTGTGTGGTGGTGACTAATTCCTGCTAAATGGCCCTTACTTGAGGGGCTGGTCCCCATCAGCTGTAGGCCAGACTTAGTGCCATCTGGGCACAATGTTAAGTTTCACTGGTGAATGGGAGACACAGCCACCAAATCCCCAGCCCCCCCCCACCTCCTTCCCCTATTGCCTTCCAGGGCCAAGGGCAAATCTAAGTGTAGTGCCGAATACAGCATGGAAACCTAAGTATGTGGTTTCCTCAGAAAGCCATTGAGTTTGGGAACACCTCCTCAGTGGGGATTTTAAACCCACGGCAGGTCCTCTAACCACCAGCAAGCTCCTCCACTATCTCCTTAAGGGGCCTCACCCCCCTCATTGACCTTATCCAATGCAAACACATGCAGCCCGAGCCAGCGCATATTGTTTTATTGCTAGATTCAACTGTTCTCTGAAGGGCTCGGGCTCCTCCTCCCTCTTCGCCCTTCAGTGTTTTAGTTATTCCAGCTGTGCAGGAGCCCTTAATGTTGTTGGCATAGCTGCAAAATGTGCAAAAAACACACGTTGTACACACAGCAAAACATGTGCAGGCATGTAGGGGCACAGTGAGGTGCAACACACACACACACACAGCCTCACCCTCCTCCCTTTCCCCATTCATTTACTCCCCCTTTTATCCCACTTTTTGCTCACAATCTCCCTCAATCGTCTCCATCTCCCATCTCTCCCCTCCCATCTAACTCGCTGCGCCGTGGTGTGTTTGCGCAGCGTTGATAAGCCTAAGATAGCAGATCTCGGTGGTCGCTGATGTAATGATGATGAATGCTACGCCGTTGCCAGTCTCCCCCCTCGGGGGGCCCTCGACACTGAACAGTCGCCCTAATGAAATGAACACAAATACAGTACCCCGTCTGTGAGGGGGGGGGCAAATCTAAGAAGACACTTCAAGAGTTTATATGGAAATATCCCCCAGGTTTTGGTGCGTGAGTGAGTGCGTGCCATTCATTTGCAGGCGTCTTCCAATGACCGAATGAATTGAAGGCACACCTTAAGCAGTATCAAAAAAATTAAGCTTGCACAGACATACAAATAACAAAGAGCCGTGTGTTTTGATGCTGTTAGTAGTTTAAGCTTGAATGAAGAAAAAATGATTTTTTTTCTATCAAAGGCAAAAGTTTATTTGTGTTTCACTTTGATGTGTACAATTTGCAGATGACTTTCAACTCACTGCCTTTGTCACCAAGGCGTATAATTTATGTTAAATTGATTTGCTTAATGTGCTTATAAAATAAGATTTTTTTTTTCTGAGGGAACAGTCTGAATTGTGGTATTTTAAACCTGTTTAATCGCCTCCCTTTCTGTGTGGAAGGATTAGAGTTGAGCACAAATAAAGATACACCCTCTTTCTCTCGACTCTAATTGGGTGTAGGACAGATATTTCATAGGAAAGACATTAATATGATATTAACATTTATTTTGGGCAACAACAGGCCTTGTAATTCCTGCTCTTGTAGCTGGCCTCTGTGACACACGACTGATGCACGATGAATAAGGCAGACTCCTTACGGATGGGTATTTCTAGACTAATGAATGCGAATATCTGATTTCTGCGTCACCCTCGTGAGTGGACTGGTTTGTCGTCTTTAGCGAAGGGTCACGGTGCTGCAGACACGATGCTGCGGAGCTAAATTACAACACACCAACTTTTTCACCTCAGAAACATTCTCCCACGTAAGCACCGATGCAAGTATTTCTGACTTTGGAGAATGGGACGGGGCGAAAATGAATGGCACAAAAGGCGAAAGCAAAGACAGAAACATCTGCAGGATTGGGTGTGGGCGTCCAGGTCAGAGGGATTATAGGTGAAAAGGTCCTGCTTTTAATTGCTGCTTTGGAACTGTGGCTTGCCTTGTGGAACACAAAAGGCTGGTCAGACACGCTTCAGTGGCTCGGACTTGTGAAAATTTGCCCGACCAGTGGAATGCCCCGCTTTCTCCTCACCTCCCCTGCAAACCCCCCAGTCCTGATCCCCATATTCACTGCACTTTCAGCTCCCCAAGGCTGGTTCACCTGGGGGCGACAACAACACACACATACTGTACATGCATGCACATTCCCCACAAAACGTGTGTTTGGGCCTATTCCCTAACATTTGTACAGGAGGTCCTCTCCTGTTTCTTTTCCACTACACTGCGTTTGCTCAAGTTCAGTCGTTAAACATGTAATGCCAGTTTCAAGGGGAAGACCGAAAGTTTCTGTGATCATTTCAGTTCTTAGAAAAAGAGTAAAGGAGTAGCACCTATGATCAGTTAGCTCATGCAGACATACTGTACACGGACTGCACATATTTTAATGATTAACTGCCTCAAACTGCAAAGACCCAGAGAAATGAAAGCATCCACTCTATCAAACGCGTACAACGCTGATTTGAGCTGATATCTGTACAAGTAGGACAAAAATGTCTTTGGTTGTGGATGACTGCTACACATGTATTCATGTGGGAGTGATTAGAGGACGAGCTCTTGTTTAATTCTGTTTTGATTGGTGGCGGGGATGGTTGGGGGGTAATTGCATTGTGTTTTTTTTTTTCCTTTTACTTCTTTTCGTAAGCCAGCAATTGCTTTCAGATGTTGTTGTTGGGTCAGGATGGATGACAGACCCTGGTTTTTCAGGGGGTTTGGAAAAAAACAAACAAAGCGCACAGTGTTTGTCTGAAGTTTACCCCTCACCACTTCCCTCTTGCCTCTCGTCCTTGGGGAGTTCTGTAAAAATCACCCCCGCCCTCCTTCTCTTTTCTCTAGTAGTTACAGCAGCACCCCCCTGTTTGCATTATAGCTGACTTTACTGCTGGCCTTTGTATCCATGCATGTTTATAGGGTGGAGGACAATTAAATAGTACACTTTGGTAATTAGCTGGTGTTTATTGGAAAGAAAATGCAAGTCAGACTAAATATTTCCAGTCATCATCCCTGGGTTGTGGAGTCCAACTGAAGGTTTTGTATTGGACCAAATGAAGCTGTCCTATACTTTGTGTAAATGAGTGGTTGTGGTGTATCACTGTGTTGTCTCCATAATCAGAGACCTTGATGACCTAGATAGAGCTGAGTTTGTAGACAGCCTCTGAGGTGCTGAACTGAGCAGCATGTCTGCTAGACTGTTGGCTGAACCCCTTCTAAACCCACAGACAGTATTAACTTGAACCACCTTTATTCTTTGAAAGAAAAATTGCCCGGCACCATGATATTCCCAAAAGGGCCTTCAAACAACCCTTGTTTTTTCAGGACTGTGAATGTTTCTCTCTCTGTGGTATCCCCTTAAGGTTTCTTCTTTCTCTCTGGAAAGGCTGCTAGAGCAGGATTATCAGTATATCCACAAACTGCCTTTACTTCTATTCTGAGATATAAAACCTTGTCAGGATGTCCTGCCTTGCTGTGTTTATAGAGTTGTTGGATTTTTGACAAGAAGTGAGAAGTTTAGTGTGACATAGTTGAAAATGAAGTGAGCTCATTTTTGGGTTTTTGAATATGCAGTCACAGTTTGGCTGAGGAGCTGGCGGATTGCGGATTGCCTTGCCTGTGCATACCTGTATCTCATCTGTACTTCCTTCCTCGTCTCCACCAGTTGTCCCGTCTCCATGAGGTATTGAGGAATGAGCAATCGCTATGGAAACCCAGTCCCAGGCCAGTTCAGCAGCTGAAAAGAAGAAGAGGGTGGAGACCATTGTGGCGACCAAGGGTTCATCAACGCGCAATGACATCAGTGAGAAGGCGGTGGCCTCCAGCACCACGTCAAATGGTACGTTGGACCTCGAACTGCATACTCACCCACTGTGGTTTAATTTAAATATAATTTGTGGTTTTTTGAGCACACCCAGTTGCTCAGCAGATTGCTCCATTAGTCAGCTTACCAGTGTAGTAATGGGAACATGGAGCCCAAAAGCACGAGTGAATATAATGCCACAATCATTAAATAGTTGTTATTGAAGTATTTTGTCACTCTAGTCAGTTAGAAGTAAACCTAGAAATTATAATAGATGTTGAAAACAATTTCTTTTTGATTTTTACTTTTGTTGGTCACTGCCTTAATTTATTGGCTGAAACATAATTGCTGGATCCACATGGCCTTGGACCAAGTTTCATCCATCTTTGCCCTAATTTTTCACTTGCAACATCTCACTTTCAAGCTTTTCTTGATAATTTTTGCAAGCTTGCAAATTTGAGATATGGAGACGTAGCTACAGTTAAACACATCACCAGCCACCCCTCAGCATATCGGAGCATGTTTTTCATTACTTTAAGAAAGAATTGTGAGAACTGGAGGTTTAGGCATGCAGATTCTTGGTTATGACTGTTTACTTTCGCCTTGTTCTCATGGCCCACGGTGAGTCACGCATAATATTCACTGGTAGCAAAACTCTGTCATGTTTACATAGCAATGTCTTCAACACATGCTATTAAAAACAGCATGGAGCTTACAGTTCATTAGGCTTTTCATCATTCAGCCTTTCATTCTCATTTCTGATGCTACAAGGCCCCTTTTTTTTCACTGGAAGCCTTGGAGCATCAAGATTAAGTCATAACAAAACCAGAGTTGAGATCACGACGGCCTAAGCTGCAGCTGTGCTCATTAGCAGTGAGAGGATTTGGAAAGTTTGGGATATGGAGGGCTGGCTCTAGTATCTGGAGCTGGTGGCTTGATCAAGCGTTTCCTGTCACCAAACTCGAATCTGCTGATGTCAAATGCGATAGTCCAAAATGTGAGCGGGGAGCAAACGGTGCAGGAAAGGCTAAAATAAGTTGCTGTGACTTCTCCCCATATGGGAGTTATCACAGGAAGTGGGTAAGGTAATGCATTCTGAAGCATCGTGTGAACACTCTCACTCTTACTCATTCCCAGATGGCCGGCACTGTTTTATTAATTAAAGGGGCAGCGAGGGAAAAAAAAAAAAAAAACGCTTGTTGCAGAAAAAGCACGGATGTAATTTGGCTCAGTGATTGTGGATGTTTTTTTTTAAGTGCTGGTACTTACAGTTCTGAATAGCACAGTGTTTGTCTTTGAAAACCTTGTGGGTGAGTCTCTTAGCCACGTCACAGGATACCCTACAGCTTCAAGCAATATTGAGCTCCTTAAAATACTGTAGTCTCATAATTCACCAGACGATTGGGAGGTATGATACTTATCAGCAGAAAAAGGTCCTTTTTAGGTCCCAGTCTCTCCCTCTGAATCATAAGATAGCTTACACATTCTTTGTGTGGTTATAATTACAGCGCATTCCCAAGTCGCCCCCAGAACTCATAACCTCTTATCAGGTGTAACCCTACACTCACCTCAACTTTAACCCCTGTAGCCCCTGCCCCACTGCTTCCATCCAAACAAAAGGTAATTGTGAGCAGCTGTGGAACCCCAGTGGCTGGTTCTTCCTAGGTAGGCCTTGCGAAATATCCCCCCGCTGTCGAGCAGAGCAGTGGCCCCTGATCTCAGCGCAGTGAAAACCCTGTGGTGCGCCCGGCAACAGTGTGCTACGATAAGTTGTGAGAAGTGGGAAAGAAGTGGGAGGGGGCGCGTGGAGTCGACATGCTTAGCGCTCGGTTTAGTCTTCAAAGCTAAAGCTTTGGTTTGGATCAGCTTGCAAACAGATCTCATTCCAATCAGATCTTAAAGCTGATCAGTGGCCACTTGAATCAGTTCTGATTATCTGGAAACTGATCTGAAAAGATTTCTATTTGACTTATGTGCACGACAAGGACGATTCTCAACTTCTCTTCTTTTCTACTTTGTCTTTCCCCATTGTCCCTAATCTGCAAGTTTTGTCTCGAGTTGAGCAGGCTCAGAGTAATTATTGAGTTCTGGTGGAGCGTTCCCACATGGTAGACTAAATGCTGGCTTCATCCTGTGTGCCATTCATCTCTGCGCCCCCTCCTCTTGCACTGACAGTTCAAAAGGGCCGACTGTGCCACAACAATGCTGTGATTGGTGCTCTTTAGGAGGGGTCCAGTGGGGGTGCTCTCCCCTCCCACCCTCATCATTCGGCAGGCAGGTGGACCACAAAGTCCCCTGATTCTTTTGTTGGGTCCCAAGCTTTAAAAAAAAAGTATCTATGCTCCGTGGCTGAATAAATCCTGTCGTCATGGGATAATTTGCAAATAAAAAACAGAAAAAACAAGCCGTGGGCTAAAGGGTTGGTTACTTGGTTAAAAGAGGGGGGAACATTTCTAGTTAGTTTTACTTATTTTAATTGGATGCTAAAGAAAAAGTAAGTTGGTCTAGGACAAGGCTTGAAAAAACGGGGAAGAGGAGAGCTGGACACAGTTCAGAAAATTGTCAGGGAAGGCCGTTTAACATAACAGAGGCCTTGTAAAGCAGTCTATGAAGTGGGTGAGCTGGGACCTTTTAATGGTCATGCTTAAAAGGGCAAGAAAAAGGGTCTCCGAGGCAAACGAGTTACGCCTTTAAGGGCTACAAATGTTAGGGTTTCATGTAGGTTACCAGTTATAGAAAGGAGAGTGTGGCTAAAGTGTTTAAAGAAGAAAAAGAACACTCGAGTGCTTTGAAGAAGGAAGAAATCTGACAGGAAGAGAAGAGAGAGGGGGTGAGATAGAGGAAGAGTGAGGGGCCACCTTCTTTTTAGGCAGCCATTTAAATGATCAACAGTAAATAGAGGGGAATGTCATCTGACGGAAATAAAGTTCCCGTTAACAGCAGGGATGGAAAGTAATTTACAGATACGCTGTCCCCACCATCTTTGTGCCTCCCAGATAAGGTTTCATTTCAGAAACGGATAGGAGACATTTTCACTTACGGGCCCCCATTCTGGGACACCTGTGATAACAGCTTGTGGACCCCTAATTGAAAATGGGTTTCAAAATGGATTTTCACTTTTCTTCCTCCCTCCTCGCCCCCTCCATTTACCCCCCCTCCAACACCCCACCTCCTCCCTCATGACTAACCTCCCTCCACCCCCATCAACACCCAGCTCTATCCCTTTTTTTTTCCCTTGGCGTTCCCTTGTCGTTGGCGGAGGGAGGCAATATTGGAAGGACAAGGAGGGAGAAGGGAGGAAGGAAGGAAGGCGGGGGGGGCTATGGGGGCGAAACGGAGCGTTGGGAGCGGACTATCCCTCAGCCCGTGTCACAGCTATGACAGCCGTGTGATCCGTCTTATTAATGAAATCATTGATCACTTGATGGGACTCATAATCAACTGTTTCTCCACTGTGTCCTGCCCAATTCCCTCCTCCTCCTCCTCCCTCCTCATGTTGCCACCTCTGCTTCCCTCTCTTTTTATACCCCTGTTTTATACCCAGTAACAGAAATGCTTTGGCAATCGGATTATTTTTGAGCAAAAAAAACCCCAAACAAAACATATTAATAAACATATGAAATTAGCAAGAACACCCAAACACTGTTGCACAACAGAAGGCTGATAAATGACTCGGCATCAGATTTGATGGGGATTCAATTTGCAAGAATGTAACTCTTCATTATCTTAAACTGACTTATTGTTTGACAGGAAGTAGGCTAGTGGTTATTTAGCAACAACTAGTAAAAGGTGATCTCTGCCATATGTATTTGTGCTGTATGTATTTCATGGGGACCAGAGAAGGAAGCAGGGGCCCCAATGTGTTAGCCTGCTCTGGGCTCTGCCTGTGGGGCCTAATGAGAGAGGACTGATGGAGGGATAAGGGACCTCATGGGAACTCTGGCTGGCCCACGGGTCAAACAGCACAATGGAGGAGGCGTTATAGAGCCTGACACACAACCCCACGCAGGAAAACTGGCTTTTAGTGTCAAAAGACCTCTGCGGAGTGCGTAAATAATGTTCTCCGAGCAGAATTGCGTGAAAGAAAATGCATATTTATCCATGAAATATTTTTTGCACCAGAAATGTAAACTGTATCTGTAGATTGGGTTTTGTTGTGCACACTCAGTGGCTTGGTGAGCCGTAGCCATTTCATGGGCATCTGCACTGAAGGCAATTTCCTGCAGCAACAGGGGAACACACTTTGGCAGAGCCACAGGACTGGGGCCTGAGGTGTGGGATTAGCTTAGCCTCACTGTTACTTAGGGCAGAGGGGAACCACAGCTGCCCAGCCCAGCCCAGCCCAGCCTGGCCGCCTTTGCCTGGCACTCGTCCACCTGCTCAGATCTGCCTGCCGGAGCTCCACTTCTCCTTCGCTGCTGGAAGATGCATATAAGCCACTGCCTCAAGACCTTTGCATTCTGTGGAGATGCCGCCAGCCAACTTCACTGTAATGGAATTGCATTTTTGGGTTTGGCCAGTGCTCATCCTACTTGTTGTAGCAAATTTTACACATATTGGCCTTAATAAAAACTTCAGCATCAGGCTGTGAAGGAAACTCTTGTCTTGGTTAAGTGACATTACCGTTTGCTGCGATCTGGGAACACACCACAATGAAGTAAGGAAGGGAAAGCAACAAGAGCTGGCAAGTGAAAGGAGAGGGTGTAAACAGAGACAAAATTAATAATCTTTATTTGTAAATGTGTACCTACACATCAGTCCACGAGTTTGTAACCTAAACAAAAAACTTGTAGACAGCTGACAATGTCTGTTTGTCAAAGATTTTTAATTCTAATGTGTTGTGATAGTTCAGGCTGACCATCACAATGGCTCCTCAGTTGATCCTGAGGTTATTTTCACTGACCCACTGAGAGTCTGAAAGGCCCGAGATTCAGAGGTCGCCCGGGTCAGGGACTTGTCCCTGAACAAATGACCTGCCTCCCAAAGACAAATCAGCCTGCCCTGTGTGAAAGATTTGTAGTACATCAGCCAGCCTGGCCCTGCTGCATTGCAGCAGCATTGTGACATTGCAGGATGTCACTCTCACTCTGAGAGGGAGGCGCAGGGGCGACCGAAAGCTCCGTAAACTCATAAACCCATAAAGTGGGGAAACAGTAGTTGACTATTCTACCACTCTGTCCATTTGTCGGTAGGCATCAGTGGCCTCCCTCCTGCCAGGAGGAACAAAGCACGAAAGTCCTGACCCTGCCAGGAGGATTTATTGTGGTGTGTTCTTCTCCGTGTCCTGTCTGTTTTGTTTGCTCGCTCACGCCTCCTTACCACAGTTGGGTTCTTGTTCTGTGGCACTCAGAGGATGAACTAGCAACTAGTGGCCTTGCCACCGGGGCTGGAGTTTATAGAAACTAACTGTTCATGTAGATGGATTGCTACAACCAAAATAGCTCTATTGAAAAAACAATGGCATTTTTTTAAGAAATTGTAAATTTAAATAAAAAAAAAAAACTAACATTATTATTTTCAATACAAAACACATAATTTTTGCCTGAACAACACACACACAAAAAAAAATTGCTTGATGTTCATTTAAATCATCAAGAAATGTCTTAATATATTAAAATTTCTGTTTTGGTTCACGTGTTTTATTTCATCTAAAAGCTGCCTGAATGTTTCAGTCCGCTTTGCTCCAAACTCACTGGATTAAATCAAGACATGCTTTCACCTTTGAGAGTGCAAAAGGCCCTATACCCTAATCTCTATCCCCTGACCTCCACACCCCCTGGGCCTTGACTCACATCGTTCTCTCTGCTTCCCCTCCCCTTCGCTGCCCAACTCTCTCCCTTGCAGTGCGAAAGAGGAGCTAGGATCAAAGGCCATAAACCATGGCAGTGATTTCTGGTGATTGATTAGAAGCAGAGGTTGAGAAGCAGCGGCTCTCTCCCCTTCCTTCTTCCCACCCTCCGGTGCTGCGCGCGCACTCTCCCAGGGCTCTCGTAAATAGCTCAGGTTTTAAGTGTGAAAAGAGTTGCCACGATTGGCAGACGGAGCCAGAAACACATCCGTGCCGGAGCGACTTGGCCGGTTTTTCTACCTCTTCCTTCTGGATAGCAGGGGGGTGTCAGCTGATAAGTCAGTTGCTTGGATCTGGGGTGGGACAGTGTAATCCCCTCTCCCTGGTCTGTTCACAGAGCTGGAGGAAAAGAGCAGAGGAGAGGAGGAGGAATTGATTTTCAGAGAGAGGGCATGCGGAGAATTGAACTCAGATGTGTAGCTGAGACAGGGTTTGAAAGAAACATTCTACTTGCGGGGAAACAAATGTCTGTAGCTTACAGCGGAGGCGCCATGCAATTTGAACTTGAGCAAGTCCTTCTAATGTTAATCAATTGCATAGTTGTCTTTCACCGTTCTCTCCCCTGTCGCCTCCTCCTCCTCCTCCTCCCCCTGTCCAGAGCACAACTAAACCCCGAGGCTCACAAGCAAGTGGCCCTGTAAAGGTATTTTAATAGGCCATGGCCATTCGGTGGCACGGAGATTAATGCTTGAACTGAATCTCTCAAATGCATGCTTGTGCAGCGAGACACAAACACATGCACCTCTCTCGGTCTTTCTTACCCCGCCTGATCTCACCTGGAGCTGCAGCGAGTCTAATGATGTTCGGAGTGTGGGCCTCGCAGCGACAGCTCCAGTCCCGGGGAGATGTGTCTCATGTCAGACTTTGCGCCAGACAGACTCCAATAAGGGAAGAGGGGGTGGTGGTGGGGTGGGAAGGGTGTTCCTCAATGCAGCTGGAGCTAAAAGTGCAATTCTCTGAAGGTTTTTCTTTTTCCTCTATGGTATTTACAAAGTGATTGAGCGCATTTTTGAGTGTCATGGAGTATCTCATTACGCCCTTAAAAGCTTTTTATCCATCCACATGCTCTAAGATATGTACACATGTGTTGCACACTGCAGACACTCAGTCATGCATGAATGCAGACATCACTCGTTTTCTCTCACTTTCCTTGATGACTGTACAGTCAGTGCTTCTGGAGGAAGGGGCCTGTCATTATTACTGTTTGGCGACCTCATGACTTCATCTTTGGTGCTGTCAGAGGCGGCCCACATTATGTCTCCTCTCAGCTCAATGGGCTCTTTGTTCTGGCTTGCCTCTGGAGCAGCTCAGCATGGGGCTGCGTGAGTCCAACAGTCCCGCTGCAGCTCTGAAAGGAAGGTAGAAGGGTAGATGGAGGTAGGTAGCGAATGGAGAGAGGGAGGGAAAGGGATAAGGGGAGACGGAGGGAGATTGAGGAGATTTGGGAAATACATGGGAACTGGGAGAAGATGTGGGAGAGTCAGAGGTGAAAGGTGGAAACCAAGAGTGAGTATGAAGGTATTAGTGGGGAAAAAAGTGAGAATGAGATAGAGGAGGAGGGATGAAAATGGGTAAAAGAGGAGGAGTGAAGGATGTGGAGGGAATGTTACACGCTACAGGCAAATCCTAAAATAGCTGTGAACCGCCAAGTTTGTTTTTTTATTTCAATATTTTTTAACAAATGCGTTCCATCCATCCCGCTGATTTATTCTGCTAAGTGCACTAGATTATGAAGACAACGTGTCAGCTGAGCCTCAGCGGCCATCCTTTGCAGAATGTGGGATTAATGGCAAAGCAATGCAGAGATTAAAGAAGGAGGCGAGAGCGGAGCGGGAAGAGAAGGATTCCTCAGGCGGGAGTGACAGGAGAGGTCATACATGAGGAGAGCTCATTACCGAGAGGGGAGAGCAACAGGAGGGGAAAGACAGAAGGAGCAAAGGAAGTGAGGAAAATGGACAGATAGTGTTGATGTGGGGGATATGACGAGAGGTGGAAAGATCACAGGAAAAAAAAATGAAGTAGGAGGCTACTTCATGTGTGTACTGACAGAGGAATGTGTACCATGCAAGGAATGTCAAAGGAGCAACTTTCGCTTTTCTAAATGTGAAATTCATGGGTCAAACTGGTTGAGACCTGTTTTTCCTAATGGGGCAAGTGCGCCACAACATAGAAACTTAATTGGAAATGTAAAACGGGTAAGCATGCAGAGACTTCATGGCACTTGAGGATAATGCATGGGATCCAACCTGTGAGGAATAATAAACTGTTCCACCAGTCATATTCAGATCTGCAACTCTCCCCCTTTAATTTGTTGTCCTTTGCATTACAGAGGCATAAAGTCTGCTGCCTGTTCCTCTTCCCTACTTGCCTCCCACCTCCAGCCCCTTACTAACAGACAGTGGTTTAGTCTGTTTGACCAACATGTCAGATCCTCTAATCTGCAGAGCTTTCCCTGCCTGCTGCAGACACTGTAATGAAGGGGTCCAGGTCTCACCTGTATTTTAAGGGGAGCAGGGGTGAATTACACCCTGTTTATTAAGTGGGAACTCCCATTCATATCACATGCTGAGGGCAGGTGAGGGTCAGCTCTGGGATTTTGTTGCAAACATGTCCCAGCTGTCAGTCATACAGATAATAGCAGGTTGGAAGGCAAATGATGATTGATCTGTGTATAAAGGATTCTTTGTGAGGTGAATTGGCACCTTTTAGGTCTTTATGGAAAATGAACAAATGTTCTTTAAAATAATTAATGTGTCAGGCTGTAAAGGCAAAAAGTAGATTGGATTTTTTGTGCAAAATGGGGACTTGATGTGTGTGCAGAACAACCACATCATTGTGGGAACACACTGAAGGGATCAGTTCAGTTATGTTATTTTACCGCATTTGGCCTGTAATTTGGAATTCTGATTGTCATGCTCATCGGTGAAAAGGCCTTATGTCCAAATGTGACGGGTTAGAAACTGTAAGCATTACCAGCTGCGGCATCAAAGGCCCAGGCGTGCTGTTCATTTAACCCAGATCTGTCACACTCCTGTGTAGCCCCTGATTCAACCTGTAATGTAGACGTTCAGCAGAAGGCATTAAACTGAGACTAATGCACAGTTATGGGTGCAAATTAACTCCCAGCACCTTTTTACCTGTGATGTGTCAAAGGTTACTCTTTGAATATATTTGGCTGGACGTGAACACAGTGAATAAAAACATTTCCACTGATTTTAACCTGCAATCCTGCACTAGCACACAGAGAGCTGCACACTGCGCGCCAGCTTTCTGACACCTGCAAATATTCAAAAAAAAAAAAAAAAGGGCAGGAAGGTCTGAAAAATTAACAGTAAATTAACAAGATGCATGGTTTTATTTTTTGCTGCATAAAATAGGGCTTTTGGGCATTCATGTGCACCCTTTACAAATATGAGCTGGGAATTTGATTTGAAGCCCACGTTTGACACACTCGGACGTTTTCATAATTAGCCTGCTTATTGTGGATTTAACGGTTTCAAACAGGGCTCTCTGTTTACTGAGCTGCAGAGCAGGTACAGATCAGCAGCAGCCGAGCTGGCAGTGAATTAGACAGACAGATCAGAACATCCACAAGGCTAATCACCACAGAAGTGAGCGGGAGCGAGAGTCCACTCTGGACTCAGACGTTCACCAGTCATTGATAAAGTGCTTAGCGGCAGGAAAATTAATGAATCCGGCCTGACTGGGAGAGGGGGGTTTTGGGGGTTGAAGGGGAGCAAGTGGAGAGCGGAGAAAGGAGGGCTGTTGTGGGTGTGCAGGGGGGTAATCCTGTTCCAGCTAAATGGCTGATCCCTCTCATTCCTCAGATATCAAATGTCAAAAGTTAAATTAGCCTGCTAGCCTCAGATAGGAGTTAACATGCTTTTAAAGAGGGCGGGGATCCCTGCCCCCTCTGGGATGGCGGGCAGGTGCCTTTGAAGTGTCTAATTATCCAGCTCCTAGTGAGTGCTGCATAACTATCTTAATGGGGGCCTCCATGCCTCAGTGCAGTGTACACTTACGCACCTAAACACAGTGACAGGAAGCTGTGAATGTGCGTTTTTACACAAACCAAAAAAGGCAAAAAAATAAGCAATACACTACTTGCAGATAACTGAATGAGTTTTGTGACATTGTCCTATACCGAAAGGTGGGAAACACTCACAGTGGTGTGTTGGATTATAGTGGATGTGCTTGAAATGACTGTATTACTTTTTTCTATTTTATCCAAACCGTTGGCTCTGTGCTTTCTTTGCGTTGGCTGGATATCCATTTCTCTTGGCGAGCTGCTCCTAATCTGACTGCCACAGACTTGGTCCGGATCAGTCTGGGTCAGAAGTGGGATTCCGATGCTGAGGCCCAGTGGAAAGCTGGCCCGCTCCGGTCTGCCGGGCAGCGTGCCAAGATTCACCCTAAAAGACCCACTTTCCCAAATGGACACAGTTTTGCCCGCGTCTGCCGCAGCACACAATAATTTGGTATTGTTAAAGAGGACATTGTAAGTAACTAACAGGTTGTGGCTGCTCATAGCTGGCCTGTGACTATCTGCAGCAATGCTAATACAGTGTATAAGCCAATCAGAGCACTAAATGGCATTTTCGCTTTGAAGCCTTGATCAAATGCATCTCTTGGTGTTTGATTCCTCAAAGAATGCAGGCCAAGGTGCCCTCTGAGTGAAAACCTTAAAAGCCATAACTATCCGTGGTCAAAAATGCATCAGTGTGCATTTTGCAGTCAGGGCTTTCAGCTCTCACTGTGATGCTCATTGCTCCCTCACAATGTGGCCCTGATGAAATGGTAGTGGGGTTTCGGGCCGCTCTATGGTGGGCCTGTGCCCCTAATGGGTGAATGAGGGGGTGGCTAGGGGGAAGCGGAGGCTTGGCATGACATGCCCCTGCTGTGAGGCTGATTTGAGGTGAGCGCAGGGAAGAAGGAAGGAGCCAAGCAGGCTTTGATTTGCCCCTCCCCAGCCCCGGGGCCTGGAGGCTGGGACTGGATGCTGAGCTCTGGGGGTGTCCCAGCAGACCCCCGGCGGCAGAGAGAACAGGCTGGGCCGTGGAGCTGGGGGGTTGGGGCGTGGGTTGAGAGCCAAATTGAGATGTGGGAGTCGTCGAATTTGCCTAGATGAATATTGAAGAGAGCGTTTGTGGGCACTGTTTGGGAAATCAGCAGCTGACAATAGACTGCTAACCAGGAGAGGGAGGATCCTGACCTGCCCGTGCCTCTCTCTGCAATTTATCCCAACATCAGTCATTCGCTCATAGTTAAATAATGTACCACCACGGATTCGCTCTGTGGAGACAGAATCAAACATGAGCGCAAAGTTAGAGTGAGTGAACTTTATGTTTGTCGAAGCTCTACAGAGCTCCAAAATTTTGGCAGGGGATTGCCAACAATTCAGCCCACAGATATCACGCTAATGACTTGACTCTGCCTTCTGACATTTAGATGATCTGTTCGTCAAGGAGTTTCTTGAATGTCACCCTATTCAGGCAGATACGTGAAGGCCCATTAGGGCTCAGTAACCTTCCCATAATACACAACTAAACTCTTTTTTTTTTACGGGGGGGAGGGAAGGCACCAAGCCCCTTGTGGCACCGAAGCCAAGGAGTTGATCAGAAAAATACCTCACACAATTGCAATAATCCCCTACGCTGTTGTTGTGTTGAGTTTGGTGGAGTTTGAGCGGTCTCCCTCTCCCTCATCTTTCACTCGACACTAATTGTGAATGATTCCCTCTGTCTGCAGCGGCAATGCCAGGGCCGGTGAATCAGGTACATAAGCCTAAGCCGCTTGGAGAGGTGCTCTTATTAAACTCTAGCCAGCTGGTGGAATTTTTCTTCCCCCTCTTATTGTTAATTGGGGAGTCTTGAGTCTTTCCCGGGAGTTGATTTGCACCAGAAAGAAAAAAAAAAAGGAGCAAGAGATTATTGCAGAGGAGGAGAGGAGCTTTGAAGAAGTGTTTTGTGATTTCACTGTATATCCCCTACTCCTCTCCTCCATGTGCTCCCCAGCCAAAACCTGTTTGTGCCACTGACAACAAATGCTTTGAGAAGTTCGAAGGTGGAACACTGCATATGTCTAGCTTTGGCTCAGAGGTACAACAACACCCCCTCTGATGTTTTAGGCTTTTAGGAAAGGCGATAACGGGGGGTGGGGGGATGGCAATGTTCAATGTCCCTTTGTGAACCTATGAAACATACATGCCCCGGCTTTAGAGACTCTATCTGACGGAGTTCAGGCTGGAGGGGAATGGGATGTTGAGAAAGGACAGATTGGCATGTGGAGAAGCAACAATCCTTGTTCTTAACCTCTGCCTCCAGAAAATACCTTAAAACACAACAAGCCAAGGGTTTTGTTTCTCTTTTTACTTCTTTGAATTGGCCGGGCACCCTTAACTTTAGCCCCCCTTGTCCCAGAGCCCAACTCTCAGAGGAACTGGCCCCACTCCATATCTCATTATCTCTTTTAAAATTTCATTTTGTCATTGCATCCACACTCGCTTTTATACCGCCGTATTGAAGGCCATGCATAGGGTTTTCTCTGAAGGTATTCGAACCAGATCTTTACAATGGAGACCGCAGACAAGGGGAAAAAAGGGAGAAACCTGGGCTTTAGGATTTAATGAGTGGCTTGCTGGGGGTGAAAGACGATAGAAAGCAAGTGAGGGAGAGCGAGAGAGAGTGCATTTGTAGTGAGTGAGAGAGGAGAAAGAGTCGTAAGGGAGGAAGAATGCAGGAATGGAGCACCAGGTACTATTATAGTGGCAGAGAAAGCTCCTGAAATACTAGAGCTGGGGCGTGTGCTCTGATCAGGACGGCAGTGAGCACAATTACCTTCTTTTCAAATCCTTCAGTGACACTGCGGGAGGAAGGAGGACTTTGAAACTTGAAAGGCAGGAGCTCGCTTTCAACCTCAAACGCGAGCAGGAAAGGGTTCTGAAATTTGTTCAGTGCTCCCCATCCACCATTAGCTTGTTTCTTCCTCTCGCCTCCAGGCATTTAAGCGCTTTTTGAAAAGATGTTAAGAAATTCAATCACCATAGAGAGAGAGAGAGAGAGAGAGAGGGATAGTTCTTTTTTTTTTTTTTTTTTTTTTTTTTTTCAGAGGCATGCTTTCCTCTGGTCCACAGAGGACAGGCCTGCTGCTTTTGTGTTGGGCTGAATAGACCTGCAAACTGGTAGAGGACTGGATGCGGCAACCATGGGAAAAGAGAGGGAAATAAAAGAGGAATGAAAAATGAGGGAGGGAAAAAGGGAAAGGGTCTGCTGGGCGGATGGTCAGAGTTAGAGAAGTGTTGCAGGGTTGAACTTTTCAAAGTTACTTGTGTTTACCTGGCTCTGCTTTGTCTTCATTATCTCAGTTTTGACAGATACTTGACACGTTATAAGGATACAAAAAGTTTCCAGCAGCAGGTAGAAGCAACACAGAGGAAATCTTTACTTCAGACTTCAGGTTCTCTTCCACCAGGCTGAGGAGTCAATTGACCCTTGTGCTGCTCAGTGTTGGTTTAAGTATTTAAGGTGCTATGAACTGAAGTAATGAAGCCCCTTAAGGTGGTATATGGTAGAATGATGAACCCCCCTGTGAGCTCGCCATGGTGACCAGAGGGGGTTGGTGGGACTGTGACACCGCTGTGATTGAACTATTAGTCGCTTGACCTCCCTTGGAGGAGAGAGACACATGAATAGCAGTGGGGGTCACTGGAGGAGGTGAAAAAAGAAAGATGGTGGAAGAGCTTGAACGAGACAGATAAGAATAGCAAAAACATAAAGCTCTTAAATCTTTAGAGTTATTTTTCATAAGTTTGGCAAAATGTTTCAGGCTAGTTGACGGGTCTGGCGGCCTCCAAACTGCGATGTTATCTAAGGCCCTAGTGGTGGATTTATTTATAAAACATTAAATATCTGTATGAAAGTAAGAATTTGAGCTCATAAATATGTAGACTGTTTTTATTTCCCCAGATATAATGCTAGATTTTCTGAACATGAAAGAGACGAGAGAAGTCTGCGCTACACACAGCTTACATGCTCTGCGCTTAGCAGCGCTTGCTCCCAGCGTAGTTTACAGCCTTGACTTCTTTCAGTCCATGTCAGGAGATGAACCCAATTCTGAAATCCCTTTATGTTAATATTGCGCTTTGCAAGAGCAGACCTATTAATCCAGCTTTAACCGTATAAGTGCCATTATTCCCTTAATAAGATCACTGGCTGTGCAGTATAGGATTAAATACTTATATCATAACTGACACTGTCATTTCCTGCGGATGAGTGCGGCTCGCCTCTCTGGCAGTCGGTTCCGCGTTAAGAATTCCTGATTCTGCCGCCAGTGTTGCACTGGGGCACAGCTGGGCTGAACGCAGGTAATGGATGTGGGAGAGTGAGGAGAATGAAAACAGGACCCGTGGGTTGGTCCTCGTGCTCGCTCTTCGCCTCTCTCAAGCTCATCCTCTCCCTGTGTTTCTCTCTCTTAACCTCCCTCTTTCTGATCGCTTCTTTTCTCCCATGAAGTGCTGCAGCTTTATGCCGGTCCTCTTCAGTGCTTAAGGTAGTGCTCTTTAATCTGGCCCTCTCCTCTGTTTTTAATTAGCAGTTGGATGTTGTTAGGTTGCAGCACATAGTGGGGGAGCCTTGCACGGCTAACGCCACAGAAACTCTGGCGCCAGCTCAGCGGCATTTTGCCAGCTTCCTCAGTGAGCGACATTAATGCAAGAAAGAGCATTGGGATGTGCTGATGACCGGCCCTCTCAGTGATGAAATCACAACTGCTCACAACCAGAACTGAATGTGGTTTCTAGCAGCAGCTAATGAAGGAAACGGGCATTTCCACACATTAATGTGCCATGTAGATTTGTGAGCTGTAATAAAGGCCCATAAAATCCTTTCCAACATCCAAAGTGCAGGATATTCAATCAGTCGACAGATACGCGAGCACAAATGTGAAGTTAATGACTTATAACTTTTATAAAACATTATATACAATGATTTATTTGCAGATGCCCAGAAACTCACAGTTTAATACGAGTGAAATTGAATTGCACAACAAAAACTTCCAGCAACTTTATTATACAATTTATTTTATACATATATGTGTTTCTGTAATTTTACCTTTGTTGTGCTTAAAACTAAATGAGATGAAATTGGAGAAAGTCTACATGGTATCGTGTTAGAGAAAAGATTAATACTGAGTTGGGAGGCTAGCTGACCCTTAAATATGTCAGTTCAGAGGTCAGCCTACAGGTCAAGGGTCGTATCTTTCTTGTGGAGTTCATCCCTCCACAATTATCCCCTTTATCCAGCATGCTAGAAGGCTTTATGAACTCTCTCTCTCTTTCTCTTTTACCTAATTTTGCCCTCAGAGAGATGAATATTTAGTTTGAGAACAGAAAGACACTGATTAATGGAAAATGTAGACTGCTGTCTGGGAGCCCGTGCTGCATCCTCCAATAAAGAAGAAGAGCCAACGCTGACTTTAAGAACAGATGTTTATCGAGTGAAATGAAGAGCTTGGAATTTTTTCATCTAGGGTGTCCATTTGCCAAACACCATCCGCCTCTAAACTCTGGACAATGGTCTCCTGCTCCTCTTTTCACCCTCACCCTCTGTCCATTAATGTTAAGAACATGGATGTAATTAACTGTGTGTGTGTGTTTGAGACATAACTGGTCTCAACGTTCGATATCTGCTTAAAGTTTCAACCTAAGACTCACCTCCTCTACTTCTGTCCACTCTTGCAGAGGATGAGAGTTCAGGACCACCTTACCACCGTGAGAGGCGCAACGCTATCAGCTCCCAGGCCCCGACCCCCGGTGCACCCGACAGGAGCGTAAATGAAGAGCCCTCCACCTCCACAGACGAACGCCCGTCCCTGCTCAAGAAGGAGCTGCATGGTTCCATGCCCCACCTGGCTGACCACGCCCTGCCGTACCGGGGCACTCTGTTCGCCATGGACCCCCGCAATGGCTACCTAGATTCACATTATCGTAAGTCCTCTAGCCACTAAGAAAAAGTTAGCCCTTATTTAAAGTGGTAAAACTTGTAGATATTTCCAAAGTTACGAAAGTGCACAACTCAAGGACATGATTGTAGCTCGAGAAACACTGAAGCCAAGTTTGTCTCCACTGTAGGTGAGAGGCAGGACTGCCAGATTCTTGATTAAATCTGACAGATTAGCCTCTCTTGCACTCACTCCCGCCTCTACACACACACACACGCACACACACACTTGTCTTGTTTTGTGCCTGGGAAGTTAGTATGGGGAACGGCCAGCGTAGCTTCTTAATTCCCTCATTAGGGGCCTGTCTGAACATAGTACTCCACTTTCTCTCATCAACACACACTTCAAAGCCCCAAAAGCAGTGCCGAGTCAAACCTCACCACCCCCTAGTCTGCCTCTCTCTCTCTCTCTCTCTCTCTCTCTCTCTCTCTCTCTCGCTCTCTCTGGGACCAGGAGACGATGTGAGAGAAAGGCAGTGAGAGAGTGAGAAAAAGAGACTAATGGAGATGAAGCTTGAGAGATTGAGGTGAAGGAAGAACTGTGGCTTGAGTGAGTTACTGATAATTTGGAGAAAAAAAGAAAAAGGTGAGCTAGACAGTAGGAGTTAGATGAAAGTGAAGGTGTGTGTGTATGTGGCAAGCGAACAGGAGATAGATGATTGGGGAGTAAAAGGGTGATTGGGAGGTTAATTCGGCAGCCACTGTAGCCAGGACTTAGCCCTCAGACAAGGATTTGATGTGATAGCTTGTTTAGTTTGGTTAAATTGACTCTGAATTGGGGCAGACAGAGTGGGACAGAGTGATTTTAATCCAGTAGCAGTAATGAAAAGTCCAGTGGACCCCAACCTTACACTGTAACTCTATTTATTCAACCACTTCATTAGCTCCCGCTCTCTCGCGTTTGGGTGCCTGCGAGTCACCAAGGTGCCTCTTTAAGGGAAAGGTTACTTAAAACCAGGTAATGGTGCTGTGGACAAGACCCTCGAGGCCAGAACATTACTGCCCATTACATCCCGACCTAACTCAGCAACACTGCCACTTCTCATTTCATGTACGTGTGTGTGTGTGTGTGTGTGTGTGTGTGGGTACGTGTGAAGGAGCTCTGGTGGTTCCAGACCACTAAAGCCTTGGGGTAGGAGTGGGGAGGGGTCACTCTGAGACTTAGGGTCATGTGGAAAAGTCACAGTCTGAAATGGAGAGTTCAAAAGCAGCAGGAAAATGTCAAAAGGGCCACAGAGCTTCAAGAGGCTTTCTTTGTGCTGTGGGATTGAAGAGGCTGGAAGGCTGCAATCAAACGAAGCCGAGCAGAGTAGAGCACAGCGATGCTTGCTGGGAAACTGTCGGCATGATGCACATAGATTGTACTCTCCTTCTGCTCGGCTCCTTCCGCACTTTAATATGAAAGTCTGCAAATGGCAAACTATCCTCCAGCAATTAGTGACAGTCTCTAATTTACAGGTACTTTTTTCATTGGATATCATTATGATTATCTTAAGAGTTAAAAACTACCTGGACAACACAAAAAAAATTTGAGATATATTTCAGAATTATACTAAATATCAAAATCTTATTGGTACTATAATGCGAGAGACCTAATTTTTCATTTAATATCACAGGGTCCGAACTGCTTCTCTGTTTTCCATTGATCTTCTCTGGCTCTGCTCAGGAAGAGTTATGATCTAACATGCGAGCATTGCTGTGTAAAACACCTCCTCCTGGCCCCAGGTGTTGAGGACATGGGGTGTCCCTGAAGGCAGCGGTCCCATTCTGTCTGATTGAACCCAGTACTAGAGCTCAATCCCCATGAGCTCTGGCGGTCTGAGGGTCAGCAGAACGAAAGGGTTCCCCTAAAATGCTTCCCCTCCCTCCCTCCCTTAGCTGCTTTGAACAAGAAGCTTGTAGTGTCTGTCGCACAAGGTGTAAAGACACACACACCAACACACACACACACACACACAGAGCCCTTACTGCACCAGCAGCAGCCCCTCTCTATGGGGGCTTTGTCACCTCCTAAATTCATCCCAGGTGTGTGTGTGTGTGTGTGTGTTTGTGATGGAGAGGGGGCCCCAAGCCTTTGTGCTGCGCTTGCACGGCGTGCCGTGCCACGCAGCAAACAGCCAGGTAAATCCGATTACTCTTAGCGCTGCTCTGTGTCACTGCTTAATGTGCCTAAATGAGATGGCACCTGCAGCCTCCCCACACCTGGTCGCCGGGTCGTCGGCGTCGCGGCGAAGCTCTGGGAGGCGTGGGAGTCGGAACAATGAGAAGACAGAAAGAGGGGTTTATCTTCAGGGGTCTGCGCTCTGGGTAAATCTCTGCTATTCACCCAGACTTGTGATCTCCCACTTCTCTTATGTCCGAGGCCTAAGACTGTGTTTACTCTCCTCTCTCTCCTTTTTTTTTTTTTTTTTTTTTACACCCACTTCAGTGCAGAAAAGAGGAGGCACTGAGGAAACATGGCTCCTATTGTTAGCATTGGCTAATCGTGGTGATGCCTGAGTCTTAGCCGCTTTTCTTGGGCAAACACTGGATAAGAGTCCATATCCTTCTTACCACAACACTAATACATGGGGCTTTGCTGTGGGATAAGAAGAAAGGATTGAGATGGGGATTAATGAGGGAGAAGTCTCTTTTTTTTTTAAAGATCTTAATTGTGTAGAAGTGTGAATGGGATGCATGCTGTTGACAACTGTTTACATTGTGCACCGATTAGCCGGTCAGCGGTCCTACGGCAACACTAAGCCACTTGCTTGTGAAGCATCTCACTCTACTTCCTCTGAGACTATCGCCTTCTTTAAAGTGAGTCTCTCTGAAACTCTCAGCAGACTAAACACACCCGTGGAGGGACTTAAATCACATCCTTTTTTTTTAATTGCTTTCTTGCAAATGTTAAACTGCACAGAAACACCCAAGAATGCAACCAGAGCAATGTAATATTCCCAAGCTTTAGAGACGATGGTAAGTATTTTGGCACCGAAGAAACATAAGTTTGTGACTGCACTGGATCTGTATACAGTAGGTCACTGATAGGAGCAGAGCAGACAAATTAAGTGCGTCTCCAGACTGTGATGGCTGCCTATCAGTCCAGTAGTCTTTGGGTTGGCTCCTTCAAAAAATCTAGCCCAGATCTTGTTGCCAGGGCGTAATCCCCGCGCTAAAGCCTTGCTGTCCTCGACTGATCTCAGAAACCAAGCCTGCTAAGCTAGAGGCAGAGGAGGTACGAATCTATTGGTCGAAGAAATTCCTCCACATGTATTGCAGTAAGGCTGTGAGCCCATTCAAAGGGCACGCTACCTGGATCACGCTGCTCCTCTGCTCTGGAAAAGCCAGTGGGAGCACTGCGTTGTTGTGTAAAACCTGCCGTGGGCTTTTATGGTGTGGTGGTCAGTGTCCAGTCACAGGGGTTAAACTTCTAAACTGCTGTATCAAGCTGATCTCAGGTCCACTGAGCCGTAGCACGCCAGCCGCTGCACCGGCGTCAGTCTGTCTGCCTCAATATCAAAATGCAGCTGACCACTGAACTGAATGATCTTGCTGTCACCAAACTGAACGTGATCTGCACAACAATGGCCCTGCACTTTCTACACTTAATTACCGTTCTTAGTCATTCATCGTATATACATCTTGAATGAGCAAGAGCAGCAAACGGAGCAAGAAAGAACAATTACAACAAGCGTGGACATTCTTTGGGGGCAAAAAAGTTACAAACGGCGGCCTTTGAAAACTCGGAGAACAAACTTTACAGCAAGCCTCTTGTTGGTTTAAATGGGAAAGCACTGGCTTGGATACAGGTTCAAACACCCTCCCCCCAAAGAACCGGGGAGTACAGAGGAGAGCCTGGGGTAAGAAGACACGTGCCTGTTTCAAGGGTAAGTGTTTGTCTTTGTGATTGTTTCAATATTGGCTTTTTGAGTGCGGTGGCACGGTGTAGTCCCCCAGTGGTGTGCCGGCACAGAGAAGCCTGGGGCACACCGCAGGCAATTGAGAGGGATCCCTTCCATCCACCTCCTTTCATCAAGAAAGAAAAACATGGGCCTATGCTCTGCTGTGGCCCCTTGGTCCAGCACACCAGGGATAATCAGATCATCCCCTTTTATACAGCTTATTAGAGGCATCTCATGCTGTAAGATAGGCCATATTCTCACATGCATGTGCCCCTTTGTAGCTCTTGATGATTTAAGGGGGTTAAGCACAGTCTGAAGTGCTCGCAGAATGCACTTTCATACCATCTTAAGGTCATGTGGTGCTCGTACCACAGAGCTGATGCATGTGAAGAGAATATCTCCGAATAATGGCAGTTCTTATTAACAATGACGAGATTAAAAATGAAAGGGCTAAAGAAGAATTAAGAAGAATTTCCAGAGAACTTAAGATGTTCAAAGAAGGAAAGTCAGCATTTCTTGGTATCGCTGTAGCAGCATCTGTCAGTGTGTTTTACTTCTTTTCAAATGAGATTGGTTAATCAGTCAAGTCACAGATGCACGTGGGAACAATGGCACACTGCTGACGTTGGGAAGGCTTAAAATCAACATTTGCTGGATCTTGTCCATGCAGAAAGGAGAACAAAATGCAGCAAACGCCACTGGCACGCCGGCAACACTAATATTAAACGCTATACTATAAAAACAAGAAGACTAAATGCTCACGGGGGCTTCTCCTCGGATAGATGGCTAAAGCCCCGATATCTTGAGCATTTTCCACCGCCTTTACTTACCCTGTAGTCTCCAATAGGATAATCACCTCTGTGTGCTGTGGGTGAATCAGTTAGTTCTTGCCTTTTCTACATGTTTGTTTCCCGTTTATCCAAATCTCATCGCTCCTTTTTGTATTTGCATCCTTCTCACACAGTGGCAAAGATAAGCGCCCTTATCCCTTCAGCCAGCAACATTTCTTGCTCTTGTCTCTGGATGCTCACAAGTTGTTCAACATGAAGAGGAGGCTGATGAACACAATATAATTAAAATGTTTCTGGCAAAATGGAAGATATCATTGGAGGAGGAGGAAGGAGGAAGTGAGTCTGAGGGTGTAAGTGAGAGAGAGAGAGAGAGAGAGAGAAGTAAGGGTAAAAAAAGAGACAAGAGCAAGGCAGAGTGGAGAAGGGGGGGTGTAACAAAGCAGAAAATGAAGAGAGACATAAAAGAATGGGAGCTCAAGGAGGTCAGGCCCATCACAGGCTTTAGTGTTGCCTTCAAAGATGCCTGGGACAGGTGGCAGCTCCAGACAATCTCGCACCACAGAGCAGCATCCTCTCAGGAAGAGATAAGGGATTCCTCCATCCAGGCATCCTCCTCCTCCCAACTCTCCTTCGCTCGCGCTCTCCACCTCCCTCATGCCCACCCCTCACCCCTTTCTCCCGTCTCAGGATTCTCCCAGGCAGGCTGCTTTGATGTGGCTCAGTGTGAGCGGGCAGCTGTAGGCCACGGGGCTGCAGCAGCGCTGCTGGGCCACTGGGCCGGCGGACCGTTGGGAGCCGACTCGAGCGCGGCTCAATCAGTGGGGCTCTCCGGTGCCCCGCACTTTCAGGTCTCATTAAAGCGCTCCGGCAGGGTTAATCCTCTTTAAGGTTTACATGGGCCCCAGTTTGTCTCTCTGCCCAGGCTGAGGGAACCCCTGGGCGCCACCTGCGTGACAAAGACTCAAATCACTGTGACACAAGTTCCCTTCGCCTCGTTCACTCCCCTTGTAAGCTCTCCCCTCTCGTTCTCCATGGCTCACGCTTGCCTCCCCTTGAGTATTCTGCCTCTTCTTTCCTCCCTTTCCCTTGATACTACCTAGGCCTGTTTGTAAGTCTTTTAGGATTATTTGGGTGGAATCTGTTGACAGGGGTGCAGTAAATGGATTACAACTTTGTCCTTGTTTTGGGATGTTGTGAGAAGGGAAAGGGGAGAGATCGAGAGGATGCACTTTGAATAATGAGAGGAGCAAAGAAACAGGCCGAGACTGGGATTAACCAAAAGAATTAGGAAGATGGGCAGAAATGAGAGAGAGGGTGAAAGAGAGGGTAAGGTGACGGCAACGCAACGAGCACAGAGAGTGGAAAATAAAGCGAGTCAGAGTCTTTACAGATGTTGTTGTACTCAAAAGACCTAATTGGTTGAGAAACGTCGACCTCTGTCTGGCCCTGCAGAGCCCAGCAGCCATTTGTCTGATTGCTGTGACACAAGGCTTTGTCTTTGTTCTGTGACACACAGTTTCCTCCATTAGCCCAAATAATGGCCACGCACCTCTAGAGGTCTGCACAGACTTTGTCTAATGTCTGGGTAGGTTTGATGGAAAGTAGAGAATTAGACTTACAACACAGGAGGAAATGCCATTTAATTGTAAAACATACTAAAAGACTGTTTTGGCCAGTTTGACTTTTTAAAAACGCAAAATGGTCTAAAGGAGACAATATGTTTTTTAGATTGGGTCCTGGTTTCCATTTTTTAACACCATATAAAAATTAGGTTGCAGAGGCCTGAGACAGAACATTTTGTTTCCAATTATAAGCTCAATCGTTTAGTGAACAATTTTCCACGATTTAGATTCCAGCATTAACATTGTTTATTTATGACTTGCTTTTTGGCAGTTTACCGTTGCAGACTTGGATGTGAAAGTGTCCTTGAATGCAGCACCAGAATTCTAAGCTGGCCCAGTCCTTTTCACCGCATGCAGTAACACTTTTGACCAGACAACCTCTTTGGATGAAGGTGGAAACTGATGAAAGTTGACGTTCAGAGCACACAGAAGACTCTCTGCCTCCAAGTGTAATTTTGTTAACAAAATGACATTAAAACGACTGTGGCCTCTCAGCACGTTTCAAGATTGAGAAGCGACTCTGGTTCCCCAAACAGTATATGGCTTTTCCGCCACACCAGTGCAGGTGTATTAGCCTCACAGTCGCTATCACAGAGCCACATGCAGCTTTAGTATCATCTGCACAGGGCCCCAGGAAGGAGCCGTCACACAAGGCTGTAGAGGGTCAGTCTGTCTCCGAGCAGCCTGACACAGCTGTGGCACTGGCCCATATATCAGTCAGAATAGTTTACTGTATGTGTTTTATGATAAAGGAATTTAAAGATAGATTTGCTTTATTTGGTGACTCCAGTTCCTAAATAAAGATCTCAAAATAGATCAAACGCAGCCTTGTGTTTCAGCAGAATAAATCACACAGGAGGAATTGAAGCAAAATAAATGTATCAAAGTCCCAGCGAGTTAACCTGAGGTTTAAATCAACTCCCTGTTCTCCGAGAGGCACCGTTGTTCAGAGAGGAGGAGATGGACATATGTGCGAGATAAAGCGAGGGAAGGGTGGAGAGGTGCAGCATAGTGTTTCAGCTCCTAAACTGCTGCGTAAATCTCTCCTCAGCTGGGTATGGGAGAGGAGGCTGGAGGGTGAGGTACAGGGTGGAGAGGCTGCTGGAGTGAGGGGAGAGGGCCAACGCGTAGCGCTTTGTTCTGCTCCCCAGCTTATCCCAATCTGCAGAAATTCACCAAATGTAGGAGATAGATTGGCGCTCCACAGAGGCCTTCGCGAAATAACCTCCACTCCCCGATACACACCGGGATACAGGGAGAAAGGAAGGCGGGGAGGGGAGGAAAGACGGGGAATCGCTGAGGCTGGATGGCGCTGGGGCCCCTCGGAAGATCCATGTGCGTGCTTAGCTCCACTCTCTCGCAAGGCAAAAGCCTTTTGCGCTGGCGTGCAATTTGTTAAGACGGAGTTGGCTCGGTTAAATGTCTTGCAGATGCTCGAGGTATTTGTGTGACTTATGGTGAGGGGAGGAGGAAGACGAGGTAACTACAAGTAACTTCAAGCACAGCCTGGATCTTGACCTTCATCGTTCGACTTGTGGTTGCCAAAACAGGGTTTTTTTTCCCACTATGTTTTAAATTGATGCCCTGAAATTTTTGATAATGTTTGACCTATTGTTGCGTGTCATGTGGATGATGTATGAGTAGAGTGAAGCCTTGGTTGAATGAAAAATGATTCTGCGCTTAACTTTGTAAATATTGGTGCACAGAGATAACCCGCCTTAACACCGAGTCCCGGTGCAAGTCTGCAGATTCTTGTAGAACCACGAAGACAAAGGACAGACATTGACCGACTTGTTCAGTCTAGACAAACAAATTACTTCTGACAGCGAGTAGCGATGGAATGTACACTCGAACAGGGAGCATGTTATCGTGCATAGCTGATGTTTCTCTCTCTTTTTTTTTTTTTTTTTAACCGCTCGCTCTCCATTCTCCTCCAAGTTTTCTCTCTTCCACCATGGAAATTGCTTTTACCCGCAGAAAGACTGTTTGTGTTTAAGGGTGTGAGAGCAATTGAGCAAGAGAGACGGAGAGAGAGAGAACGAAGGAGAACACAGCCCGAGAGAGAGAGAGAGAGAGAGAGGGGGAAAAAAATCAGTTGATCTGAAGAGGAAGGGCAGAGTGTGATGTGCCAACTTGCGTAGACGATGAATGGCAGAGAGATTGTCAAGCCGGCACTTAGCATTCTTCTTCTGTTATTTAACCCCTGTGCTGGCTTTCTTCTCCTTCCTTCTTATGATTGCTCGATGCCGAATAAAGGCTTGTTTTTTACCCTCCTCTGTCAGAGAGAATGCAACGGCCCTGCATACAGTAGAGAAAGCCCAGCACAGCAAGAACATTAGGCTAATTTATACAGCGGTAATTAGGCCATTAGACCTGAAACAATCTGGGACCCGTAATTAAGCAAAGCGCTCCAAAAGTCAACAGCAACTCCCATTGAGCTTAGCTAAACAGTCTCCGAAAGTGTTATTTACATGTCCAAACAGCTTGAGGTCTCAGTGTAAGCAAACACGATGAGAGGGGGGGAGTGGAGGGATTGATCAGAGGGGGAATTTGCCTTCACTACAGAGCCAGCCTCCAAACAACTTCCACTAACACTCTGTGTAGGGCTTTTCATCTCCATCTCCTGCCAGCCGGATAATGATGGCAGGCTCAGTGTCACATTTCTGGAAGGAAGCAGGATCATCCCAGCAAGGAGTTACTGTGCGGGCAAACACTAAATACTCCTGTCCTGTGGTACTTTAAATAATTCCTCAAAAATTCATAAAGATAATTAGTTATACATTTTAACTGGTTTGTGGCGGTGAGCTGGTGGAATTCAACACTTTCCGGGTGAAAGCCCCTTCAGGCGTCAAATGCACACGCACGTGTTATTTTTTCGTTGAGTATGAAAAGGTTGGAAAGCTCTGCTCTAACAATCTGCGGGGCGATAACCCCAGTCGTCCTTTTCTCCACACTGAAGCTGTGCACACGTGCTTGTATTCACGTCCCGAAAGGCTGCGACACGCACATGCGCTTGCAAACATGCAAACAGACAAAGTACGGAGCGTCTTTCACACACTCCTGCGAAGTGTTGCAGCGTTGTGGTGTAACTGTGGGCCTTGCTGCAGATGAGCGTGCCTGAGCAGTGAGATCATGAGCGGGGAGAGAGGTGGCATAATGAAATCTGGCAGTCGCAGCCCCGGCACAGGCTTCATATGTTCCACATTAGCAATTCACAAACCTCTGGAGCAGGTCCCAGCAGCCCTTTTCTCACTCCGCCTTAGTCGCTTATGACAATCTGTCAGTGGCTCTTTGTGCTCTCGCAGCGGTGTGTCGATGAGAAGTGCAGTGTTTATGGAAGAGCGTTTCATCCTCGGCTGCCGGTGACACGCCGTTAGAGCAGAGTCAGTGAACCCTCACCAGAGGAGAGGAGGAACCCACGTTTGGCCGTCAAGACAATAAACTCACAATGCTGAGTTGACAACAAAAGACAAAGATGGGAAATTGTTTGTGTATTATCAAAACCCAAATCAGAATGGTGAGCGACAGCTCAAATGTTCTTAAATCACCGATGTTCCAAAGCACAGCGAAGATCCATTGCTGTGAAACTTTCATAATGAAAGAAGATTAACCAATAAGGATATTGCAAATGATGTGCTTTAGGCTTTATCCTCCCATTGTCCTCCCCCTACTTTTGAAATAATTCAAGTGTCCAATAAAAGACAAGGCAATTACCATAATGAAGAGGAAGCTGCCTTTTGGTCCCGAGCATGGTGAGTTTGTGTTGAATTAGAATTAATGAGCCTGGTCAAAGTTTTCATCTAAATTGCCCTTTCATTAAGACCCATTTGTAATCATGTTTTAATGACTCCCTTCCCTTCTTCAAAAGAATACAAAAAAAAAACCTTAAATGAACACCGCTGCTCTGAAATATTGTTGTGGAGTCATTAAAATGTTTGAGAACAGCTCTGAAGAGTTGACGAAGTGATAAGGAGCTGCGAAAAATTGCATCTGCGTTACCCGCAATTCGACCAAGCTTGCAGGCTATGACATTCAGTGTTCCTGGATTCTCACTTTCTGACTTTGATTCTGTCACTGGTGGTTTACCACGTGCAGCCAGGACGAAACCGTCATGATTACACTTTCCTCAGGAATGCTGGAGCTGCTGTGGTGCGTGTGGCCTCGGTGGGAAAGTAAAAATTGTTACGTGTGCACTGGATTCATATGTGCCTTCCAGCTGTACGCGGTAGTAGAAGACGAGAATACCCCTGAAATATCCAGAAGAGCGAGGGCAATTTAGTCCTGGAGTAAACAGTAAGGAGTCCCTGCAGGAAACGCTGGAGATGGATCGCAGGATGGAGTCTCCCCCTTTCCTTCACCCTCTGTTCTTTGCGACTGTATACATTCCCCTGAGTGACACAGGGCTGTTTGCCTTACTAATGGAGAGCTGCGCTGGCGTAAAAGAGGTGGCAGGCTCTATTTAGAGAGGACCGTGGTAAAGTAAACTTCAGAGTTGGATTTAAATAAACCTCAGTAGAACAGTTTGCCGTGCGGCAAAGACATGGGCCGCGCTGAAAGGAGGGAGGGACGGAGCGATGAAGGATCGAGGGGAAAAAAAAAGCTCCAGTGTAGGCACAGAGCTACGCTGAGTGAGGAGCTCCAGAGACATAAACACAGGGATCTGGGTAATTCAATGACGAGTGGTGCATGTGGCAATGAAGGTGTGTGTTATGCGGAGGCGAAAGGGTGGAGAGCTGGAGTCTTTAAAATGATTTCACAGTTTGTAATCTCGACAGTCATCCCCCATTGCCCAACAGGACAGAGACTAGTATAAAACTCCTGCGGTGTGGGCAGGGATCAGTAAGATTAGAGAACATGGAGCTTTTACTCCCGTCAAACCGCAACACAGTACACAGACCCCGGTGAACGTGACGGTTAATTTCCGAGCCTGACAGGAACGGGCCGGCAGCCCAGAAGTGGAGCTGTGGAGAATAAACAAGACCGATTCTGCCTCTGCCTAGCACCGGCCCATCGCTCCATCCCAGCATCCCTTCATCCCTCCCTCCCCCCTCCCTCCCTCAGCAGCTCGGGAGTCGGCCGAGGTGAGCCAGGCCAAAACTGAGTCATCAGGAGGAAACTATCAAACAGACACCAAGAGACTTGAGTGGTCAGATGCTCGCCAGACTTGTGTGGAGGAGGAGGAGGAGGAGGCCTTTACCACTTATATCAGCTATTGTGAAAACAGGATGAAAACCCTCAAATGGTCTCTAAAAGTTTCTCCAAGTTTTGTTTTCACTCGCTGAGCACGGAAAGCAAAACCCTATTTGTTCTAATATTGCTACGAGGGATATTTCCGGGTCTGTTTGTGAACACAAATAATCAACAGGAAGTGCTTAGCATTTAGAGAGCTTTAGTGGTACTTAAATAAATGATAATAAGATGCCCACTATGTTTAACAAAAATACGCTTCAAACTACTTCAGGTGAAGAGGTGCTGTCAAAGGCCCCTGTGACCCAGGTTCACCCAGCAGCACTGAACAGCCAAAGAAAAAGTTTCAAAAGCTGTTTGGAGTGATGTTCGGCCTTTTAAGGGCTGGAACACGCTCGCTTTAGAGGTTTGCGAGCCCTGGTGTTGCACACACTAACGGGCTCTGTGGACCAGTCTGCGACGGCACACAGAGGAGGAAAGCAGGCAAAGGCAAACATCACAGGCTCCGCGGTGAAACTATGCAGTTTTGGCGTGTAAATGTCGCACGGCGCCTGTGCCAGATTCCACTTTTTAGAACAGTGGTTATCTTATTGTGGCGTGAGTGCGGTGTGCACTGGGTTTTCTGCAGCAAACGTGAATCTCAACTTAACCAATAAGAGAATTCAAATTATTTCTACTTGATTATTGTATATAATTTCCCAGTGGCAACTATGTGAAACTTGCACCGGAATTTTAACCTTAAACGAGCCCTTCACTAACTAATGTGGAGTTCTAAAGCCTGTGAAAACAGATGTATATCATTTTGGCCCTGAGCTTCCTAAAGTTTCCAAAATACTCATGTTACCACCTCTTTTATTTGGAGGTGCTGTTGAGTTTTACAGTCCACAGAGGGACAGTGAAGGCCACATTGCATTATGTAAAACGCAGGATGCAGGACTTTTACTGTCCCACTCACACGAGGAGCGTTTTGGCCTCCGCTGCTTCAGTGTTGACGAATCCTTTAAAAACTCGTCCAATTCCCACTTTAAGTGCAGGATTACAAACGACACCAAACAGAATCCCCCGAATTGTTGCTGTGTTTGCTGAAGCTTGTGGTGATCGACCTAATGAAGGACTGAGGGATGAGGTAAACAGACCTGAGAGGTGCTGGGGGATCAACACCTGCTCCGTTGCCCAGTGATGCAGCTGCGTTTGGCACGGACCGACGCTCTTTGGGCATCGGCCCTCTTGGCACAAACGTTTACAAGCCAAAAAACACATAGCTAGGAGCCTCTCAGGCCTGGTGCGTGAAGGCAGGCAGATGTTGACATGCTTTGCCTCAGGGTGCTGATACGCAACATATCAAGGCAACAGGCAATAAAATGTGTTCTGGCACAGACATGTGCTCGTACAGCATGTGAATGAAGACTTGATTAATTTGTTGCTCTTTGGATGGCGATATTGCACCGTGCATGATGCTAATTTCCGTGTTTTCGGACAAGTTTTAACCCATTTCAGCCCCATAACTCTACGCTCAGGTCGACAGCGTTCGAGCAAAACGCTCGGTTTACTCGTCGCAACTTGTCCAACAATGGATGCGCAGCTGCAACACCCAAATCGAATTCTACTTTTTGAGATTATGGCGTGGAGTGAAGTTAAAGTGTGAGTGCATGCATGCAGTTTCAATTTCAGCGGTAAAAATAGAGAAAGGCTTGGCAGCTCACATTATGCAAATATTTAAATGTTTTATCTGGGGGGTGAGGAAGCCTCTTGATTCTCGTTGGCAGTTGTGCCAAAACACTGAAATGAGGAAGGATATGTTTGTTCTCATTCAGCACGTTTCCGTGCTTGTACTTAAATGTTATCCTTTGTTCTGAAACCAAACCGGCATTCCCTTCACTTCTTTTCTTATGGTTATTTATTTATCATTTACTTTATGTTCCATCGGCCTCGAGACATTCGCAAAGACTTCCACAGTAAACATTTTGGAGCCGGGCAGCGTCTAGTTCAGTGCGTTTAATGAGGTCTCATTTGGGTGGGTCCGCTGAAAGATAGCCATCAACCGCTGCCTCTCATTATAGTTTCTATTTAGATTAGCCGAGGAAGGAATGAATTCGCATGACGATATGTTTTTTTTTTTTAACTAGTGTTCTTTAAAAGTGTGAAGAAAATCTCTCATCTTTTACTTTTGTTGTTTTGTACAGCTGCGCCACAGTTCTTCCCTGCCTTCCATCCTCCTGTGCCAATCGATGACAGACATGCCCAGGGACGTTACATCTATGAGCCTTCCCCCGTGCCACCTCTTCACGTGTAAGTCTGCTAAACTGGTCACACATTCACACACTCTTCTAGCTGATCAAACCTAAGTGCACGTTTGATTCCGTTGCGACTCGAGCATCACGGGGCCGAGCTCTCCACCCTTTAGCAACGATACAAAATTAAACCGCTGAACTTCCATCCGCTTGCGGGCGCAACGCATCCTCCTCGTGGGTGCCGGGCGCCTCTCTTTGCCTTTCAGGATCAAAGGCCGCGGCCCTGTACGTGCGCAACATGAGCCGCATGTCAGAGACACGCAAATGAACATGTGTCAGAGACATGGAAATGAGAGCTGGGCGAGGGGAGCCTGGAAACGTGCGATTCTCATAAGAGCAGTGATCAAGCCCTGTCAGGAAAAGGAAGCTTCGGCTGACATCTGCCCATCTCTGACAGACACCAGTGGGCTCCTGACACATGAACTATACACAAGTAACCGTCCTGCCTCATCCAATCGGGAGCGTGTACGAGCAGTTTTATAAAGAGTGAGTTAAAAATGTGGCGTCACGCCTCGTAAAAAAAAAAAAAAAAAAAAAATGTAAGTAGGGGAAGTCGTACTACAGCAGTCTCATATTTCCCCCGAGTGCCTCTCGTGGTGCAGGCCAGGCCAGCACAGAGCTTCAAAGCGTTTCCTCAGCTCACTCACTAACATACACTCATGCACAAACGACTTTTTTTTTTTTTTCTCCTCACTTTCATTCTTGCTGTCTCTTTTTCTCTCGCCATCATTTGTATTCTTTTCGCCCGAACAGTAAGCGCCAAAAGGAGATTCTTCATTGTCCTTGTGGTGCTTGTTTCCTACTCGCCGACACGAAGGAAGCGATCACCACGCGACGAGGACAAATTGGATGGGGCAGCTACTTGGGCCGCATTATGTTTGATATTCTTCATCATTATCAACTCCCCCCTTCTCCTCCTCAGGAGTCATATCTCTCCCTTGCTGATGTGCCACTAAGCGTAATGAATTTTTTATGTCCCCCACCTCCGGCCCACCCCACCTCTCAACCCCTCGTCTCCTGCTCAGGAGCTGCAGCAGAGGAAAAAAAGGGGGAGAGAGGCGAGGAAGTAAAAAAAAAAAAAAAAAAAAAAAACGGGAGGTGATTGATGCCCTGTGTCACTGCAAACAAAATGGCAAATATAATTTAGCATTTAGCTTATGCGAAGATAATGGGGCGAACACGTGCTGGCAACATAAGCTTGAACAAACAGTCTGGGTTGTTATCTGTCAGGAGCGCTTTAGTGCGATCTGGAGCACAGGTTAGAGAGGGGGGGGGAGGAGAAAAATGAAGGGGGGAGGTGGGGGTGAGGGGACAATACGGAGTCAGGGAATTGAATTAAGGTGGAGAAGTTATGCGGCGCCGCTGTCTTCAGTCACTCTGCCCGAACAGGAGTTATCTGTACGCTTGGTTTGCTGTCACCGGAGACACGGCCGTGCTCTGCCATGCTACTTATAGCCTATTTATCCAAGCCATTAAGCATAGAGCTGTTTAATATGACACGCCACACCGAGGGAAACTATTTGTCATTATTATAAGACAGCTGTTTAGCGGCTGGAGCCGTTTAAATGCAAGTCTGAGAAGTCCCTGTCACGCGCTCATCAATGAACTTACGTGGGTTTCATGCACAAATGGTGCCGACCGCTTTCGAGTCTTTGCACTGGGAAGCGAGGAATATTGCCTGCTTGATTAAAAACACAGGAGCGAATTCCTCGGTGAGCAGAGGCGCGCTCATCAGTCGCGCTATTACTGCCGGGCCAAACCACCTGATGGCGAATTGGAGTTAATTACACTCGCAGGTTTGGCTTTGTGCGAGTTTAAGCTGCGGCCAAACTTTGCAGCGAAGAGTAAATTTCTTTGAGTGCGTAAACCGATGCATCGCACTTGGTAATGTTGCTTGTAGCCAGCCCGAGCAAGTGGAAGCAGGCAATGCATATTTGTCGCTTCGGGGAAACGGAAGACAGGAGGCGGCTTATGGAGAAATATTGAATTGTTTTAAGACAAGTTCTCCTCGGTGAACAGAATTAATCGTTATTAGCCCTCTCAAAGATATGCCTAAGTACACAGGCGCTATTATTGCAGTACTTCCCCATGCAGCTTCTCATTACGGCCTGTAATTACAGTTGGGTTGGCCCTGCGGCAGTTCCATCAATCCAGCCAGTTTCCCCGCCACGCACACAAGCCAGTCACCACCGGGCATCCGTGGCTGGAGAAAAACACGGCGAACGCCCAGCAGCTTGTTTCCTCTCCGCCGCAGTGACACATCCACCATACATACGTGGCAAATGAACAGAATCATATCCTATTACTGTGAAGGGCCTAATTGAAACATGTTTATTTATGGCCCCCGTTCTCAGACGAGGAGCGGGCGTTAGCAGCGCAGCTAACGGGCCCCAGCGATATGAGGCGGTAGAATTAAATTAAAAGCTCATAAAATGAAATATGCTCTGTATTAGCTGTTTGACACTTAATTTGCCTTCAAATGAGCAGAGGAAATCACAAATTAACTGTCCTTTGTTTTTTTTTTTTTCCTCTTTACCTCACCTCCCCATTAGGCAAGGCAGAGCGCAATTACAGGCGGAGGCTAATCGTTTGGTTTATGAATTCTTGTGGGGAAGGTACCAATGTGCCATTCAATATTAAAGCCTCGGGGTCGGGGGCAGGGGGGGCGCGTGGGTCCCTCCTTGTGGGTGCCTGATTTACTCAGGAACTTGTGCAGCATGTTCATATCAAAGAATGGCACTTTACAAGAGTTTCTGCAATCCCGGCAGCGCGCTTCTGCTCCGACCGTCCAAATTCAGCAAAGGCTTAATGTCCCGCACTGATCCGGGATCGGCAAAGGAGATTTTCTGCCCTAAAGCTTGTGCTTTTTCCTCGCCGTGGCTGTCTGGTCTGGAAAAAGTTGACCTCCAACCTCAGCAAAGAGAGAACAAGCCGTCCCCGCTCTAAAAAAGATGCTTTTTGCTTAAATAAACACATTGGTGAAGAGCCGGCTCTCCATGGGAGCTCTGGTCCCCTCTGCCACCGCTATTGTGTGGGATTAGCTTAATGGGAGTTTTGGGGGGAGCCCGGGGCCGAGGGAAGAGACCGATCCTTTCACTCAGGCTTTATTGCCTGACCACGGTACACAGCAAAACAAAACAGGCCTCTCATGCGGCTCAGCGCCGGCCCTCTGTCACCCGGAGACCGCTCCGAACAAACAGAGGTATTCGTCACAAGTCAATTATCGGCATCGGAGTTGACTGTGGAGTCCCGGGCCCTCGTGCTGTGAATGGGGCCACTAAAACAACAAAACATTCTTATGGGATAAGCAATTGACTCGCAACCTTTTGCACAGTTACTGTATATGGATTTAGGAAGGAATCAGTCAGATGGACAGAATAAAGAATTTACAAAGTTAGAAATCCCAAACAAAGCCCTGAGCTTTCTAACCTCGCCAAAAAAACGACATTTGTGTTGCTGAACAACTGCTTTCGTGGTGTTTTAATGGATTCGGAAAAATGCAACAAAGATGCCAAAATATCTGACACAAAAACAAACTTGTCAGTGTGACTAAAATCATGAAGCGTATTTTCTGTCGGTGTGGGAGTCGAGCGCAGGTGGGAGCTGCGCGGGTGCGTTTCCCAGCCTGTGAGGTTATTTCATTCAGGAGTGTGTTTGTTCAGCTGCGGGCCCGGGCTGACTGGAAGGTGTTCCGGCGGTGTCAGGGGGAGAGCCGCGGCACGTCTCTGTCGTCGCAGCACGACCGCAGCCCTGAAACCACGGACCAGAACGGCGTTAATTGATTTAAGGGAGCTGCAGCGTCGGATGCGTCGATGCTTGCAAAGAGAGAGGAGTCAATCACCTGGTTACCTACAGACTTACCATTTACTTTCTATAGGCATCTATGCCACATGCTTCCTGCTTTTGGTGTGTGTGTGTTTGTGTGCATGCACGGTCTTTTATTATTTTTTTTATGAGATGTGCCATGTTGTTTTGTTATTTACATAAACTGTTGTCAGAGGGCCCAGTCTGGGCATAGAGGAGTTGGTGTATTGCTTTGCATAAAGACTATGTCTTATCTCAACACTTCCCTCCAGATGGGACAAGGCCAAGCATTGCTACACACACACACACACACACACACACACACACACTCTCTGTCTGAAACACCACAAAACAAAAGAAAGACAAACGCGTGTTGTGTAGCTCTTATAGCAGCTGGAGGAAAGAGTTAAGTGTACGACTTATGGTGTGGGTTCACTTTGCTGTGTCAGTTCCTCATATATGAATTGATATTTCAGTGTCAGTCCATATTTTGTCAAACATACGACACGTTAGCTTTAATTTGTAACTTGATCTCTTCTTTCCGCGCAGCATTATTTCAGTGTTTACTACAGAAATGAGTCTCCTGCTAAAATTTGCATTTGAATATTGTCTAGACTCAAACCACGATGTGGTGCCAGGCCATAAATTACACGAGGAATTAATGATTATTTCATAATCGCCTCTGATAATCTCTGTCCAGATATGGCTGCTGTCACCGAAAAAGCAGCGGGGAGAGACGAGGGCCACTTTTTCATCTTCCTCTCGAACTGTCTGAAACCTATTCCATGTGACTTCATAGGTCACCCTTCTGTGGTGCAGTCACCGGTTTCCCTCAATAACCCCCCCCATCTCACTTTAATACTTCCTCTATGGAGTAAGTCGGGGGGACAGGGGGTCACGCCGTAGCTGGCTTCATGATTAATGGTGTTTATTCTTGACAGAAGGCTCCTTTATTTATCTGCATTGCAGTTTCACTGATACTATCAGTCACCTGAATGAAAAATATTCAGTCATACCAATTTTGCAGTATAATTGAGTAGAGTCACTTCCTTTCAGTTTTTTTCCCCCCTCGCTCTCCTCTCCCACTCTATCTGTCAGCCTTATCATCGCCACAGTAATTTTCGCGCTGCGTTGTTTGATATGGAGAGGCTGGCTTTAGCCATATTTGACATAAAGCCTCTTCAATTTTCACTGGAGAGAAAAAAAAAGGGGAAGAAAGAAAGTTGTGCACCACTCTGTGAAAATGTGCGAGGAGGGGAAAATATCCCCCCCACTCCCTCCCTTTTTTTTTTTCTGAGGCAATTTCAGGATTTAGAGAGAAAGGAGATAAATGCCTAAGCAGAAATGTGGGCAGACTGAAGTTACAGTATATCTATTTTTTTGTAATACATGGTTTCAGAACTCTAAATGGGCAGTGCAGCCTCTTTTTTTTATTTATTTTTTTATTATTCAGTCAGTGACCGTGATATTTTGAAGTTACCTGTGTTTTCTGAGAATGATGGATCCAGGTGGTTAGGGAGGAGAAAAAAAATGGAGTTTGGCACAGCAGATATTTGACAAGGTCTGTAAAGGTTTTAGGGTTGAGTCATTACCCGTGGAGATCTGTTAAAACCTGTTCCAAAACTCTACTTACCAGGCTGGGATCACCTACGCTGAGGCTGCTGCAGCCACCGTGGGTGTATTTGTATTTCTCCACAGTTATTAAATATCACAGGAATTTTTTAAAATACTTCTTTTTTTTTTCGTTGTTGCTCCTTGAAGAATGGTTTATGACTGATGTAGTACGTCTTAAAAGCGAAACATGCCGTAATCTGAGCTGAAGAAAAGGCTTTATAGCATTTCCAATTTACAAACGATTCCTTACATAACACTTTTATTCATGCAAATCCAACGCCGTGTGGATATTCGCTCAACAAATATGATCTATTCAGTGTCATTTCTCAGCCCCTGGTTGAATTTGATTTTAGGTTGCTCTAAAAAAAAATACTCTTAATAAAACATTTCAATTTAGTAAAAAAAAGGAGCACATTAATCTCTGATATGAGGCCTGTGAATATCTGCATGTGAGACATTAGAGGATTTTATTTTTTTATACACAAGTCATTTGCCTCCACTTCATGTTTGAGATCTCAATTTGTAGCTCTCCCATGGAGCACAATGGAAAACCAGGTCTGAGGGGAAGAGATAACAGGCAGGTGCCAACAGCTCTGCGCTAATGCGAGTGTGTGTGTGTGTGTGTGTGTGTGTGTGTTGGTGGTGTGTGCGTGTGCGGATGCAAACACACACACACACACACACACACAAGCCTACACCTTAGTCAAACGTGGCATTTAGTGGATTATTTGTTTTCTGGCCTTTATTGTTTGCAATTTTTCATATTTTATTTTTTCTTGAATTCTAAAATATTTTATTTTCATTTCTTTTATATTTACATTTTAACATTTTCCACCGTGTTTACTGGCTTGTGTTCAGTCTACATTTTCATATGCAATATTTAATAACTAACAAGTGTTTGAAAATGAATGATTTTATTTAAATAGTTATAATATGCATTATTGTAACTTATAATTATTTTCTTGTTATTCATTATTATTCATTCTGCCATTGCTATCAGAAAACTCGGACTGGGGAAGCTGGAGAGAATTTTTTGGCGCTTTAGTTTTAAAAATGTTAAATTATTATTTATCAAGACAGTTCCGAGATTAATTATAACTAATTAATTTACTAAACATTTTCAATTCCGAACGCCATCGAGTCTTGAAGAACCTTAAATAACATTTCATTTCTATGATGTATGGCATTCATAAAGGGCACATAAATAAAATCTTTGAAGTTTGCAGTGGTAACTTATTCGATGGGTGTGGCAGATGTCACTTTTATGAGCTGTGCTGGCTCTTCATTAGCTCCGGCTGCGGAGATATTGCCCAGCTCTGGCAGCACGGCGCCTCGCGTCGTCTCCACAACCTCAGGCAGCCACTGTCCTGACGCCCGCTCCTCTTCGGCAGCTTCCCGGGAGATGGTCGAAAATCACCTTTATGCAATTAGATTAAACACAGATTTTACAAGGGAAATAGTTTTCCCTTTACCTAATTCACAGTAATCGGTTTTAGTTCAGGCAACCGAGAGCAGCCTTTTCTGACTCAGCCTTTGCCCCACAGGCATCGTGCTGTAGCCGTGTAGAAATGTGTAATTTCCATTACTCTGATCTCTGGGCTCCAGACCCTGCGATCCCACTCTGGGGGCCAGTTACAGCAAGTAACGAGTCCAAGGGAACAGGGTCATAAATCCTCTCCAGCTCTCCTCATTTTCCGTCCTCCCTCCGTGCCTCCCTTTTTTCTCGCCCCCCCTCCCCCTCTCTCTCCTTTGCCTCCATGTCTCCCGGTCGAGTGTTCAATAAATGATTTTGGAGAAACCTAAATGGAAGAACGTAAAATATAACCACATGTTGGTGCTAAAATGCCCTCGCTAAAGACAACTGACAGTTTTAACGTGGGAGGAAATGAGTTAATTGCCTCTTTTACAGCTTCTGCACCTCTTCTCCTCCCTTTTTCTGCCTATCTTCTAAATCACGGAAAATTTCGCTCCTTTACACTCTCCTCACCAATGAAAATTAATTCATATCACATAAAGCGATTCTATTCTCCCAGCCCTTCGTTATCTCCCTTATCAGATGCGGCGTCCATTACATCTGATAGCACGATAGAGAATGGTTTCATCTAATAATGTCGTCGGGAGTTTAGAACGAGCCAAAAAGAAACCCTTCACTCCTTCTCCGGGGGTTTTTTGTTTTGTTAATTTGGTTTTTGGGAGACGGTCAGCGTATGAAGTTTTTCTTTTTTTTTTTTCTTCTGTTTTTGTGCCCCCTCACCCCATGTGAGTTTCCGGTGGGAGCTGCACAAATATGCAGAGTCAGGCCTCTGCAGGGTGCCTCGGAGGAATGCGGCAGCCGGTTTGATGCTTGTCCGTCACGTCTTTGACACTGCCCAGGACAGTTTATTTTAAAGAGTCCAAATGAAGCTAAAGGAAACTTTCTGCATTGTTCCTAGACTTAAAGTGCTTTTCCAAAGCGGGCTTACTGGGATTTCCCTCCCATTCATGTCAGTTTTGTTTCATTCCAGTAACAGGTTTGTGAAACATCCTCCTTCATGTAAATCTGCAGGTCTGTGTTTAAGCCTCCCAAAGCTTCATCAAGCCCGAGCTTGGCACCGCCGCGCACTCATGATTAAATATCAAGGAACTCCACTTGACATTTTATTAGTCCAACAAGATGGATGAAATGGCCAGAATAAAGCAGCCTGTGTCTATTCACTTTCCCACCAGCGCTTGCCTTTCTTCTGTCCAGCTTTTTTTCTCTTTCCCGTCCCCTATGAGAAGTATGTATTAGGAAAACGTGATGGATTTCATTCTGAAGAGGAGATTTTCAGTGCTGAAAAGGAAACACATTTTTTTGTACCTGATGCTCCTGTTCTCCTCCCTGTGTGTCTCAGCTCACCCTCCCTCCCCCCTCTTCCTCCCGACCCCCTCCTCCTTTTTTTTCTGTTGTTCTACCTCAGATCTCTGTCTGAAGGATTAACCATCTCCAGCAGTGTGTCTCTGCTGTCTTGTTGCGCTGCGTATTGTTTATGATTTGCTCAGGCCCATCCATGCGGCTGCTTATTTCAGCAGCCCAGTGTGACGTGGTGAATTGAGGGGGATCACGCAGAGCCGTCTCACGGATCCACGCCGATTCTCGCAGCCCTGGGCCACACTGACTCTCCTCACCTGCGTACGCACACGGATGTGCACGCTCATTACCTGACATGTCAGGCAGTGGAGGCGATGGGCTGCGGAACCTGAACCTGTTTAGCTGCAGGCATCAGCTGAGTTTTTGTGTAAAGGCATCGGGGCCATCGAGACACTACTTGAGAGGAAAAGGAAAGATAGATGTGCTTCCTCCTTATTTTTTAGAAGTTTAACACTTCAACACCCAGGAGTCCCCTCCTGTCTTCTCTCTAGCCCAGGGCATGCCAGAGGAACTCAAAACACGGACTCTCAAGTCAGCAGCTCTAATTCCACCTGTGCTTGGTCAAGAAAAAATGCGTAATTTGCAGCGAGAAGAGATGAAAGTGGACTGTTCCATGCGTCCAACTGTAAAGGACGGATCAAGCAACGTTAAAGACGTTAAAAAAGCAATCAAAAAAATAAAAATCTTATTGTAGTCCCATGTTTGTTCCCTGATCTCAGCCCCCTTGAAATTACGGGGGAAAAAAATGCAGGCTCATTTTGTGTTTTTTCACTTTTATGTTTTCATTTCCTTGCATTATGCTCTGCTGATTCGTTTGGGTAGACGTTCTTATCTCGATGGCTGAAATTGCATTTAATTGCAGTGTGGAAAAATGGTTTTGGAAACAGCCCGTGAATAAAAACCCCTGCTGCGTGGCAAAGCCAAACACAAACTTTTGAGAATGACGATTGTGTTCGGGCATAGTTTGGAACCGGCGGAAGCGGTGTAAAGATGTGATTCTGCCTTTCTTGATAAAGCGTAATCCTCCCACTTTGTAAAAGCAGTGCCGGGGAGCCTTGATGTGAAACAACAAACATTTTTCATATGTGACACACGTTCAGCTGCTTCGTGACTCCTCTGGTTTTCATCACATGACACCTGGGCCCGTTTGTGACGAGTCGAGCTTGTCACACTCGCTGACTCCCGTTGATAAACATATGTTATCGCTCCGGCAGCGTGGAAACGGTACGTGCCCGCGGGGGATGAGCGCTCGTGTGCTCTGCTCGCCGCTTAGATGTAAGCGCTGCTGAAACGCACGCGGGGCAGGAGACGGAGAGAGAGCCGGGTTTTCAACTGGACAGCCCGTGCGAGCATGTGCGATGTATGGGAATGTCTGGCACGCCTCCAGAGGCGTCCCACCGAGAGGGAATCCTGCTTGATGCGACCGTGAATAGAAGCCCTTCCACACCCCCTGAACCCGCCCGGCCCTTTGATGTCAGAGGGTCACACAGAGACCTCGCAGCAACAGGGGGGCATAGTTGCCCCGAAAAAGCCTGGCAACCTCATCATGGCCTGCCAGGTCTGCTCTGCCCAGCCAGAGAAAAAGCTTTAGCCCATAGGAGGAAATTCCGATTACATGGACAACAAACTATTACTGTCGCTGCTCACAGAAAAGGCTGAAGGACACATTCTTGGCCTTCGTTTAGCTCTGAAATGCACTAATTGAGCTCTGAAAACGCACAAATGTGTTTGCCAGGTCTGAGAGGAGGAAACCGTTAAATATATTAACTCCATCCGTAGTGTTTGTTACTTCTACTACTATGTTACAGCGGATGTGTTCTGCAATTCTTCATTTCCTGGTTACAGTCAAATGCAGAGACACTATGGAAAAGCCTTTATAACCTAATTGCATTTAACAAAAACTGTTCATTACCTATAATTAGTTCATAGTTTTTGCTAAAGTGGTTTTGACGGAGCATGGACCCAAAAAAAAGCGACATCGTTGGTTACGCTGTAGCCATCGCCCTCAAAATACAGAGCGTTGTGCAGGTTTAGACTTTAAATCGCAATAATTTTGTTTTATAGTTCACAATTTAAAATTTTAAGCTCACAGTCCCATAAACTAAACTAGCTCATGTTAATTTTTTTTTAGGGGTGGAGTTTCGCTCTTTTTATGCACAACACTACGCCACATGGAGTTTGCACCAACTGTGTTTGTTTACTCCCAAAAGTTGGTAGGAATTGTTGAAGAGAACATAAAGCGAGTTCAAGACGGAGTCAGTCGTCATTACCCTACATGTGACACGCATCTGACAAAGCCACCTCCTCTGCAAACCTGTTTTCTGTCACACGGGATGAAACAACGCGCTGTGAAAACAGCGAGTGCATGAGGAGGGGGGGTGGGGGGGGGTCTGACAGCCGCTTCCACCGCTGGTCGTTCCACGCACTCAAAGAATGTAAACACAGATATGTGGAGAACAAAATTATAAGCGAGATTCAACCGGACCATGTGCAACACACTCGCCTGGAGTCACTGCTGCTATCGACGAGCTATAAATAATGTCTGTGTCCACGTTATAAGCGACTATCAAACTAAACCTTTGCCTCTTCATACGTGACAGGTCTTAAAAATTCTAATTTTCAGGGAAACGACTGAGCAAACTTATAGAACGTGAAATATTCGATGCAATAGATGCCGTGTGTTTGACAACAGAAATATAGAAATGTGTTTGTGACAGCTCCTTTATTTTGCAATAACCTGCAGAGAAAAGCAATCAACCCGAAAGCCAGTGGTTAAAGAACGTCGCCTTTTTAACATTGCAGACATATGTCAGTCATGTCAGTGAATGATTTTGACGTGACAGTCATGTCTCAGCATTTTTGACAATCTTTATTTGCCATCTGCATCACACTCCACCAAATGCATCCACATTGGAGTGTTTTTTTTTATATAAAGCTTCACTTTAACTAACGTAAATCATGTAATTTTAAACGTGCGCTTAATTATTTGTTATTCAGACACGAGCGGTTTAACATCACAACGGTGTAAGAAGCAAAGCTCAGTTTAAGCCGCTCTGTAATTGTCATTACTAATGTGGAAAATGAAGTCACTGGAATGGGTTTAAGTGGCCCAAGGTAAAGAAGACTTTCCCAGTGACTCATTAACAAGCCAGAATGTAGCCGCCTTCTTCTGTTTGTGTCTGTCTTCTGTCTCTCCTTGTCTCAGCCCCCTTTCCTCTCTCCTTGGGTCTCAGCTGGCTCTGTTCCTGTGGCTCTTTGATCTCAGTGAAAGGGTTTGGAGCTTTAAAGTGCTTCTGTTTCCGCTGTCAGCAGCCCCTCTCTTCCTTCTCTCTGGTTTTAGGCTTTCAGAGCGGTGGCAGCCTTGTGCTGTGGCTGGGTGGGTTGGAGGTTGGGGGGCACAGGACGGTCTATGAGGCGGTGGAGATTGAGGTGAGGTTGGAGGCGGGGGGGGCGCACGGGCGTGTGATGTTGTCAGCTTCGGTCGGGAGAGGGTCTGACGTCTGGCTGATCCCAGCTACATCCAAAGCCCCCGTTTTTCCCACCTCACTCAGCCCCTTTAGGGCCATAGGCAAAATGTGTCAAGTCAGTCGGGTCTACAAAGGTTTGACCTGCAGAATATGAAAGCGCAATTTTCAAAGTACTGTTCATTTTTCATCACCTTATGGTTTAGTGGCGCCTGGCCCGGCAACATTTCACACTTCCACATTTCACACCGGAAGTTAAACAAGCCGTTTTACTTCTGGTAACTATGAGAAAAACACTGGCTTCTGTGTTTGTTATTGTGGAGCAAAAACGAAACGTACAGCATGAAATTTCTCATTCAGTGCGTGAAACCGAAAAATCAACACGCAACAGGATGTGTCACATTCCTACTTAATCACTGGAGACGCCAAAGCAGAAAATCTGGACAACAACAAACACAACCACAGGAAATCACCTTATGGCTATTCCCGTTATGGCGGCACCACAAATTACCTCGGCTTGTTGTGATCGAAGATGAACAAAAAGATTTCAAACGGGTCAGTGCCGAGTTCTTCAGTCCTGTTATATATCATTAGTTGAAGGTGTTTTGGTCGTAAATGGTGAAAGTTAGTGATTCGCACAATCAGTGCTGCATTTCTCACACATGCTTATTGTGTTTGTCGTCTTGTGTCGCTTTGCCGAAAAGTTAAAATGCGTGAAATGTTTTCATTTGTTTTCTGTCCAGCTTTTCCTTCCTTTTCTACCTCAAATCTGTGTTTTGGTGCAAAGAGTTGTTTGGAATTGAATTCGGACTCGTCGGTTTCCCTTCTGTTAAAATACAGACAGTCGTTTTCCGTTTTTATTTCACATGCAACAACTTCATGCTTGAGCTGAAAGTGTTCTGCAAAGCACAGCTCCTGTTTTAGCTGTGTCAATACCACCAGGTCTGACTGCTGCACCACAATGATACCTTCAGTCCTCAGTGAAGTCATCAAGCCTCACCACAACTGTGGCTTTTCTGCCACGGCTTTCAAAAAAAGTTATTAGTGTTGATATAACCTTGTTCCAAACAAAGACTCAGAAGTTTACTTCTACACATAACCACCTATGAAAGCTCGAAAAAACATTTGGGGGCATATTTACACTTGGCAAGTGCACGTTCATCCGGTGAAATAAGACGACAGTTTAAAATCCGCAGACCGGCCTGTGTAAACATGCGATGTCTTAAAGAGGCACAGGCTGGTTTAAGCACGGCCACGTGAAAGGAAATGGCTTCCATATGTCAGGAGCTCAGGCTTTCCTCGTGCCCCATTTGCAGGACGGACGTCTTCTTCTTCTTCGAGGAGGAGGAGGAGGAATTATAAACCTACAAAGGAAAGTCGAGGAGTGCGGGAAAAGTTTTCTCTCTGCTAAGACGAAGCCTGAAAACCCTGCGGTACGGCTTTGATGTAAATCTCAAATCAGGTGTAACTAAGACACCACTTCTCCACACACACACACACACACACACACACACACACAGGTGAACGTTCCTGCACACACACGCTGCACGTTGTCACATTGCTTCCTTTGGTAATGCTGATTAATGCACACTGGCATCTGCTAAGACGATTGCGACCCTGCGGGGAGCGGCCGAGCGCGGAGGTTCGGACGCTCTCTTGCCTTTTCCCTCACATGCACGCTACACTCCTCCACCAAACATCCATCTCTCTGTTGTCATCCGCAAATCCCCTCACACCTGGCTCCGCGCCCCTTGAGACCTCTTTTTCTCTCCTCCTTCTCCAACTCCCCCTCTCCCCTAACTCTTCTCTGTCCGCCCTTCTCTTCCACTTCATATCTTCACACACTCCCTCCTCCTTCTCCTCCTCCTCCTCCTCCTCTGGCCGACTACTGTTCGTACTGTCTCTCAGACAGCCCTCCCTCAGATCCCCTCTCCACACCTCTCTCCTCTTCGAAGTTTTACTTGCTTTTTCAGCCTTTCAACAGGCTGAAATCTCCTTTTTCTTTCTCTTCAAACCAACACATGTGCACTATTTTATTTTTTTATTTTTTTCGGTCGGCCTCACCTCCTTTTCCAGTGCTCCCAACTCTGCCAGAGTTGCTTTGTTCTTATTTGCTAAGTTAATTTGGGAAAACAAGGCCAAGCAGGGGCATTTAGCCAGGGTCAGCAGCCAACACATGACAGGGTTAATCAGTGTCATGGCAACCCGAGTGGGTTTGGCTCTCCTCGAACAAGCATGAAGAGGTCCAGATGAAGTCATGAAATCCGGCTGCCTTTGCTCCTCTTATTTCTGTATCCAAAACACTGTCGCTGTCATTTTATGGACACAGAAGTGCTGCATTAACTGGACCTCCGCGTCTATCCACCATATTGTGCATAAAACGATGTGGTCGTTTGGTGGATGTTTCCTTCAGTTAAACGCGTGTGTGCATGTGTGCGTGCTCAGCCGTGTGGCGTCAACATAAGCGTGACTTTGCAGCTCTCTGGTGATACGCAAATGAGTCATGTAATCGCCGAATGCAAGTGCTTGGACTTATCGTAAAGACTCACACACACACTTTGCTTTAAAGATGGCCTCGGTGTGGCCTGCTAGGTGGCGACGAAGCGAGCCCCGTTTCTCATGGGTTCTGTTGCAGCCGACGTGCGGAAACTCACGGACATGCAAGTGGAAAACGTTCCATACCGTCGTGGTGCAGCGTCAGATACTCTCACAGATTTCCCCTCCTGAGAGTGTCCTTGTCACACACACACACACCTGCTTCGACATCACCGAGACATGTTGTCACACAACTGAACACGCTGAAAGCCTTTAAAATCGTCACAGAGCCACTTTGAGCGAATTACGGAAAAAGCTCCTGAAGACGTTTGTGTGTGTGTGTGTGTGTGAATGCCTGTGTACACATTCTGTATGTCTGTGTGTGTGTTGTTTCCGCTCCTCGGTGCTCATTATTGGCCCCGGCCTGAGCTCTTTCATTAGCAGAGCTGTGAAGTGGAGGGATGGAGAGGCCGGTAGGGGATCAGGGGATGGGGCGGAGGTCGTAATTGGGCTGTTCCGCTCCCCTGGCCTTGCTCAAGGTCACTGTGAGACAAACTCTGGGCCAGGTCTCCCACTCTTTCTTCCCCTTTCTCTCGTCGTTTCCCACCCTTTACCAACTCACCTCCCTTTTAAACCCTCTCTCTTTTTCCTGCCCCCTCCCTCCTCCGCTCATCCTTTGCCTCTCCTGGGGTCTTTTGTCACAGTAGACTGGTCCACTGGGGAACCGCAGATGAAGTAGAGGGGCTAATTCAGTCTAATCTCTTAGCCCGTTAATGTCTGGCTGATATGTGGATTTCTCCACATCCTCAGGGGAAGGCCTTTGTGGTGAAGGCCATCATTATGAAGTTTCCTTGCCCTCCTAGCCAATTATAGGAAGGGAGACAAATTAGTTCATCTTAAAAAGTTTTCCTGATTGTTCTAAACTTTATTTCACATCTTTTGCCATAGAGATAATTCGCAGTAAAGGTTTTTGATAAAGTGAAGAGCCCGATAGAGCTCATGTTGCTTTCTATTTAAAGAAGAACTGTCAGACTGTTATGTCCGTGGCTTCGGCTCAAGGCCAATCCGAAGGCATCTGAGTAAAGTGGTGCACGGTTGCTTGTCTGGCGCTGGCCGGCGGTGAGCTCGGCCTAACGTTTCCCCCTGATTAGGACGCAGTAGTGAAAGCTGCCTTTGATGTGAGGAAATGTCTGTGTAGGGAGCACTTGGAATGCAGCGCTCTGCTCTCTGCGTTGCACACGGAGCGGGAGAGATAGTGTCACAGTCCATTTGTCGGGCCTCGCCACCGCCAGTCCACCCACTGCAGCAAAATCAGGACGTTCACTTCATGATGGCCCTGCTAATCTGTTGGGACAACTCAAGTTTTCTGTGTTTTGTTTGCACAGAACCGTTGGCATAGGTGGAACCAAAGGATGTTACTGATCCAGATGTGGAGCAGTAAAGCCATAACCATGTGGTGGATGATTATCAAACAAAAATCCAAGTCCAGTCGTGATGCATTTTCTTCATGAAATACTTGACGGCTTTATTAGCAATAACATTTTAAAAGCCATGTTCCTGTTTCTGCTGTGTTTCTCTCCGCAGGCCTCCTGCGCTGGCAGGCAGTCCGGCTTTCTCTGACATCTCCCTCATCCGGATCTCGCCCCAGCGGAACCCCTCTGTGGGGGCGGAGTCGCCGTTTCACCCGCCGCATCCCTACATCAACCCGTACATGGACTACATCCGCTCGCTCCACAGCAGCCCCTCCATCTCCGTTCTGTCAGCCACCCGGGGCCTCAGCCCTGCAGATGGTAAATAAAGTGAAACGTACACTGCCGTGCGAAGCGTGATGCTTGTGCGCGTTGCACAACTGCACACAACCCCCACCGAAACAGAAATGGGTGAAGAAGTCTCAGCGGACCCTCGCAAATAAATGCTGGAATTGATTAGTGAGGTTCGATTTCTACTGGGAGGAATCTTGATTTTCTGTATCAGTTCAACTCCTGCGTGAGATCAGAAGGGGTCAGGTGAGAGGCAACCAGATCCATCTCTATTAAGACCCAGGGGTTGGTGAGATGTTATCTGAGCAAAGGAGCGGGTGGATGGGAGTATTATGAGTGCACTGCCATCCGTGTGGGTGGGGGTGCAGGTTGGAGGGAGGCTAATCCTTTTGATCTGTGAGTCATGTCAGAGACCTCTGGAGGACGCATCAGTGAGCGGCAGGGTCACGTACAGTTTCACCGTGCGCACGAGGGAGGGTCGGATTCAAGTTCAGGGTTGTGTGGAGACCGTGTGTGTGTGTGTGTGTGTGTGTGTGTGTGGGTGGAGGGGGTCCTACAGGGAGCAATTGTTTCCTGAGATTTGGAGAGAGATTTGGACTGGAAAATCAATTAAAGTGGACACCACAACCAGTTAAATTGGATTAAAAAGAACACAAATACCAATGATCAATATTCACACATGTTGAAGCGCAGAAATTGATTAGTTGGTTTGAAAAAAAAACATTTTGGACCATAAATAACAAATTAAATTAAATATTTAGCAATAATGTAAAAAGTAGAACAGTTTGATGTTATACTGGGTTTTTTCCTTTTTTTCCAGTTGGTCAGACCTGTCAATCTGTGGATCACATTTGACTTTTAGGACATTTTGACATAATCCACAGATGAATCAACAGTGAAACATGTAGCGTCGTCAATATAAAGTATAGAAATGAACAAAAACTACTGCCGATGATCACGTTAAATAAAACCAGGCTAATTTTCCCAGAACTGACATTCATCTTAAAGGTCTTATGGCCCTCAAGTCCCCCCACCCCCATCAACCACTTCAGCAGCAGAGCCCCACTTTAGCTCCCCACCTCGTCCTGAAGTGCGTTTCGGAAATGGCAGACAGGCCGGGCATTTCTTCTACACCAGCACACTCGGCTTCATCTCATCCAGGTCCCGTAAAAGCCGCCTAAGTGAAGACTGAGAGTCTCTGCTTGCGGCTTCACCCAAACAGGAAATAAATACTCGAGCCGAACCTCTCAACCCACCAATTTGCCATTAGCACAACGTCGTGCACGCCAGCCGTGGTTTGCTTTAAATCAAAATAGTTCCTCCATCCTACCACATGATCCCTTTTCTGTTCATAATGCAGTGGATTGTGAATGGGACATCTAATTACTCCTTTAATCAATCCCACGATTAATTAGCCCATCAGCTTTTGTGTTGTTAGTATATCACGGCGCATACAGGGAGCCTCCTCCTTCAATATGCAAAAGATTTTTTTTCAGCTAAAAAGTACATTTGAATAACGATGAATTAATTAACAGAATCTAATGAAGATTTAAAGTGGGTGGGATTTCGTGCCACCCTCTTGCTGCCACACATCTTTTTTTTTTTTTTTTTTTTTTTTTTTTTTTTTTGCACCTCACAATAAGTCTCTCTTTTCTATGTGAGATGGAGTTCAGAGCTCGGCTCGCCCCTGATCCTATTGTTGTTCTGAGGGTGCACCCGGTGGCTCACCAAGTCCTGAGGCGAGTCTCCATGTCGGGTGCCACACTGACAGACTTCCCCCGCTCCCCCTTTTTTGCCCCCGGGTTCGCACTCGGATGCCAACGTTTCTGATTTAGAAATTCCACAAAGCTCTTTTCTGTGCACGGAAACAGAATGGGCCACATTATGGCTGAATGCAAAAGCAAAGCTAAGGCGGAACAGCGGAGACAATTAAGAAACCCCCCCCTTCTGCTAAAGACATAATACCCAGATCGAATTAATTTCGAATTTTGTTCTTACAGTCATGGATGCATATTGCAGGCATACAGGCCAGCATTAAGAGGAAATCTCCTCATACAGTGTTTATTTATTTTCTCTTTATGTCTTCAATTGGGGGAAAAAAAGAGCTGCAGCACTCTGTGGGTCTGAACCGATTCCACATTTGCATCCAAAACCACAGTGTTAGTCTTTTCCTTCTTTCTTTCTTCGAATATTTGCATAAGGAAGCCCACCGCCAGATGTTTATTTTTAGGCTACGGTTCAAGGACTTACAGCACTCTCATAACTAAGGGAACGACTTGGAATGGAGCGGCATTTTTGAGGAGGAGAGGGAGTGAAGTGGAGGCAGAATCGTTTGTCGTATCTTTATGCGCGCAGATATATCGGGGCAGATTTAGGCCTTTTGTTTTCCTATAGAGTCTAAAGGAGGAGAGAGCAGGTTGCATATCTGCAGACTGCAGCCCTGACGTGCACAACGCACAAGCAGCCTCTCTGGCAAAAGATGTGTCAGCCCACATAGTCTCACCACACACACACACACACACACACGCGCGTGTACGTACATGTATACGAACTCTCCGAGTGATCAAGGAACAGTAAGAGGAAGAGAAAAGGCTGTTTAAGGATTCTTTTGTAAGGCCATCAGTTCTCCTGTGCTCGGCGTGAACGCATCAATCAAACACTAATGCACACTCACCATAATCTCTGAGCAAGCAATCCCGTAATCCCCAGTGTGGCTCTCCACTTCAGGTGATGCTCCCTGTGCAGCTGTTTTGCTTAACTTGATGGCGTTGCTAATGTGCTCATTACGGTTGTGCTGAGCTGATTATCATCTGATGTAAATGAATGCAGGTTTGTAATGCACTGCAGGTGTTTGTCCCACCACCCAATAATTTTATCTCCTTCCTCTGTCTTTTTTTTTTTTTCTCCACTCGCTCTTTTTCCCATTTCTTCCTGAACGATGATTTTTTTTTTTTCTTCCTTTGTCGAGCATCCGCTTCGTCTCCTCATTTGTCACCTTCACGTTTTTGGTTCCCTCGTTTCCTCTCTGCTGACCGGACCCCTTTTCTCTCGCTCCAGCCCCTCACACAGGTCTGACCACAGCTGAGTACTATCACCAGATGGCTCTGCTGGCGGGCCACCGAAGCCCGTACGCGACCGACCTCCTCCCGTCTGTGGCGTCCACGGCTGGCGCCACCAGTGCTAGCGCCCTGCACATGGAATACCTGCAGGCGATGGACAGTAAGTCTCCACCGATCTCACCCACAAGGGCATTTTCTAATCCGTGATCCAGGATTGTTTAAATAATGACATTTATAAATCAGCCCACCTTAATAGTCACCAAATTAGATGCATTCTACATACAGCCAATATGCATACTCTTATTCTCCCTTCATTTTCATGAATTGTACAGTGTATTTTTACAGTTGGTTTAATAGTTTTTCCTAAGAAATCTGATGTGTCCAATGTCATAATGTAAAGTTTAATCTCTCTACAATGACCACGTTCATTCACTTTTAGGTAACAGCAAAAAAACAAAAAACTAGATTTGCCCCCGTGTGTGTGAAAAGGCACCTACCACATTCTTCCACTCTGAAACTGCACCCGACAGTATTATGTGCATTCTTGCACATTATAGCACGGGCGGCCCCGGTGGGAATTTAACCCCTAAAATACACCTTCGCAATACTCTCACTATATATAGAACAAACCACGTTGAGGATGGACCTGCAACTTTACTTTGACATGATTTAAATGAGCTTTTGTCTCAATGTGTTGGGCTCAGGACTGTGTGCAGAGGACTTATGCTAATGAGTTATTTTAAAGTGTAAATAGGAAATTAAACGCACAGTGAATCTTAGAAAGGTCAGACAGCGTCACCCCGTTCCCTTTGATGAGAATGTATTTAGTCAGGCAGACGCCGCTTTCATGGAAATCCGGGTTGAAGTTCCTCCTGTTCCTCAGAACAAACTAATTAAAACTAGCCAAACTTGTGCGGTATCAGAAAATTAATTGCTATTAAGTGGGAATTGGAATGTCCCACCATTCATCACTGGAGAAATCCTTTCTTCTGTGTCACTTTTTAAGATTAATAGACTGAAACAAAACAATTAGGGCCAAATTTAAGTGGAGATGCGGCGCTCCTCACTTAAAAATCGCCTGTGATCATTGCTGCTAATAACTCATCATGTTGCAACAATGTGTGTTCCAACGCCTGAAAAATTACAGCTTTAAAGCTTTGTTGGCTTTCAGAAAAAAAGGGGAAAAACAAAGAGCGGAGTCTATCAAGAGGCTTTCGCTGATAATCTGGTCTACCATGTCACTGCGGCTATTTTTGTCTATTTCACATCAGTGTAATTATCTTCAGAGAGAGTTGTGCTAATGAAACAATGGGCCTGTCCTGCCTATTTGTGCCTTAATGGGCTATTGTCTACGTTCATGCTGCCTAATTAGTAGCATAGCTCTCATAGATCACTACACCAGTGTCTGCATTTGTGGTCTTTATTAGCTGATTTTAAATGTCCCACTATTTTCTTTTCTACTGGAGATTTTTCTAAAGTAATAGGTTGGCTGTTGGTAACATTTAAGTTCCAGAAAAACAATTTAATTGCATTCATTAATAATATTTCTTCAGGTGTAAATTAAGCAAAAAAAAAAAGTGGGGCATGATTTTATTTTGGAAATGTATTAAAGTACATCAGGTTTTGATCTGTTTTCTGTTGCACAAATACGTGTGTTTTGACATCCAAACGCTCTCGTGAGTCAGTGCCCCTCCCAGGTGGCCCCCCCCCCACCCGGGTGTGTCGGCCAGGGTTCAACCTCAGTTTTTGGAGCCAGCTCTTATATCCGACGACGTCAGTCCGTCTTGCCAGAACCCTCCCTGGCCGTGAGAATTAATGACGCGGCGTGTAACCAGCCATCGCGTCCATAAATCAAGGGGAAATTAGAGGGACAGTCCTGCTATGAGCCAGGACGCTCCTCTCTCTGTCTCCCCGGTTGGCCGATTTATCATTTGGGCCGTGCATTAATAAACACCACTCCCATGAGGCTTTGCAGCGGTAGGACACTGGCCCTGCTCCTCGGCAGTCCCTCACACTCCTAATTCAGCTCAAGTGGAGGCTGTCCCTCACACTCATGTGGATTAGTCCGATTTTGGACATTGGATTTGTCCGAGCCGGGAGAATAAAGGAAGTTTCTTTCTGCAGAATTAAATGAACCGTTTGATGAGACTGAAATGACGAAAAGTCACACATCACACTGCTCGTGGGTTTGTGTAAACTCTCCTGGCCCCAGTGTAAAGGGGCTGTTCTCCATACTGCTCCGTGCTCTAGCTGAAACTCAGGCCTACACACGCCACTGCCGCCACTGAGGCATCCGCACACACACACACACACACACGTTCACATCCACACACTCTGATTACCATGTGAATGGAGCGTTCTGTAATCGCCGAATGTGTCAAACGAGAGACGGAGCATTTACGTTTGGGAGATGGATGGATTGTGGGGGACGTAAATATGGAGGGGGGTTATCGGGGCTGCGTAAGCCGGTTTTGTTTGCCTTTATAAAATAACTCAAAATGTTTTATTTCCAAGTCTTGAGTCACAAAGTCATTGTGTCAGTTCACGCACAAAGCGCGACATCCCCTCAGCGCTTTTTTCCCCTCCTTCCATCTCCCTCTGTTTTTCCTTGTCTTGTTTGTGACATCTACATGTGAAAAGACAACAAAAGTCATGTTTTAATCTCTACCCGTGGCTCATTGTATGTGCAGAGAGAATGCTTGTGCCGTTTCCGCCTTTTACCTTTTCAAACCCCCTTTTAGTATTTCCAGTCAACACTGATTGCATTTGAATAACGAGTCAAATTGGACTTGATTAAATATTACCATACACAGTCAGAGCAGTTCTCCAACATAAAAGGCGTGTTTTCTCATGGATGAAATGCAAGCAGTGCATCAAGTGACAGCTGAACACTCATTCAGATAAGCCTTTTGTCTGATGATTGACAAAAATGTCATCTGTTAGGGTTAGACTAGGTTAGAGTCAGGATGGAGTCAAACACAAAATCCCGTACAAACCGGCAAATTTTTATCATCAGTAACTCACTGATGTTTATTCCACAAGCAGAAGCAGAAGATTCATTTGCAGTTTTACACTTTAACCTTTAACTTTTACACTTGAAGGTCATTGTTTCACCTCGCTCTCTCTCCTCCTCCTCCTCCTCCTCCTGAAGGCTCCCGGTTCCCGAGCCCGCGGCTGCCGTCGCGGCCCAGCAGGAAGCGGCCCCTGCCAATCTCGCCCCTCTCGGAGAACAGCTTCGACCTGCAGACCATGATCCGTAACTCGCCCAACTCGCTCGTCACCATGCTCAACAACTCCCGCTCCAGCTCCTCCACCAGCGGCTCCTACGGGCACCTCTCCGCCGGAGCCATCAGGTAATTAGAAGATGATCCGGCTTAAAAATAACTTGCACTAATCCTCCTCCTAGTCAGACATACAAGAGGACACTTTACTGTAAAGGTTCTAAAATGCTTATTAAGTATCATTATATCCCTTCATTTCTAGGTAAAAATGTTTGACCTTAATGACAGTCAGCCTGTGCCTTTTCAGCTATGAAGGCAAAGGAGGTCCAAGTTGCATTATGGGAATTTTTGGATCCCGTATTTCTGAAGCTTGACTCATAGCAGCATCTAAATATCACTATGTTGCAACCTTTCCTCCTTTAACTTTTGTTCATTTTTCATCCCTCCCTCCAAAAATTACTCAATTAGCCTGTTAAGGTTTTATGAAACCACTGTCTTGTCAGGACTTAGTCCAGGAGCTTTAATTGTCTTTTACTTTCAAGCTGTTCGTCAGGGACTTATATGTGCCAATAACACATCAACTAGTGGGATCTCCCTGCGGGACTGATGTTGTAGATAATTTTCTGATCTTAATGATTTGTGGGCGTCTTTGAAGTAAAATACCCACATCCCGCCATAATATCACTAAGACACAATTGTTAAATTAAGTCCTGTTGGGAAAAAGGAGCAAAGAAAGTGTGTGATATGGTGAATAAGTGTGTGTGTGTATCGTCCGTGTCAAACCCCAATGTGGGTGACGATCTCCCAGCCAGCCAGTCAGCCTGCCTCCCCCGGCGGCTCGTGTCAGTCATGCAGTACACCTCGTGGAAACATCGCATACATCACGCCCCCGGTACCAGAGGCGATAAAAGGGAAGCAGAAGAAAAGAAGAGAAGGGAAAAGGAAAGATCCACGGTCCCACCCACAGCCATTGATCAGCGATCTGTAAGAAGAGCCTGATCAATCACGCGGCGCACTCCGACACCGTCGTGGTGACAGGGCCCAAATAGCCGGAGCCAACAGACTGATGAGTGATATGACAAGCAGATGGGCCCCCGAATGTGTCTTGGCCCATTGATTTCCAGTGGGCTGGTAATAAGGTCAGCAGACATATGGGTCACAGCGAGAGCTCGGGATGAATGGAGGCCACTCGCTGCCGTGGAGCCACACAGATCTGCGTTTATTCCGTGGTTCACCTGTGGTTTTGCACGTCCCCGAGGAGCTTTGTGGCTTCTGGGATTTGGTTTAGGATTAAAAAAACATTAGCTCAGTTTGAGGGTAAATGCACTGATGAAACAACTGGGCTGCACGAACATCTTGCGTCCTTATTTACCAGGCCTTTACGTCACACTCCGGATTGTTTATCTCCTCTATCATTTGCCCACTGGAAGAATGACATACTGTCTTACACAGACCACATGATAATTCACTGCGTGTTAACAAGCTGAACATTCATTGGCAGGGATTTTGCCGGCAGCCTCGTGGTTCCAGCATTACCACACCAGCTCCTGTCAGATTGTCCTCAGGGATGAGGAGCTATCCAGAACAATCCATTTGTTCACTCTCTTTCCCCTTGTTTGCCTCGGCGCCTTTGTAACTGATGCTTTATCGAAGTCGTACTTTGGAGTATTTTATCCAATACGCCCGGTTTGTCTTTCCCTCTTCCTGCTCTCTCCAGCCCCGCTTTGAGCTTCGCCTATCCTCCAACTCCAGTGGCTTTGCACGTGCACCAGCAGCTGATTGGCCGTCAACCAGGCATTGTGGGCTCCGCCTTTGGCCACAGTCCCCCGCTCATTCACCCGACGCCGGCCTTTGCCACCCAGAGGCCCGTGCCTGGCATCCCTCCCTCGGGACTCAGTGCCAGCGAGCGCTCAGCCGTCTCCAACGACTCCTCACAGGTGAGAGCGGCGGCAGGCGGCCCGTGCGATTCATCATCACAGGTAATAGATAGCAGCGTCACATGCCAGCCACATCTTGGCGAAACGCTGCGAGCTAACATGGTACAGGCAGGACCCCCCCTTCACATGCTGGTCTCCTGGGAGTTTCCTCCTACTTGTGGTGTGTCTTGTTTTTAGACTGCCAAGCAGGGCCCAGAACGCGCCTGCAGCAAACAACAAGGGGCTTGTTAGCATAGAATCCCACTGCTGACTCCATTAATCACTAGAGAGAGAACAAGGATATAGAGAGGGAATATTGACATGGATGGATGGATCCAAAGGGGCTTTTTCCTTCCTTACTCAACCCTTACTGTATGTGCAGACCCACATTTGAAGTAAATATTCAGTCTTTATTACCAGTCCTCCCTGCTGTTTCCCATCGCTTGAATTTTGTGTTATCAGGAATGAGGCCTTATTCAAATTGGCCACACCTAAATTGCCTTTTCCTCCTCCTGAATAAACAGAATATTGCTTTGGGGCCGCAGCTGAATCTCATATCTCTCAGCAAAGATAGAGGAGCAAATGTGTTGCAGGGACCGACAGGATCACTACAAGTGTCCTATGAAAAACTATCAACATTATGGGAGGGAATGTTTCCAGAAACAGCAGAAAAACCAACAACTTGTTTTCTCAAGATTAAAATCGATTTGTTAATTCTTTTATTTTGGCGGGCTTGGTATGGAACAAGAATTCCCCCAAGGGTGAATTTAAGCCAAGGCCGTAGCCGGGTCATCTGTCGACTCAGCGAATGGTTCACTGAATTGGTTCGTGAGTTTGTTTTAACTGCCGTGATTAGGGCAGCTAATGTGATACACTGAATTGGATAGTTTGTCATTAGCACAAGCTCTTGCCTTGGAACGGAGGATATGGAGTCATTACGGTTCAACAACTATCGTTGTTTTTCTTTGGTTGATTATGGAAATGATTGGTTGACTAATAAGCCTCACTTGCATATTTAATAACTGTAGAGGGAATAAAAAAAAAGGAATTATTGGGAAATAAAAAAAATTAAATTACACCATCACTGGAAGCTGAAAATGAGGAACTGAAAGGTGTAAGTTGTTAAGTATTTCCTGTTTCTAGCCCAAACCAACGAGTGAATCCGCTGTGAGCAGCACAGGAGACCCGATGCACCACAAACGCTCCAAAATGAAGCCAGAGGAAGCGTTACCGAGCCCAGGCGCCGTAAGTGTGCAGGTGAGCAACCGGTATTCGCGTGTACTGAAGATGAAATGAAGTTGACATGAAATAAAGTATTTTCAGTGACCGGCTCCAGAGCCCATCTTTGGTAAACTGACGAATAATATCACACTGCATGTTTTTTATTTTCCTACTAGAATAAGAAGCACATACAAGAGCTGGTCACCCGCCAATAGACGACCTTTCCAGACGCAGTGTGTCTGTGTTTACCTGCATTTGCACTTTGTTGGCGCTGGTTTCCCACCCTGCTCTTATCAGTTTCCGAAGTGGGACAACCCATTGATCTTTGGGACCCTAAGAGGAAATTGTTTTTGCTTCTGTGTAATCAAAGTTTTAAGTGGCTGAGAAGAACAAGGAGAAATGTGATAATTGCAAATGTTTGTCGCATCTGCAGGAAAAAAACCTCGTTATAGTCGATATTCAGGCTGAGGTGGAGGTGTGTGGTGGAGGCTGCACGCTCTCCCGGATTAGCCCACACCAGCTCCCTGCTCCACTCAGCCACCTAACTGTGACAGTGAAATATGTCTGGGCTAATAGAGCAACCTACAGCAGGAAGAGGGGGTTAGATTCCCCGTATAACCAGTGCCAAACACAGAGCGGGGCTTTCAGCGCCGCATTTCCGCTCTCCCAGGCGTCCAAACAAGGCCAGATTCACAGGGCCACTGGGGGTCAGACCTGTAACCAAATCATTTTTGGCTCCACCTTTCATTTGAAACACCGGGGTGGTAAAAAGGAAGTTGCGTGCACTGCAGTACTGCATTCTGTACTGAACCTTGTTTCCCGTCTTCAGGATCATCCGGATGGGATGACACTAGTGAAGGAAGAAGGGGACAAGGATGAAAACAAGCAGGAGCCAGAAGTAGTTTACGAGACAAACTGTCACTGGGAGAACTGTTGCCGCGAGTTTGACACACAAGAGCAACTAGTACAAGTGAGTAGCACACACTCTCACACACACACACACACACACACACACACAAAAACACACACGTTCACAGTAGTGTTACATTCAAGAACTGTGGTACAAGCTGTGTAATTTCAAGTCCAACTTCAACAGAAAAACCTGTGATTCTCTGTGCAAAGCTGCACCAGGCATTTAATCCTGAAATTCCCAGTGTTGGCACGTCAGTAAACCGTGCACAGGATGTTTATCCCAACGCTTTAAACCATTTAGAAAAACTGACGAGAGAGGCAAAGCATTTCATTTTGTTGAGTCTGGTTACTCTGTTCCACGCTTGCTGTTCTTTAGCAGAAGGCCGGTGATTCACCCTTCAGCTGCGATTCCTCACTTCCCGTGCACAAACGTGGTGACTAACCGAGCCTAGTTACGTGTGTTCGTAGCTGTAGGACTGTGTGAACTCCATCTGAAAAAGCCTCACATATACCAAAACTGTAATTTCGTTTGGTTTGTGTGCTGCAGAACTTTTCGTAGTTGCAGTTGTGCAGTTGTGGCTAATGCCTCCTATCAGGCCACAACCCCTGCCTGTGTGTTTGTGCAGTGAAGTCCGAGCTGCGGGTGTAGACCGATACTGCCGCCGCCGGATTCCTGATTGGATCCAGGGATGGTGGTAATGAGCTCAAAAGTTGGAGAGCACATCTCACAGCTGAACGCCGCTAAATGATTTGGCGGGTTAAGCCTCCCAGAGTCGGGATGTGAGCTTTGTGTACTACACTGGACCAGCCCTCCACCGGTCCGTTATCAGAACCCTCACACAGCCCGCGAGATGGATGGCTCTCATCGCGCCGCGCCCGAGGGTTCACTGTTAAGCTAAATATTAATGACATTATAGCCGTGTCGCCCCCGTCTACGGCTACTTACTGCGGCGCTATTAGCTCTGCTGCTCTCTCGCTCTCTCTCTCTCTCGCGCCTGTGAACCGCGCGCCCGTCACCCGGCAGAGACTGAAGTTGGTGGAGATGTGGTGAAAATGCGCCAACGTGATGCACGCACACACACACACGCACACATGCACGCACACGCACGTGACACACACATCACGGCACATCTGATAGAAAGATTCTCTGCTCTTCACAGCTGTCTATTTGCCGCCTTGACATTGCAATCCTCAGCTGCGGTGGTAACCCCTATCTATAATTGATATCCTCACCGCGGAATGGGCTGCCTCCCGTGTTTGAAGGGCTCAGCTCTAAGGTTGAGGAGCTTGACAACTTCTTGGCCCTGTTTTAGGGAGCGGGATGACTTAAGGTGGTGGGAAAGGAGAGGAGCGAACGCTTGCTCACATCCCCCGTCTACTGTACTCACACCAGGTGGCCATCTGAGCAAAGCGTCATCCTCCGGTTCCTCCACATGTGCAATCCAGCCGAACATTGCCGAGCTGCACCTCGTATCAGATATCTGCGTAGGCAGACACCAACAAAATCCTTGTTGGTTTTCCATTTCTGCATCTTGGAATTGTTTTTTTTTTTCCCCCTTAGCATTTGACTTTCTGATATTGCATTTTATTTTGTCATTTTCTATGCGCGTGCAGCTGTGACGAGAGATGCCAATAAAAGTCCTCGCCTAAAGAATCCCTGCCCTCTAATTCAGCAGAGCGGACGAGAAAATGCTCTTATCTCTCCGCGCCCTCCCCACCCCCCCTCAGTAATAGGATAAGTACAGTATTTGGACCACAGTGGCTCTCCTCACACACAGGGAGGTGTTTGGGGCTGGCGGGGGGGGGGGATTTCCATATAACCAAACAATGGCGCGTCCCTCCCCCCTGTACTTGTCTTCTGAAATGGCAAAACACTAGTTTCTCCTTGTTTGTAACTTATTCAACCGCTTGCCTTTGCACATAGATTCATATTTGTGTTTAAGCAGTTGACGATCTACGTCACGAAATGTCTTGTTGAAGCACAAAACGTGTCAGCCACACTGATTTAAATATCCGCCGTTTCTTTGTGGTTGGCCTAATTTCAGAATGAAGCCCTCACACCGCCCTCACCGCTCTCCACCTTGTTCAAAAGCACTCCTGCCGTGCTCTTGATGCATATTTTTACACTCTCAAACATGTTCTCGCCGTGACGTGCCACGGCGTCCCTTTATCACCCGCGTTTAAGCGCTCTCGGTGCAGTTGATAAGATAAACATCAGATCTGTGCAATTTAGCTCACTTATCTGGCCTACCCAGTCAGCAAAAGCGAGGCGGGTGTCAATTCTAGTTTGCCGTATTTATTTCGTTTCTTACATTCCAACTCTCTATACCTCTCCATCTCCATCTCCCATCTCCACTTAGCTCTGCATTCTTTCACTTGCCCATTTTTGGGCAAAAACCTCTCCCTCCATTTTTTTCTCTTTCATTTTCTCCCCCTCCCCCCTTTCTCCTTGGAGGGACTACTTTTACAGATAAGGCCTGGTGGCTTCTTTAATGTCTCTCTTGAAGTGTTTCTTCTTTTTTTTTTTGGGTTTGTCGCCAAAGATGCCAGCCTCCCATTCCCATCATTTTCTTAATATGGCCCTGCTCTACAATCTTTTATTATTTTCTCATTGATCTAGAACTAATCTATGCAGGAGCTGTGCATTTTCAATGCAACTTAATGACGAAGAGTTTAGAGGTAAACTGCAAATCATTTTAAAAATAAAAGTCACTGGATATGGGGCATATATGTGGCTACGCAGGAAGTCTTTGGTTCTCTTGTTGGTTACACACTTCAGTGGCAGGACTTGAGAGGACAGAACTTAAATTCCCATCATCAGCCTCACGAGTGTGATGGGGTTGGTGGTCTGTGTGTGTGTGTTCCCACAGCTCATCAGGACCGTTCCTACCCTCCACAGTCCTCCACTCCACGTTTCAGGTCATCTACATAGGTGGCGCTGTGATGTCCTTGTTCTTCGATGGGAAGCCGGCTTGTTAAGGCGGCTGCTGTGCACCTCCCTGGTGTTAAAGCGAGATAAATGTGGGCGCAGTCTGAAGGCAGCCCCCCTCTCTGGCTGCTGGCACAGGCCTTTAATTGGTAAAATGCAGATTTTTTTTGATCAGGAGAAGGATTAGGCCCCTTATCTGTCTGGAGTATCTTACTCTAAGATGAAAAGACTGCTGAATTACACATGCCAATTCCAGCTCCCTGCCCCCTGCTCGCTCGCTCGCTCGCTACTCGCTCGCTCTCATCCTCCCTCCTTCTCTCGCTTACTCAATCTTTCCCCCCTTTTCGCTCCCTCCCTCACTTTGCCTTGTTCATGCTGTTTTTTCCTCTCTTTACACAAAGCACTTCAGCAACTGACATCACAAAAGAGCATATGATTTATTAGGTGGTGTTTGATAAAGCTAAATGGTGTTGCGGGTCCCACAGCTTAGTGAAATTGCCTTGTAAACAGGCCCTCTTTTCATGCACGCTTGCATTCTAATGCATGAGGCCTGTGTCCCAGAGAGAGTTTGATAAGGAGACATGGAGATGGATACTGAAGTAGGCAAATGCTGAGAAATAGCAGGGAAACAGATAGGCTTCTGTGTATTACGGTAATCCATGTAGGGGTGCGTGGATCCGACGGAAAATCATTGGAATCAGTGGCTTGTATTTTTCAGAAAACCACATAAAATTGTTTGTGTGCCGCCGTCGGTTTATTTTTATAGGTGTTTTTGCCATGCACCTAAGCAGCAGGGGTCTGCACCTGTGTTTGTGTGTGTGTGTGTGTGTGTGTGTGCTCCTTTCATACGTCACAGACGGCTTCCGTGTCCCCTGTGTCCGTATCCCTGGCGCTCCCTGTCGTGCGACTCCCTCCTAAATCCATCTTGGTGGCGTTTTTACAGTTGTTGGCCGATAAGCTGGCAGCGGGAAGATGAATAACCTGCCGCGCCGCCGCTATCAGCACCTGTTTGTCGATTTAGCCGGCCAACGGGGCCTGTCTGCTCAGCATGGAGATTATTGATTCAATAAGAATTGCCATTAGATCATGCCATTAGGTTTCTCGGCGGCCTCTCTGTCCCCCTCTCTGTCAGCTCAGAGGCTCATGCATCACACCCGTCAGCGACCTCCTTCATTTGTACAAACAGGGTGTGAGTGTGTATCCGTCTGTGTGTGAGCGCGAGCGTGCACTCCTGTCGTACTCGCCACCGGCGTGATCCAGCGCCACGACGCTCTCCCCATCACTCTCAGCCGGGGGATATTGAACGCTGCTCACAACAGACCGATCTCTTGCCACAGTGATTCCCTCACAGAGAGGAAGAAAAGGAGAAGACAAGCCGGGTTTTCTGAGGCTCTGACCGAGGTGGGGAGGAGATCAATCTTGGGGAAACTTCACTAACGTCTGTGGCCGTCCAGTCCCCAATCATTTTCCCTGAAATTAGTCTTGTTTTGTCACTTTAAAATTAAAAAAATGTCAAGTTAGAATAATGGAGGTCTGTTTGCAGATATATTAGTGTCGATTTTTACTCTTTGCTTTGGCTGTCGTACCCGGCCGTTACTGTGCTGACTCATTTGTCGATACACCTCCTTGCCCGTGAAGTCAGCGCGGTGGTTTTATGGAGACTCGCAGACACTTGGGGTCAAAATGTCCAGCAGAAAGACTTGAAGTATTGCCGTTTCTTTCTCTATTGTTATGTAGGGTCGTGGTCTGACCAGTGAGCAGAGCACTACAAAGGTGCAAAGATGCTATTGTCGCGTCTGGAGGGGAACTGACCTTGAATACTTCATTTGCTTTGGTCCTCTGTGTTTTATAGCTCGACAATCTTGCAAGTAAGCATTGCTTTCCCAGTAATTTAAGTCTCTATTTATTCCCTTCCTTTTCTCCTGTTGCCATCCGTCCGTCTTCATTGGCCCTTTGGAAAAAAAAAAAGACTCTTCTTTGCCGCTCAGGAATGTAATAATACCAGTTTCTTTTGGTCAGGATATTGTGTCTGTCTCCCTGGGTTTAAAATTGCTCCCCAAAACTCCCTTCAGAGGCCACCACACAGTGTTGTCAATGAGAGCGAGCCAGAGGTTGACTTCATCCTTTGCCTGCAAGACACTGAAAAAAGGGGATGATGGGGAAATGGAGGAAGACGCCAGTGGAAGGTGCTGCTCGCAGATATAACGTGGCTGGAGTTGTAAAACCTTGCCTGAACTTTTGATTTCTCGCCCTTTTCTCCTCACTTCCCTCCCACCTTTCCTTCCTCCTAAGTCCTAAGTCTCAGATTGGAAGTTGCCACGGCAGCACAACTGTCAGGACTTGTCATGGGGTGGCGGCATAGGCCCAAGTGATGCAAGTGACAGGGTTTTATTTGAAAATCCTGTTCAGATCGGACACCGAGACTCTCAAGTCTGCCTTTTTTTTTTTTTTGCCAGCCTTTGTGCACATTTCAACAGAGAGAGAGAAAGAGAAAGTCATGGCAGTGAGGAAGGCAGGAAGGAGTGAAGAGAAATGCAATGGAAGAAATTAAAACGAGAAAGTGCCACATGAAAAGAAATGAAAAACAGGAAAGGAAATTATATTTGCCTCTTATGCTGCACAGCAATAATTCCCTCAAGCTAGTCCACAAATCGGTTCCAAACCAAAGATATTGCACTTCTCCATTACTCCATTGTCATGTACAGACACAACAAAAGCTGCTCCGCTTTAAGTTCTTTCATGTTTTTCTTCCAGCACATCAACAATGACCACATCCATGGGGAGAAGAAGGAGTTCGTGTGTCGGTGGGAGGAATGCTCCAGAGAGCAGAAGCCCTTCAAGGCACAATACATGCTGGTGGTCCACATGCGCAGACACACTGGGGAAAAGCCGCATAAGTGCACAGTAAGAGTCGTCCCATGCGCTCCGTTGACTTATTTGCAGATGCTAATACAAGACCTGGGCTGAATGAGTGGAATCCCGCTCTCTCTTTCTACAGTTTGAAGGCTGTACCAAGGCCTACTCCCGCCTGGAGAACCTTAAGACTCACTTACGTTCCCACACTGGAGAGAAACCTTACGTGTGCGAGCACGAAGGCTGCAACAAGGCCTTCTCAAACGCCTCGGATCGAGCAAAACATCAGAATCGCACGCACTCAAATGAGGTACTAACAGTTTAGGCGCCTTTGACTTTACTGCTAAAATATAGTGTTTACAAGTCATAGCCACGCATCATCTCTCTCTCTCCTTCTCATTTTCAGAAACCGTATGTGTGTAAAATCCCAGGCTGCACCAAACGCTACACAGACCCCAGCTCCTTACGCAAGCACGTGAAGACGGTGCATGGGCCAGAGGCGCACGTCACCAAGAAACAGCGCGGAGATTACCCACGTCCTCCGCCCCAGCCCCGGGAACCTGGGGGCAACAGCCAGGGCCGATCGCCAGGGCAACTTCCCCTGGGCGGGTACGGGGACCAAAGGGAGTACAACCATGCTACCTCAAAACAAGACGAATGTCTGCAGGTCAAGTCCATCAAGACAGAGAAGCCTATGGTGAGACTTAACTTCAGGTTTCATATCGTGTTCGCTCAGCTCACACCTTTGAGAGTATTTGTGAATGCAGAGTGAACTGGGACATGCACGTTTAACACTAAAGTCTTCTAATGAGTCAATGTTTTCTTCTGTCCAATGCTTCGGCAAATTGCTCCTTTCTTTACTAAGGACAGTGGGTAATCAGGTGAGATGGGAGCACCTCCACGTTGCATTTGTAATATTTTTCCAAATTATTTGTTTCTATTTTTGCTCTTCTTTTTATTGTCTGTTGGACGTTTTCATCCTATCACAACTGCTCGCGACTTTCACCCAAAACATGAAAGATTTGTCTTTTTTCTTTGTAGAATTCACTCATCCTTGACATTCATAAAATTTTTATTTGTCTCACTTCATTGAACAGCACTTTGATATTTAGCAAAAGAAGGAAATACATTTTCTGTCAAAGAGACCATGAGTCCACTGGACAGCTAAATGACTTTAATAGTTTCCAAACACTGTTAATCCTTGATGCTAAAGTTATTCCATTATTCCTCAATGCAAAATAATTCTTAAAATTCAGTAAGCAACATAATGAGACACTAGCTGGTCTCACAAGAGGCCGTTTCCCTGTTTGCCCTTCCTCTGATTGGATCACATGGGCGAGTATTACTGTTTTGCCAAAAAAACTCTATAAAAAAAGAATAGTGCTCCCAGCAAAAATTAGGGGACACATTAATAATATTTGATAATGGTGAGTAACTATTGCTGTTTACCATTACAGGGAGTGCATCCATCAAAGCACCACATTTGGTCATTGTTTGTCGCATACACATCTGTATATACTATTGTATTTGCTGAAATAAAATTGATGATAATTTGTTTTTATTTCTTTTCCCTCCTCTCTTTTTGCCCAACCTTCTGTCCCTATTTGTCTTTCTGTCTGGACTTTATTAGACGTCTCAGCCAAGCCCTGGCGGTCAGTCTACATGCAGCAGTGACCAGTCCCCCATCAGCACCTATCCCAGCAGTGGAGTCCAGCTTGCTGTGAGCGCCGGACGCTCGCCAGGGGAGGGGCTGGAGGAGGATGAGGAGAAAGAAGAAAATGAAGAGGAGGTGGAGGAGGAGTGTGAGGGGGAGCCAGCCCCAATCATGGATTCCACAGTCTCCACGGCAACCGCGGCCATGCTGACCCTGCAGGCGAGGCGAAGTGTTGGCCGCCCCTTGCGCTGGATGGAGCACGTCAAGATGGAAAGGCTGAAGCAGGTGAATGGAGCGCTGCCCAGGCTGGGGCCCCTGTCCCCTACACCGCCCCCCAAGGCTTCCACACTACCTACCATCCTGGGGAAGGGTGAGACTTTCTTAAACTTTTTCTGCTTTCATTTGTTTGAATTTAGGTCCAAATGGGCATGGGAACATTTTTACAGTTGCTCCTAAAAATATTTTGCACACAGCCTAATCAAATTCCGTATGTGGCCTTACATTCACACATACTGTACAAACCTCTTGGTTGGTATGAGAGTCAAAAAAGCACCTGTTCCCAGTATTCACACATCACCACAAATGTGTGTACAAATCGCACTTGAATCTCCCTGAGCGATAAAATATCCCAAATTCCATCTTTCCTATTTTGGCTGAAGAATTTACTGTTCTGCTGTAAAATGGTGTCAAACCCATATCGAGCTGTATATCATATCTGTAAGCACAGCATATAACAGTGTTTCATGGCCAATTGCTGCCAGTTGTCTGCGGTAACATCTGTTTGAAACATCTCTCCACACATACACTTATTTGGCTGTAATCACCCTTTCAGCATATTCGTCCCTTGTTCTCTCTCTCTTCCAAACTCCCCTCATTCCTTTTCTCTGTCTGTGTCTTCCCAGGATCCTGTTTGGGCAGGCAGTGGGGGGTGCCCGCTCCTCAGCCACCTGCTCACGCTGAGCTGGGCAGCACAGAGCTGACTGTGCTCAATTTGCTCAGAGACAGGCGCGACAGCAGCGGTAGTGCCGCCAGTTCAGCCTATCTGAGCAGCAGCCGACGCTCCTCGGGCATCTCCCCGTGCTTCTCCAGCCGACGCTCCAGCCAGGCTTCCCAGAATGAGGGAACAATGGCAGCCGCCCACCACCACCGCCGCCTCCACAACCTCAGCTCCACGGACTCTTATGACCCCATCTCCACGGATGCCTCCCGCCGGTCCAGTGAGGCTAGCCAGCATGGAGGTGGGGCCGGAGGAGGGGGTGGATGGATGCTCTCAGGTGGGGGCTGTGGAGGTGCAGGAGGAGTAGGCACAGGAGGAGGGTCACAGGGAATGCTCAATCTAACCCCAGCACAGCACTACCACCTTAAAGCCAAGTATGCAGCAGCAACTGGTGGCCCGCCTCCAACACCTCTACCCAACATGGAGCGCATGAGCTTGAAGACACGCATGGCCATGATGGACGAGGGTGCTAGTGACCACTGTTTGCCTCCTTTAGTCAGGCCGCATCACTGCAGTGATGCCATCAACGGGTACGCAAATGGGCACATGGGACATGCTATTAGCAGGAGGAGGGTCCTCTACCCTGGTGAGGGAGCACTGAATGGAAATCGGAGGGCCAGTGACCCAGTGCGGACGCAAGCCCCTGACATTTGCAGTCTGCCTGTGGTGCAACGCTTCAGCAGCCTTAACAACCTCCACCCTCTTCCGCCTCTGTCTCACCATTCGTCACCTGAAATTCACAACTTTAGCCTGCAGAACTACACGCGCTCCGAAGGAAACCTGCAGAGACGCCTGCAGCACTCATCGTACACTCCCAGCATCACAGAACATGCAGCCTTAGAAGCCCTGGCCATGGAGGATGATGGGGATGCTGGTCTTCTTCTTGGGGATGAGGACATGCTGCCAGATGACCTGGTCCAGTATCTCCACTGCCAGGTTCAGGAGGATGGTGGCTCCTACATGCACAGTGAGGACCAAATAGCTTCCAGCCAAAGGGACAGTTCCCAAGCATCTATGGAGGAAATGGAACGGATCCAGACATCAGGATTGAATATGAACTTCCTTGGATCCAACGGTCTCCAGCAGCAGCAGACTGCAGAGAGGAAGAGCCCCAGTAAGCTTCCCATCCAGTGGAATGAAGTCAGCTCCGGCAGTGCAGACAGGTCTCCTCAGAGGGAACAAAGCCACCAAACACTATGTGGAAGATGGATAGGCACAGAACATGGACCTGTATCTGGACCTTTTGGCAGATTTGGAAACATGGTGGTTCAGCAGCAAGCATCCCTAGATTTACAGAATATCAGTGTTAATCAGCCTCAAAGTGTTTTCTGTGGCAACCCTGGGGTGAAGCTAGAGACATCGGATAACTCCTGCATGGAGATGAGAGGCACTGGTCCCAGTTCTAACACCTTCGGCACGTCTAACTTCTCACAGATTCCTGATGGGCCTTTTCCGCAGGGCTTTAAACAACAGCAGGTCGCCAATGGACCTCAGAAACAAAGCCATTACCAGTCGAATCACAACAGCTCTTGCCAGGTTGGGAACCACCTAATCCCCAGCAGAGCATCCATCGACAACCTCCCCAGCCTTTCCCAGGAAACTGCTCCTCATCACAATCGGCAGGTCCTTGCCCCTTGCCCACCAATCAGCGGCTACAGGAACTCAGTCAGGACCCAGCAGTACCACAATCCAAAGAGTGCTGGGGAAATCCAGACTAGTTTCGGCCAGCAGAAACCACTACAAAGAAATGGGGACCACTGTTCTCTTGCACATCAGGTGTCTGGCCTGAAGCTGGAGGCGCCAGACCAGGGATACTTAGAGCAGGACTTTGGCGACTGCCTGTCTTACGAACTAGCGGATCGTAAGGCCTCATCATACCCTGTCCGGGAGGACCAGTGCTTGCTTGACTCCATGGTGCAGTCTGAGGGAAGGGCTGGCAGTCACAGCGGGAACTCCGTTGCTCTTCTGTCCCCTGGTACAGACCTGGTAACCAGCACAGTGGAGGGCAATGTGCCTGGTGTATTAGATGAGGCAGTAAGCCTGGACTTTGGCACCATGCTGGAAGATGGCTACGACCAGGGTAGCCTGGTCTCGGGGGTGTTGAGTCCCTCCATCTTTCACGGTTTGTCCAGGACCTCATCGCGCCTGACAACTCCTCGAGCCTCTGCAAGCTTCCACAGTGTGGCCCCGGGCCTAAACAACATGGCCATCGGAGACATGAGCTCTCTCCTTACCACGCTTGCTGAGGAGAGCAAATATCTGGCCATCATGCAGTAGCTGCTCTCTCCCTCTCCCTCTCTCCCTCTCTCTCTGCTTTCTCCTCCCTTAGGAAAAATGGGAAAAAAAAGAAAAAGGAAAAAAAACTCTGGTGTATGTGAAGATTAAGATAAAAGCGGCAATTATGAGAATTATTATGTACTTAAGTGTGCTGGCAGTTGCCAAACCCAGTTATTTTGTAAAAATGTCATCTCGCACAGAAATGGGATGTGTCAAAATTATGTATAGATAAATAGTTATATTCCTTTTCTGGAATGAAGGCTATTTTTGGAAGCCCTTCCCTTTGTATAACTATGTTAACGTGAGCAAAAGCTCACTTCTTTCAAACAGTATTCTCCGTATTGTTACTGTTGGTAAAAATGCATGCATTCAAAGTTAAACATTGAACACTGTCTATATAAATACATAGACTAGATAATCTGTCAAGCATCTACCGTTCTGGTCCAGCAGGACGCTAAATTCACTCTGGTGCCAGCAGGTGAGACACGGGGCATAAATTTAACAGGCCCTGATGATAAACTTTATATATCATAGGTTTTAATAAGTGATATATTTACATTTGTTGTCATTTTGTTTGTATGTTACTTTTGTGAATCTGTAAATGTTACAGTGCTTCTACCAATTTTTCCAAGTGGTGTTTGTTGTCAAGATGGTATCGAGTCAAGTCAATTGGACAACACATCCAAGTCTTCAGAGCGCCATAGGTAGTCGTCTATTTGATATCTAAATGGCTTGATTTAGTTAGTCCTGTAAGGTACTCACAAATGTATATAAGTGTTTATATATTCCGTCTGTGATCAGCGGACGTTCGACGTTACATTGCACGGTTGGACATTTTCGTCATAATGATCAAAGGTCCCATTTGGTGCTTTCTGTATGCATCCACGGATTGATAAGAGTACGTTACGGTTTTAGTCTCTTTGCGGCCAGCATTGGTCCCCACCGACACGCATTTCCTCTCTTGATGATAAGTGCTGTAAAGTGATGTTTTGTTTTATAGGAAATCATCCATAATCTTTTCTCCAAAGCTCTTTTATTCGGAATGTGTACTGCCATCAAGTATTGCAGTGACTTCGTCAACAGTGTTAGTGTTGCCTTGCAGTCTTATTCGACTGCACACAGAATATTGAGCAGTTTTTATTCAGTGTCAGAGCAATGAGGTACAATTTATTTTCTTGTTTCTTGTTCTTTGGTACTTTTGTCATTTTTGTAAGTGTGTGTTGATTGTGACTTTTCTTTTTCTTCAAAGAAGTAGAAACCATTTCCTCTGACAGAAGGAAATTACAATGAGATATGTGCCTTATATGTATCTGCCTGTCGGTAAAGAGAAAGATCACTGCCAATCTTCCATTGTGAATTATAAAACAAAATAAAAATTAAACATGTAAAATGTCCTGTGTGACCTGAAAAATATAAAATGACAGAACATTTATATAACAAAAGTCTGAATATTAGAAAAGTTAAGGTTTGCAAAACGCATTCTACTTTTCTTTGATTTTGTTTTTTTTAACGTTCACATGTATTGTGCGTTTATATTGTGTACATACAATGCTCTTTCTGTACGTTTAGCAGAGGAAACGGAGAGTATTCTGGGGCCAATAAAGAATTCACTTTAAAAGCAGGGATTCCTTGGCCCTGGGTAGAGGCCAGACAGATCTGGCTCAGAGCAGAGAATCAAGTGCCCAGCACTACCCCTCTGCCAGAAGAGCCACTTTGCTCTTTTATAACTGACTACAAATGTTTGTATGGTTTTAATAAAAAAATGGAAATCATATTTTAAGTCTCTTTCCTTTTTATGCACTATGAAACATTGATTTGAATTGTCTTTATGGTGACAACAACCGAAGAGGTTGTTGTCACCGTAAATATAAACCAAGCTTCCATAATTAAGTATGTTTTAATAGCCATGTCACAAAAGGTACACAGATTTAGAAACTATAGAATTAATAAAAGTTTTAAGATCAGCCACTGGAACGTCAGTCGTGAGAATAGTGAGTGCTTCTGATGCCCTCTTCTGACCGTTCCAGGGAACTGCACCGTCAAACACTTTTTGTGAACTTTATCCTCATGAATTTGATGCCACGGTTACATATTCAGATTAAAAGCAGCATTGACCTTGTCTCCCTTCAGAGATTAAAGGCAGAAGGTGTTAGCATGCCTGCTCGTTCACCAGAGGGTATTCCACTACAGCCCCTACGCCTCAGACCCCTTAAAGCTGAGAGCCCATCAGCTCATATCACAAGTCCGTTAAATGCACTTTGACAATGCACAGACAGATCTTGCATCATTCCCCAACTTTCTACATGGAGTAAAAATGGGAATCTTTTCTTAGCGATTCTCCCATTATGTTTTTTTAGAAGCTCAACACAAGTGCAATCAGGCGACGGAAATGATGGGTACAGTTACTTTCCTCTGCAGAAAAGCACCATGAGAGCTCGGGAAATGGTTCAACCGCACACAAAATAGACCATTTTTACTTCTGAGGGTCTGAAGCTGCCGCTGTCTCGCTTGTAAACAATTTTCCCCCCCAATTTCTACCATTCCCCTGCCATCTTCAGAGCAAATAAATTGCAGCTGAAAGATTTTACGGTAAGTCAAACGCCATTTTTAGACACATGGCACGTAGTTTTGAAATCTGTTACATTTTATGACTTCGTATCAAAGACATTTGAAATAACTGAGCTATTGATGTACAGTACACTGTCATGTCCATAATTCCATGATTCTACATTAGGGATTAAATGATGAAAAAGGGTTGGTATACAATAGGAAACATTTTATTACTAAAAAGTTGTCTTATACTGAAGGTGCTCTTTCAGCAGCGTTTCCACAACTATTCTTTATTGAAATCACAAGATTGTTTTTACCACTTAATGGGGGAAAAAAAAAAAAAAAATCATACATTAAACGACAGTAACTATGGACTATGTACAACAACAGGGAAAGAGTCACAGGTGTGGCTTCAATATGCCAGCACTGTTTGTTGTTTCAACATATCAGGCTCGTACAGGAGGCACTTGAATGTGAGAGCCTTAGGAGCCAGAGCACTGGACAGGGACGAAGGTAAAAACCATGGCAATGCCTAGCAAAAGCAATCAGTGACGGAAAATGTAAAGAGAAAAATAAAACTTGTTCAATGGGTACATAATATGCATCTATTTCCTCAGCTCAGACACGGTGGGGGTGGGGTTGGTTGGGGGCTGTCACATGTGGGACACTGATGCACATACAGAGCTTTTACACAGGCCTGCACCACAGAAATCTAGAGCACAAAGGGTGCACATTCAAAAGCATGCATCGCCCCACAATGAGCAATGTGGTTTTAAAAGAAATGATGTATTTAGACATCTGCATCTACGACAAAACTCAACTGTCTGCTGCTTGAGATTGTTAATGCAATAGACATAAATTATTTACAGGAATTATACTTTTCTTTTAAACATCTGTCACTCCAATGCCAGTTAAATAAAAATGAAGTCCGTAACTGCATTGCCGGGTGTGAGTGCAAGTTTACAATGGTAAATCGCAAGATCATTTGAAAGTTGAAAATTAAGAATGGTTACCATTTCAATGATCTATGTACAATAAAACACGATTATGTATCCATTAACAGAATAAGGTTGAGGAAGAACGAAAAATCGATGACATTCTGAGAAGAAGTCTGTGGTGGCTGCCTCGCTGCAGAGTTTCTGACAGAGCTGGTTTAGTGGTTGGTTCTCGGCTCTGGGAGTGCGTGGAATTCAGGGGGTCAGATCTTTTCCTGGATAAAGGGGTGCTGCAGGGCCTGGTTGATGCTGATGCGTTTGGCTGGATCCAGCATCAAAGTACCGTCCAGCAGGTCTTTCAGCTGCATCACCTTCTTCCTCTGGTCCTCAGGTAGTCGCTGGCCTCCTATCATGTCTGCCAGCAGGTCTTTGGTGGGGTTGATGGTGCTCATCACCGTCACCTTTTCCTGATGACACAGAGAAATGAAAGCAGATGCAAACTTGGGCTGAAAATAATAACTACTTGTGATTGCTAATGTGAATTTTTATATATATTTCATTATTCTGTGAAAGATAAACCACCTTACCCTTTCTGTGACTTTGTCTACTTCAATATATAGGAAGTTCAAGTTCTGATCAAAGTGCTGGTCTTTGAACAAACCTTTACGAATCATCTGAAGAAAAAAAAAGAACATTCACGCAAGTTCCTCAGCACTGTATGGAAAACTGTTTGGGGAAGGAAAACAATAACTGAAGCAACTACAGTCAGACGATGCCACTTTACCTTATTAGGCATCTTGCCTTTGAGGTCCATAGCTAGTTTGAGCATGTGATTGTTGGAAGATCCAGGTAATAGGATTTTGCCAGTATAAAGCTCGTATAGTGTGCAGCCGACGGACCACATGTCGATCCCGTAATCATACGGCTTCCCTATGACTGAGACACAAACACTGAGTGAGGCCGAGTTCTTAGTCCAACTGGTTAATGGTGAGACCAGCGATTGACAAAAAGAATGAAACTTACTGATTTCTGGAGCTCTGTAAAATCTGCTGACCAGGTATGGCGTTATGTCATTATCAGCAACGTGTGATGCTGAACCAAAGTCACACAGCTTCAAAATCGTCTTTGATTCATTCACCTATCAAGTAAAAAACATACAGTATAACGTAAGACTGCACATTTTCACCTCTCAGTTAGCGAATTTGATTTTGCATTCAGACTGTACCAGGATATTATCCGGCTTGATGTCAGCATGGAGGATGTTACATCGCTTGAGCAGCTTTAGAGCCAAGAAGAGCTGCTGGCTGTAGGAACGTACAGCCTTGATGTGGAGCCCAACATCTTTGCCGTATTTCTTCAGCACCTCTCGTAAGTTCATGCTGTGAATGAGAACAAAACAATTATCCGCCGGTGACTGAGTCACATAATTGCTACTAGCAGCCATGGATGCACATGTCCTGAGTTAAGCAAAGAAAGGACTCGCTCTTCATCTGTCCGTACCTGAGCGGCTCAAACACCAGACAAAGATGCTGTTTGTGGTAGAAGTGCCTGAAGAGTCGGAGGCAGTGGAACTTGTCATCAGGATCAGCATCATTGAGCTTCTTGAGGAATTCCAGCTCTTTCAAACCGGTCTTCTGCCTGTTCACCCAAGTTCATATATGTTGTTCGTTAACAACTAAATATTACTATATCTGTATAATTGACTACACATGTGATTCTGACTGTCATGTCAAACTACTATTTTCCATAAACTCACATGAGTTCATTGTTTCGGATGATCTTGACTGCCACCTCCTGGCCGGCCCTGGCAGTGTCCCTGGCTCTGATCACATTGCTGAACACCCCTTGGCCAGTGTAGCCGTACACATCGTAGCGTTTGTCCAGTGTCTCACCGATATTTACTCCTAAATAACATTATTATTAAGTTGCAACAATGTTTTTATTAATTAACAGGGTTTCCCGGGATAATGAGAGTTCAAAACGTATGAATTAGAACGCCAGCACTTACGGTAGTAACCTTCGGCATCAGTCCAGTTGTCCCTGAGGTTGGGGTTCTCCTTGAAGTCTTTTCCTACACCGGCTGCTCTCATCCTAGCACTCTGCAGAGGCGATAAAAAAATGAGGTCAGTGGCGCAATGATGCTGTTTTTTCATTTAGTTAGATACAGCACCAAGGAAGCAATGTTCAAATGCCCTTCAGACGTTAATTTAGAATACGTACGTCAAAGTTAGCAGCAAACATGTCGTCTGACTCTGTAAACATGTCGGGGGCTGAAGGCTTCTTTGGGTTGGCTCCTGAAACAAAGAAGAATAATGAACCAACAAGATGAGTTCTCTAGTTGCCCACTGTGTTGTAAAACAGAATATCTGGAACGTGTTTGATTCACATACTCTGCAGAGATCAAAACATGGTACTGGTGGCAGAGACACCCAGGCTTTGGATTACAAGCCAGCAACTGAATGAACACATGACAAAAAGAAACAAAATTAAAACCTCTGCATTCCTTGCACACAAATCATTCCACTAAATGAAAGTTTTTCCCATGGGTTTATTATTACTTGGTCAGTCTGTATTATGTCCCATTTTACATGTGAACAGTTACAAAAATACCAAATTAAACTGTGGGTATGGTCCAGTATTAAAAGCACATTTGGGGTTTCTGTTATTTAATAGTTTTCAACTTTATACATGCAACTTTCTCTGTATTGGCTGCATGTCTGATAAGTTAATCTCTCTCACTCATATTATTATGATTTTTTTCTTACCATATGAAAATCTACCTGAAACCTGATGAAGCAGTTACCTGTTAGGTTTAAGACTTTCTTTTCACAGAGCGCCATGCACTTCAGTGTTGAAGATGCAGTGACCCATGCGTATTCTAGACTGCACTCAAAATCTTAAATGACTGGTGAAGGAAGGACAGAGGATGATAATCTGCAGTTACCTGAGTCAAGCTAACCCCAGGTCACCTCTGTGTTTTCAGATGAAAATACATTTAAACAAATTTGCTACATTTTATTATTCCCCGTAGATATGATGGACAAGTGCAGTGGATAATACCTACTCAATCAGGTCTTTACTGCAATGATTGATCTGTGTGTGCCAATTTCCACGTAAATCTGAATAATTCCTATGCATTTATTCAGAGATTGCTCAATTTTGCACCCCGTGGCAAGCATCCACAAATAGTTTGAGAGAAAATGATTGACATGTGGACAGTTGCAGTTTACTGCGGAGCACACACAGACCGTACGGTTCATTCAGTTGGCCTTGTATGCCAACAGACATGATAATCCTATCCAGGACATTACCGTCTTTCTCCTGGGCGATGAGGTTGTGCTTTGCTTTGATGCTGGCCTCGAATGTGTTGAGGTTCTCGCGTTCGTATTCTTTAACATCCGCAGCTACTCGCTCCAAGATGTCATCAGGTGAGGGTGAACGGCTGCGTGTGCTGCTCTGGGGGCTGCTGGGCTCGGATATCACGTTGGTGTCGTCATTCACGACCTTGTATTTCTACATAGTAACGAAACATTCCATAAGAATACATTAGAATACATTTCATGTCATTTGTGAACAATGATTGGGTTATTGGTTGTTTTTCTTTTTTTTCTCTTTTTGACAGAGACCTGCACGATGGCCATACGCTGTTGACGCCGCTGTTCAATGAGAGCTTCTTCATCTATCTCCTCACCATCAAAGTCTTCCATTCTGCAAAACAAATTGTTCTTTAGCTGTCAATTCATTTAATCCCGATATTAAATAAATAGTAGTAAAATATTATATTGTGGCTACTATTACTATTATTATGCACTGGATTCGAATATTCTATAATGCCCTGCAAAGAAACACTTCTCTTTCAGAAAGAAAAATCACAGTTTACTTACACTTCTTCTTCTGAGGATTCCTGGTCAACTTTCATACCCTCTGAAAGACTGCCTTTAAACTTGTCCTCATCTCTGCTCCTTCGCCTTCTCCTCTCCCGATCACGTGACATTGAGCGTCTGTACTGCCTGGGTCTACCATACCTGTCTCTCTCCCCAGACCTGCAATGAGAGCTAGTTTATTACTTTAACAATACAAATTCTAATGGGTACAATCCTTATTGAGTATAGAAAGTGTAAGTTGTCCTCTAAATACATAAACCACTTGTGTAAAACTCATCTGCTGCACCTGTGTCTCAGTGGAGACCTGCTCCGCCTCCGAGGAGAAGAACGGGAGCGTCGTCGAGGTGATGGAGATCTCCGCCTCAGTGGTGAACGACTTATCCTACGACGAGATGCTGATCTTGGACTTTTCTCCCGGGATCTATCTCTGCCAGGCCCTGTATCTGCCCGGGAGCGCTTCCTGATCAAACACCGGAGTGATGGACAGACAGGCTGAACTTAATATTAAACTAAACTGTTACAATTCAGATAAGACGTGAAAGACATTTAGTGATAACATTCAAACAGTGTATGTTTAAACATAATTTTTAACACTTTCATGTCAGTCACTCTAATGACTTTTGGCAGTTCCCAAAATCACACAAAAATGTCATGTTTTATAATAGACAAGCCGTCACTGACTTGATCCTGCACGTCTTTTAGAATTATACATTTGTGTAGCCCTGCACTAAAGCATCTATCGCAGACATCCTTTGGTTAAGGGAGAAGTTGTACAAATTACAATAACTGTATATACCAACCTCAGAGGTGAGTCCTGCCTGTCTGCATCCCTCCTCCTGTTGTCTGGCGAGCGGCTGCGGACTCTCCTGGGTGGAGACCTTGTTCTGGATGGAGAGTTGCTCTGCTTTGATGTCCTGTCTGAGGCACTAGCTGTGGGGTGGTGGGCATCTCTGTGGCGAGGGGAAGCACTGCGTTTCCTCATTGGGCTATGAGGCACCCGTCTATGAGGGGAGCGGTTCTCTTTCCCCGATGATGCATCCTTGGATGGAGACTTGGCTGGCCGCTTGTCTCGGTCAGTCTCAGATCGGCTAGGTCGCTCTCGAACAGGCGACCTGGACCGTCTGGACGCTCTTTGCTGATTTGGTCTGTCATCTGGCTGTGGAGAGGAACGTTTATCAGTGCGACTGCCTTTCTGCTCTCCTCTCCAGCTGGAAGGGGAGTTGGACTTTCTTCTCTCCTTGGACCTATCAATACTGTCTGAACGCTTTTTGTCTTTTGACCTGCTCCTGACACGCCCTCTGTCTTTTACACCTGTTTCCTTGGTGCTTTTGGTCACCTTCTCTTGCTTTGTATCCTTAGGGGGCCTGTCAGCAGACTTACTCCGACTACGGCGCTTGGAGCTGGATTTACTGCCCTCCATTGAGTAGCGTCTGGATTTCCCACTTTTCGCCCCTCTTGGAGAGAGAGGTTTACCTGAGCTTCCCCTTTGACGCTGTTCTCCATTCCTTATTCTGGGATCCCCATCCTCTTCTGATCCAGAGTTATAACCCTGAAGGATCAAGCCCATGCCGGACTGAACCTTGCCCTCCATTAACTGGCTGTCCAGCTCAGCTTTGATCATGGCCCTCTGTTTCTCCAAATCCTCCAGCAAGGCTCTGTCATCCAGGCTTGGATTTCCAGAAGAGGGAGAGGATTCCACTTTTCGATGGCTGGATGAACCAAAAAAGCCAGTGCCAGAGGGGGAGGAGCCCTCTTTGCGTTTGTGTTTCCTGTGTTTGTGACGATGCTTACGTTTGCGGTCTTTGTCCTCGTCAGAGGCATGCTTGTGCTTTTTGTGCTTACTTCTATGCTTGTGTTTTTTCCTCTTGTGTTTCCCACTGCTGCTGTGATGTCTGGACCCCTCCTCTGTCTTGTCACCATTAGTTTCTGCCTCTGCCTATAATGGAATGAAACATCAGGTTAAAAGATTGATATTCAAAAATGTAGAAAAATATGATTACTCCATGTGGGTGCACTCAGCCAGATTAAAAATACAAAAAGAAAATGTAGAATGTAGATGGCTCAATAAGTTGTGACACCTAAACCACACTGAAGTATTTAAAATAAATAATACACAATTATATTTCCAAAATTAATCTGTATATTTTAAGAAAATTTAAAATTTATTCAGTAATAGCAGGAAGGCAACCAGGACCCTTCAAATTAGATCTGTTGATAAAGCTGCATAAAACAATGCCAAAATATTTGTGTGACATTTTGACAATAAATGTGTCCAGGTGAAGACAACATTGTGATGCAGAACACAAGCGCCACTGCAGTTTGAGACTGACAGTTGGACTAAGTATTCTTAATTTTAATTAAATCTGAGGTAGAGAGTTTAGATCAGAATCAGGCCATCATACCACTGAGGATATTTAGGTCTTGCTGCTGTCCATCCCTACCTCTTCATCCTCTTCCTCCTCAGACATGTCTCCGCTGTCTTCATTTGCGCTTTTTTCATGGCTTTCCAGATCCTGCTTCCTGTTTTTTTTAACAAAAAAGACGTGAATGTACATGAAAATTACACACATCGACGTTAGTCACAAGTAGCTGACTGACAGAGAATCTACTGAATATAGGAAATACTGGCATTAAACCAAAACAATGATTAACGTTTCACAATATTTCATAGTCAAATGTATTACAAGGCATTTATGTTTCGGCTGTCAGTTTAATTGATTAAGTACAACTGCACAAAATACATCCAATGAGCTTTAGCGACTTTAAATGTTAAAAGTTTCAAAATCAAGTTGTTTTTCAATCAACATCAAAAACACCAATCACGTTGATGTACCATGTACATTTACATTTAGAATACATTAATAAAGGTTCTTTTTCTGTTATTTAGAACAACCAGAAACTGATTTTTGTATTATTTGGACTAGTTTGACAAAACCAACACTTGAAAAACACCAACAAATCTCTAGATTGATGTAGAATTTTTCCGTGCTGGCATTTAATTAACCAAATGAAATGGAGCTAAGTTATTAATGTATTAATGTCATTATTACTTAATCATTTTTAGATTGAGTACCTTGCATTACAACATAAGACCGGAAAATGAACAAAAAATCTGACATGTGAGATGATTTTTGCTCAAAACAAAAAATAAATAATCTAAATAGTTGTAGATTATTAAAGCAACCAATAGATCAACGGCCTAATGTTTTACTGTAAAACACTGTATTCACTGATAGAAACGATGCCTGACCGGCTGCAGGAGCTTTAGAGTTTCCTGTTTTGTCTCATCCTACACTAGTGACCAATAGCAACAAGGGCACCACTAAAGTTCAGTGTCGTTTGGGGAACAGTTTTAAGAATTTTTATCAACATATAATTTGCTACAGTGGGTTTATATTATTACGATAACTACGAAGTCACGATAACTAGTTTATAAACAGGCATTATGAATTAATCGGGTTACGCTAACGTCATGATTAGAAGAAATCGTAGCCATTAGCCAGAGGGCAGTGTGTATCGGTAGCTAACCACATCACAATAACGATAATATTAAGGAAACCCACGTTACGTAACGAACCCGATTTAGCTAGAGGCTGCAGACACACAAAGCAGAACGGAAAATCATAACAGCTGGAACATTTGCGGGTGGAAATATTGGCGTGACAATATCGACCACCGCATGAACTTTACTGGTTCGCTCTTCCTCCGAGCACCAGCGCCAAGATGATTTTTCACTCATTAGCGCGGATGTGCTAACCGTTGTTAGCAGACGTAGCAAGCGGCTAAGCCATGCTACCTTGCGATGCGAGACCGTCGCTTGCTACCAAATAAAGTTTGCTGTATGTAGTTCGACACGCACATTTTAGGGAGGAAAACACAAAGCCGTGAAGGTGAGCTCAGTTCCGTATGTTGTGCGTTTTAGCAAACTTAATGCTAGGTGAGCTAAAGAACATTAGCCATTTGGCTAAGAACGTTAGCCAGCCGCTGGTATCCAACTTAGCTAACTAGCCCCGGCAGCAACGTGAACCTACTACTCTGCTAGACTCCATATTTCTACCTTACAATATAGTTTACCTTTGATTTTGGATCCGGAATCACTTTCAACGCATTACTACAATCGTCTTATAATAAATTAAATGACTTACACGTGTTCGTTGCCATTATTCATTCTCCTGGACGTGATGTCCATCTCTACGTCGGCCATTTTCCTCAGTTGAGGGGGCCTTTTCTTCTTCGCTTATTTTGACCAAAGAAGTGCAACGATTTTACGACAATGACCCGCCCCCTGTCGTGCCGGCGGCGCAGTGCAGCCGACATCCGTGCGCCGAGGATGTCTTTTGTCCACCAGAGTGCACGTTTGTGTCATTCAGAATTTCCAAAGTATTAGTTTTTAAGTATTTTTGTTGGAAATTGTGGGATAAGTTGAAAGTACAAATCAATAAATGAAGCAAAATCTTTTCATGACACTTCCTGCAGCCCTTTTCTTGATGACTGCAACACTAAAATGCTATTTATGTTCTTATTGTGTCAAACAGGAACACATTTTTTTCTGCAATGAGTATTATTAATTTAAACACTTTACATACATTCCTGATTATACATACAAACTTGTAATTACAGAACATTTTTAATGGATGGACTTATGGAGCATCTTCAGTGTATAACTTTTTAAATATTAAGCTAAATAAAGAACTATCAATTTAATTAAAAAAATCAGGTTTAATGATTTGATTACTTTCCAAAACTGGAGTAAAATAAGGGAAACAAAACAAAAACAAGCATAAAATACCTAAAACCCTTAAGTGATACATATTTTTTAGACTGCATAAAAAATGATTGTGCATGCTGACTATTAACAAACAGTTTGAAATTATTACACTGATCCCAATTTTATCAATATATTGCTTATAGTCAGTTTTTTTTTTGTGTTTTTCCTTTTTCCTTTCCAAAAATATCCACATTTGGATAGTTAAAAGAAAACACTGAAATAGAATCTGAGATGCCAAAGTTTCACTGTAAGCATGAAGAGCGTTAAAAATGACTTTTTGCTCCAGGAGTCTTAAGTGCAGCTTTTGATATAATCCACAAAAGGGAGAAAAACAGAAGGGTGGTCTTCAGTAGGTTCCTTAGTTTCCCTAGACCACAGGGTCACTTTGGGAATCAATTAGTGGCTGATGTGGTTGTTAAGGGCCCCTCATGCTCCATGGGGTGCGTGTCAGAGTTGTGTACCTCAGTGTGCATCATCAATATGCCCAACATAAGTGTCAGTGAAGGATTGATTTAGGTTTTGCCTCCTCCTGTGTGGCATTGGGCCACAAAACCAGCAGCTATATCCTGCAAGAAAGAGTTTCTGCTATGAAAGAAGATGATGATTGTAAAGCTTATGAAAATATTGTTTTGTACATAACAGTGGTTTAAAACTAAATTTATTAGTAAACTAAAGATGAGAAATTCTCATTTTTTGCATATAAGTACGTGTTATATTTTCCAGGGTGTTTAGGGATGACACCAAACGTGGTTGTAGTGTGTTACATAATTAAAACATTTTAAAAATGATGGAACAAAATGTTTGAAAATGTAAGGAGAAAGCAGCAGCATCTAACTCTGCTCACTGAAATCACTTCACATTCAAGGATGCAAAAGCGTTTAAGTGGTGCTATTATCCACGTTTGACAGTTTTATGCAAAGCAGTAAATCATGTTATTGTGCGACACCTGTGCCAGCTTATTCACAGTGGTGTGAAAGTAATGGAGGCGTGCAGATATAACAGCATTAATGTTGACATCCTGGCAGATGGGACAAGTGATTCTGGCAGGTGTTTTTACCATCATCATGTGTTTTGTTGACGTCTTGCTTGGTGCAGTCGGAATTTCTTCTACTTTTTTTTTTACAGAGCAGTTTTTATAGGAAAATATCAAACATTTAATTGTATTTTTTCTGGAGTCTCTCTGATATAAATGCTTGTGCATACACAGGTGCTCTAGAGCTGTTACTCACAATCTGAGTCTCATGCTGCACTGTGGATATGACATTTATACAGTAAAGTTGCAAGCTGGGGGTCTCACCACAGATTAACCTGTCATGCAGACATTAGAGTGTCCCAGTGAGCTCAGTAAATCATGGAGCTGTAAGCTGTTTGCAGTCCTGAGAAGAGATGCAGGTGAATTACAGATATGACCCTAGTTTCTGTGCTTATACAATATACAGTGTAGGTTTTGTTTTTGTATTAACTTAGTTCATTCTGCAGGTGGTAAACCTCATATTAGTAAATTCACAGTTCATGAAAAACTTAACTCACTCAAAAATTATTTAAAATTCTTTGTGTCCAATAGTAGGCTTAGATTAAGGAAACATGCGTACAAATCCAAAAGATTAGATGCGATTTCACGGGTTTGCAAATGTAATTTAATGCCAACATATCATAACCAAAGGCCGAAGTTGACATACACATACAGGTTAAATTAGTCTTGTGACAAGTCACAGTTTGCTACACTAACCGCCAACGCAACATTCTGTCACATGACTTCTTACCAGTGCGTGTTTAAAATCTGTGACAGAAGAACCTCCACAGAGCTGCACAGATTTCTGGATTCTCCAGCTTTACAGATGTGATTTATGGCTTTTGTAGCTGGAACTTGTATTTCCATGGAGAGGAAATAAAGCAAACAGACGTTAAGTCTGCCTTGACTTTTAAAGCCTCCACTCTCCAAGCTTCACTGGAGACACAATAAGGATGAGGCCATAAAACATTAAGTCCAACAGATGCTCAGTGAAGACAACCAGTCCATTACAGGGCCTGTTAAAAACACTCGGGCAGTTTGCTAACCCACTGTCACCACAGCCCCTGCGCTCTTCAATGGGTTTTGTCTTGTGGCGTGGACAGGAACAGACTTCTACTTCTGAATGACTTTGTTTTGTTGCACAGCTCACAATGCCACGCAGTGAAAAGGGAACGCCCGTCTCCATCAACGCAGATGATCTTTGTTCCCTGACAGATGTGTCCATCTTCATGCTTCTTCTTCCTTTCTGTTCTATTCCCTTCGGAACAGTTTGGTTTTATGAGCCTCTGATGTTTGGTTTTCTGAGAGAATGGGCTGGCACACGGCTGAAGAAGACTTAAACATATGGCCTGTTGGAGATTCCAATTTATGTTTAAATCAAGGGGGGAGATGAGGAAGCAGTTTTACATTATCCTGGCTCGTGAGCAACTGGGACAAAGTGACATTAAAACTCAGTTTATATCTCTATTATCATCATGAAAATAATAAAATATACAGATGTTCTAGTATTTTGAGGCCCTGTCTGTGTTATAAGCACTAATGCAGATTTAAATGTTGGTAGATTAGAAGTTGGCAGTGAGTGAGCAAAAAAAGTAAAGCACACAAGTTTCTTAGGGCATAATCAAGACCCGAATGTCATCAGTGCTATGCTGTAGCTGAAAATTCACAAACTATAACTGTAACTCAAGTCATTGTATAGTTATGTTGTATATATTATATATATTTTATATATAATTATTCATTTTGAATGAAAATGTAGCATCAATTTATAATGCTTTGAAGCGTGACTATCAAGAATGTGAATGGGAATTTCCTGTTTTCACTGGGCTCTGATGATTTTCTCCAAAGGCACGTACAATTGCAAAATCTGGACTTGTTGGTCATGTGAATGAGTTTAAGAGTAAATAACTGATATGTGATATGTGATTTAAAAAAAAAATGGCAAACATGTTTTGAAGTACTTTAATTGATCTACATACTTTTAAGGAAAAGGCTAATTTGCTAGAAAATGAGAAGATTAGTACCAACAACAGATGGGTCTGAGTGGCAGTGGTCTTCTATTCTGTTCTCTTAACTCTCAGAAGGAAAATACATTTCCTACATTGTCCCAAAAATCCTATTACATGTTAGTCTTGCATATGCTAAAAACCAATTCCTACTTCTTCATCCTGACCTAATCCGGAATTAATCCTTACACTAATCCTAATTTTTGTTTCAAACCTAACCTCAGAAATATGGCCTCAGTTTATTTCTTTATTATTTTGCATCCTTCCATCCAAATGGCTCCTTCGTCTGTTAACACGTCAGTCTGTCATCAAAACAACCAACACCGAACAATCCCTCTTGCTCTCATACGTTTGGGCTTTGAGTTTTGTCTTTGTCTTTGCCATAATGGCGGCCAAGTGTGTTTAAAATTCTGCATGAGAAGGATTTTAAGGATGAGTGGACAAATGTCTAGTTTTTCATTAGAATTTGATTCTTTCGGAGGAGTTACACTGGAATGAGGTATTGAAGCAGAATGTGCTGACCCTGTAAATGTGGCCTAACCACAGATTGAAGCCCTGCTCAAAAGAGACATATCCTATTATTACACACTCCCAGAGAGAAGGGGGTTTCTGATAATACCATGGCAGTTTCTCTATGTAATACAATCATTCTCTAATGATTCATGCTTAAAGCGAAATATGCAGCACACAGCATTCCCACCCTTGAATAAAATGAGCAACAGTGTCAGAAACTCATGACAAAAAGTAGTTATTTCACCATCTTCGATGCTTTATTATTATTTTGTAAGCATGTGACCATGATGTGGACATTTTTACCTTTTCATGAAGTATCTCAACAACAGGTGTCTGGTAGTCCAACCAACAGATTGAATACCATAACACCTGCTTCTGCCATTCGTGTTCAGGCATGGCAAATCCTGGAAATGTGTTTTTCCTCTGAATTTCCATCTTGCTAGTGAGAGATCTCAACATCTGACCTATGCATCATGTCACGGGATGTAACTTTGGCGATCCTTTCAGTGCTTCAGCGTCCAGTAGTCTGTGTAGTCTGTAACCAAAAAAAAACAACTACTGTTCTCCTCAGTCTCACCTTTACTTTGTATTTTGTGCTAAATGTGTGTCCCTTGGCTCGACTCACAGTCTTGTTTTACCTTATTCGGTTCTACTTTGCAACTTAACATGTTAAGATTAAACTGCAACAGAGTCGTGATTCCGTGTGCCTCAACTTGCTGTCATTCCCTGTGTCTATCTGGGCATATAACTCAATTAAAAATAAGTGGAGCAAATGTTTTTCTTTTTTAAGTTGAGTTCGACTGTATTTTTCGTTGATTAAAGCTGTAGTGATTCTAGATTTGGATTTTTTTCTCTGTAGGTTTGTTTGTCCTCTGAGGTTAAACTTGACTGTTGTCACAGCAAAGACTCGCTCAAAGTGGACGGACAGTAAAATGCGAGGAGGTTCTTATATTTCTGGATGATGATTCAGCTCTGCAAAACGCTTCTATAGTGCGGCATTTCACACCTCAACCACGGCATGACAGTTCAACATCCAGTGCCGCTCAGAATAGCGTTATTATTACAGTGCAGCGCAGTCATTTGTCTCCTACTGTATAATTTGTGCTTTTGTAGTGACACAGGTTAATAGGTGGGACTGCACGGACAGTGATATTATCTGATGAGGTTCCAATATAATTCAGGTCTTGCTGTAAACAGCCACTAACATGAGTCATCCTATAATTTTGCATTTACCGAGTGTTCCATAACATTTGTTATATTTGCTTTGAGCAGGACATTTTCCATATTCACTTGTTTAAACTGCTGATGGTGTAGAATTGGGATCCACGTGTCACAAGCACCAACAGTTTGAACTCACTGGTACCATAAGAACATCCAAAAAATTAAACTACAACACTTTATGCTATTCCAGAAATCATTCTCACAAAACCAAATGTAGTTATTTTATTACAGTGTATTAGTGTAGCAACTGGGAGTGCCAGTCAGAATATATGCATTTTAAATACATTTTGGAGATATGTGAGCCTCTTATTAGTACAGATTTTAACATAAGTTTCCCAGGTGACATTTCTACTGTACTGTATATAAAAACCACTGTCACCAAATGGTTTAGATTTCCAAATAACTTGCAACTGAAACTTACTGTGAAAAATGTGATATGTGAAGTTCATAGTGAAATGTTGTGTGTGGTTGACAATGTGAAACTTCCAGAGAAGCAGGAATCACTGACACAACATCTTAAGTACAAGTCCGCTTTCTGTGGCGACAAATTAGATAGCGGCAATGTTGGCTCCAGCTGAACATAAAACGGCCAAATGTTACAGGGAGCTGTTTAGGTAGTTTTAACATCGTAATTGAAGTTTTACGTTTTCCTGATGGGATCCATTTCTGAGCTCTGCGTGCAATTAGAAGCTTTGTGCACGAATGTTTGACTTTTGCAGCAACCATCTGCTCTATCACATAAAATCTGATGTGCACATTAGGAAAGAACAGCTTTCTCTGATCTCAACTGTACCATTTTCTGCACAGATCATCTGCATTCATAGCCCCACCGTTGCTTACAGTACAGTCGAGATGATATCGCCTATACCTTCACTTCAATTTCACAAATCGCTTTTAGCAGAACTCTTAGCAGACAGTCCTTTTTCCACTTTGCAGTAGTTTATTGGCGCTGAATCACCATTGCTTGGCTTGGCCATAGCTTCCAGTAAAGCTCTTTTACTGGCCTCTGATGCCTCTCCGCTCAGGGAAACATTAGCATGCTTCCAATGGAGCGATGCAGAGGAAATCTGCTCCTTTTTTGGTTACCCTGACTGGAGAAAAATAACAGGCCACAGTACATCTTTTTGCTGTGGCTGAACATTGGCTAAAACACTAGTATTTTGTGAAAAATAGAATTATGTGAGGTCAGAAACTACAAATCGTGCATAGGAAAATTCAAATGCTTCTTAACAGGCAAATAATGGCTTTCAATTGCTGGATAGATTTCAGCAGCGTCAGGATTTTCTCCTGTGGTTCTTTGCAAGATGTGGCATTGGTAACCAATCCAACTTGTCAAACTGAAAAAAAGAGAGAGTAAAATTATTTTTCCCCTCTGGATTATAAATAAAGAGGAGGACAGTGTTGTTTTTGCAGCCCTTTGCATTCTTTTCATAATAATACTCTGTAGTCAAGAGGGAAGGAAGAAAGGAAGGAAGGAAGGAGGGAGAAGAGAGGAGAGGAGAGGAGAGGGGAGGAAACCGGGCTGACAGAAAAGCAGCTGCATATCCAGACAGTGTTAAGTGACATGTTCAGGGTTTAGGACACAGACTGGAAGGCTGGGCCAGCTGTGGACGTCCCCCCGAGGAGCAGGGACAAGTAAAGCGCTGCTGGATCGATATCGCCAGATTGGCCCCAGGTTTCAGGGGCGTCATCGTTCCACTCCAAAGTCTATTTTTTCCCCTCAAACGCTGCCACGTTTCTGATCACGCCTGCGATGGGCTGAGCGATCGTCGTGCGTCCTGCGCGCACACGGCGGCCGAGCGCGCACGGCGCAGCGCACTGAGCGGAAAGTTCCCCAAGTTGTCAAACCCAGTTCGCCAGGACTTTTCAGTCCAGGTTCTGGTGTGGAGGGGAGGGGGGGGGAGGCTTTGGCTTCTTCAGTCCTCTGCCCGCCCCAGGCAATGCTGGATTGACGTCCGAGGAATGGCATCGGCTGTTTTCGAAGGGACGTCGCTGGTCAACATGTTTGTCCGGGACTGCTGGGTCAACGGGATCCGGAGACTCATCATCAGCCAGCGGGGGGAGGAAGAGGAGTTTTTCGAGATCAGGACTGAGTGGTCCGACAGGAACATCTTATACTTGCATCGGAGTTATTCCGATCTGGGGCGACTCTTCAAAAGACTGCTGGAGTCCTTTCCCGAGGACAGAAGAGACCTGTCCAAATCCCCACTGATCGAAGGTCGGTACGAAGAGACATAACCGGGTGTGCAGCTGTGGGGACGGGACGGATGTCCCAAACGTTATAATGTCAGATATTAATATACATAGTTGGACTTTTAACTTTTGAGCAGGGGCGTAGCAGCAAATCATGGGGCCCCAAGTGCAAGAGGTGGCTCATGGCCCCCCTTCCACTTTCTCTTCATCTGCATTAGTTCTTTTTTATTACCTCTGTTTTTATTGGTCATCAGTTATTCCAGTTGTTTACTTAAAAAGTATTAAAAATACACATTAAAATGAGCAATACCATCATAAAATTGCTTTAAAGTAAGAGAAACTAGAGCCAACAACTGCTCTGCATTTTCCTTGTCTGAAAACTTAAAAGGCAAAATTATACTAAAAGTTTCAGCTCATCACTAAACATGTTTTCCACCACACAGATGTTAAATGCAACTCTGTGTATTCACCATTTCACTACCAACCACTGTTACTGGAAATTTTGCTTCGGCAGATGAGTAAAATGTCCTTGCAGCCCTTGTTTTTGTGGATGAAATCCTCTGTTTTCGTCATGTGCTTTTGTCTGTGCAGGAAAACCTTTAAAAAATATCATGTCTGTTTACATCCTGCCTCTAATATCTCAGCGGCCGCTTTTTGTGCTTTTTTGTTTCTTTCCATTTTTTTAGACTGAAGCAGCAAGACATTAGAAAAATCAATACTTTTAGTTGTGGGCTAATGTGGACTACACAGAGCCAGAGTTTATAATCAGATTCTCTTATTTGTGGAGCCTAATAATTAACAAAGGATGTCACATTAACAGACATATCCCATAAGCCAAAGACCAGCATGCAGACAGCACTTTTTAATCCTTGTCTGTATTATGAGCTTTGTAACCTAAAAGTTAATCCACCTTTGCTCTCGACAGATACAGTTCTTTAGGTGGACTTGGTTTAGCCGGGCTGCGTAGGAACCAACAGCAGTTCTGAGCACAGCACAGGTCTCTTGTGTTGGAGTGAACCTGCCAGTAAAAACACATGCTCATGCCAAACTTATGTAGATGTTAACGGTCACATTAGATGCTGCATATCGCATGTCAGTCCAAATATAGCGTTTTAAGCATCCAGTACAAAAATCACATATCATTCTGCATTACTCAGACACATTAACACCTCCACACAACAGCCATGCGTGTCCAAATGTGGTGATTTTGAAGACGTTTGATTTTATGGGCTGTGGAAATGCTCCACAGTTAAATAAACCATTTTAAACCCCACGAGGCGGATCTGAAAACAGTGGCTGATGTTTGGGAGATAAAATATTCTTATATGCTTCTTGGATTACACAGCACACTATATTTTTGAGCATCCATGAGAAATAACTTCACTGACAGGTTATTGTTACAGGTATTACCATTAATAGAAATGTTTCAGTCAGTGATTTGGGGAGGGGCAGCATTTTGTCATATGGATGAACCTCTGGCCCTCAGCATTTGGATGTGACACTGTGGTGCCCTGGCACCAATGGTTTTGGCAGAGGTCCCAGCTTGTTCTGTGTGTCTGATTTCCCCACACGGTCTCCTTGGCACTTCTCTTTTGTCTCTGCCCGCTGAGGCTATACGAATGTTTTGGAAACATCCCTTTAGTGGCCACTGGAAATCTTCGCTTCCTGCCCAGGCACAGAAATAGTCGACAGAGTTGTTGACAGCTCGGCGCTTAGCCCCCGTCAGAGCAGTGCGCAAAGCATTTTGGGAAGAGGCATTTCAGATCCCATGACTCACCTTTCACTTCTTCGTGACTGTCTGTCACCCCTCATGTGACGATTACAGCTTAAAGATAAATGGGATAAATGTCGGCTGGTTTGAAAATGGTAAAGGTGAATACCGAGGCACAGGTTTAAAGACTTTAAAAACCTAATGGCCTTTCTCAAGTCTCTGTGCAACTTTGCATTTGCAATATTGCCACTTAGATTGAAAGTGCTGAGAATAAAATTGAGCTCTGTCCCTTCTGAGTCCACTTTGCTCCAGTTTCTGGCTCTGCTCATATTTTCTTGTGTCTCTGCTGTGCCTAGGCAACACGGAGAGCATGTCGAGCTTTGCAGACTTACAGTATGTCATGATGAGTGAGAGAAAGAGTGTAGCTGCAGGGGGAGTGGACTTCCCATGTTTAGTTCCTCTAGTCTGTAATGGCCCCATAACATTTACCTTGCATGTGACCCTAGAGTGAACACAGACAGGAAGTAATTGCTCACATTCCATGTGAGGCAGATATCATCAAGGAACATAGACACAGACTGTCCAAACTCCCGCTTAGAACCGCTGTCTCTCACCTTTACAACGACTCTTGAATGAATATAACCCATCACGCTGGTCAACAGAAAAACAGACATAATACAAAAGCTTATTATAATTATATCATTCCATTAGGGACAATGGGTTTGTTGTTCAAAGTAACCCATCACTTAGTGACATCCATGTAAACCTGCGTATGGCTGTAGAATTTGAGGACAGATATGTGAGCAGTATCAATCTTATTGGATTCATGAAAAAGCGTTGCATTTTTGTTGTTTGTGTCTGCTTGTTGACCAAGGCATCCAGAAATAGCACGTTGATGAAACTGCAAACAGTCAGTGGTTAGTTGATAAAGTGTTATGCTGCTGACATGTTCTTATCTGATCCAAGCAGAAGATAGCTGTGAAATTGCTGGTCGTTACAACATCTGATGGCTGTTTAGATGGCCTGAGGATAACATGTTGTCCACCTAGTTACCACTGTGTTATTTCAGGTAATCCAGGACACGGAGCTGCTTGTCAGCATGAACTAGCAGATTGGTCATTTTAAGGTGTAATAACAAATCATTATGAGGCAGACATGTGCAGTCAATGCTGGGATGTGCAAATGCAAGAAGGACACTTAAAGATTCTTAAAGTGAAAATGCATTTTTTAAATGATCTGTAAAAGACATACACCATATAAGAGACTAAATGTAATATTTTGTGTTTTTCAAATGAAACCTGTGGCATGCAGTTCCTCTGGGCTGTTTTCCTGGGCCACTGTGTTTTTTTAATCCCTCGCCCATGCCCGTTTGGTATGTTGTTGAATCCCTCAGTGCCACAGTGGGAGGAGAGGCACGGCAGGAGGAATGTCACCGCCAATCCTGTGGAGCAATGCAACTTCCGTGTCAGCACTGACTGTGTTTTGAGCTGCATGTCCATATCGCATCTTCATGTTCTCTGCCATTTCCAAAACTAATTAGAGGAGGTGGCTCATGTACAGTTAGATATTTACGTCTGCTGTTTCACTTTCATGGTGCATCTATTCGGGTGGACTAGACTATGTTTGTTGAGCAGAATTGAATACCAGTTTATTCAGATTATAGTAATGATGCCAGGAAGAGTAAATAATGACATCAGTAGCAGCTGCCTTTTATGAAAACATTCCAAGGCAGCTGATTAACACCCTCCACAGTCCTGTAAGGGTCGCAGGTATGTGTTGAATTTGCACGTAATGTGCATCATCAAAGTATGACCACACACCCTGTATTTACTGCGGTTTAATTCTTGCACAACCACTATCAAGCCACACGCACTTCTCTTCCGCACAATAACTGTCACTGTCATGTTGATGTTCTCTGCAGCTTGCTGGTTTATAACGTGGAAATGATTATTGCTGGAGACATGGAGCAGAGTGACACGTAACCAAAAAGACTCGTACGGAACGTTGTTTGTTCTGCAGATCAAAAAATATAGTTGCATGCAGACAAAGAAGAAATTAAACCAATATTTAATTTACTTTATTTCATTTTAATTCTTCCTCTTCATTGTAAACTTTATTTGCTAATATCACTATATCATATACAGTAAAGTAGAATCATTCATGTCCTAGACACACTCTGTAACTAAACGTTCACTGTGATAGGAAACATACAACACATGTGTTCAGCTGGCCTCAAATCTGGGACGTTATGTAAAGTGCCACCAAGGTGATGTAACACGGACGGTTGAAAGTCCCTGTACTGAAGTTATCACCCAGACTTTATTTCACCCAATCACAAAGTGATTGTGAAAATCAGTTAACTCCCGTAACAGTATCCGTCAAAAACAGTGTCAATCTTTTTTGAAGAATTACTGTTAAACAAAAGACGAGACACGGTATGAGCGTCAGACTGGGTGGGAGGCTGATGATGCGAGTGTTGGTCATGATTTAACTCCCCAGTCGCACTTCATCGCCGCGGATCGTGAAACATGGATGAGACTGTGACTCTGCTTCCTCAGTGTTTCCATGGAACAGTCACCGCAGTGTGACTGCATTTTTTTTTCTGTACCACAGCCTCATCAGTGTGGCTGCAGTCCTCATCATCATTCTCCCCACCACATCCCTTTGTCAGCGAGCGTGGCAGTTAATGATTCTTTGCTGACTGCCGGCTCATATGGCCGACAGCCTTATGTTTCTAAAAGTGCTGATTTGATACTCCCACTCGCTCTTCGGCTACATTCCTATTTTATGCAGGATTGACACGCGCATTGTTCTGCAGCCTCGGCACTGTTATTACTTTGCTCTGTTATTATTGCTGTTAAAAATGCCACCATTTACACCGGCAATTTAACCGTGTCACTGTGCACTGGGCTCTTGTTCTAAAAACAACAATAAGTTGTTTTTCCTCCTCCTACTTGGGGTAAATATCAAAGGCCATTGTTAATAAATGGTAAATTCTCCTGAACAGACTGCAACATTTCAATAGACTGACATCAGCAGGCTAACATGCTATCAAATACTAACAGGTTTAGCAGGAACATTCACCATATGTATTTAGCATTTTAGTATTAATATGAGGTAATTAGCACTAAATGTCACACTGAACTTGATGCATATATTGTTAGTTTTGCAAATTTTTAGATAAGAGAAGTAATAAAAATGAATTAAAATCTTAATTACAAAATACAAATAAAAAAGTCGTCCTCAGGGGACAAAAAATAAAAAAAACCTTTGTTTTGTCATCCAACTATTTATAATTGTCTATACATTGGTAAACTGTGTCTTTTAATATTTTTTATTAAAATACATGTCCAATTTAATGCTGCATATATTTGTTTCAGGGCTTGTGAAAATCAAAGAGGCAAATGACATTGAGGAGAAGTTGAACGAGGTGGAGCGACTACTGAAGAATGCCATCAACATGCCATGTAAAGTAGGTCATGCCAAAGTGATTCATTACTTTCACACATTTGAAGACCTTCATTAAACTCTTTTTCTGGGGGTTTTACTGAGCTGATGTTGGGAAACTTGTAGACTAAATTATCTAACCCCTCCTGCTGCAGTACTCCAGGTCAGAGGTGATGCTGACATTCTTCGAGCGCTCACCATTGGACCAGGTGCTGAGGAACGACAAAGTCCACAGAATACAGCCGTGCTTTCAGAGCCCAGTCAAGATATCAGGTACACACGTCTAATCTTGTGCAATTTGAGATGGATCCACAGTTAGTCAGTGGTGATGTCATGATGACCTAACAAGCGATGTAATGTTGGACTCTGGACCTTTCAGAAATCATGCGGTCCAACGGTTTCTGTCTGGCCAATACAGAAACCATCGTATTTGATCACAGTATCCAGGAAGAAAAAGAGAGACCGTCATCCACTGATTCTGTAGAACATACGTAAGTGTTAAGACCGCGATGAAAAATGTCTGTCTCCCTCTTTACTATCCTTTTCACAAAGTAATTTTCTACATATGTGAGAATATCCCTGTTTGCTCTTGAGTGTGCATGAAATTCTTTAGTTATTGAAGAAGTCCTTGAATCAACCAACCCCATTGACCCCCCACCCCTCTTTTTGTACAACACAGGAAGTCTGTCTTTGCATGTCTTCCTTCCCTGGGTGTGTGTAGGAAGCAAAAGAGGAACACATTCCTCTTGGCATTTCACACAGAGCGAGTCTTTACATCACATTAAATAGCTGGAATTTTTTCACTTCTACAATGCTCTGACCTTGTACTGGTGAATTAAGTCTCGGCGGGCTGAAGTTGGCCATTAACACAGGTCCTTAAATCCTGTCTCTCGAGTAACGTGTCCTTTGTTTTATTGCCAGGTACGAAGATGGAACAGACTTTTTGCCCATGGAAGCAGATGTGTGTGATGAGGAAACAGAAGCGTATGTCACCAACCTTTCCTACTACCATCTGGTCCCGTTTGAAACCGACATCCTGGAATGAGAACTTTACACAACAGAGGATCACTGATGGCTTTCTGAATCTATAATTATGGATTATGTTCTTTAAAAGGACACCAAGCAATGCAACACTACATACTTTTCCAAAGTAAATGCTGCTACTTGCTGTAGCACCATCACGTTGGAGCCAGGCAGGTGTACAGTACGCACCGAAATATTGAAAGAATGCAACAACAGCACCACTTTGTTGTTGCCGCTGTATGTGATGTCACCAGTGTGCCTTCATTGACTGTATCAAAACAAATACCATAAGACGGATACATATTCAGACTGACTACAGCGGCCTTCACGGTGATATAACCCAACCTGTGAGAGTTGGAGTCCTCAGCTGCACGGACACTTTAAAACAACTCATTTAATGACTCACGGATTGTTGTTCGGAATGACTGCAGCCATTGACAACAACTTGGACCATTACCAATAGTTTTGCGCTAATTTACATTACTTATTCTTTTTGCCTGAGATGTTTTACTATAATGTTTAAGTGCATGCAGACAATTCCCCTGTGATCCATATATACTAGGTGACATGTGATGCATTCGCAAATGCATCTTTTAAACTGATCCGTAAAGTGTTATTCACAGTTTTATTGCTGTGGTGTCCTATTACTGTGGGTTACAGGAAGCTGTCATGAAGCTTTATGCATGCATCTTTGTTTATGGTTTCACCAGCATTTCACCAGCATTTCGAACTGTGTGTGTGTGTGTGTGTGTGTGAGAGAGAGAGAGAGAGAGAGAGCTTAAAAATACCACTCTGTCTGTGTGCTCTTGGCTCTTTGGCATGAAGCAACTCTAAGGGCTGGAACACACCGAACTGGATGTCAGTCAGAGTCAGGTTATTTCTAGAGCATCTAGCAGCTTTGTAGTTGGACCCTGTCGGCAGCTTTTGGGCCAATTTGAAATGTGGACGCTGGTCAGCATCTGGCTGACGACGAGCGAGACCACCAAGTGCACAAGGAGAGACCACGGTACCACAACTTGTGCTGATATCTTCCATTAGATATAATCGAACTACCCGTGGTGACCCAGAGAAAAAATATTAAATGAACACGGCCTTGCAGTTTGTATATGCATGGTCCCAGTTTTTCTGCTTTCTCTTCCTTTCGTGTGGCACATCACGTCCAGTACCGCGTGTTTGTCTCTGTGGTTTGTCCTCCCACTACTTATTGGCCCAGACGACAGTTCAAGGTGTGACGGCCCTAACATCCAGGTGAGACAAGGTTATCACTTTGAAACTCATATACATGCATGTTTTCATAAATGAAAGTCTTGCATGTTTAAACCCGGTTCTTGGGTTAGTAGAATAAAATACAATAAAACTAAAGTCATTATGATTAAGCTCTTTTCAAAGTGAGAACTAAAGGCTGCCTGCTAGTTTTCTTTAAATGCACAATATTTAATTACTTTAAAACCACAAAATAATATGAGTTAGAGTTGTAGCTTGTAATGTGGTTTATTTTTATAATTGTCTAATTTTAAAATATTAGAGAAGAGACTGTGTGTTGCCATTATACAGATGACTGAATCTTGTTGCTGTTCAATGAGTCATAAAACAGGGCAAAGAAAGCTTTGTTTTATGGGTCAGTTGAGGTCATTTTTGATCTGTTTTGTAAGATGACGTGAGTGGGCTCAGTCAGACAGCTGACCATATGAGACTATGGTCAGCTGTCTAACCCTAGTCTCATCAAGTGGGAGTCTGCAGCTCAAATTGTCAAAAGCGAACAAATCCTCTCTTATTCTGAAGAAGACAAACAACTTTGCCGTACTGACAACTTTCTTCAGGGAACGTTGTATCAAATAGGCAAATTCATGACTTTTGCATGTTTGCCCCCCCAAAACACACACACACACCACAATAAGGGAGCCTTTACTTGTGAAACTGAAATTATATGAGCAAAAAAAGTACATTTGTGAAAATTTTATAATAAGGAAGTCCATGTAATGTTTTGACAGTTTCGTCAAAAGTCATTGTGGCCTTGCAATGTTGCCTCACAGCTTGTGTCCTGTTTTCTGCCCTCTGAAATACAAAGGCATTCAACCCTCAAAGACTTGGCACACATCACCACAACAGGACAGTCCTCCACATGAGTCTATTTAGTAACACAGTCATGATCACAATTCACCCCGTGAGAAAGCAAAGCTCTTTCTCAGGATGTAAAACTACGTCATGCTCTTTCTTTTCTCCTAGATTGATGCCTTTAATTGGTCAGTATTCTTTGGACATAAAGGATTCTGTTGGCATACGTAAAGGCATTTATTAACATGATCCGATAACAAGAAAATGGAATTTGTAACTAAAACGTTTCGAACCAAAGGGAAAAATTCTCAGCAAAGTACCGCTTGATGTTTCTCATAGTTAAAGGTCAAAGAATAATAATATTCTTCCATTCACTTTAAAAGACTTTGCAATATTCTGCTGCAGTTTCCATAAAGGGATTAAAATGGTACTTTGCTCGTATAGTGCACTGACAATGCTGGTATTCAGACCCATCATTGTCAGCCAGGAACGCGAGGATTCAGACTAAAGACTTTTAAAAATGTATTTAGCAAACCCCTGCTACACTGTATGAAGCTAACCAGTCAATGCCTTGTAACACTTTATCTGTTTATGTTCTCGTGAAAAGTCAGATGTTATGGGATGTAAATGTGTCAAGGATTGAATGAAGTCTAACTTTTAATATTGCAAATCAAACGTCTGTGGTGAAACGTTTTTATACTTTTACTGTTACTCATACAATATTAGATACAAATTATTATTCTCAAAACCTCTCAAAAACAAATAAATATGTTTTTAGTAAGATAAATGCTTTTGGTGTTTCTTTTTTTGCAAAGGAAAGTTGATTATGGGTCAAATAGCTCAAGATGTTATGGAACTTAAGAATATATTTATATACTGGATAAAGTGTTTAAATGAAGGTAATTTTGCATTTTTTTCTACTTAAAAAGAAATGTAGGAAGGAAAATGTACATAAAGTGTACAAACATACATTTTTAATTATCACTTTCTTTATAATAGATAGAAGAACTGTCAAAATGTACATCTCGTTATGCTTTAATACATCACTGTTAACAATCCAATACTGATATTTTTATATTAAAAAATGATAATTAGTAATTATAATACATATTGTCTGATAACAAAACTTTGTGTATAATTTTAGTTTAAATGTAGCATTTTAAACATACATATTTCAGGACATACATTATACAAGCTCAATGTCAAAGGTGAATTAATGTTAGTGTTTGCATTTATTTTAGATAATTGGATGCATGAGCTCTGACTAACGGTGTAATTAGTTGAGTTCAGTTTTGAGCTGCGGCATATTAATAGAAGTTATGAACCAAGAAAGATGAAAGCTTGTATCAAACCAGTGCGGATGCTTTACTTTATCACTGCCTTTTTAAACAAAGATATAATCAAAGTACAATAAAAATAGCTAAATCAAGCTCTGGGTCAGAATGGCTGCGGGTTCTTTGCATGTAATAGTTTCTGTGTGTGTATTTTATTGTTCTGTGGCTTCTTCTTCTTGTAATCTAAATATATTTTCGAACATTGGTCGGCAGTCAGTCGAAGGTTTAGCCTGGTCCACATCTTAATGTTAGATGGCCACCTTGTGGTGAGTGTCACTGTCAATTGATCCCTAGATCCAAGTTAAATACGATTTGTTATTGTATAATAAAAAATTATAAATATGAAAAATGTGCATAAATACAGAGGTTGGTTTGAAACTTTGTTTATCACCTGATTTCTCATGGTTGCCTATTAAACAAAATCCACTAACAAATTGATTATGTGTGTGTATATGTTTTTAAATGATTGGCTATACAGTGACCATACGCATGTTTTTTAACCTTCATTTAAAAACTCACAACGAGATTTATCATTCCAACCAATGTCTTCGGTGCTCATGGTAGTAGAAATATAACTATGAAATAAGTATAAGGGATATAAGGGCTGAAAAAACTAAATTAGAGATTATATTTCATAGAACTCAGAGCTTTACAGCTTGTGCTGTGAAGTGGGTCAGTGGGTCCAAGAAAGATTTTGAGAGAGTAAAGTTGTTCCTGCAGTGTACATGGAATGTAGCCCGCATTAATAAATAAATAAAGAACACCTTTTTAACATACATTTTTATCAGTAAACATATTAAACAAACTAAAGCATCACATTTTCTGAAGGCCAATATGTTATAGTTAATCACATCTCTCATCTGGCTGTTGTTAAACCACATGATCCTATTTGCGTTGTAGGCTGGAATCTAAGTGACAGTTGGGGATGTCCACCAGAAATTAAAATATAAAATATTTCTTATCATTAGTTTATTTAAAGTGTGTTTATATTAGTATGTCCTAGCCACAAACTCTTTGTAATGGTAAAGTCATGGTGAAAACATGATTTTTACATAACAGAAAGCCCTTTTAAACGGTAGCCACAATAAATTAAAAGACAGATAAAATATTATCATTTATAAAATACACTTTTTGAAGTGTAGTTTAGCTGTAAGTTTGTCCTTAAATAATTTTTACCAATTAAAAAAAAAACTTGCTGGCATCGACAAACCGTCAGACGGTTACGTCACCCCGCGCATGCGCAGGCGGGCTGATGTGGCCGCTGTACTTCCGGCTCGCCGTCTCCAGTCGAAGCGATGGCGGCACTGAGAGCTTCCCTGCTTTGTGGAGGTACGTCCGCCTTCAACTTCACCTACGTTTCGCCGCAGGCCGCGCACGTTCTCGCAGCCTCGACGGTCCGAGGTGCCGCTGGTCAAAACCGCGGAGCGGAGCGCAGACGTGCGCCGTCGGCCGGGTTCGACGGGCGGCTCTAGCTGCTGATGCTTCATCAGTCATGAGGCTGGAGGAAAGGAGGGCGGGGGGACGCGCCGGTGAACCCGTGAATGTGAACCCGTTCCCCGTGAATGTGAACCCGTTCCCGGTGAATGTGAACCCGTTCCCCGTGAATGTGAACCCGTTCCCCGTGAATTTTAACCCGTTCCCCGTGAATGTGAACCCGTTCCCGGTGAATGTGAACCCGTTCCCCGTGAATGTGAACCCGTTCCCCGTGTGATTCAGTCTCTCTTGTTCTGTTTCTTCCCCAGTTGTTGCGGCTTTACTGAGTTCGGCGGCGCCCGCAGTGGTCGAGGATCTAGATGACACGTAAGTGATGGACTCCTGAATAATCTGCTTCCTGTCACTCAGGTCATGTCATGCAACTTGCCCGGGTACACACACACTTCCCGGGATGCCAAGTAGAATTCAGCTCCCTGGTTATTTCCGTTTCCGTTTCCATTCACTCACTTATTGTCAACTTCATCATGCAGCTTCTTCTCCTGACGAACACTGTGTGTGATGTGGTGTCACCAGATTTTTAAAGGCACTGCACATTTCCAGAGGCCACACGGGCAAAGACAGAAACACACACTTCTGTACTTGAGGCACTTGCACCTTTTTACTTGAATTCTCAAAATATCAATATGTGGCAAATACTCAACTAGTGAAAATGCAGCAATCGAACATTTGCTGCAAGTATTTTCAACAACGTGCACTTAAATTGTCAAAAGCACTTTCAGGGTATTTTATTATTTTGTAAACTCAGTTGGTGCATTGCTACTATTGTTCAGTTGCTCTGTAATGTACAGAGAGGTGGCTCATTTATATGCGTTAAATATGTTGGGCAAAATAATAGAAACACGTGCTAAGTAACGCACAGTTCAGTTTAAGAGGACATATTCAAAATGATCATTATCATTACTCATTACTCATTAAAGAGTATCATTACTCTTTATAAAGGGAGGATTCATTGCAGGGCTGTTGAATTAGATTGCATTAATTTCATTAAAAGAACCAGATAATCTGCCAACTGAACATACAATTTATTATAATTTTCAAATATTATTGCTGGGGCTTTAAAACTGCAGCAGTATTTTAGCACACGTTTTATTTCCATTAATATTCCAATAACCTCAAATTCTGCAGAACCATCTGTATAAAGTATAAATGTATGATTTTTTAATTTTTTTCACATCATATACTGAGCATCAGTTAGCATGCAGTATGATGTGATGAATTTTTTCTATATCAACTGAATAATTAAAATATGTATTATTTTTATAATTCTTTTTTTTGCTTTCCAATAGATTTAAAGACACCAGAGTGAATGACATCTGGCTGGTGGATGTAAGTTGGTACAGACACACACACACACACACACACAGATGGACATGCAGACAAAAAAAAACAGTCTAGGTTCATTCAGCTGTGCTTTATTTCCAGCACACCACTGTCCCGATCATCCCTTGCGGAAGTAGCAGCAACAGCAGCGCGGGGGTGTAGGGTTGTGAAGACTGTCCACTGTGATTGAGATTAGTTAATGAGAAGTCATGCGTGCCGGGCAAAGCTGGGGGGCTCCGAGGGGTTTATGTCAGAGTTTGGGTCTGGGTCCATATAGCTCAAGCACTCAAAGCTGCTTTCACTGCTTGTTTGGCTTTTGCAGGGCACAGCGCGCACATCAGTTCTGTTTCCAACATTTAACATCAAAATTTTCTCTGCCCATTGTGAAGAGCTTAAAAACAAATATAATGACAGTTAGCAAATAGATATTTTAGGGGCTGAAAACAGAGCTAAAAAGAGTGTGACTGTTTGAATGACGTTCATCAGGTGATTAGAAACTCGAGTGCAAAAGAAGCTTCTGGGGCTTCGTTTTCTGTGCTGCGTGCTAATCCCCTGTTTGCTAAGTTCAGGTGTTTGTGGACTGCCTTTGTCCCAGGTGGCAAAAACTGTATCATAATTCAGCTTTAAGTCACAACAGAAGTTTGTGCACACGAACACACACACAGATAGCAAGAGCAAAACCTAACCTATAAGTCTTCATTGTTATTGTAATAAGTAAGTTTTTCCCTTCGCCTCCATGTTATGCTCAGAAACAAAGTAATTGTTTTTGGTCCATTGCTTTCATTACATAGATCACGTGTGTTGTCTAGAAACAGTCCGGTGTTATCATTTTGAACTCTCAAAAAAAAAAAAGGAAAGGAAAGTTATACAAAATATTACAGTATTTGTAATAACCACTCAAAGAAACCTTTTGGAAAAAAACACTTCAACTTGTACTGTTAAAGCAAGATAGTAACTTAAATACTTTTCCCAAAATGAAAAACAACTCTGATATTATTACATTTAGTTTGCCATTTCATACCTTGTAACTTATTCGTTTTGTCTTTTCAGTTCTACGCTCCGTGGTGCGGCTACTGTAAAAAACTAGAGCCAATATGGCAGGAGGTGGGAGCTGAGCTGAAGACCTCTGGGTCGCCGGTCCGTGTGGGAAAGATGGATGCCACCGCTTACTCTGGTGAGCAAACGATGAGGCAGTTAAATGTCCTCCCTTGGTTCTTGTCTGTCCCCGGGTGACAATTAAACCTAACTGACTGTTGTCAGATACTGTACCATAGGGATGTTCTGTATGCAAAAGTCTACCTTCTTTCTTTTTTTTTATGATTTTTGTTTGTATTTGTTGTGTGAAATAAAAGTCTTTTACTAGTCTTTTTAAAGTACCAAAAACAATGTTATGTAATTATTGTCTTAACTTTCAAGACAGTGTAAAAGTAAGTGAAAGGTATTTAGGAAAGTAACACAGTTTCACATTTTTAATATTTCCATAGTGTTACTTTACAGTAACAGAAAGGCCACAGACTTAAATATGAAGCAGAAGCTCCAACCACTCTACGACCACGCTTAAACTGACACCTACAGCTAAAATTGTTATTTTGATCTTTTTACAGAGAGGGAAAAATGTGTCACTGTAAAAGGTTGTTGATCAGACTCTGAGAAAAGTGTCTCCTTAGTTCTTTCTCTGTTGTTAGGGACCTCATCTACGATGTTCTCCGTGTATGTAGAAATCACAGCATTAGTTAAAATGTTGAAGTTTTGTGTGGTATCACTCTACAAAATGTTCAAATTGCATGATAGAAGATGAATGGCGCAGACATGTCCAGTCCAAAGAGTAAAATTTGTGGGTTAAGGTTAATCGCATGTCTAAGAAGTTCTTAATTAAGAGGAGTTACTTGATAAGATTAACTCCAACACGGAACAACATTTAACTCTGAATGTGTTAAATTTACTCTTTAAGAAATTAAATCAACTCTAAGATGTGATTTCAACTCTTAAATGTTTGCTTTGCATGTAAGCTTATTTCAGAAAGTATCCAGACCCTTTTTAAAAAATTGTCTTCTAGATTAAATTTCTTTTTATTCCACTTTTTTTTCAAGTTTGATTCAGTCTATACTCAATAAATCATACTGACAAGGTAAACCCATGGTTGTAGCAGTACCGTCATTATGGCGTGTGCAAATGTTTGGGCACCCTAAGAGTTGTGAAATCTCACATTTCTTATACAAGGTCTCAGACCTTAATTAGCTCGTTAGGCCTGAGGCAGATCAACTATCAATCATGGTAGAGGTTAGATGGGTTAGGTGGAAGCCGCAGCCCAAGATGACTCTGCCAAATCCATTTAAACGACTTTGACAGCATGAGGAAAAAGGAATTCTCTGGTCTGCTAAGAGAAGGCCGAACCCTTTGAGCAAAACCCAAAGCTTTGTGTCTACACACTGCTCATCTCCTGGCTCGTACACTGAATACAGATATTAGTTTTAATGAATTTATAATGTATTCTTAGTGTGTTGTCTCTATAGGCCACTGTACCTTGATTGAAAGACTGAAAATGTATTGATATTCCGCTGGGTTTCTAAAACAGGAGTAGTTTAACATCTTGATGAATATGCTTGTTGAAACTTAAACATTAGACTTATATCACAGTTATTATCTGTTTGTTGAAACATAGTTTCATCTACCTCTGTCTGAAAGTAACAAGCCAGTCTGGCTATTTCTCCTGAATATGACAAGAAAAAGATTTTTCTCTGCCTTTGTTTGTTTTGTTCTTAAAATCTTACAATTATTTTCTGCCTTGCAGGAATGGCATCAGAGTTTGGTGTTCGTGGTTACCCAACGATTAAACTGTAAGTATTACTCCTATGCTTTGTTAAAATCATAAAAATACGTAATTCGAAGTTAAAAGACAGTTATTTTGACTGCTGTTTTGCTATCAGACACATTAATTGAAGTGAAATGAAAGGCTTATTGAATTTTATATGGACCTGAAGTGCCAATATGTTTTAATATGTTTTAACATTAAGCAGGGGCAGATTTAATTCAGCCATGCTTCCATTTTTGACGCTATAAGTTCCACTGTTCATACCACTTTGCCCCCTCCCCGTCTCCTTGTGTGTTTTCCTGTTTGCGTTGTGTTATTATCAGAATTCGTTTCTCCGCTGTAGATTTTTCCCTTGAGGTTTGGCCTGTTGAGCTTCCCTCAGATGGCTTACTCAGGAGGGAACAAGGTGTTTTTGCTGCTTCCTCAATGCATAACGACGTGACAATCCCCGTTCACACCTTTTGAGCTCAAATTTTATTACTGTAGATTTTTTTTTGGATGCTGTGACATTTCTTGGATGATAAACTGACTTTAAGATTAATATTAACCATTTAAATTTGCCTCTTGGTTACATTTTGCTTTTCTCAGGTATGCCTGGAAAAATCACTTCAATTTAGCTTGTAATCTACTGATCGACAAATGCGGTCTGTGCGATTTCTTTTTCCAGCTGTGAATAGTTTCATCCAATATTCTTGAAGTAACTTATTACTTTTATTTCCTCAAAATGCAGAGGATTTTAATTTTTATATAAAATTACTGAGGTTAGCTAGCCCCCAGCTGCTCAACAGCAGAGCTCATGTTGACTTGAGAGAAATGATCATCCTACATGCAGAGTTTCCTCCATATATTTAAAAACAGAATCATTTATCTTCACACTGCCATAATGGGTTCCCCATTTAGGTTCATCAAGCTCATTTGGGAAACTGCCACAGGATCACGGCAGGGTTCATAACATTAAACCAAGCAAGTGATGAAATATCCATCGAAGAACACGAGATATCTCCCCCGGAGACAGAAGGAGACTTGATTTAGAGTCCGTTTCCCCCTGAGTTCATTAAGCCCCGTAGGCTGACGCAACCTTAGCAATCCTTAATGCATTCTGCTTGTTGTAGGAGCCCCGGTCGAGCAGTTTCCTTGGCTGAAACTCAATTAGGAAAGTTTTTTTTTTTTTTAGTCATTGGTGCATATATTCAGATTGAGTTGACCTTTGGGCCAATGAGCTTTTCTTGATAGATTTGCTGTTTCTTCAGAACATTGTGTCAGAGACAAGTTGTTGTTACCGTGCTCAGATGTCAGATAGACTTGAGATTTGCTTGATTTGTATTTAATGGGCTGAAGTAAAGCTAAAACAATTGATTCTTTTTATTATTAACGAATTGCTTGAAGTTTGTTTGAATAACTATTGTCTACAAATGTAGAAAATACATAGAACTGGTTTTGAGAGCGCGAGTGACTCCCTGGAGAAGCTCATAGTGTTGATTAACTGTCAAAATCCCAAAGCTTTGAAGTTTGCAGTGATCCACTTGCTAATGTAAATATGTGTTCAGTCAAACATTAACCATCAAGACACACCGACCTGATCAAGTGTAGCTGTTCAGACCAAACATCGGAGTGGGGAAGAAATGTGATGTTGGTGACTTGAGTGAAACATGCACCGTGTTAATTGGGCTAGGACTTAGGGAAACTTAATTTGCTCAAGCAGAATCCTTTCTACAACAGCACACGTGCATAACAAAAGACTGCACATAGGACAAGGCATGTGTGTCTCTTTTTCTGTCTCTCTTCCTGTGATGGCACTTCCAAAATAAATGTGACATCAGTTTACTCATCTGCTGCATGCGGGAGCACTTTGAGTGTAAGTGTCTGTTTAATTGAAGAGGCCAGAGAAAAATGGCTAGACTGGTTCACACGTTACTACAACGCTGTGCAGAAGAGCCTCTGTGAAGTTGCATGTGGAACCTTTGAATGGATGGGATGCAGCAGCAGGCTGCAGCGGGTTCCACTTCTGTCAGCTCACACCAGGAAACTGAAGCCACTGTGGGCACAGGAATCACCAAAGCTGGACACTATTTAATTGGAGAAATGTTGACTGGTCTCTTAAATCGTGATTCCTGCTCTGCCAAAGCAAATGGTTTGGTCAAAAAGTTTGAATCACATGAACCTTTGACGAACATCAACTAATTAAACATAATTATTAAATGACCCAGCCTGGAGACCATGCACATCTACCTTCAGTTTGTTTTTTGGCTTCTGTCTTGTTTTGGATTTGTGCAACAATTCATCCATGACTGAACTTCAAAACGGTTTAGAGATATTATTGTAATGTTGGAAACAATGCAAAACAAATTATGCATCAAATATCTTCAACAGTTAGGCAACACAGGTGCAGCCATACACCCCCACCCCACTTACATAAGACACTTCTCTTGTGTCTACTTTAGTTCCTTTAGGATGAATGTTTGTCTGTTTGGTCATTTTGTGTGTGTATATACACTCTATGCATGAAAATGCAATTCATTATAAAAGAATTACAGTAGAATAATGAGCATTTCACTCTTGTTTGCTTCTTTTTATCCTCAGGTTAAAGGGTGACCTCGCCTATAACTACAAAGGACCAAGAACTAAGGATGATATTGTAGAGTTTGCCAACAGGGTAGCCGGGTAAGTCACGCTCTTCAGTCACCACTTCATAAAGAAATGTCATGAAACTGATAATCGAGAGGCACTTCACAGGAAGACACGTTAAAGAAAAACCTAAGCAAGCTTATCAGTGCAGGGCATATTTGTTTTGTCGCTGCTCCAGTTTAAACCACTGTAACAACTGAGCTTGACAGATTGTTCTCCTCCTTGCTTGAGCAAAAGCTTGGCTCTGATTTGACTCTGGAGCTGCAGACTTGTCGAATCCCCACTGGGTGGTGCCACCACCACACAAATCGAGAACAGAACTGTTGGGCTCTTTGCGTTAATTATTACATCAGCGTGTAATTTGAGTGCCGTTTTAGTTTTCATTTACATTGCCATTGAAATAACGCAATGTCTGTGGATTTCATTTCTCCAGACCGGCAGTCCGGGCACTTCCCAGCAAGCAGATGTTTGAGCACATGATGAATCGACATGATGTGCTTTTTGTGTATGTCGGCGGGGTGTCTCCCCTCAAAGTAAGCACCATTTATGCAGCACAGACATGAATCGTAACTGCTCTTTTATTCTAAGTACCCAGCTTCCTCAAGAGCTGTCACAGTGCTAAAACTCTTATTTATTGACTGATAGAAGCACCACTCAGCTGATGTTGTAACATATTTTAGAAGAATAGATTGTGTGTAAAACCTTGTAGTTACTCATCCTTAATAGCTGTTGAACACTGTTTACGGGAAGGTATTGTGTAAATGCTGAAAGACCCATTTGCCGTTGCAGGAGAAGTACAACGATGTGGCCTCTGAGCTCATTGTCTATACTTATTTCTTCTCGGCTTCAGAGGAAGCCTTGCCAGAGGTAAATGTGCATCATTATTTTGTCTTGTGAAATAAAGTATTTCTGTATTTTCAATATTTTGCATCAAATTCTGCTCTTGTTTAATTTAGGAATTACATGCATTTCTTATAAGTGCATATACAGATACCAGACTTCAATACTATTTTTGTATTATGCAAAGAGGGATTTAAGATTTCACATTTTCCTGCAGAACCCGACAGCCAACAGTCTTGTCCTATATTTCGCAGGTGCACAAACAATCAGAGATTAAAGATGATTCATGGAAGCTGGTTTGAAATTAAGTTTTTTTTTGTGCTGTGTGTGTTTTCACCAGTCAGTAACTTTGCCAGAGCTTCCTGCAGTTGTAGTCTTTAAGGATGGAGCCTACTTTACCTATGATGGTGAGTACAGTATTTATTCGTATGCATCTGCTATTGTCTTGGGGTAGTTTTCTTCTCTTAGTTTAGAATATACCGGGCCAGCAGGGTGGCATGCCGTCCGCTGTTTCTTTCGTCTAGTTTTTCTCCTCCTTTCCTTCTGTATGATCCTTGTTGACTGGAGCCGTTTTCCCTTAATTTTACTTTCCTGTGTTTTCGTCTACTTCACCACAGCGAGGTTCGGTGTGTCTAGCCCATCATCAAGCACACAGGGATCTGCCCTCTATTGTGTGTGTGTTGTGAGGCCAGTGATGTTGTGTTTGGGCGGACACACATAGCAGCTCAGGGTGGGTGGACATGCCTTCATGGGTGTGAGAGACCACAGTTTATGCCAAAGAAACTGGTGCAGAACTGGTCCTGTATATACAGTCGAACAAAGCCACAAATTGAATCCCTCAAGCAAATGTCAAGCAAAAAAAAATTTGCATTTGACACAAAGTTTAGAGTGCGTTTTTTCTCTCCAGCTGAATTTGAAACTCCTCATCGCAACAATGTGAGTTCACCACATTCTTCTATGATTTCTTGTATTATGCTGCCGCTGTGGGCTTTGGCCGGGAGGCGAAAGCGAAAGCGAACAGCGTCGAGGCACAATGCCAGTACAAACGGGCCCCAGTAGTGGCTGTTGGGCACCTTTGGCGCACGGTGAAGTGCCCGGAGAACAAAATCCATTTCCTCCGCCCTCTGAAAGTTCACATCCATCTGCTCCACCTGACTGTTCCGAAAGGCAGTCTTGCCACACCAGTACTGCAGCAAAAGAGGTTCACCACAGTAGACGTTGATGACAAAAGCTCCACACTCTGCAGAGTCCTCCAGGACCCTGATACGGAGGGTGTTGTGAATGTGTAGCATTGCCATGGTGACGCCGTATTAAGCCCGTCAAGGACTGAGAAGGAGAGCTGCACAGCAAAATGACATGTCTGTGTCCTTCCCCAAATGGTGCATTTCTCCTTTCAAGCCTCTTCAAATTGTGGAAGAAAAACACTTTTTGTGGGCTATTCTAAGACTGTAGCTCATTAAGCACTTACTTACAGTAGGAAATGTTTCCACTCTGCATCAGAGAAAAAAAAAATTGCCGGGTTTTTCTTTTTTACCACCTGTGGTTCTTCGGCATCTGGTTACTGTCCAGCTGTGCTGTGGTGTTTCTCTGGCTGTGCTGGAAAAACCACTGACTGGATGTTGGATGAGGCAACAGGCACCTTTTCTATTACATTTAGTTTGCATGCTGTTCTGTCGAACATTTTATCGAATGTTATTTGGCTAAACTTCTGAGACACATTTGCGTAGGCACAGAGTGACACAGTTTTATGACACACTGTGACTTAGATTATATTTTTATGAGCTGTGTTTTTATCGATCTGCTACAGAGTCTGGCGTTTCCAAGAGTATACAAGCAACTTTATCATCCGCCGTCTGGCATTTGTTTTTGTTTGCATTTTTTTGAAGATACGAAGTCAAAATGCATATAATTTACAGCACATCCACATGAATTAGTCTCGGGCCTGTCTGGTTATTTGTAATTCTGTAATGTCCAAATACAGCCTCTCAGTCTGTGTAAAATGATATTAGACATACTGTAGTTGAGCTTTAGTACACATCCCAAACAGTGGCATCCCTTTGGTTAAAATATCGTACAGCACGGTGAGCTCATACATATTTAATTAATCAAATCCACAGTTTCACACAGCTGTACAGGTCTGCAGTGTTACTGCGCTTAAAGGATGAAGTTGTTTTGATCGTGGTATGGAGTGAAGGATGTACATCTCTATGCTAGTGCTGTATGAAAACACATATAATTAGAATGTATGTTAACGTACAAAGGATGGTATTTATAAAGGTTTCAAGCGTGTTACTGAGTGTTGATGTGCACTAATTAATAGTCAGACACAGGCTTTGTCGTGTTTCGTCGTTTCATGACCTTGCCTCTCGACATACTGCTGCCACTTGTGAGTCAGAACTACTTTGCATGTGTCCGTTAAAAGCACCTAAATGACAGTCCAGAATGTGTTGAAACGACGAGAGCGCGCTTGTGGAGGTGATAACACGCCGATGACATTTGGCGATGGCACACAGTATTCATTTCGTCGGCTATTTGAATCGGCAAAGACCACGGTCAGCTTGGATGTTGCGGTTATGAAAAATGCAGTATCTTTTTCAAAGTGACTATATTTATTGTTAGTTAGGTGTCACCGTTAAATACTATCAATCCTTTGAGTTAACTTAAAATAACAATTTTCTATCGCTCACTTCTGTGTTGCTCCCTCCGGTTTTGTTTCTGTGCAATTTGCATTGTCTGGGAGGTCTTTTACGCCATTAACCTTCATCCTTGAAATGTGTCAGAGCTGCCTCGTCTGTCTGCTCAACACTCTGACACTAGATCATCCTCACTCTGCCCACTGTCTGTTGTTATTCCCCCTCCTGCCCCTCATCTTTCTTTCGTGCCTCCCGCCGTGTGAAGTGTGGGCTGACAGGCTCCTGTAGGGCAGTATGGAGATTGCAAGGCGGGCGCCCAGGAAGAGAGCAGCCCTAATTTGTTTCAAGGTGAAGCAGGTTTGGTCGGTGCAGAGGTTCATCGGGCTGTGTGATCCCAGTACGGGGGCCTTCAGCGCTCTTTCTCTCCCTCTCGCTTCTGGGAGAGGCGAGTTCGGCAGCTGCATGCTGTTTACAAAGCCGGAACATCTGTGGAAAGAACTCAGTGGAATGTCTACCAGACTAACTGAGTCAGCAGCCTTAACAACGACGCAGCTCTGCAGCACGGAGAAATAAGCTGCATCGCACGGAGGACATTTAGATTTTGTTATAAGCTGTGACCTTGGGGTTTTAAAAGCCTGTTCCAAGTTTTAGGTTGTCATGTTCTGTATTGTGCTCCCGGCTCCTCTGGGGCGCCGCAGCTTAAAAACCATGTAAAACTCATCAGTGTTCTTGTAATTACTGTAATGGTAGCAGAAAGGTCATCATAACTTATTAACATGTCATAATGAGGTCCTAGTTAAATTTGACATCAATTATGAGCATCCTGCAACCTCTCAGCTGGAGAAAACAGTTTTGTTTAAGCAGCTCTGTTACACCCTATTTATACCCCTGAGGGACAGACTCTGGGTCCCGTTTTCATGTTGTCTCCAGATGTTAGGGTAGCAAGAACATGTGGTTCTCAATCAGCAAGCAATCCGTTATTTTGCCGCTTTTATTTGTGTAATTGTTTGTTGCATTCTTTGTGCTTTCCTCGTTTTTTTTTTCTTCCTGATGCATCTGTTGAATTATGTATTCATTCCAAATGTGTTAAAATCTGCCAAAGCTGTGTCTTGAAAACGAATGTACCTAAGTGCGGAGATTCATTTACAAACCAAATGTGTTTCTTTTAGTGTTTTTTTTTCTTAAGACAGAGAGGCATAATGGCTGTGAAAATGAGGTCGGATGAGCCAGAATCCCATAAAACAGTCTCTATTGTGAAAGAAATTAACAGTTTTTTTTTATATTCTCGACAACCAGCTATTTGATAAATGGCAGATTAACCATTTGCAACATTATTATTGTGGACAAGTCAGCCCGAGGAGAATATTATTTAATTTATGTCTTGACAATTAAACTGTTTCCTTTGATTGTTTTTGTCTGGATTGATTTCCAGTCTGCTCACTTTGCCACAATCCATTGTGCCATTTCAGACCTAAAATGGCCAGCGCTGACTACTTAACCCAGAGACAACCCCCTGTCAGAACAGTTTCTGATCACTGTTTAGCTGACCTCTGTCTTTGCATTCTCAGCTTGTGCCCGGCTCTTTATTCCCCGGAGAGCGTATAGGTGGTAAACACTGTGATCTCCTTACAGTCCTGGCATCAATAAACTGTTGTGCCATGCTTTTAATATAGATCGCTTGTGTGCTGAATGTCGATAGGCTTTTTTTTGTCGGTGAAAGATTTTTCCTTTCTGTGTTGCAGAGTACGAAGAGGGTAGTTTGTCATCGTGGGTGAACAAGGAGCGCTTCCAAGGATACCTGCAGATCGATGGCTTTACACTATATGAGCTTGGAGAAACAGGTGGTGTATGCATTGCATTTTTAACGATAAAATTTTCCCCAGATAGCGTTCTTGCATGTTTTTTCCCCCCCCCGCGTTTTTATGTATATTAGTTCTCAAAATGTACCCAATCACGACATGTTATCTAGTGGTCGCATTAGAGCAGCTGACATCATGGCTAAATCTTTATTATCAGTCTGCTGATTATTTTTAATCAGCGGCTTGGCCTTGAATAACATCCATCTGTGATTTCTAAGTTCAAGGTGACATCTAGAAATTTTATGTTTTGTCCAAACAAACCCCCCAAATTCACTGTGAGCAAGAGTTTTGTACCTTCTAGAGTTGATTTAAAGATTGTCCTTTTTAATGTTGATGACTATCACAATCATATCAAAATCAATAGAAGCTCTTAAATCAAAGACTGTGGCGTGGTAGACTATTTAAAGTGCATCAGCATAATAGTGCAAATGATCCTTTGTACTTAATTCCACTTTGCACTACAATGTTTAGTGTCCCACCCCTCGATATCCAATCTACCACATGGTGACTTTCTAATTAAAAACCAAACTTTTTAGAGGTGCTCTTGTCAAGGGTCACTTGTAAAAATTAAATTTTTAATTGTGGATTGGGGCTATTATAGAAAAGAGCATCTCTTCCCACTGGATAGACCGTGGCGCTCTAATCTGCTCAGACGTACATTTCCCTTCTCTCCCACGGGAAATTTAAGCTTGAAACTGAAATACGTACTGTCTGTTGAACAGCAGTGAATTGATGCCTTTTGCAGGGAAAGCTGTGCTTTCTAATATTAGATACAGTACTTTACCTCTTTATGTGCAGTTTACTGAGATCAGTGACGCTCAGCGGTTGGATGTTACTTACATTTGTCCCTGCTTACATTCAGTTTTCAGCCCATTTATGCCAAATTTGCTGCTTTGCATTTGTAATTCTGCAGACAAAATAGTTGCTAAAGCGTCTTAATTGTGTGTGACTGATTAAAGACGACATAGTCTGTGGCTTCAGTCTGTGAAAATAACTTGTTGGAGTTTCAGTTGAAATGGATTTATGAAAACGGCGTAAGAGCTTGTGCATGCTTGTTGTGCAAAGTGGCATAAACCCCTGCACATGCCTGCGATCCTCCACAATTAGGCTTAGTCTCTAAAGGCACTTCTGTCAAGTATAAGATTTCATATACTTCAACCCCATCCCACATATTGTAAGTTATACTGACACAAAACGTGGGAGCCATGTTTAAATCCGACTGTTACCAAAATCAATGAATTGCATGAAGTGGTTCTTTCAATCCTTTTATGGGTCAAAACGCAAGGGACCGGGACAAGGAAAAGACAAGGGTTGTCACGCAATTGAAAATCAATTTTACAGATTCACAGTATAATAACTGTATTTTCTTTATGGCGTCCCGGAATATTGGAAGGCTGTTCCTCAAGGGCAGAGAATGAAGAGCATGTCTCATACCTGCAACACAAACAACCTCATTTTAAAAAGGAAGTGCCCTGCATCCTGTTAGCAATAACTGAGGCTCAAGTACTGCTCAAATGCTCGGTGAAAGATTGCCGCAGTGACACCAAAACTAATAAAAAAATGCTCAAAGATGTATTTTCTAAATTTGAACCATGAACATAAGACTAGCTGTTTAACATGACTGGAGTTGGACTCTCCAATAGTCTGTAAACAAAGTCGGCTGGATAAACAACACAGTTGCCAAAACGGTGATTTAGAAAATGGGCTGGTTCGGCCTGAATGTTATTGAGCAGATTTCAGGAAATCTGACATGTGCAGGCCGTTAGGTGGATGTCTTATAAATTTGATTACATCATCTCACTTGAATAGGTTTTTTTTTTATGCTTTTACCAGAAGAACCTGAACTCGAAGACCTTCTGGCATAAAACATATGAGCAATCGGTGCTTCACAAAAACATCTTCATTCTGCCTGTGACAGGTTGGGTGGACTCGTATCTTGTATTTGTTAAATGAGTTTTTAAAATCGTAACGTGAACGTCACTGTAATCAAGTACCAGTGAGCGAAGAGCTTGAATTATCCTCTCAGTTTGGACGGTGAGGCTAGAGCAGGCAACGTCAGTTCATTCTGCATTCCAGTTTCATCACCTGAATCCACAAGGGGGAGATTTGATGCCAGAAAGTAGCAGGCTGAGAAAGCGGTAAAGATGTCTTAATGAGTTTTCGGCGAGCTATGCCTGAGGAAGTCTATGCTGTCCTTAGTAATAAAGAGGCTCTCGGAAGGAAGTGTTGAATTGATAACTACAACAATGGTAAATGAATGAGCAACACAGCGTATGAATGGTGACGGAGAAAAAATTGATAATCAACAAAATATTTCATGTATTTTTTAAATATTAGTATTGGTTAGAACAGCTTATGCTTTCTAAATGAGTCGTATGCCCAAATACAACTACTCGGTTGCCAGATTGTTTAAAAAGCAACAACATTTTGCGGGTGTTTGTAGGCTGATTTGTCTTTAAGCTCTTTGGCTTATCATTAAAAAACCCTTCGATGGACTTTATGACCTTTAATCTTCTAAATACAGAGAATCTAAAGAACTGCAGATTTAATGTTCATGGTAAAAACCCCTTATTAAAGAGGCTTGTTTTCATGTATAATTGTATATTACTGTGATTGTTGCCAGTGTAATAGAATGTTTTTAGAAGATTTTAACCTTTCTTTTACATTATTTTAAAATCATTTTCCTGATATCTAGTTTAGGCTTCAGTATTCACTGGCCCATAAATTATGCATACCTTGAAGGAATAAAAGTCCAGCGGGAACATTTAAGTAAATAGCCACTCGTACTATTGCAAATTTGACAGTCTTTACCAGAAAAATGTTTGCTCCACATCGTTTCTCAAACATGCAAGTTTCTCAATAAGATATTCATCTTTTGGACCTGCGGTCCAGCCAAAAAAATTTGCTAGCAGTGGGGAGCTGGACATACTTGGCAAAGAGATTTTAAATAATTTTAGGTATTAGTTATAACTCATCGACTGATGGTTCCTGTTTAAACCAGAATGTTAACATTTATTGACTTGAAAAACATTAACAAAAAGAGGTTACAGTATAAGTAGCTCCACTCTTTATGACTATAATAAAACTATAATAAAAAAATCTGGCTATCATGATTATCCAGGACTATTAATTAACACACATTCATCAATGATCTTTGCTAATAATAATAATAATAATGACCTAATTACACACTACATCTAAACACTACTCTACACTTTATGGAGTTAATTATGCACCTTTGTACAGGTTGTGTTCCCATAAATTTAGACTGCGGGAACAACACAATGCAAACCATTAAATAAACTATTACCTGGTGTATTACCAGCAGCCACATAACTGCACACAATTATTTTGGTAATGATATGTTCAAATGAACCTTGTAGTGTCTATAAATATTCCCATACACATTTTTAAATTGCTTTCATGATCTAACTGCCCCTTGTTTTAATTCGACTTGACACATCCGTGACCAGCAGGGGGCAGGATGGCACTCCCAACCAAACAGCAGGGGGGTGGGGGGGTGTGTGTGGGGGGGTCTAGCCTCAAACCATACAAGTCTGAATAGCAGACCTTTTAAGTTGTGTAACAGTTTCTTTTTCTTTTCTTTTTTCTTTTTTTTTGTTAAAGTAGACCTATTTGTCATGCCGTGGGTTTGGGTTGTGAATGGCACTGAAATAGCTCTTCTATCAGAAAGTGACCACTTGTTCAACCAAGTAGAAAGCCTAAGTTAGCCTAATGCTGGAGTGATGAATGAATAAAACGATCTCGGTGCCTCTTCCTTTCTTTTTCCCCGTTGAGGAGGTGACACGTCTCCTCCAGAGCCTCTTATCTGCCTGCCATTGTCTTCTTACCCTCTTTTTCTCTTTGTGTGTGTGATTGTGATTTGTAATCCCCGTCTGCCACCTCAGGCAAATTGGTGGCAATTGCAGTCATCGACGAGAAGGACCCCACAGAGGAGAGTGGCAGGTACAAAGAACAATGAAATAAAAAAAAAAGCTTGATATGAATTATTCCTACACACTCCTACACTTACCACAATGCTTGTACTTAAGTGCAAGGCTTTCAAATGAAGATAAGACCTGCTGTTATTGTCTGGATCTTCCCACAAATTGCAAGCCTTGGCTAAAAAAAGGTTAGACTGCCACTCGTGGTATTTTACTCTCTTCTCATTTGCTTTTAGATTAAAGACCTTGATTCAGAGGGTGGCGAAGGAATACAGGGAGCATTTTAACAGGTAAGGCACGGATACGCGATGAGGTCAAAGATGAATATCCAATTTATACATTTATTCTAGGATGGTGCACCCACCGGGGAACGCTGCCTGTCTGTTCACAAGCAGGTTTATGCCTTTGTCAAGGCATGTCTATTTTTGTTGAGGTTCAGTAGAAAGGTAATTATGCAAAATGTCAGTTTCCAAATATAGGTGTTCGTTTCAGCTGTCAGTCAAAACTCAGCTCAGCTTGTATTAATATGTAATTTTCTGTTTTCTCCAGCTTCAATTGTGTAATAACAGCTGGTGATGGGATGTTTATGTTGTGCGCCGCCTTGTTCGACCTGTTCTTGTGCTGGAGAGGAACCGATTTAACAAGGCACCGAATACAAAACGACATGCGCTTAAAATGTATAATTTCTGTACTGTTGTTGTTGTTCTTGCTTCCAGCAGACAGTCAAGGTTGTGAGAAAAGACTGAAAACAGAGATGATGCAAGTGCACAGACACCCAGATGTTTAACATAGGGCTCCCGAATGAAGTGCTGTGTTTGTGCAGCAGGTTAAAGCAAATATGTGCTCTGCTCGAGCTTGACTTCAAAATCAGCGCTAAGGTCACTCTTCAGCAGCTGACCCTTATCTCTGTTCGCCCAGTAGGACGCAGACTACACGGGATTTTCTCACAAGGATTAATACAGAAAAACAAAGTCACACTTGGGTCGTGATGTTGCGTTTAAGTTCCACACTCTTCCCCATCAGTGACTGTGTCGCCTCATCAGTTGCTTATTTTTTTTTTTTTGCTTGTGAATGAAGAGGTGTATCACAGAATGCCGTGATGAAAGCGTTTCTCCCTCTCCAGATCCCCTATCTTCACTTTGACTCTCTGGCACATTACCCAGCGCTGTTTTATTGAAAACTTCTGAGATCCCCACTGAATTGAGAGCTGCCTGCGATGCTCTGGCTCACCTCAACGGTGCTTCTAATTGGAAGTCGTGGGCTTGAGTGTTGCCCCCAGTGGCGAGCGGAGGCAGCGTGTGGAGGCAACAGATCGCATGCGATGAGTGACATTTGAATGAGCTGACAGTGTTTGATGCAGTAATAAATGTCGTGGTATTCAGCTGTAGGGCTTTGACAGAACAATGAATGCAAATCTTCGATCTGAGAGGGAGCTAGTCTTTGTGTGGGTGGAAATGAGGAACATGCCTACAGTACATGCGCGCGAATTGTACTTGTGGTAAAGTCAGACTTGTCAGTTGGTGGGCGTGCGTGGGTAGAAACTCTGCACTAGTCATTATTGTCTTAGTTTTATGCAGCAGTTGATGCACAAAAGGTTGGTGCAACAAGGAGAAGAAGCTGGTCCATGAATAGAGCCTGTTGGGAGCTTTGGTATAAATTGACAACTGTTGACCTCAGACTTTTTATTAAGTGATTCTGGACTCAAAAGAAAAAGAGTAATTGTGGATTATAAATTTTAAAAGCATCACTTGCAGGGTCCAAGCCTTAGAGAATTCTCACCCAACTCTATTTCTGCTTAGCATTACAAAGGGGTTTAGCATCTTTCAGCTTGTTATTTTGGTTTTACGGCTGCAGCTTTGTGATTTTTGGTTGACTCGGCCCACTCGCTCACTGAGTTTATTTCTTGCTCCCTATTGTAGAATGAAAAAAGACGCTTCTCTTTGCTCATTTTCCTACATATGTAAACACACATTCTTTTTAGAATTTTATGTGCCGATAAGTTTTTTCCAGAGAGCTTTCATATGCGATTTTCTCCTAGCCCCTAGCCTAGTGTTACTTGTGGTTCCTGAAAGGTTTTGTCATGCCCATCTGTTTTCCATTATTTAATTCCTGCCCACAAAAACACCTTGTGTTTTACACAGTGTGTCCAGGAACCGAAAACCTACAGTTGCATAAGGTTCTCATGGAGAGAACAGCACAACAGAATTAATATTCCAGGGAACATGGGTGTTAAAATGTTTTTCTCTACAGTAACACAATGAAATCCTAATTCAGAACAGCACTGCAATAAATTACAGAAAGTGTTTTATATTGAACGAGAATATATCACCTAATCCTTGTCGCCAACAGGCTTTGAATTCTCAGACATACTTTAAATAAAATACAAGTTTTTTTTTTCTTGTGGGCAGGATTTAAATAATGGAGAAACAATGGGCACGACAAAACCTTGCTGGTACAAGTAATACTGGGCTAGGAGTCGAAAAATCACCTACATAAGCCCTCTGGAAGAATCTATGTGACAAATCAGAACATTAAATATTTAAAATGCCCAAACTTATAGTGGCATTGTGTTTTCTATACATTTTTATGTGATTTTTAGCAAGGCATACAATTTATTTGTGGAAAAATGAGGTCGTTATCTGTGTTTCACGACCAGCTTAATGGGCAGGGAATAAAGTACTGGCCTGGAATGCGGTCCACCAGGCCATTTCCTGTACTGCCACTTGGGTGACGTAGACATCGGCCATTTTCTAATTGATAATCACTTTGTGATATTCTTAGTCCATTGAATATAGTGCATTATGTACATACTGTGCACGTAATATAACATAATAATTTATATATTGCTAACATACAATTCCTTTACGTCACGTCCGGATTAATTCTGAGTTGTTTCTACAGCAGTACCCCGGCATAAGTCCAGTATTCACTTACTCAATTCCAGTGGGAGCATTTGAGTAAATAGCCAACATCCACAAAATAAAGTCTGACAGCGTTTACCAGAAAAATGTGGTGTTTTTTTTTTTTCTTGGCCACAGCTCGCCCCACACCTTTTTTCACACAGGCAAGTTTCTCAGGAAATTACTCATCCTTTTGGCCTGTGGTCTGGCCAAGAAGCATCACTGGTAGTGAGGACCTGGACATAGTTGGGAAGCAGACAAGTTAATATTTAGGCTCTAAGCAGTAAGCAACATATTATTAAAACATTTGAAACCTGCAAACTGAAATTTTATTTCCACATCCTGTTTACTAAAATCCCCATACACCCAGCCCCCCCCCAACCCCAAACCCTGTGTTTGACATGTGGATCCTTTTCCATCTACAGTATGTCTGTTCCATAACTCAAAGTGCTGCAGCTTTCAGCAGCAAAAGTTACAAGCTGTTTTTCTGATGATCATTATTCACAGTCTGGCCCACTATTGTCAGGAAGATCACTAACACAGACTGGTTAAATATTGCATCCACTGGATTTTTCATATATTTCTAGTTCGGTCTCTTCATAAGCATGTCATTGATGCAAGTGCAGACACTATTGTTTAGCACCCGGGGGACTAATGTGCTGTGCTGGAAATATCTATATCTATTGGTCTCTGTCTCTGGCTTCGCTGGACTTGTGCAGCCCCCTTCTTTAGTCTAACCCCCGGTAATACACTCTGCTCAGACATAGTGCAGCACAATGAGATACAAATTGAATTCCACATCCCGCCTCATCGTTTAGATGCATCACCTGAGTTATTTTTTTTTCTGTGTCGAAAATAAATGAGGAGAAACAGGAGGCAGCGTAGGAGCTTTGGGCGTATGTTTTCCCCTGCATGTCATAAAAATGATCTCAGGCTTTCCATAGCAAGAACTTGTGATTTTATTCAACTTGGTTTTGTACTTGTGTGCTAATGTGCAGGAATATTTCTCTTTCAGGTTGTTTTAGTGATGTGCAGTCCAATAAGACTGTTGTGTGTTGTTTTTGATACTGTTTCCCGTCCTCATGCCGCTGATTTGTCTTGCATCTCCAGAGACTTCCATTTTGGCCACATGGATGGGAATGACTACATTAACAGCCTCATAATGGGGTGAGTGTCTCAAATCCAGCCTGTCTGTCTTCTTGTGTCGTCCTCCTCTTTCTCTGTCTCATGTTACCTTCTGTCAGCTACTTATCCAGGACTGGGCTGACTTGTAATGCCAGCCCTCTGCCATTAGATGTTCTCTTGTGGAGAAGTCAATTACACAGATGGACTGTCATTTCTCTTGACAATTTTAACCCCCCTTGCCATTACACACACACACACACACACACACACACACACACACGCATATGAAAAGGCACACAAAGACACCCACACTCTTGCAAATCCGCTTTTGTGAGGGCGGGATATGGAAGAATATACGAGGAGTTTATGGCCAAGGCTTGAACCTATAGCACTCGTGCGTTTTAAGATCGTGTCAAGTTGCGGCACTCATCATGCAGGAGGCCCCTTTTGCGGTATCTTTGTGCCCAGGCTGAGGCCGATCGTTAGGGGGTAAATGCTCGGAGAGGCCCTGCAACTGACATCCCACACTTTTAATTTGAACTCCACTAGTGTTTCGGGCCAGAAGGGTTATAGTAGTTGGTGTGCCTTTTTTTGTCTACCATTGTACAGTATCTAATTATGTCTTTGTATATTGTTGCGTGTATGTTTGTGTGAGAATCTGGGAGCGTAATAGATGCCTTTTTATTTTTTTTTAGCCTGGTACTGTTTTTATGAGGGAGATTATAGCAGACATGGTCTCCTAAGCCCTGTGTAATTAAAAGTGTGTCGCTGACTATCACAGGAGTTGTATTGACCGAATTCAACGGGCAGACCACTGTGCTCGGCTGAGAACGGATAGGCGGTGTTTATATTTAAGGATAAAAGAGGTGATTAGCCTTCCTAATTTTGTGTGAGTACATACAATATGTATTTTGCCGGATTTCACGGAACTGAATTTGGCTTCAGTAGCACAGGATTAATTGCCCTCCTTTGAGGAATCAGATGCTGGCCTGTCAATGTCCACTAATCCTCTCCCTTAGGAGGGCCATGGAAATAAATCTGATGGCTTTTTATCCCTCTTTCTGTCATCGCAGTGATTACAGTGTTCTGGCAGTGGTCCGTCTGGCGTAAGACTGCCCCTGCTTTCACCAGAGGCAGATAGACTCATTCATGAATACACACATGCACCCATCAACAGTAACATTAAAACCAGCAGGTCATTGCGATGTCGTGGCCGAACGGCGTACACAACACGAGCACCTAGTCTGAGGCTGCCTCCCGTTTAAATGGAGGATTATTGGTAACCCCTCGAATGGAATGCATTGTGGGCTGTAAAAACAGCCTGTGTGTAATGGGAAGACTTGTAATCACAGAAGGCCAATGACCAGAACGAGCATTACAACCTAAAGCAGAGGCCATTTGATTTGTGTACATAACACAGCTGACGGCTAACGGCACCAAGTCTCAGCTAATACACAAATAAAGCAGATTTTCATTTGTTTTCACAATTCTGTTGTTTTTCAGCGTTTTATGGAAAAATACCAGGGTTGTCGAAAAGCGTCGGATCAGTTTAAACTGATTATCTTCCAGGTTTTATGTCCTTTTATGCATTAAAAATGTATGTTTCCTAGGCAGACTGTGATAGTCATTATCACAGTTTACAGTTAGGTTTTTAATTAAGTCCGCTTGCAATAATTAAAGCTGAGAAAGAGCTTCTGGTAATAGAAAAGTGAAAAGAAATCTTGGGGAAAAAGAACTAATGAACTGCTGATAATGAGCCAGTCTCTACTAAGGCCTTAAGTAAAAACAGCAACAACATGAAAAACCCAGAATGGTTAATTGTTTTCTATCCAAATGTCATTTTTTAAATCCATCTGTTATGAATTATTTCATGAGGATCTCTAAATTTAGGTATCTCTTTGGCAATCAGGTTCTTTTTCCCAACAGTAACCCCTAACTACACGTTCCAAAATATTGACCAATTCCTAATTTTTTTAATCCATGTAAAATAAAATTGTATGATAATGCTAACCCCACCTAACAACTACCAGCAGCTCTATACAGTACGGGCGTTTTTCTATGGGCGGCAAACCCTGGTAGTCACCACTCAGAGAGGTGAATAGGCTAATCCATATTTATTTTAAATATGTGCCATCTGTTGGAGTGGGCTGGACGTCAGATGGAAATACACATTCATAATGTGTTTGTGTGTCCGCGCTGTAAGTTATACAGTCTGTGCTCGCAGATCTCAGCTGGACAGAGTAGTGAGGCGTTGAGGACTACCGCATGGGCGTGTGTGTTTGCACTCCTAATCTCAGCTGGGCTGTGGATTGGGACAGTGATGGATACGTGTGCGCGCGTGTGCAATTTGTTGCTGGGTTGAGTAACACCGCAGGGATGTGAGAAGGCAGTGCAGTGCAGTGATGGACTGTTTGTGTGTGTGTGTGTGTGTGTGTGTGTGTGTCTAAGCACTAGAGTACCTTATCTAAGCCAGGCTTTGGTGTTGTGCAAGATGTGTGAAAGAGGGATTGGCTGTTTATGTGACCTTATTCGTTATCTCACTGAGTTTTGAAATTCCTCAGCTGATCTGTTGGAATAAGTGGGTTTGAGCGCGTTCAGCGTGTAACCCCCCCCCCCCTTCTTTTTGTTTTGTCCTCACGGATGCAGAGTTGATTTCCTCTGGATTCCCTGCAATTCACTTGTCAGCAGTAATTAGTGAAGGTCTTCGTAACTGTGACCGACACAGACCCACACAGAGCCAGGTTTGCACAGGGTTTGCATAAAAGACAGAGGAAATGCCACTCTGAAATAGGCCGGGCTGCATCATCATCTTCTGCGGAAAAATAACATCCCCTCTTTGAAAGAATGCCCATGGGAAAAGTTAGTTTGCTCGGAGCGGAAAGACTTTGTTTATCTCACTATTGTATTTTCCGTGTTACAAGAAACCACAATTTGTTCCTGACTCGCGATACACTTTGATAATGGCGGTCCGAGGTGCTGAGGTTAGGAAGATTAAAAGCCGTTTCCTTTCTTTCTATCAGGGAGGTGACCGTGCCCTCCGTGATCATTCTCAACACATCCAACGAGCAGTACTTCCTGCCCAGCGAGTCGATCGAGACGATGGAGCAGCTGGTCCAATTCATCAACAGCGTTTTGAATGGTTCTGCACAGGTCCAAATCTTCTCCTTTTTTTCCCCCTGCTTCCCCCTTCCCTGCTTTCTGTTTATGAATTCAGCACAGTGCAGCCCCCCCACCCATCCCTCCCTCACATCCCCTTGTGTTGTACCATTGTAATCACACCACTACTCCTCATTAATCAAGCACATTGCCTTGCATTTTAAGTCCTCTGTGGAAAATATTTCCACCAGATGAGGTTTTTTTTTCCCTTCAATCTTTTTCTGCATGTTTAGATTTCATATTGCTGTCCATTCTAAACAGATTATCCACAGTAATTCTTTCGTCGAAATAAAACACTGAGATTACAACAGGATTCGGCGTTGTGGTGTGTACACTAAGCCGGGAAAGAAATGTCATCGCTTTCCCTGCACTACACTAAAGTCAACAGATGTATGAAACCATAAGCCAAACAGCCAGAGGTCCTGTCCTTTTTTCCAAGAAAGGTCTGGGCTATTTTTTACTTGGCAAAACAAACCACCTCCCGCCAAATAAACAGCAAGAGAAACCTCTATGATTCTGCAGTTTGTCCAGTTCCAGTTAAAGCCTGACTAGTCTTTGGCCTCTTCCTGTTATGCTGTCAAGGTCTATCATAAGGGATCTCATGGCCGCTCTGTGCCACATGAAGATACAGAGAATAATCTGTTACAGCCCTTAAATTCCATGCAGATGTACAAATCCCAGGGATCTCATATTTTTCATATATTTCTGGGGAATGGGAGAGCTGAATTGTTATGCCATGCATGACTAAAATTCTTGAATTTCTGAGTGTTTTTCGTTAGAATCATGAGAAGGTAGATGGACCGTGTGTTCAGCCACGCGTGAAGCATGAACCCGCCAACGGTGGGCACTTGGCAGGTTGCGGTGTCTCTCTAGCAGATATTCTCGGGTTTTCTTTTTTGCCACTGCTGCTGGCTCCGAATTTTAAGTCTTCCATCCTCTGCTTCTTTGCAAATAGGAAAGAAAATCTCCAACAACATGGTATTAAAAGCATTTGTAAAAACTTCTCAAACTGCTTGGGCAGTCTTTGCACAGTACAAGCGAAGTCTGTTCGACAGCTGCGTCCAAAGAATTGCCTACCTTGGGCTTGTTCACAGAAGTCCGGCTTAGTCAGAGCTCGCTAATTGGCCATCTTGATGAATAAGCGCCACGACAGATCACTCATTGGCTGCGCAGGTGCTTTTGCCGATAAATGAGCTCAGACGCAGTAGGACAAACTAGAGTTGGGCACATGAGATAATTTGGTGCAGGGAAGCGGTTAATTAAACATTATTTTGAACGTCTGGGCTGGTCTGATCCTACCAGCAGACTTTCCTAATGCTGCTTGAGTAATGTGTGAGTGTTTGAAGTTCTTTTTATTGATGTACTGATCATTGTCGAACATGAAGCATTGCTGTCCACTGTACATTCTACCATTTTCTACTTTATTTTCTACAGAGTTAAAAATAATGATTTTAAAATGGGGGAAAAAAATGAGAAAACTACAAACTATTTCCTCTGTCTCCATCTAATCGTCTCCCTGCAGGCATATGGAGGTGATGGCATCATTCAGAGGCTCAAACGCATAGCCTTCGACGCCAAATCCACTATAATGGTAAGTTGCTGTCAGTGCATTATATTTTATACTGAGTTTTTTTTTTTTTGTTGAGACACATTGAGAGAGGAGACTCCATGTCCCAGATGCAAGATGTCAAGGATAACACAGGCCCAAGACTTATTTCCACTGCGGTACCTGATGCTGGAATCAGATGTCAGAGTGTATTTCTCAAGAAGCATAATGCTGTGCTGCACAAATTGTAGGATGATCAGGTGAAGGGGGGCTCTTTGGTTTTTGGATTTTAGTTTCCAAAAATATTTTAAAGTTGTGGCCAGAAAAAATACTGAGTGGGAAGGAACTTTTGAAAACTACTAGCCACAGAGTGGGTGGTGAGTGAAAAAAGGTGAATCAAGCTTCTGAATTGAATTAAAATGAATTAGAAATCACCAGAAACCACCAGAACCCAAAAGATTGTGTTGACTGATGTTACATTAAATTTATAGTATGAGTATGACTATTCATAGTTTTGTTAATTGTCGCAACAAAGATGAACACAACCAAAAAGAAACATGCATTCGAATGAGTAATAGATTAAAACTTACTGATCCAGCAGCAACAACGTTCCACATTGAGGCTTTAATTATCTTACTAACTGCCATTACCCTCCAGTTAAACCCTGTATACGTTTAATAATACTCAAAATTATGGCTGCTCTTATGGAACAATGCTCCTGTTGATTTGCTTCACGCCATGGCTCACCTTGATTGCATTTGCTGGTTTAGGCTAAATATTGTATGTATGTATGTACGTATGTTTGCACCCTGCTCCAAGTTCTGTAACAGTGTAGAAGAAATGCCTGAGTGCTCTGCGCTTTCCCCCCGGGAGAGAAACAACCTTCAGAGGAAAAGACTGGGTGTAGAACTGAGACCGAGCAGTGCCGGCAGTAAACACTGTACGGGGAAAGAGAAACGGGCAACAGAGCAGGAGGAGGAGCAGTGATGAGTGGGGAGAGAGGCTGAACTTAGCTCATCCCCAACCTTGACTCTTAAGTATTCTGCTCTTTCGGGAGAACGTGTGTTTATTTTGCAAAGGGTGTGATGGGAGTAAGAGCTGCGCTGTGTAATGCTCCTCGTCGTCGTCGTTATAGCCGGATGGATAGTGGATAAATCAGTCAGTGCCCTAAATAATGAAAATCATTTCATTTTAAATAACGTATACACTATATACATAACAATCTGGCACAAAGAAAAGCTTTTATAAGTAATATTTTTTAAGGTTTAATTCTTTTGCTGTCAAGATATATCGCTGACTAAATAAAGGCTTTTAATGCAAATTCACTTCTTTTTAATCTTTAGGAGCAACCTAGACACAATGAGCATGATGCCTCTGCCGTTGACTCCACATTAAAAAGAATAACACCTGTTGGAAATAAGTAAAAATTTAAAAAATAGCCCAATGATTTGTCAAACTTCTTTGGCTTGTTTAAGAACATGCTGTGCATGATTTTTAGCCTTTAATTAGCAACTCGCGCAAAAGTAAGAATCCATGTATGACAGGCTTGTCTTACACCTGTAAGGGAAACGTAATGCGACCCTCTCCTGTGCTTGTCTAAATTTAGTTGGCTGCGAGCATCACAATGGCGAGTCTTGCTCACTGTGACTTGATACAAGGCAGACAGGTTGCAGCCATCACCTCGCCCCTCGAGAGTCTAAATGCATGTCTGACAGGAGCATGAGGAAGGAGCCACATTAAGCCCAATGACTCATAACCAGCTGTGTTAGCATAGCATGTGCATCTCTAGCTCATCTAGCATTGCAGAACACCGGCAATTACCATCCCTCATTCAGTGGCAGTGACTGGAGGGTACGGGAACATTTCCGCTCTCCGCAGCTCGGCGGCTGACAGAAGTTGTGTCCAATGCTTCCTTGCAGGTACATTGTCTGTGATGTACCCTGCTAATATTAGGACCAAATGACTCATTTGTCACAGAGCTCGCTTAAAGAAGAACTTCTAAAGTTGTCCCTTAGTGACATGGACATTGTGGATTGTGGATTTTTGAGTGTTGGTCTGGTACATGGCGCACAACTGCTGAATTGTAAATGCAGATTCGGGACGTGGATGTAATTGTGGCCGGGTCAGCTGCAGAGCTGACCGTGTTGGCGGTGTTGGTGCCGTCTTTTCACCTGACTGAAGGATTAATGCAGATCCTGAATGTGTAGAGTTGAATTTACTAATTGAAAACCGGCGACAAAATGTGTTTGTACCTGAAGAAACATTACATTTGCACAGCTGTAGGTGCAGCATGTGGTCGAGTTCCTTGTGAGGATCTAGTCTTGGGAGGTGAGCCTGTAATAGACAAAGAAGATAAAATAAGTGCGTCTGTGCAGAAAATATCTTCAGACAGACCAGTGTATAAAAGTGGACCTTTGCTTGTTTTTGAAGTTTGAGATTTCTCTATTTTTTTTTTCCAGTTCAAACTGTACAATGAGAAAGTACAAGAACCCAAAGGAGCGTAGATAAAAGGGTAAAACGCATCGGTGTAGCACAAACCGACAACAAACAGAACAGAACAGCACAGTACAAGATGGAGCCAAAACGGCACAACAGAAATGAAATTACATGACACAAATCTAATTAACACTAAAACATTAAAGCCTGCCCAAGTTTCTGCAAATGATTTGTGACCTGCCTTCTAAACACACTCGCTAAGCTTAATGGTGTAATGCAAATGAATGAATAAATATGCAATATCCCCACTAAAAACATAAAAGCCTGTCTGCGATTCTCCCACAAATACTTTTTGATCTGCCCTCTAAACACAATTGTGATGCACTCTACCTAATAGCTAAAGGCGGGGGGGAGGGTGGGGGGGGGAGTGCGTCGAGAGAGATGTAACACTTGTATTAAATTGTTGGATACTTACTTTGCAAATGTTCCATTATATTGAGAAGACTACGAGAGGCGTGAAAAGCAACTGAGGTGTATTGTTAGTGTATTAGCCGCTCCGCGATCATGTCTGTGGGCGTTTGGGTGAATAAGGTCGGGCTGACCTGACCTGTTATTGACCCCTTGTTTCCTGTCCGTCTGTTTCCTGTTCACGTTTTTCATTTTTGCATTTGTTCATCATGACAGTGTATCCATATTGCTGATTTGTTTTTACTTCATTTGTGATTTATCTTTTTAGTTTAGACCAGTGGAATGGAGACAGCATTAAATCAATAATATACACATTATATTGTACAGTGGGATCTTATTCTTATTAACATAACTTATTATTGGTGGGTCCTTTTCATTAATGTAGTTAAGTAACTAGTTTATCGTGACCCAGAGTTGTGTATCACACTAAAAAAATAAATTTATTAAAGTGGGGTACGTAAAAATTACATGATAGAAAAATCTAACTGTGTTTGCACATTGGAGTCATTCACCAAAGCAACAAAATATATTTAATTGTGTTTGTAGTTTGTATTCCGATAGAGTTACGAGATGCTGAGATATGATGTGGTCTGACGAGACCAAAGTTGAATGATTCGGTCATAATTTGCTGAGGTATGTGTGTGGCAAGAACAGGAACTAATTTCCACATTCAAATGGTGGAGGCTCGCCGATGGTGTGTATGTGTGCAGCAGTCACTGGAGCTCTGCATAAAGTGGAAAGAAAAATGAATACGGCCTAATATCAGAAGGCAAAAGTCAGCTCAGGAATGTTTTTTTTTTTAATATTCTTTAGTTTCCTAACAGAATATCACTGACAAGGCTGTACAGGGCAGAAACCAAGCAATCTGGTAGACATGGAAGAATTATGCCATGAAGAATGGGCTAAAATTACATGTGATTGGATGAAATGCTGCTCATTGAGAACCCAGTGGGGTTGGAGCAGGTTATAAAGGCAAAGCCCGGACGTAGGAAGTAGGATGCAAGGGTTTTTCTTTAATGATGTGATTTGTATCGTTTTACTTTTTACACACTCCTCGATCGTGTCGGTCACTTCCGACGACGACGACCGAACATTTGTAGAAGCCGGTTGGATTGGAGAACGTGACTGCAGCACCTTCTGTTCGCAGTGTGTGAATGTGCAAGTCAGAATTCACCAAGGTTGAACAATTTTCACATTCTCGAGTGGATCCTCTGATTGCTGCCATTTCGGTGGAATTCATTTATTTTATCTAGTGTGTCCCAGTTCTGGTGGCTCATAACCATCGCATTGTTAAAATAATTGGACATTAATTATTAAAACAGCTATTACAACTAGATTTCTGACAAAAACCGGACTCATTTTCCTTGTCTGCCGTGACAGACGCGTACACAAGGATGTCGCGCTCACTGTTGAGTGGTATTACACTGACAAAGCTCGTGTCAGATGGTTGTTGAAACGCTGGAACTGAGTTCTTGTCCTTATCACGTTAGTACTACAAAACAAATGGGCAATTACTCAAGTGACCAAAAACTAATTAGTGAAACGAAGGTCTGGGTCCCCGCTGGGCGGTTGCCAGCCTCGCCTGAACACTAATCAGGACAGTTTAGGAAGATATTGAATTACTTTTATGTTTGTAGATATGGTCAAAAACATAGAGATTTCTGTTCTTCGTCTCCTTCCTCTCCCACACTTTCCCCTTATTATCTGTCTGTCATCTTTTTTTTTGTCTCCTTTCCTGAACCAGTCGGTGTTTCGCAGCTCTCCACTGCTGGGCTGCTTCCTGTTCGGCCTACCGCTGGGTGTAATTAGCCTGATGTGCTACGGCATCTGCACAGCTGAGTCGGATGACGGGTCGGATGACATCGATGCGCTCAAGAGGGAGGGCATGACTGACGAGGAGGAGGAGGAGGAGGAGGAGGCGGAGGAGAGGCAACGTGCCGCTGAGCTGGAGGGTCCCGAGGAAGGCGCCGACGACGACGAAGACGATGTCAGGGAGAAGGATCCCGAGGAGAAGAAAACCGATTAACACAGGCGCTCCTGCGGCATAGAGGATGTTGGGCCTAGTCAAACGCGGTGACATGAAACTCAAAGACACGTCAATGTATTACTGTTCTGCTTCTTTGTTTTTCATCTCACTTCCTCTCAGCGCCCCCCTGTAGCACAGACTGAGCTCTGTGCGTCAGCGCGTAAGGTCAGCTGCTCGGTGGAGCCGTCGAATCATCTTTACACTTCACAGCCATTACTTTAGTTTCAAAACAGCTGGTACGAAGTGCTTCACAGAGCAATGGAATACAGAAAGATTATAATAAATTAAACATCAGATCAGGAAACATTAAGGGACAATAAATCCACACAAGCAACGAGGGCAGAACGTAACGACGCACCGGTTATGCCGATAAACTGCTTATTTGTGTAGAATCGCACGAGAAGGGACGTTCAAAATTCTGTGACCTTTTTGACCTTTCCTGACACTGTTGGGTGGTTGTTTTAGAATCACTTAAATGCCCTTATTATTATCCTCAATTTGTTTTTTTAATCCCAATACATTATCTACTTTCTGATTCCAAATGACCATATTATCCTTTCTATAATAAAAGAGAAACACTTAGAATTTAAGCTGAACACATAAATACAGCGAAACTTCTTTAACCTCTACCCACTCAACCCGAAGTGTAGGTGTAATATGTAAAGTGCCCAAGATGGAGGGAAAATTTTGCCATAAACGAATTGTGCTTTTTCTACTGTGTGAAATTGCCTGAAAATATTTCTTTTTTTCTTTTTCTAGGGACGTATAGTGCCGAGAGACAGACAAGCACGTCAGCTTACGTGTCTGACAGCCACCTATTAGTGGGGGGGGGCTAAAATAGTTAATTGATATGAGTCTGAAAATGGCAAATGCACGTTTTTAACCCATTCCAACATGACCAACCTGCAAAAGTCCAAACAGAGATGGGTTCTACCTGTATAGCAAACTCCCATAACATGCATCAGTAGTTCCTCCAGCTCTTAACAACTCATATTCCTCAGATAGACTGGCTCTGTCTGTTTCCATATTTCAATATGTCCCCCATCACCGGTTTCTATATTGAATTCAGCGGGCAGGTTGAACTTTACATCCAAATGCACTGAGACACACATACTTGAGCGTACAAAATATTAGAACCGTCTACCTGCTGCTGAGTTTTGCCCCTTTCTTTGTTACGACGCGCTACTGTCAGTTGTCTCGAGGCTCAGAAATCTTTCTCGCTCATACTTTCATACCCTTGTGACTGAAGTGTATGTAATAGCTGAAATAAAGTAGGGGTTATTGCTTCCTCCTGAATTCACCTGGCTGCCTATTTCATGAAAAAGTGTTCCTAATATCTGCTACACCCAGTGTGATGCCGTTGTTATGAAAAATGTTCAGTACAATGCACCTGGTCGGATCTAAAGCCCGGTGGGGCCTCCCACCAGCACAGACAAGTTACAGCACCTGAATCTGTTTCCTTCTGTTTAGTGTCGACACTATGAACTGAAATATTGTGAGTAGAGAAGGAAAAAAAACTAACAGATAACGTGACATAAACAATTAAAATCTCAGGCTTTGATTTGAGATTATTTTACAGAGGTTGTTTTTGTTAAATCCTCATTCGTGATTGGTCCAAGAAAGTATACGCCATCACTTTTCCCCCCCGTTGCAGCCCTGTCCAACACAGGCAAAACACAAGCACTACTTCAAAATGTGTTTGCTTTGAAACATAAACCAGAATTTATGTTTATTGAACACGAAAGTGATTATTTACCATTTCAAGAAATGGGCCTATTCACTTTCTAGCCGAGCTTTAGGGGAGACAATTATACAACTCTCTGTACAGCAAATTCTCTGTACAGCAAATTAAAAGCTATTGACGGTGGCCGCTCAGTTTGGCCGTTACCTTTACATGAAAAACACTGCAACAGCAAATCTGCGGTCGTTGTGTCCTGCGAAACCAAACTCCCTTAAAAACCTTTAAAACCTAAACACCCAACTTATATAGACGTATAAAATGTCCATTAGTGAGCGTTCAAGCCACCCATTAAATGGCTGCTGTCGGTTTGTCATCTCCACCTCCTAAAGTCACCTGCCATCGAGTGCTAGACACCAAAATTATAAGGACAGACCGTGACTTTGGTTCAAACGAGCACTTACTAAGAAAGAAAGAGGAGACGGTCTCTATGTGTGACTTTTGTCATTGTTCCTTCAGCTGCTAGAGGTCGTTTAAATTATGCCACGCATTGATTGCCCTTCTGTCCTATTTGTAGGTACGTTTGGCCCTTCAAACGCAGGATTACGAGAGCAGCGACAACTGATAACAGCCCTTTAATAGGGTGATAACATTCGAAAGGTCTAGTTAGATGTGCAGAGTCTAGGTCTTAACTTTCATATTTACCTTAAATGATAACTCATAGCTATCAGCAGGAAAGCAAACACAATCCAACCTGTTGAACTATTCCTCCGCACTGGTTCACTAGATGATTTACTCTGCACATTAATTCACAGTATATGCATAAAAAAAAGAACCCATCATCCATCATATCTACAGAGCTGCAAAGGAGTTTAAAATGAGCAGTGACAGCCTGTATCAGCGGTTTACACTCAAGGGAACTATACATGGTAATGAGCGTGAAGCTTTATTCATAACCCTGAGAACGGAAGCTTAACAGAGTTATTTTAATTGAAGGTCACATCTTAGTTTTTATTTCTTTTTTCCTCGAGCTTTTTCGTATCTGGCACAGCGACAACCCGACCGACTCCATGACAACCGAGCAAACCGCTAAGAGCAGTTTGAATTCAGATCAGTTCCATCAGGAGTTTGCAGGCGTGTTTGTGATCGTTCGGCGTCCGATTTCATGAGAGCTTTTCTCGAAAAAAAACAAAACAAAATAAAAAGTGCATGCGTGTCGTAGTCTTTTTATGAAGTTTTGAGATTGCAAGGTCGCGCGGAACTCACTGGGGATTGGGTTGAATTAATTCGATTTGCTCAGTCGCTTCGATCGCAACGTCACAAATTCCTGAAGGGACTAACAGAGGTTTGATGAATATTTGGAGCTGTAATCGTTCGCAGGACGTCCCAGGCTGTTATAGAATATGTATAACAGTTTTAACGTTGTAGCTGAGCAATGAGGTGGCTTCAGGTTCTGTTCTTTGTTGTTGCTCAGTTCATCTTGCTTTCGTAGTCCAGTAAATGTTGTAACGTTATCAGCGTAGGCACTTCAACCCCATCACTCCTTTGGTTTTAATACACGGAGTCGATCTGTGTTGTCACTGTGAAACTGCACTGAAGGAAACCGTGCCCTCGCCTCGCCTTCTGGTCTTTGTAGTTGCCTACTCCTCTTCTCTGCCAAACTTCCTCTTTGGCTTTGAAAGGAGATTGTCACACTTTATTACAGGTTTGAAAGACTCAAATAAAGATTGTCCTCTTTTTCCTTGTTGACTAGTATCTTTCCTCATCTCTGATACGGACATGTTTTTCTTGTTTAAATGATCTGCCTGTCTTCCGTTTGGATATCTTTTTCTCCATCAATCTTCAATTATCACCGGTCTAAATGGTTTTTTTTTTTTTTACACCAGTCTAATCCAAGGTAGAGGTGTCTAGTCAATTATGTCAGATATAATCAAATTTTTGGAGATCTGGGTTTAACCGTGGCTGATTGCCTTACTTGATGTGAAACTCATTTATTTCCTCACTTCGGGGAATGACAGCAGTCAAAAGTCAAACCCGGGGACACGGCTTATTTCTAATGAAAAAGGATGATGTCACATCACAACTTGCTGGAGCCTGACCCTCACACAGAGCAAAAAAAAAAAAAAAAAGAAGCTGTCGGGAAATTTTGGTTGTTTTCACATCCGATAAAGGAAAATGCTCATTTTCCACTGGATGTCATTTTAGGGATAAATTACCACAAAGGGGGTGATAATATATTACTACATCAGAATCAGTGTCACTGAGTGGTGCTGATGCAAAAAGTAATTCATCGCTCAATTACCTCGCCGTATATTCTGAGAATGAGTTTCATTGTGTGGCAAATGAAGGAGGCCTGCTGCCTCTCCTCTTTCCGAGAACCAACAATCTTGCGTGCGAGGGAAAGGACAATTAAACTTTGCTGCTCATTCTGCTGTGTGTCTTATAACAAAATGGCAAATGGAGGTGAGATCGTAATCCTCTCAATTTGCGACGCGCGTGAGAGATGCTTAAGGCTTCGGGGTCGAGCTGAAGGGAGAGCTGGTTATTTGGGTTAATGTTCCGAGCCTGTGTTTCGAGGGTGTTCTAAGCTCAGTTTGTGTCACTCAGCGAGATGAGAAATGGCTGATTAGCTTCGCTCGCCATGGAAACCAACCCACACGTGTTCTCTGTGAGGCTTTGCAGATTCCTGTTAGCAATGCAGCACTTTTTGCGTCCTCGCTGATAGATGGCTGCAGCTGCTGAAGTCCATCTGTTTGATGCTGCTGCTGCTGCTGGAGGGAGAAAAATCAAAAAAAAAATCTCAATTCCTAATTACACTAACTATGTTGGAGGTTTTGCCCTTTTCAGAAATCCCCATCACCTCTCTCTGCGGTGCTTCTGCTCTGTGTCCGTGCGCGCGCTCATCAGGAGTTAGATCATTTCTTCTTGCCGTCAGACTATTTTCGGTGCTGCAACTTCACGTCAACAGTTCAACTGGGTTTAATAGCCGCTTGTCAGCTTGTCAGTCGATAGCTGCTGCTTGTTGCTGTTGTTTTTCCCTCTGAATGGCCTGACATTTTAGAAAACCCTTCTTCGGGGCTGTGCGAGAATGACTTTGTGAGAAGATGTTTGCTGCCCATCAAAGCCGTTATGTCTCCTGCATCAAAACACACACACACACACACACAAAATGCACTGAGAATAGTAACTGGCAGTGGAAAATAAGATAAAAACAACAGGCTACGGTCAAAAACAGTGTTTCTGAAAGACAGATACGATATGAAGTCAGCATGAAAGATGGGAGTTTAATGCATCTTGATTTTCACTTTCTACATTAATACTTTAGTTTGAACATCAGTGTTCGCAACAAATAGGCAATAATTATTACAATCTTAATGTAATATTCTGAATATGTTTATGATACACTGAAGGTTATTATTAATATGTGTTAGGCACAGTTGCATATAATTACAATGCTTCAAGTGTAACTTACTTTTCACATAAATGTAAAAGTAAACGTATTAAAGCATAAAGTGCAGCTTTCAGTATGTTGGGTATAACTTAAATGCTTTTTATTCAATAAAACTTACAACAGTGCATGCAAAATTAATTTCACATTTGTACTAAAGGTCTATAAAACTTACTTAAGTTTGTTTTCGTTTAAATCATGATTTTCTCCCGAACCCATATGTTTGTACGAACCACCATGGTGCTTTTAGAGTTCTGCTGTTTTATTTCTTTTTAAAATACACAAATTTCGTATTAAAATGACACACGTATTATATGATCCAATATTTCTCTCCACCAACATCAAACTAATTATGCTAAACACAAAGCACTGCTATGAATCTCACTGCTATGAATCTCTCATGAAAACATAAATACATTTTGCATTTCCACAGCTCCACTATAGCCAGTTGTAAAACATCACCTCAAATACGGATGCAAATAAACTCATAAATGCAGAACATTTACTTTTTTCCATAAGAGAGGAACATAACTTAAACACGATCAGCAGCAGTAAAAAGATTTTTGGGGGGGCAGCAAACACAGTGCACCACAGTCGTATGACTTTAGCATTTTCACCACCAAACCTTCAATTCCTTGTATGATTTAGTAACGTACCTCTTCTACTAAAGTCGTCCTTCTTTCTGTCGTCACCTGGTAGAACTAGTGATCTCGAGTAATAAACTGAACGATGCCGTAAAGACGAATTAGTGACAAGACGAGTTTCCATTTTTAACGTGAAGACATTTATCGTCCCTGACAACCTCTGTAGTCTGCTGCTACTTGTTAGCAACAGGTGGTTAAGACTCATTAAAGCTCAAAATAGCACAAGTGGTGTATTTACTTTATGCATTTTACCTCATTTTTGAGAAAAGAAATTGAACATTTCTTGTTCCAACCACTTTAAGATTTACAACTTTTATCTAAGACTTCAGGACGATGGAGTTTTCGGACTCACTCCTGTAATAAAACCCTGGACATCTGTTCCTCCCCTGTCCACGTCTCAGATTTGTTTGTGACAAATCTTTATTTATAGCTGGAGCTCACAGGTGATGAGCTGCTCAGCTGAGAATAACAAGCCATCGCCCGTATCGCCTCTGTCACCTGCGAATGCACTGTAAGCACTTCCCGGCGTTCCTGCTTATCACTCTGCCGAGGAGCCGCTGCCGCACAGCGGTGACGGCCTAATGATGTCGCCTGGGTCGTGATCGTTTACTGAGGGGACCTGTCCCCTCAGGGCGGCCGTGCTGACTTACACCACCTGAGATGTAAATGTTTCTAGAGGATGTGACATGTGGCCGTGAAGCGCAGCTGCTCATGCCATCACTCCCATCACTGCCACAGGCTATTTTCCATTCTCCAGTCAGATTATCCTAAGAGCTTAAAAATCTGCTTTCACATTCATGGAAAACAACAGGTTCATCAACACATGGATGAGTGTTTGCCGCGCGCGTGTGTGTGTGTGTGTGTGTGTAACATTCATAGCTTGTGTTTAATCTGATCCTCAGCCCCTTCACACAGATGTTCAGGGATGTTACGTGACTCGCCTGCTGGATCCAGAGCTTACTTCCAAGCACCCTCGTTCTAACTGTAGCCAGCTGGGTTTTAATATTGGCGTGCTCACAACACGTACAGTACGTACGCTCGTGCGTGCGTTACACGCGCGCCACGGACGCATGCACCTTTTCGCAGCTGAGGCAACCGGCTGCAGAAACAGGAGAGCTCGTGGGAACAGTCTCTGAATCCCTTTAACCCCTAAAACTGGATGAATCGGGAAGAGCTACTGGGGCACGAGGAGCCAAGTGCTCGAGCTATATTCTGTGAAGAAAGTGGGTTTCGTGTAAATCTAGAGCTTTTGCACGATAATCCTTTCAGGGGCTTGTCTAGAATATTTGGAGTGGACGGGTTACGAGTTCTACAGTGTAACTTACCCACCTGCACTCATAAATCCTTCATGCCTTACAAACTACAGCATCAAATTGGATGAATCCATTAGCTCATCCTGGATGAGTTGATTTGTCATTAACAAACTATCGTGAAAACAAGAAGAAATGTAAAAACTGTGTGGGTTTGCAGGATCCTCTACAATGATAGTTTATTCACATCTGAGATTTAAAGGCTACAATCCAGGGGAACTGCAGCCTCCTTGGGCTTTTGCACCTTATAGTTTCGTACACCTCCCTGGAAAATGCGGAGCGCTGCCAGGATGGTGTCTGTGCGACTTCTCAGATAAGAAGGCTTGCTGGCATTCACGGGACATCTGGTTGAAAGCTTGTTGCACATGCAGGAAAGCAGGTGGCTAATACTGCTAAGGCTGCGGTTTAGTTCCCTCTGCAGAATCTACGTGGCTGCTTGGATTCACCGAACGGTCCTTCAAACTGCAGAGACTATTCCGCCAAACAAACCGGGATCACTTCTTGTCCAATCCACGATTTCCTGAATTGGAAGATGCTTAAAACACCTGCTGTTCTCTTGTACCGTTTTGTCCATTCAAGCCCCATTTAAAGAAAAGTCTAAAAATCATGTACCAGTTGGATTTCAAGATTTCAAGGGGAACTTTATTCTGAGGGTCCTTAATAGCTATGCCCCCACAGCCCCTCACCCCAGTGCACACACCCCTGCCTCCATACAAGTGTGGAGGAAAAAATAATGCACTCCGACGGACGGGTTTGTGTGAAGTCGAGCAGAGGCGATCGCTCCCGATGTGTTTCTCTTTGGAGAAGCGGCGCTGTAAAAGGCGAGTGCTGTTAGTGGTCATTACCGAGCCCACTCCAGCATCCGACACCACAGAGGAGGAACAACAAAACCGCCTGCAGAGAGTAATAACATCTTAGTGCTCCTGTGGCCACATTTGGCTCAGGCCAGTGGTTAACTTTGCAATCTAATAGGAAATGTTTTCTTTTTAGCTCCCTCCAATTGCTTTTTAATTGCTTTCGGTGACACTGTCACCTCTCTGCCTCAATAGCCTGGAGACCTTGTTGTGTTTGCTACAGCGAGGGAGCTCTGTAATGTAATCATAAAATAATCATAATTAGGAAAACATAATTGTGAGCAGTTATTTGGTTTAAAATGACCCACAGGTGCAAACTAATCTCTTAAAATACATTCTTGTTGATAGTAGATGGCCTAGAAACATGGATAAAAAAAAAAAAAAGCAATAATGAGGCTCGAGGACTACGACTGCTTGTAAGTACCACAGTAAGTCTAACGGACTCCATGGCTTTTCTGTTAATGCTGGTAATTCAAACCTTGGGCCGCAATAATCCAGTTTTGTTGTGGTTGCCGCGCATACTTGGTGTTATTAGATTAGGATGAAAAGTGTCTTTAATATTTGTCCATATTTATGGACAAGTGAAAACAAAGTAGCAGTTTATAGTGATCGCATGAACGTTTGTCTGTCCTGCGTTGCCCTGATTCGTGACAACATCGAGTATAAACCAGAGCTTCGACTTCCTGTGAACTCATTTATTCCAGATGCAAAATGCAACTGAATGTTTTATTTTATTGTTGGTGACACGGCTGCACTCACACAATCTAAAGGATGGGGTCATTTTTTTTCCTTTTTATTTTAATGAAAACAGACAACAGCACGACATTCACAGAGACAGCTAAATGTCATTTTCTTGTTTTCAACATCTGCCGCTTAGAAAGTCACGTGGGTGGAAAACGTTACCAGTCAACAGTCTCGACTGTGTGTTTTTTTTTTTTTCACTTTTAGCGTCGGACTGGGTGAATTATGAAGCTTTTATTCGATGCTCTTTTCACATATATTATGTAAACTGACTTGTGATAGTCATTCTTTGGTTACAGACATGCTCGAGAGGCAACTTTTTAAAGAATCTATGTTCTGCACAATTTCTAGGCTCTGCTGAAATAGTCCTGGATGAACACTTCTTATTTTCATTTGAGCGGCTCCGTATAATTATCACTGTTGTTTTGTCTACTTTCATATCTGGTGCAGCAGCTAACGGGGATCCAAAAAGCAGCAGAGTACTAAGTTGCAGTGTAAAAACTCTACGCTTCGTCAGAGCTGCTCTTAAATCGACAGAATACCGGATGAAAACAACCCCACGATGTCATTGTCAGCTGGCATTGCTTTTATGGCACTGACACATGATTCTATGGGGACGCGAGCAGCTTGGATGAGCGGTGCAGGCGTTGTCGATCATGCAGATAAATCTTCTCCGAGCTCCACGCCGCTCAGACCACCCAGGAGGATGTAGCCCGGGGGGTTCGTCAAGGACAGCCAGAGGCAGATTCAGGGCTGGACCTCAGCCCAGTTTTTTAAAAATCTCCCCAAAAGTGGGTTTCCGTGGCCTCTGTGGCTCCGGGTCTATGCGCCTCCCTCTGTATGATATGCAGGCCCGTGTGGTTGAGCTGCATATAGGCCAGCGATTGTCTGTCATGCGTTTCCGCCTATCTGGACTCGGTTTAAACAGAGCGGAAAGTGGAAGTGCTGCTCCGTGTGGGCTGTGCAGCTCCGCTCCCTCCGACGATGACAGAGCGGGGAGAGATGGGACGGTGCACCTGGACTTCATGCAAGAAAATGCCAGGCCCATATGCAACATGAAGGGTCCTGTAGGATCACAGCCTGCCAAAGCCACTTACAGGCTGCATTTGTCATGAGCAAAGGACGGGGGAGCGGGCGGTCGGCATCGGCTCAGTCCTCCGCCGCACCACTTTGCATCAATCAGCTCGTCCTGATACTGTAGCAACAGGAGACAGAACGAGAAACAGATGCCATCTGTCCCTACCATAAAAACGTGTGCATGTAATAACAGACTTTAAAGGGGCAACTTCCTCATTTTATAAAAAAATAGAAATCTGTGTGTGAGTTACTGTCACTCACCACCTCTACTGTAACGCCTCTGACTTCTGTGATCTTCGAACGTGGACTTATTTGTCCGTCTGAAAAAGACTAGAGCTGCACATCTCTGTGTTATGTGGAATAAAGAATCATTTAATTAAGAGAACAGTCTTGCAAAAAAGATTAATGCTCACTTTTGTTATCCATTTATCTTCCTTTGTCCACATTTTTGTACTGACATCCGTTCCCCTCTCCGTCAAGCGGAGCTAGAGCACACGAGGCTGTTCGTTCGGTATTTTGATTTATTTATTAAATGTGATGTTTCGCATTGTATTTGGGTTGAGCTTTAAACCTCATGGCTGCTACTGCTGATGAAGGTGGTGAGATTCAGTGCAATGCATCACATAGTAAGATGACAACATTCTGATTAATGTTATTTTGGGAAAAAAAACACTTCATATTCAAGATCAGCAACGATTTCTTTTCCATTACACTCCATATTGTGAGGAAGTACAAAAAAAAAAACATTTCTCAAAGGTTTGGCTTAAAACTTTTGCTCTTGTGGGTTTGAAAAATGCACGTTTTTTTCAACCAGAAGTTGCTGCCGTTATATATTTGCTATAAAACTCTTTTATTGTTTGATATTGAGCTTCGTGGCGTGTCCACATTTGCCAAAACTGTTACCAATACGTGATAATAATAGCTATTAAGGACCCTTATTCCTACAATACAACTCACCCAATCGACTGTGCCCATTTTCACGGCCTTTGCGGGCATCAGAAAGCACATTAACTTCCCCAAGCTGATGTTTGTGGTACACGACTCTTCTCGCTGTCCTGAAACCTCCGGATTTTAATACTTAACATTCACCATGAACATTCGCACAATCTTGTTTTCCACGACTAACGCTCCTGAAGTCCCAGACCTTAATTTGACCTCATAGTCAGCCTCAGCTGAAGTCCCCATAATGTCCTACTTTACACACAAACGGACGGCGTCCCGGAACGACCTTGCCTTCTTTAACTTCAAAAACTCCTTATCATAAATTGTAGTCAAATTGGCCCAGACTCCTTCTTGATGCCGGTGCAGATAGGTTACACACACAAACCTGTCGAGCGGCTCTTTGTCCTTATAATTTATTGCCTGTCCCCACTTCTGCTTCTGTCAACAGTGCGTGATAACGGAATGAATTTGGAAAGTTATTATTCCCCCGCTGATTATTATGCAGGAGAGACACCGTCGTTTTGCATGTGAATAAACTGTTATTAAAATTATAGTCTGAATCTCCGGAGGATCAAAGATTAAACGGTTACACTGACTGGCACTTTCTGATCCCATTTTAGCTGAGGAACACATATTTGCATAACCCGGCGTATATTTTAATTTCATGACAGTAGGCATATCCGGCGGCGCGGTGACTTACTGTATAGCAGTGACTTTCAACTGGGTGGCCCGGGTTCAACTGCTCGTGTAAAACACCAGCTTTAGCATCGTTGTACCGAGCCGCTCTCTTCATCCTTTATTTATCCTGCTCTCACAACGACAGTGATATCACTCAGTGGAACTTTACAATGGGCCGTCAAGCTGGCAGCTGTAAGTGTTTGTGAGGAGAGTCTTTCAATAAATATTGCCTGGGTCTGAGGCGCCTCAGTCTCCATCTGAAGGTCGAATTCAGATGGATCCATTCTCACAGGGAAGCACAAAAAGACAAACCGTGTTAAATTACCGCGTGTGCGAAACGCGTGACACGGTTTATAGATGCACTTGCTGAATTGTAAAGCCGTTATTAATAATTAACCGAGATTAATGAAAACATTAATGCGAATGACACTATGCAGTGTGGTTGCGGCAAATGAGTGAGCAACTGAGGTGGAATATAATGTGGGAACGAAGAAATGAGGAATGCACAAACACAAGTTCTGTAAGCAGCAAAAGACATTTCGACCTCTTGACGACGCCGGGACAACGACGCCACTTCTACAATCGTTTAAGTCGCTAAGACAAATGTGCTGCAAACTGTTTCTTATTTACACATCAAACCGACGCCGAGCAGCATTGGCGTTCATTTAGATCTGTTTTTCAGCCACCTGATGAATGTTTTGCTCTGTAGTGACCCCACAGGGAAATACCCGGCTCTTCAGCTCCTGAATGATCCGGTAGGTTTACCACCTTGTCTGTCGGCTGGTTGGGCTAAAGCAGGTATTGTACGCAGGGTTTGTAGAGATTGTGCACAGCTGCTAAAGGACAGGAGCACGAGGGCAGTGAGCGCGAACCAAACCGGTCAAACCCAAGACCATTAGCTGAATGACGCGTACATGCAGAGTAGAGCTGCAGTGTTAGACGGCGATTCTCCGAAGGCCGATCACGATGGATCGCTTCTTTCTTTTATGCATAAATCACGTTGCGTGTGATCCGTTGTGTTGTATGTATGTAGCTTAAAGGACGCCCTCACTCATATTGAACTTTCTTCTAAGATTGCCACATGACTCCCTTTTGATTTCCCTATATAAAAATATCTTTTTACTTCCAGCTGAAAAAAGCCTCCGGGTGACATCACAACAAACTCCTCCGGGTGATGTCAGCCGGAGGAGTTTGTTGAGTTTTTCAGCTGAAATTTTTAAAGATAGGGACGTTTAAACGCATTAATGTGCATTTACACCCTAAATTAAAGCCTTTGAAAGGAAGTTGGCCTTAAATTATGCCGTTTATTAAATTTATTAAATAATTCACAATCACCACGCAAAAAACATTAAATCTTCCCTACTCACGTTGGGTTGCTTGTCAGAGTTCAGCCTGGATTAGCTCATTTGTCTGTGCTGTGGACTAAAAATATTAAAAACACGTCCCCCAAACCCAGTTGAGCCGTCTGTTTTTAACAGTGTGTGATGCCTGCGGACCATGTGGTTAATTTCTAAATCGATCAAAACATATTCTTTCAAATTTTGCTTTTATGACAATATTTGGCTTGTGCACATTATGAGCTGAAGCCACATCTATTCTGTTGATGTAATGCAGTGATGTCGAGCTCTGAAACTGTGTTTGCACAACTCTGTCTGAGAAACTGCACCTCATAACTCAGCTGTCGGCGGCGAGCTGCCGGGGAAGCTTTTGTCTGGTTTTTAGATGGCGCCTTGTCAAAAACTGAGGAACTGTTGATGATCGAAAGGCTTGAAGCAGCAGCCCTGGTAAACTGCCCAGCTCCCAGTCGAAGACGGAGAGCGGAGCTCCCCCTCCCAATATGTCTGCCGCTCTGAATTCCGAAACGCAGACATCAGTATGCCCGCGAGAGATAAACACGATGATGACGGCTTCCCCGGTGTCAAATACAGGGGTGTCCGGGCTGCGGTCTCCGCCAGTGATAATGAAGTGTTGTTGACTTGGCTAACAAGCGCTCTCTAACCGCCGCCACTGCCGGCGCACACGCTTGCAATCCTTAACAGCACATGATGAGAAGGCCTCGCGTCGGCTTGTTATGGGAATAATGACTCATTGGCAACAGTCGTGCCATGACACTTCTGTGATCATAACAGGATGCTGCACTCTCCCTGCCTCTCAGCTTCGGTTTAACACACACACACACACACACACACACACACAATATTGCTATAGTGTGACTTCTGGATCCACTCTGTCTGTCTCTCTAACGTGGGATTGTGTGTCTCAGCAGGAATTTTATTGGCACTGCTGCACATACCGTGGCATTGTTCAGCGGACCAAATGAATCCATGAGCTGTGAAATCATTCAAGGTGTGTAATGACGAGCTACCGCGGTTCGGCTCGAGCTTTTGTAGCAATAAAACACACTGATGGAGTTGGACGGAATACGCTGACACTGGATGAATGACAAGAGCTGCGTGGGAGAGTTAGGATGCGCCGCACTTCCTCTTTTTTCATCTCATTCATCTTGAAGTATGTTTTTTGGAGTCGGAGTTTGGGTCCCAGTGGGGCGATGGCACCTCTGCGCTGGGCTGTGCCATGGCCGGGACGCCAAAACGAAAACCGATGCAGCGCTGAGGTCAGACTTCAGTTGAGTTAGATTTTGACCCCTTGTGAATCGTCGCAGGGCCAGCAGAGACAGGAAATGCAGATGTATAAATCGATAAACGCATATGTGTCATAGAAACAGGTTTCCGTTCAAGCAGGCATGTCAGCTGAGCTTTGAAAGATATTTTTAGTAGCTTGGCGATGTAGGTTTGTTCTCCCTCAGGAGCTTTACAATGTATTAAACTGAGGAAAGAGGTAAAGACCGATAATTGTGGTCCAGCATCCAGGGAAAATGGCAGCCATTTTGGAGCCATTGTAGGGGACAGTATCCACCACTTTGGTGCCTGGCGCCAAAAGAAGTCCGATTCCCATAGACACCTGCCTGCCGACACGGTGGCTCTATTTCAACAATGGTGGTTCTTATGAGAGGTTGGGGCAGTCGATTCATATGCACAAATAGGTTGGAGGACTTGTTGGAACGTTATTCTTTTAATAGAGGTGATGCTGTTTAATTCACTTTGCAGTGAAGTTCATGGGCTCGCAAGGATTCATATCACCTTCTCTTGGATTTAAAACTCTGACATACCATCCACACCTCTATATATCAGCACTGCTGTCGGAGGAATACGCACTGACAGTTCTATAGTGCTATTCCCATATATTGTCTAACCGCGTGATTTCCCTGTTGGCGCTCGGCAGTTGAAGCTTCTATAGTGGAGTGAAAGATGTGAAGACCTTTCCCTCCCTCGCTGGTTTCTGAGCAGCTGATGGAAGCAGCTTTACAGTGAAACAGTTGGCAACATCGGGTCAGACATAATTAGTATCAAATGATGGTTAAATGGGGTCAAAATACACAAATGGCACCAACTTGATTACGCCTGTCCTCTGGCTCCAGTCCACAAAGTCCGTCTGTGACTTTTGTGACTGATGCCCCCGGCCGAATAACAAGCCCGTTGCCAAGCAGCGAGTCTCTGACCCATCATTCTTTTTACACGTCCCTCCTGCTTCTCCTCCCCTCTGCTCTCTAGGTGGCTCATAGCTGTCACCGCACACCGTCTGTGGGGGGACGGCGACTGCCACGCAGGTCTCCGGTATCTCAGCTCCCATCTGTCATGCCCAGTCAGAACAGTTCCGCACTGTCCAGGGAACATCAGGCGTGGGCTGGCCGCCCCGGCGCACGCACGCGCGCGCGTGGGGCTCGACGACTTCAGTGGATGCTCGCAGTTACAGAACTGCCCAGAGATTGGATTTGTGTCAAGTTGAGCAGCAGGTTTTCGCCCGTATCGGCTGTAATCTTTCTGTGCCCGCGTGGAGCCAGTGCTGATGGTTTTCACAGGCTGGGCGAGCGTGACAGGATGTGACTGAAGACTTCAATTCGTGGGACATAAGTGAATATGATGGCTGCGTGACAGGATAAGTGCTGCGCACGATATGGACAGTTAATTTAGAAATGATGAGGGAGCTTGTCTCATGCAGTCCACTAACAAAGTGAATCACAGAAACAGCCTTGAATATTGTTGTGCTTTATTAGTAGAAATGAATCAAGTGTATAAAACCAAGGACATAAATTACAGATTATTATTTTTATTAAAGTAAATTGTCAAACATCAGAACATACATTTACCAGTGTTCTGTTGTCCTCGTTACGTAGATGTGGAAAGTAACTTATTCTGAGGTATTTGTGCTTGTTGAGCCACTCGATGCTGCTAATTTACTGGAGATCAGAGGTGAGTTTCATACTTTCACAGCAGTAGTAGCATGCAAAAAATATGATGACTTTATAAAATATGATGCATTATAACAGAATGAGCGAGCCGACAGTCCACAATGAGGATAAAATTAGCTCTATTGTAGCAGCGAAACACTGTGTGCATGCAAATGCATCAGCCGTTAGAATAATCTAACAACCTGTCGTATAAAATAACACTCAAGTGGGTCATTCTGCAAAATATGTTTCATAGTTTAGTACAGTTTTTGACAGTGTTTATGTACTAATCTGTGCATGTGTGAATCACTGTCTGTCTCTGTGTTACAGTATATTAAAATAAAACCATTATTGTGTTATTTTAACCTTAATGTCGTGTTTGGGGTCCTGGAGAACTAAAAAAAAACAGATTCATAAGAGTTCTAACAGTGACTAAATGACCCGAAATATAAGTGACATTACTATAAGCAATATCCCAGTGAGCAGCCTGCATGTGAGTCTGCCAATTTACTCCACGTCGTGTGAATTCTTCTACTCACTGTAGAAACAGGATCTTCACTTTTTCTACAGAGTGTGTTTAAATTAGGCCAAAGAAACTAAATCACATATTTCAGGCCGAATTTCAGTAAGAATTGCTCAGTTTATGGCAAGACAGTGTGTGTATCCCACTTTCCAACAGTAAGTGCTGAACATGTGATTCTATCAAAGGCCCATTTCCAGTGGCTTCAGCATTTTTAAATCACTCGCTAACCCAGATTGGGTCTCTGCTGAATCCCAACCTAGATCTGGTGTCTTGGCTAGCCACTCCACAGCACACTGAATGGGCGATTTAGCAGTTCTCCGAGTGGTGGAAAAAAATAAATGATTTATGGCTTGGCTCTTTTTTTTGTTTCTTTCCTTTTTTTAAAAAAATTACTCAAATCGCATAGTCCGACAGCACTGCTGCAGTCTCCGCTTTGACTTTCTGTCTCCTTGTCTCTTTTGCTCACCGTCTCTTCTCCTTGTCGAGGTCGTACCGATGAGATCGAACTCAAAGCTTGATGGGGAAATCCGTACGTTTGCTGAAAGTTATGAGCAGCCCTGCATGATCCCAGCAATCTCATGTGTGGAATAATGCAAAGTTTGCCCGTCACAATACTGACAGACATCAATCCCAGCGTGTATTCACGCTGGGATGAATGTGAACACACACTCAGGTGCACACACACACACGCGTGCACAGAGTTGTGTCAAACTGAATTAATGCACGGGCCATTGCACTGCAAATTCAAGTTAGTGCTTATTCTCCCTTCCATAAAGAATGTGCCCGATGAATAAAACATTTGTGAATAAACACACATATTGATTTAAATAGAACACTGTGAATACACTATGGACCCTTCCCTTCCCATTACCCATTATTCCGTAATCACTGACGTTTGCATATTTCTTCAGCTCTTCCCATTTCACCTCTTTGCTATCTGTGAACAACGAATTAGAATCCTCTCATCGCGCATTCAGGAAACGCAGCCCGACGATATAAATTGGCCCAATGCAAACAAGTGAGATCCGCTGATCCTAAATGTGAGTCACTAAGTTGAGAATTTGGGGCCTTGAAATGTCTGACAGCTTAAATCACTGTTACGCTGGGCAGTGGCGCAGAGAAAAACAGGGAGAGAGGGAGGCAGAGAGAGAAAGACACAGTTTTCCCATATTGGTCTATTTGGGGGACAAAGACAGGATCAAAATTAAAATTTCAACTTGTCATCTTCGGCTCTAAGAGAGATGACCACGGTTTGACTTCATGCCTTTTTGATGAGCACTTGTTGGCAAAAATTCATAATCCTGATCTGCATTCTCTGATCAAAAGCTTCTCTGAAACGCGCCCACAGATTGTCACCTCGCCCGAAACAGATGTTTCACAATGAAGGGTGCTGGTAAAAAGACGGCGGGATGCAGCCGCTCTTTCCCTATGAAAATGATACTTGAAAGGCGAGATAAAATATTCACCAGAGGGGAAATATAGGGAGATAGCGCGTAGCCCTGAGCAAGCAGGGCTCTTGCTGTGAGACGCTGGGGAGAAAGGAAGAGATGGAAGCGGAGAGTGAGACGGAGCGAGCTGGGGAGAAATTGGGAAAAAACGGAAGTGAAAGAGAGTGTGAAAGAAGATTTAGTGGAGAAAGAATGACCAGTGTGCAATTAACACATCCAAACTGTAAATCTGACTCACGGCCCATTAAATCTCACTTCGTCTGGAAAGGTCACGTCTATCTGCAAATTTGTTGCAAAGCTCTGCTAAAGCGCTTACATGACACATAACCAGAACATTCTTCATCCGTTATTATTTGGGTTCGCTCGAGAAAAAACCCAATTTACCTCCAAACACACAAACCTACAAGCAAAGCCGACACTCAATTTTTCCACCTGACATTTGTGTCGGCCGTGCTAAACTGCGGCAGAGACGGACACGTCCAACACATCATTAGATCACGGGAGGAAAGCATGATGTATTGATTCAAGACAGAAAATTCTAGGTCAGCTTCGATTAGCAGGCGCAGGCTTTTTTTTTTTTTTGCCGGCCCCCGGCTTTTATTTTTAGGCGCGTGCTGATCGATAGGAGGCCGCTTCGTGTGCGTCTCGGTGGCATTGTGCCTCCCCCCGCGGAGCCTGTGTAGGTCAGGCCAAAGCGCTCGGAAAGGTTGAACCAATGATGGGAATCAATGGATGGGAAATGTCAACTAACATGCCTGTTTGCGGCGCTGAAGGACACGTTCGAGATACACATTGTTTCATGTGAACTGATGTCTGAACCGCAGTGACGGTTTTTATCCCTTCAAATTTCGCTCGGATAGAAATCCAGGATGGAGGATTATAGGAAAACAATGGCCGTGACATTTTCAGCCTGCGTAGATAAATGTCTTGTTGGTTTTGTTGACGCAGTCAGCTGAGCAGGTATCAGTTTATTTCCTTATTGCTCTGCTTTTAACAGGCACAGTTTGAGCTAATTCACTTTCAAGCTTAATTACCCTGAACTGAAATAATTATTTCGCAAATTCATGTAAAAAAAGGCTCAATAACACAAATATACATCACACATAATCTTACGCATCACATGATTATTAGCCACATCCATAATGCAATTATTTTCAAATGATACCATCATTTGCAGCACAGTTACTGAGCAACTCACATAAGCAGATTTTCAGACTGTCATGTCCATGGCAAAATCATCCACAGCACATATGTAATCATAATGGAAAATGACAGTAAAATAACTTATTTAAAACAACACTAAGCAGCTCTGTGAATGCTTATTTGGTTTCATGAATAAATTGTGTTGTGCATTAACTCACAGCAAACATTGGCATTCCTTTGGAGTCACGCTTGTGGCCAGCTTGTGAATATAAGTCCAATATTTAACTTTGATTTCGCCATCTCCCCGGGGAAATATGTGGCCGCTCTGTAGCTGCACCACAGTCGGGCTAACTTTGTTGATGCTTTGCTGCCGGACCGCGTACAATAAGTTATCGGAGCTTTTTTGGGTTTGTTGGATTTGGCTAAAAACAGCTGTGGCTGAGAATGTGAGTGTGGTGGGAGTGGACGGAGACGTTCAAGCTGCAGCGTGAGCACAAAAAACCATGAGCTCAGAGACGACGGAGGCCACGGTCGAGCTCAGGGGGGGTTCGGGGGGAGTTCGTCACTATGATTGAGCCATTTACACTACGCATAATTTGAACTATTGCTAATCTAAAAATATTGCACAGGAAGCATATGTAATTGTAGAAAACAAATGTTATTCACTTTTTAGCTTTCAAGCTCTGTGACGCAGTTGGCTAATTATTCCAACATTTGCTCATCCATATACAGTGAGGAGTTTCTTAATATGTTAAATATGACACCTGTAAATTCAATATTAGCTAATAATATAAAAAAAAACATGAAATATAAATGATGTTACCATGGGAAAGATATCACATATTCAATACAGCATGCGGTCAGAAAACAAAGGTTTGGCCACTTTGCAGCCTGGTGACGTTTCACTGTGAGGAGTTTGACGATGCAGCGATGAAATCTTAAAGCACAACACTTTTCACGATTAAACAAATGTTGTGAACAAAGGTGACCTGACAGCCCAATTATCACTGCACAGTCGCTCTCTCTCATGAGTCCACTCATGAAGCACGTCCACCCACTTGTGCGAGCCGCTCGAACTGCTCGATGACTCAGCCGCGTTGTAGTGAAATCACAATCTGTTTCTGAGAGGCACTTAAATATTCTTAATCCGTTCGGAAATTGGCTCTGATGCAAGAGACTCTTTTTACATTGTTGCGTGACAAATGTTTTTTTTTTTATGGCTTCAAGCTGTGTTCAGTGTCATTTATTTAGTTGTTGTTGTTGTTGTTGTTGTTGTTGTTGTTGTTGTTGATGTTCAAATTAGTCTGGACAGGAAGTGATGCAACTGAGAGGAAACCTGTATCATCTGTGTCTGCTCTATCGATTTCACATTGTTTTCCTTCATGTGAACGCTTCAAGGTCTGTGTCAGAAGTGTCAGTGGAAATGAACTGATGAGGTTTTCATTTTTTTATGCGATATGGATTTTCTGAAGATGTTACATGAGCAGAATACTCATAAGACCAAAGAGTGCTGAGGATGTTTTTAAAAAGTGTCATACAATAACACAATGATAAAAAAAAATCTGATGTAATGTTTGCATTGATATTAAATTGTTGTTACAGACATGTAACAATTTGACAATTTCTTTTATTTAGTTTTAAAACTCATTGGTAATTATTAATATTTCAGTCACACAAGTTGCATGGCTCAGATTTGTGTGTGTCTAAAGTTTTGGCCCACTCATTCATTTTAAACAGACATTATAATGCAGGTGTACCTAATAAAGTGGCCTGTGAAAGCTAATAATACATACAGCGACTGCACTGACCTGAACTGTCCCTCCTGTCCTTTTGTTTCATGTCTCTGTTATGAAACAGATTCTCTTTTCTGCAAAATGCCCGAACGTTGTCACTTCCCTGGTCCAGTAACATTCTCAACTTTTCAAGTGCATCCACCTGCCAAATCGCACTGACCCAGGCAAGATTGCGTTCCACGGTATTTTTGATGGCTTAAGTTCACGTAATAAAAAGGTCACACTGCATATATTGTGCAGTTCAGCCGGCGAGAAGTGTGCGTCAGAACGGTTTACGCGTTTAATCTGTCACAGGTAATCTCATATTCACAGGTATGAGTGCAGTGCCGTCCTTTGTAAGCTTCGGCTGGGAAATCAAGGGTAATTTGCGGATTAATCTTCGTCTGAACTGCTCTTTGGATTGTTGGACGGGGGGGGGTCTGTGTCTGAAAGAGACAATTCAACGCTGTAACAGAACAGCTGTGCACAGGACTGTTATACAACTACTTGTGACACTTTCCGTCTAAACATGTGCGTCCGCTGATTTTTCCCTCCACCTTTGAGCGTGGTAGTTTAGATCAGACGCACTTTGGATGCCAGGTGAGGCTGAACAGCATGTCAAGAACTCCATCTGACAGACCTTGAACCGACCCTCCGAGTACTAACGACAACTGACGGAAGAGAAAGGACTTTTTTTTTGATTCGCCTTCAGCCATGAACTCACATTGCAAAGCCTGTCAGACGCAGTCCACACAGCATCAGTCCTGATCTATTTGTGTTTGCTCTTGACTAATTGTATAAGAACAACTGACACACTGCCGCAGTACAGCAGCACTGCAGGAAAGCAGAGGCGTACACAGCATCAGTGGATCAAGTGCATCTGTGATTATGAAAACGTCTACACCTATATCCCTGGTGTCGCCCGGGAAGTCTCGCTGTCGGCCTGACAGCTGGCCAGGCTGGGCCGGCCGGTTTCTTCGCCACTCAAGCTCAGAACATTGATCTGTACGACCAATCCTCCTCACGCTCATTAGCAGTATTACTTGGAGCGCTGCGGCGCCCAGAGGACCCCGGCTCCAATTGGACGGCAGAGCGAGTCAGCCGTCTGAAGAGGAACGATAACATATCCAGTTTTCAGGCGAAGGAGCGCACACAAGGGCCAGGCGGATTAGAGTCGAGCACGGTCTTGTTTGGCCCGAAAAAAAGTGAGTTTAACAATCTTGCGGCCAGCTGGTCAACTGCAGTGTGTATTAGAGGCTGAATTGTGGACCGAGCGCCTGAAGACATGGTGACGACAGCATGAAGACAGACACGAGGATAATAACAAGCAAGTTTACTGCAAAGTGTGGCGGCTTTTCCTCCTTTTTTTTTTTTTTTTGTGTACCTATCACCTTCCCATGTTTATTGCAGCGTGTCACATTCACACCAGACTCAGCACTTGAAATGTCAGCAATTGCTTGCACACACTCCATGGAAGGATTCAAAATGCTTCTTTCCCCCCCACGTGTGTTCATCTACTGATAGACCTACAGCGCGCAGACAGAATTTCTTACATGTTCTGTACCTTAGGCAAATTAAATGCGAGATGTCTGGTTGTGTGTCTGTGTGTGTGTGTGTGTTTTTTTTTCGGGATGGGGAGTAAATGCACACATTTACATATTTTCCAGAAGGAAAATGTTATCTGCAGAAGGTACATTTGGTTGTGTGCAGGTGCACGACTTTCTCGAACACGCCTACATACTGTATATCTCAGCGTCCCTGTGCTGGAGATTTGGCAGTAATCTGAACGAATGTCAGTCTCATCCTTTGATCGGGGACGATCAGGGATTAGCGGGAGAATTCGTGCATTCTCAGCCTCTAATCGACGATATGTAAACAAGCTCGTCGGTATTAAGCCCAGCATCACGTTTCAAGTTTGCGGCTGACGTGACCACTTAATTACCTTTGAAGCCAATTAGAAAGACCTTAACTGAAACAGTGGCAGCTTAAAATGTGACACCTGCCCCAGATCACAGCTCCGTTGACGCGATGACTAGCTTCACACCAGCCAATGTTACTTCAAAATGCGAGTTCCAAGGGCTTTCAAATGCATTTATTCAAGGCAACCAACACAATTCAAAACTTTGCGTTTGAAACGACTCCTCATGTAGAAAATGCACTTGAGATAAAAAACCGCTTGGCAAGAATGTCAAGGGCTCTCATGTCTTTTGTATCCGAGGCGTGTGTGTGTGTGTGTGTGTGTGTGATCACAAAGTGTCACTGCTGTGCCATTCGCGGTGCGTGTTAAGAAAGGGCTTCGTTTGTCTCCGCCCGCACCGCAGTGCTCCCTCAGTACCGGCACGGAAATACTGCGGTAAGAGAGCACTGATGTTCCTCTACGTCTCTCACAAACAAACGTCTGACATTTGCCATCATGCACATTGAACGTTGCACCTTGTACGTCTGTCAAAGCGTAACTATCACAAGTAATTCTTGTTTGAGGGCACCTGAAAGACTGATGGGAGGAAAAAGGCCTCCAAAAATAGTCAGCTTATTTATATCGTACGTTCAAAGCTTCAGATATTCCTCACTTTATATGCATATACATATATATTTTATAGTATATATATATCATGCTCAGTAGTTCACTTGAAACAAGATGTGGCCTTGTCTCCAATAATAACAGGAAATTGTAAGAGTATCTGAGTCGACATCAGCGAGGATAAATGTCCTGGTGGGTAAAGCTGTTGTCTACTTAAACATTAAAAAAACAGCTGAGTCAGTTGAGCAAAATATGGCCTGTCGACTCCTTGTGTCGAAGGAAACGCAGACATTCCCTCCTGCGGGAAGGGTGGAGCTAAGCGTCAGCCACACAACAGAAACACTAAATCGATTAAAACTCGTCTCGGCGCTTGAATAGGAAGAATAGTAACGTACTAAAGCAGTTTTTTTTTGTAGAGGTCATTACTAAGTAAGATCTTCCATAACGGTCAGTTTGGCATCAGTTCTGTCCCAGCGTTCACTGGACACGTCCTAACACAAAGTCTGTGCTGTGAACTGGATGTGTGGCGTTTGTTAGGTGACATAGTGCAGACTGTGAGATTGTCACACGGTGACCAGCCGTGACTTGTCCGTCATCCAGTGTGGCTTAGACCAGTCTGCGTCTCCAGAGTGGATTTAGGGTGAACTCAACTTGTCGGTGTCTCACAGCAAAAGTCGTCCAGCTGAATTCATCCTATAGCTTGTGTGTCTGTGCTCTCTTATATATAGAGCGTCTGTTGAAATTGCCCCCTCATGGCAGCAGCCGCCTCTTGAAATAGCACCATAATGGCAGCTGGCGTACCAGACCTTATTCATCATGGAAACACCCAGAGGCAGACTGGCCATCTGTGCCTTCTGGAAAAGTCCAGAACAGAGCTGAAGTCCACGACGGCCGTCAGCCATTGGCTCGGGACATTCAGGCGCACTACACCCCGTTCGGCCCACGGGCTGCAGAGTCGGCCTCCGAGCCAGAGAGTGTGGCTCTCAGCAGCAGATGGAGCAGGAAATGCTAGGCTATCTAAAAAGAAGAAGAAGAAGAAGAAGAAGAAGAAGAAGAAGAAGAAGAAGAAGAAGAGCGGGAGGGTTTGAGATTTATTGGGTTAATGTGACAAAAGGAAAGGAAAAAATGGGTGGGGGTGAGTGCAGAGAAACAGACAAGACAAAGATTCAAATGTTTGACAAATGAAATGACAGTTACAGTGAAATTAAATTAAAATAAAGAAAAATATCCAGGATAAATTAATCAACATTTGCAAAAACATTTGTGCATCCATTTCAATGCCAACTGTAAAAGCCACATTGCAAACCTGAATTTGACGTTTGTCTGACCCATCCACGCACCCTAACCTCTTCCCAACTTTCATATTTGCTTGTTTCATAATCCCCAGATGTTTCCTGCCGGCACACACCTATGTATTTTACGTGGGAACTGTCTCTGTCACGGCGTCAGTCAGCAGAACCTTTACTGGGAACAAACTGACGGCGCCTTTAATCACCGTCCTGCTTTACATAAGCTCGTCGCCAACCCCCTCACATCCTCTGGGAGCGTACGACACAATACGACTGAGTCGAGCACGCGTCATCTGATCACTTTAAGATATACAATCATCCAGCTGTTTGTCGGCCACATAGACGAGCCGCAGCCTCTCTGGTGTGTTTGAAATAGCGTTCAAGCACCTCCTTCAATCAGCCTGAATTAGAGATGAGCCACGGAGCCAGCAGCAGGAAGAGAGGCAGGACGCACCTCAATCTTGACAAAATGGAATGATTAAAGCTCTCGGAAACCCGCGTTTCATCCCCCAGTTTCAGTCAATTTATGACAGCTCTCATTACTGTTCCTGCAATGGTGCTTTGTCCCAGATGTGCCACACACTGTCCAAATTAGCAGTCCTACATCATACTGCCTATTTATGCATTCAAATCACACACACTGGGCTGTAAAAGTACATCATGTCAAAGGAAAGGCAGACTTGGAGCAGAAACATGTGACAGCGCCAGTCTTTGAATCTGCACCTCCTTGCTCCGAGAGTATCTGCGAGATGGTGGCAATTTCCTGGATATTTCGTGTCAGCTCTGAAACGAGCACCCCCTCTCCTTTTATCCTCTGCGAGCAGCAATCCACTCTCTGCCTATTGTGTGTTTTCAGGAGAAGAATACGAAGTTGGCAGGTACCGAGCAAGCCTGATTGGTGTTGTGAGTCATTAAAGATGGAGCGCGGCGCCGTCGTCGGCGTGTCTGACATTCGAGGGCGACGCGGAAGCCGGGCCGGTCACGCTGACGACGTCCCTCGGCGCGAGATTGAGAATGAAACACAGACTTTATTTATTTGTTGCTCATTAATCCCGCACAGCGAAGGTGCCGTGTTTGTGGCGTCTTTGTCAGCCTCCATCACAATCGTGCAGCTTGTGTCAAAGGTGAATCTGTGTGAATCTGTATTCTTGTGCTAGTGCCCAGCTTTTCATCGAAGGTTGCTGTGGTGGTAATGGACGCTCATTGGATAGTTGGTAGTATTACTGGAGTCCTTCAAAAAGAAAATTATAAAAATCTCCCCTCCATGAAGGTGAGAAGAATGATTTTGAAGTTGGAGTAGAACTGAATTCTACTGGGAGATGTCCTGTTATTTGTCTGGCCCATTTACTGTATATCAATGAGGTTAAATTACAGAAGCATCCCGCTGAACTCGGTGACAGCTGACTGGTAGGATTTTTTGATATCTGCTGGTGGTACGTATCACGCCGGGGCGTAGTGAGGCGTGATTTCACCCGATGGGTTGCACTGGAGCCAGCGTGCGGCCCTCAGTTGAGCCACATGGAGTCTGGGCTGTCGACTTTGCCAATTGTCAAGTTCATCCAGTGTATAATAACATAAAAATGCCATTTGCGCTCTAGAGACAGAGGCATTCGCCTGGCTCAAGGGTTATAAAATGCAAATGTACTGTAAATGTGCCAAATTAAAGCTATAGCGTGACCCAGCTTAGCTAAAGTATCCTACTGTAACAAGCCATGTATTATAATTAAGTCATGATGCCGTTAATGAAACCCTGCATGACAGCGTTTGATGCAATCTCATTAGTGGAAGTCCTTCCATCTACGGCAGTTCTGTTTGGAAAAATATGATTTAAATCAAAAGTTGTGAACATTTGCCTTCGTCACACCTTTTCCGAATGGCAAACATCAAAGCCGAAGAAATCTTATTAATCTTATTAAGATCTAATTAATAAAGCTTGGGAAATTAGCACCTGTGTTTTTGTTAAAGAATCTGAGCGTAATTCTTCGTGACATTTTCATTTACTCTTTTTAGGTAATTACTTTCTCTTTTTGAGCCCCGCGTGTCGGTGGCACGGCACAATAACCAACGTCCACCTTCGTCTGCAGTATCTGCAGGTGTACCTAATAAACTGCCACCAGAGCCGGTACTAGTGAAGTATCGCAAAGCCTCATGGAGCTGAATCCTCTTTGCTGTTTCCCGGCTGGGAGCTTTGGGCAGAGGATTAAATATAACTGAGGAGAAGCAGGACCGCCGGCCAGTTAGCGGTGGACCCGAGAGAACCAGCTCGTGCTCGGCCTCCCCTGTTGCCTCTAAAAGCTGCATTCTTCTTGTTTATGGTTTTTGCAGCTCGCACTTGTAAAATTCCAACGAGGCTCCATTTAGCCGTCTTTATCAGGCCGGAGGACTTTGAGTGCGCCCAGGGAGCTGGAGCCTGCCGTCACCGGGCCGGTGCTGCATGCAGCGGGTGGGGGGGGCAATATTAACCGTGCTCCATCTTCAAGCCTGTTCAGTGACCTCTGTGAAAATGCTCTCTCCGAAGACTGAGGTCATCCCGAAATCATTCATTCATAGCTTGCGATCCTAATTTCTGTCATGAAGTATCATCATTAAAGGCTCTTTCAAGAATTCTTGCCTTCAAACGGAATCGGATTTGTGACGCGTGTGTCGTAGCTTTCCTCGACGAGGGCTTCTACGTCCATTTAGTCCTTTTTTGTGATTTATTATAGTTCAGTTAAGGATATGAAATGCTCATCTAGCCGCTCACCACAATACAAATGAAATCAAATTTAACAAATAATCTGGATTGTTCTGAAGACATGAGGGGAGATTAATGGGCTTTATCTTTGGCAAGAGCTGTGCGGCTTATATATACTGTATGTTTAAACATGCTCATTAATGACTCCAGTCACACTAATTAACAGTAGAAAACCTGGTTTGCAACAAATGCTTTTGTCAAACTCATACTCAGACATCACTGTGTGAGATAATCAGTGATCTAAAACCAGCATGTATCCTGACCTATGGTGAAATGTAAGTTCACATTTACACGTGACTGGAGTATTTCCATGTTATGGCACCTCACACAGCGGCATATGAAAATAGTTAACATGATTACAAAATGGTTAAATTTACTAATAGGACTTTATTTTCCTGCCCTCCACTTCAACAATTCTATAGGAGTTTCCTTTAAAAGAAAAACATTTTGGAACCATATTTCAAAATGTTCCACAGGAAAAACAACTGAAATTGTAATTACAACATTTCAGTTCAGCATATTCAGTGTTTAGCAGCAGATACTCAGGTTTATTAATAGCACGGTTTTCAATGTGGTGGCAATGGCGTAGAGTATGACGGGGGCCTCAGCAAACTGGAAGAAAGATGAAAATGTTCAAAACAAAATGCCACGGCTCCATTTCTCACTGCCTCACAGTCCAAACATTATTCCTCACTTGTCCTGGCCAGAAGCTACAGTAATGCTAACTGGGGACCAAAGGCATGAAAAAGTTTGGGAACTCCTGAATTAATGTACCTCCTGTCACAGACAGTAAAATACAGCTGTGATAAAGTAAAATTCGTTTTAATGGCTGATAAATACTGCACATTAATGAAAACTCAACATGTCATCATAGCTTTGAGCTCTGTAGAAAAACCCGTAAAAAAGTTTCAATTCAGACGAAGGTTCCTAAAAAAGAAAACTGTAGTTTTTCTCAGGAGCAGTTTTCATTTCACAGAAACTGCTGCTGCTTTCAATTTGTCTCACATGACAGACTTTTATTTTTTCAGAATGACCCATGAAAGGAATCTTAAATGGAGATGGTACTGACGTCCAGGAGCATGTGGAACACGCCCTGCATGTGACGTTCTAATTTCAGCTCTCTGTAGGACTGCTGACCTCCACACACACACACACACACACACACACACACACACACACACAAGCAGCAGCGTTGTTAGATGTGGAGGCCGAGCATGATGGTTCAATGAATAAATTAGACCTCGACCTTATTCTTTGGAGATGTAAACAAAGATTTGACCGGCTGAAATCCAAACACATTCCTTATTGTGATTTTGCTCCACTACTAGCTGAAACAGTGGAAATATTAAGTATTTGATAAAATACATTTCTGATATGTTTAGCATGCTGAACCACATGAGCAAGGGATCGGAACTGTATTGAATGATTATTTTGCTGTCTTTAGGTATGGATTGATAAGGGTGCAGTTATTGTAGTACAGCTACTGTAATGTGCACAAGATGGATTTGATAAATAGTGTTATGAATGATTATATAATTCCTCTATTAATTTCAGTGGGGGTGAATTAATTTCATAAACATGTCAGAGGAACTGATGTAAGACCCAGATCTTCCCTTCTCAAAGATGTATTTCATCGATTTGCATTTTTTAGGCTTTGTGTTTTTCCATAATTGCAGATTAATTTGGCACTTTTAATACGCATTTTTTATTGCAGTCATAGAGAAAATTTATCAAGCAGCTACAAATCATTAAAAAAAATAATATTTTAACAATTTAATATAATTTCTAAAAGTTTGTGGTGGACCTGTACAATGTGTACAGTAAAAAGAAGAGAGATAAAGTAAAATGCATGTTTGTTGATCAGGTGTATATTAGTCAGTGAGGGGCTGTAATGTCATACGAGTTGATTTGTTATAATTAAGCCAAAACTTGTATTAATTATTTGCGTGTGTTTAAGCACTTGGGTTTGAGTTTAAAAAAGGTTCTTCAAGTCCTATACGTGTTTTATTTTATCATCTCTGATTATTTTTATTTTCATGATATGTGCTTGAGCCAAATACAGAATGGAAAAAAGAAAAAAAGGAAAAAAGTTTTGTGTGTGAGTATTGAGCTTGTAATGAATGCAGACCGAGACAGATAATGAAAGTAAAAGTGATTCATGGCATTTTCAATTTGTTATTTCAAGGCCCTTCCATTTACACTTCCTCACTCTTCCTGTATCCGCCCGTCACGCTGAATGCAGTGAGTGAACACACGTATCATTAGAATTTAATCCCCCCGTTTCATTGTGGTCTGTGCAGCTCGACTGTATCGCAGACAAGGTCTGCCTCTCAAGCTAAAATAACCGAATTACCGACAAGGCAAACAGGAGACTATGGACTCTACCATTATCGCCATGGCAACATGAGCTGGGAGCACGAGCTGCCAGTTTGATATTGCACTCTGAGCCCCCAGCTCATTCTTGTTAAGAGGATGGGAGTTCAGATCATTGTGTTCTGCAGAAAATGGGGTGTGGGGATAAAACCAATACTTCATTTTGTGTGTGAGCCCGCAGAAGATATGATCTGACTATGAGACGTGGCAAGGTTTTCCAAATGAGCTGATTTCAACCTCAACGCCGGGTCTTAAGGGGTGTTCTGAATTGTTACGCCGCCTGGTCTTCGCCTTGATATGTGTCATACATACTTGAGAAAATTCACCTTTTGGAATCGAGACAAGTGTCTTTTCAAGCCAAAAAAAAAAAAAAAAAAAAAGCTGCTTCACACATCATGAAACTAAAGTCAAAAGTGAATGAAACAATAATAAAAAGCACTGAAAGGTCACTGAGATGTAGTTTCAGCCTTTTGGCTGATTTGTGATTGTGATTATTTTCTGTGAGCACAATTCATGAGTCACACCCTTAAAACATGCTTTCAGACTCTATTGTTTCATCAGCCGTGTCTGTGAATGTTCGGGCTTCAGTCACTGATTGCGGCAACGTATAGCTCTTAGAAATCAACATCACATCAATCTGCATTATTTTAGGGGCTAATATACACGTTACAGGTTTTGGCTTTAACATAAACAACTAAACATTTAATATTTTCAGTTTTTCCTCCTGTCAGAACTTGTGAACATTCACTGTCTTTTGACTTAAAATAATGAGTTGAGGGAATGAAATTCTGCAATTACATGAGTTAATCATGTTGATTGAAGAAAAGACTTACTAAACAAAACCAAAATTATCCATTCAGTGAAATATTTCCTATACAACACGCTATAAGTGATATATTAAAAATGTTCTATGCCTCAAAACTATACTTTTGTTCAGGCTGCAAGAAAGAAAATCCAGTAAACAAAGAAACTGTAAAACAAATTTTACAGAATCAAACACTGAAAAAACATCACACACACAGACAAACTAACTTCTGTTGGACAAGTTATTTAATTTATTTAATATTTTCCTTTGGCAAGTGAAATAAAAACTAGTCACGAAAAAAGATGCACGGCTGAAATAGAAACGACCTCAGAAAGAGCTTAGAAAGGTGAGAGCAGGTTATGAAAAGAGAAAGATTTGTTGTTTAGCAACACATTAGCCTTTGAAAGCTTGACATTTTCTGAAATGAATTAAAACTTTATGCTTTTACTGTGATCGTTAGTGAGGCAAACTTGGTGTTTCCGACTTTCCTGTCTTAAGCTAAGCTATTCTAACTGGCTGTAGCTTGTATTTCTGTGTCGGATTTGAATCATCTAACTCTTGACAAGAGAGTGAATCCATTTCCTTGATAGTAAGTCAAGCATTAAAGTATAGCTGTAATTCTTATTCAAAATAAATCAATAAATCATTTAGCACACAGAACCGAAAACCAAATGAGAATTCCCTTGCAAATATAACCCTGCACCATGTTTTTCTTACCACCACTGGCAATTAATTTTGGTTATCTCACTCTCGCTTGTCCCAGCGGGTCTAGAAACAATTTCTTTTGTATCTAAAGGAGTTGTAGACAATGCTTTCGTTTTCGTGGCACAATGTGTCTCTAATGGTTGTCTTGCATTGATGTCTTCCAGTCTTCGGCGGTGGTGGGGAGGGGAAGCGATGAGAGATATTCATCTAACAGCTGCTGGAAGCTGTGTCGCTGCATCGATTGAACTGCACGGGAGGATTCATTGTACATCCAAATGATGCATGAATTGCAAACGCAAAGTGGGAGATACTTAAAGCGAGAGCCGAGCAATTTGATTTGAGTGATCCGAGCCACAGTCAACCCTAAACAGCTATTTAAAGAGGTGTTGCATTTGCTGAAATCATATTAGTTTTGGGGCCTCGCTGGAAACATGAGACAACTTTCGGCACGAGAAAAACACTGACTGATGCCGGCGCTGACGTAAATTCAGCAGGAATCGTTCCCACCAATAGCCCATTCTTTGTATAATGAATTAAAATCCAATTACAAGTGCTCATTACCGTAAACAAACACCGCATTAGCATCAAATATGCAAATGAGCGAGTATCATATTACTCAGGGTGATGAATCGCTTTGAATAAGAAGAGAGAGACCAGTGATGTGTCTGTAACGGCCTTTCTTTTGTTCACTTTGAACGCGTGGAAACCATCCAGCACTGTTATTTGCAGCAAATAGTGTGTCTGAGTACAGTTATTTGCAGCAAATATAATACCCATTAAAGATTCATTAGTAAGCCAATGTACCAGACACATTCTTTTCATCCTTTTTGGTTGAGCAGAAATATTAGCTTGCACATAAAAACGGATCTTGAAATGTGTGGTGGCTTGCTTCATGTCCTTGCAATTAAGTAGGAAATGGTACAGTATGTGGTTTCTGTAAGTCGCTGCCAAATGACTAAAGGTAAATGTAAATGTAAACCTGCAAAATTACCAAAAAATGTCACTTCAAAGGAGAGTTGTCGAACAGGAGATGATAGGAGCTTCAAAGTTAAAGTGCAAAGTCGTGTTTTTGGCGTATGATTTTGGTTTCGTTTCCCGCTTTGTTTCTCCAGTGTGTGATATTTTCACATCAGAGTACTGCAGTGAATCAGAGCACGTGTTTCCCTGATGGAAAAACAAGTTGTAATTTAGTGCTGAGGGAAATAAAAGGAAGATACTAAAGAAGATAAAATGATAGAAATTAAAAGATGCATCTGTGTTTGAAAGGTTCAAAATGAATTTTGGGGTTTACAAAATGTCCTAAAGCTAAATTCTGACACAGAAATGTTTCCGCTGGCAAGTGAAAAGTTGATCATGATGATCATCATCCCAATATCTTTTAATTGGCACGTGTACAGCTGTGACACTGTTTCACATCACCGTTGACCATTTATGGGACATATTTCAGGCCAAACTTAAACATCAGAAATGGTGCCACAAGAAAATTCAGGCAATCACCAAAAAAGGATTCATCCTCTGGAAACCATCAAAATTTGTGGCAGAATTTGAACCAAGCCATTCAGTCATTGTTGAGATATTTTATTGGAAAAGTGTCATATACTGTATTTACCTGCTGTTGGGGCTACAAACAATAATGGTATTGAAGTCATTAGGGTTCATCCTCTGGAGAGCACAAATATTTGCACTATTAATGGCGGCAGTCTATTTGGTAGTTCACCAAATATTGCCCTAAAAATATCGACATCAGGAAAGTGCTTAAGGTAAAGTCAAGGGATTGTTATCATATTGCAATATTTATCCTCTGCGTACCATCTTTAGTTCACCCAATAATCCAGGGACAACAATAGAAAAATGTCCCACTATCAAATTCATTTTCTAATTCTCAACTATTGATTTCAAAATGAGCCACAGAAATCAATGTACACGCACTGTAAACGTTTCCGTGACGCCACGTGGCTGCGGGACGACTATAACGTGCACAAGAAGCTGCCAGCTTCCATCCATCTTGTTGCCGCTCTGGCCTGTAAATCTTTATTGTTATGTGAAACCAATGTGAGGGGAAGGAGGGCGCCTTTTCATTTTATGTCAGAGCCAAAGTGCATTGACTGAAACACATTATCCCCTGTCACAGTGGATTCACAGAACTGTGCTCGGACCTGAAGCGGCCCCGTTTAAACACTGGTGCATATCAGAACTATCAGCCAAGAAAGTAGCTTTTCTCTAATGTTCCAATTTTGGTTTTGGTGACTCGGAACAATTTGGGGTTGCAAGAACTTACTAAATTTACCAGAACTATCTTCTGCAGGTTTGGCTTTGATACATTTCTCATTTTAGAAATAATAGATGCCGCATTATGTGTCCACAAGAGATGGAAGAAATCTTTGCTGTAGTTCTTCAACCAAATGTCTATGAATTCTGTAACTCTGCAACTGTATGTGCTTCTCCTGTGACGTAAATCTGCCCAACCCTCCACCCCCCAGCCTGCATTAGTATTCATGAAGTTATTCTATTTCGGTACATACTATATTCAAGCAATGTAACAAACATTAGGTCTGTATTTTTTTCTAAATATTCATTATAATAAGGTCATTTACATGTTGAAGCTGTGGCCCATGGAGCGGGATGGTGCTCAGTCTATCATGGAAACATACACTGGTTCATAAACGTACTGGGAGCGGGTTTAAGCAGCCAAACCTGTTGGGAGAAATGTTTCACGACTGAATTGGAGCTTGAATTTATTTGTTTTTTTTCCCAATAATGATGCAATATATCACAAAGTGCTCATTTTTACAGCATTATGGTAAAAATGTTTTCCATGTTGTTCCCAAAAGTTATTTAACAGCATTTTTATTAACCATTTTGTTTTTATATGAGAATTAATGTGTTGTTTAATATGTGGGTGTGAACTCTTGGTTTGCGACAGCTGCTGCGAGAAGCAGAAAACAGAAGGATGTTGCAAGAGGAGGCAAAGAAAAAAAACACATCTTTTTAAAAAGTACACATAACAGTCCTTCATTATTTCAAATTTACTTCACAGGAAAATAAAAATATCACAGTGAGAAGTCTCTGTGCTGTTAACGTGATGGTCATCGTACAAAAATTCTGATAAAGGAATGAAAACTGATGGATTAGCTGCTACTTTCTCTGCGGTTTGCTGCCATGTATCTGCCTGACAAACTGTCTTTATTTCCGAGATGAAAAAGGACGTCGTATCTTGTGACAATGCAGACGTTTCTTTGAATTTCTCCATTGTCCAGCTATCTTATCAAATCAGAAAAATGACAACCTCTCGTTGCAAAGAGAAGGCATCGCTCATTGTTTAAGCTTTTGTGACAAAGCCACGCGTTCTCTGTGTGGTACAGAGGTTATTTGACTGCTTGTGATTTATTGTACAGCTGCATCAAACAATATATTTGACACGGACGCTGACGCTGACACCTCACCCCCCATGATGTGACTGGTTAGTACTGATCCTACTGTGAATCAGGTCACTTGTCCGTTGCTTTGGTTCACACTATCCACAAAAAACCTGGAAACCTTAAGACTGATAATTTGGCATGAATCTCCGTACCTGGCAGTTTGCTTTGGAATTTTGATGCCCAAATAATTTTACGCTTTAAACCTGTAATACAAAACGTGGATTGCAGCTTTGTCTTGTCTTCTGTCGCTCACTGAAAGATGTGCAGGTACCACAAGTTTGGCTGCGGCGACTTCCACGCCCCCGATTCATCACAACAACTTCCTGAATGATTTTTTTATTCCCACCATCGTCCACCACGAGGATTACTGCAGTTTGCCGCCCGAGTTGCTGCTGGTCATCTTGATGTTTCAAGTCAAGGGCAAATAGTTGGAGCCGCATTGTTTACATGCATATATTAGCGTGCACTGCTTATGTTCAGCCATCCTAAACTGTAATCCACCGCTGCAAATTAATGCTTTCTGCAAGCGAAAGTGCTCATTTTTCAGGGGATAAATTTGACATCAGTGACAGTTAGCTCTTTGATATGGAACATTTTAATGAGTGCAAACACTGGAAACAACAAAGCGTTTGTTTCAGCTGATAACAATTCTCATTCCGTCCAGACTGTTTACATACGGCATGTGCCAGGCCTCGTGTTTTAGAATATGCTAAATCACGGCGTCAAGATAAGTGGGGTCCCTCCAGTGGAAAGAGGTTGCCTTAATCCACCCACCAGGAATTAGCCCGTGGATAATGTAAAACGAGCCAAACAGAAAGGCACCGATATTTCCATGTGAAAGGAGTCGAGCGTCTTTTGTTACACGTGGTGGGATGTCACTTCCTCGCCGCTGATTAGGATTGGAGATGTTTTAATAACCTCGTCTTAACAATCGACGTGTCAGGGTTATTTTTAGTCGCAGTCTTTGTGTTTTAGCTGAAGAACAGCCATGTGGAAACGCATTTAACCTTTGGGTATTTTCCATTTACCGCCCGTGGAGATGAAGACGGTGATTATAACCCTTAGCGGGGGTCCAAAGCCAAAACAGTTCTAATGAAAACTTTGACAGGACTGAGCTTCAGGCCAACACTATGAAAAGGTTTGGCAGATAAGTCAGGTGGAATGTGTTTGATAAATGGGCGACTGTGTTGTCCTTTAAATTTACTGTCCCCATAATAAATTATCCTCGGTCTCAGGAAGTCTTCTCTACACTTGTAAACATGTCCTCAGAAAAGCCTGAGGACATTTTTACCCCAGTTGTTGGCCCCTGGAGAGTTCAGAGAACTGATTGGAACCGAAAAATGCCACTGGCAGAACAGCAGCTGTTAGAAACCCTGCGTCCCCGGGGGGCTCCCCCGGTGAGGGTGGTCTTCCCGTCGGTACTAGAAACGAGGGAGGTTTCATATTGGAGGTCCGCACAGAAGGACGGTGGGCCTAGCAACAGGTGGCTCTTACTGTGAGAGCACTGTCATTTGGACATGGAGGTGGCTGCAGTGATGGATGGATCGGGTCTGTTGTGTTCCATAACACCGTCCTGGAGACCTAATTTGCCTCAGGCAGCAAACCTCAGAGGGGGAGCAGTAATTCCAGCCGCTGGCAGCCAGACTCATAACCCGAACCCAACGCTACTTTCAGCTTTAGTCGGAGGGTTTAAATGTCGGCAATCCTGAAGTCCTCGATTTTCTGTTCTTTTAGCATTAATCTTTTATGAAATTTGTTCTTAGGATGATATGAACTAACCAGACCGAGACTGTATTTTTGAAAGCATGGCCACAGCCGTTGTCTGCCCATAAACAACATCTGTATTATTGCAACAATGTTTTCCTAAAACTACCAAAGTTGCTTTGTCCGTAAAGCCAGTCAAACCTTTATGAAAGTGCTGCGCCATTTTAAATTCTTGTTTTGTATTTTTTTATTGAGATTTTCTGCAGCTGACGGCTTTTATTTTCACTGTCCTGGTCACTTTTAGTGTTAATATCATTAGTTGGCACAATAAGGCATTTAAACTTTATTCTCTAAAATGTCCAATGTGGAAACTACAGTATTTCACCTTTTTCATTTTTTTTCTTTTTAGTACAATTATGATCCAACCTGAGTGCAGGAAATGTCGCCGTAAAGTCGGCACTGCAGAGATATTCACATCTAATAGTCTTTGAGTGAGGCTTGACCTTCTAACAATCCCAGAATTTCAACAATTTTTGCTTGATCAGTTTGTTTTGCAGCTTCCTGTTTATTGTTATTTGAAAATAACTATTACTTGATGGGCGGAGCACAGAGAAGCACAGTGGACAGTCAAAGAACATATTCTCATTATGTTGATAGCAGAAATAATGTGGTTGTAATTACATTCCTCTGTTTGCAGTAATTGTTTTTGGTTGACTAGCGTTCGGGTAAGTTGCATAATGCAGCTTCAAGTACACCCATGTTGGTTTTGTAGGAATTCAACCCACTTATTGAGAAATTCAAAGCAGGTCCCAAAAAGCATGTGTCGGTTAACGCGCTTTGTTCACAGCTCTTCTGTGGACACATGTAGCTTCAGTATAATCATGCACAGTAAAAAAAAAAAAAAATTAAAGCAAACAACGCAGGCAGCTGTAATCATATGCAGGACAGTGTGTAATTATGGCAGTGTGACCTTGTACGGTTTGGAACGGCCTTCCTGTTGTGAGCTTACACCGTGTTTTACCTTGTGACACTCGTGTTACAGGTAGGTGCGCTCGTGAAAATGGGGAAGGAGGAGAGACAGAGCTTCCAAAACCCACATGCGACACAAAGGTAATTCTGTCTCATCCAGAGCTTTGTGCTGTTGTTTTTTTTGTCTCTTTTAATTCAGACCTAGCCTCAGGGAAGATGCTGCTGTGGGTGTGTTTGGCCAACTTAACCGTCTCCGACTGATTCACGGGGACGGCAATTAACCTTCGTCTCACAGGGGTCACAGACAACAAAAAACAGGCAGAAGAGCTGAGACGCGCTGCTTGTTGGAATACATTTATTACATTGCCCCTGTCCTTCGCGTGGACGCTGCATGGTATTATCCAATAAAGCATTATGTCAACTTCTGACAGGGTTATTAGGAAGCTGTGATTATCAGGAGATAGTGCCAAACAGAAGGAAGGTTAGATTTTGACACTGATGTGAGTAAACTCTGAAAAACACGATCCTGTTTGGGAGCAAAACTAAACTTGCATTTAGGATATGAGTCTATAGATACGACAAAGTGTGGATTTGTGCTTTATCAAAATCAAACACAAACTAATTTCAATACACACTTCGTCAGTATCCAATGCTATGCTGACACCAGATGTTTATTTGTAGGATTAGTGATTTATTTGTGCATATTGTTTGGCTGGATGTAATGTAATTATTACACGTGGATGCCATGCTTGACATTAAACTCTCGCTCCCGTGATTCCTGCTTTTGGAAAACAAAATCTGCTGGTTGTAATAAATTAGGAGCCTTTTTATTCAGAGAGAAAATAGTCTGACAGCATCTATTCTGTGTGATGGAGGTTAGTTAAAAATGATCTTCAAACCGTCCTCGACTATTCAAGGTGTGGAAATAGACACATTACAGTTTTGAGACATGTCCAAAGTGAAATATTCTGAACAGTCCACTAATGTGATATCAAATTTAAAAAGTCTGGACCATATTTCATTAATTTACAATCTAAAGTTGCTCCTATTTTTCAAACTAGTTGCTTCTAGTCACATGTTCAGCAGACAAATCGCTCTGGCGATCCATGACTGTTGAATGTCAAATTAGCTTCAGATATTCACTATATATTTGAATGACTTAGATAGTTGATCGTTTAATTTTAAATCCCCCTTGTATTACGGCGCTGGGTGACTTCAGTGCTCACCCTCAAGCTGAAGAAAGAATCCTTTCAGACTTCGTTCTCACTGAAATCTCCTAAATCAGCAAAAAATGACTGAAAGGCCACGAGGTCTGCAGCTGTGGTGGTCTCAGACGCCCAAACCCGGATGTGTGAGGAGCTCAGAGAGTCTGTGAAGAAGGACTTTTAGTTGACAAACTGAGACAACTCGCAGCTTGACCCGGGCTGTGTTCAGAAAATAATGACTCGAACTGGGGATATGGTGTGGCAGTGAACCTTTACCCTCGCAGGGTTCCTGGAGGGGTCGTGGGAGTTTTAAACTTGCTGTGTGTACACAGATAAGGCTTATCACCAATAGAAGTTCATGCTTTATACACCACATTTTATCACTATGTTAAACATTCAAAAACAATACTTTATTCAGTTCATAAGAAGTATGTTGTGCATAAATTACTTTAAAAGTTACACATTTACTTTGTAAGAAAAACCTCAACAAACACTTGACAAATTATTGAAAAAACCATTTTATGCATTCCTTCCAAAAATATCCACAACAATAACTTTGGTTTCTCCCAAGTTTAAAGCTAAATGATCAGATTCCTCCCCAGGCTTGTTTCTATATGAAGGGCCGACTTTCAAGTTAATTCTGCCACATCCATCCAGCAAAATTAAAGGTTTCAATAACTCAGCAGTTCTGCCCGTCGGTGAGATCCCGCTGTATTGGTGGGCACTGGGATCACGCGTTGCCCTCATCTGTCATTTCAGGGCTGCTGGGGCGTACCCCAAACAATGCGGTCGCCTACCCTCCCCCCGTGGGCCAGCAGCACGAGTAAGACTCTGGAAAAACCATTTAAGAGAAGAGCAATTTCAGTTTACATGGCAGTTGAGTATATAAGTAACATTCGTCAAAAAATAACCTTGGCGGAGAAGGCCACATTCAGAAGTTGCCAGTGTAGGAAAACCTACATTGGCACAAATAAATAGTCACATCAAAATTTGTGGCTGATAAATTACTTCTGTTATGCTATAATAGCCCCATCTTCTGCTTTTTTCCCCTCACACTTCGATTGTAAACAACTTTGAATTTCACACTATCCCCACCTCAGCGGGGCGTAAAGTCTAGACTGCCGAAGCAGGCGGTCAAAGTCGGCCCTGTCTGACAGCCACCGAGAAGATTTGAGGTCTGTCAATCAGCACCAGCATCGGTGTGAGGAATCCTCCGGCGGTAGTGATTGATTTGGAGGTCTATCTCATCTAAGACCTCTGAGTGTTTTCTCCTCTTGGAGCCGTGGGTTATAAACCGTCGCGAATCCCTTAAAATTGTTTTTCTCTGCGCCATCAGATAGAGGGAGACTGGGGTTTTGTTTGCCATTACATTTTAATAAGACAGATGAGAGAGAGAGGGGGCAGAGTGCTTTTGAGAGGAAAATAAATAATCAGAGACCTAGCTAACTCCGGGCCATATTGCGAATGAATCAATGGACTATTAGAGCCTGAAGCCAGGCATGAAAACGCATCTATCTTGAGCTAAGAGATATAGAGGTCAGAGATGGCACGGGGAAGATCTGCGCTCCCATCAGATCTGTGCTGACACTGTTGTCATGTCTCTTCTGGCAGAGTGGAGCTTTTGTTCTTAATGGTGCCATACGTCAATATGGACATAACTGTCAGCCGCCCACCACAGCCGCGACTGCCGATGTTTCATCTCGATTGCATCACGGGGAAAATACATTCACGAGCGCTTGCTTGCATATCTGAATACAATGTGGCATTAATGCCGTGCGTTCTGCAGCGAGTGCAGAATTCAACTTTACATCATTTCTTTTTCTGTGCGCTCCAGAATAAATAGGGAAATAAAAATCTCCAGAGACAGCAGAATTGCAAAAGACAAATAATTCTCTGTCTGGTTTACTGTACATCATCGAAATCCAACACTTCTCATTGAAATTAGGTTTATGTTTTATAGATTTGTTTTGCCCAATACATAATTGCAGCTTGAACTAGGTTCAGTGGTATGAAGAACAGCATCAGTTGTTTCAGTAAAACTGACAAATGTTTATGTTCAAATGACGAAGCTGTAGGAATAATGAGCAACGTAGAAAGTCTGAACCTGAACCTGAACATAATTAATATTATAAACATATCGGTTTATCCCAAACCATGATGTTTTGCTAAACCTCACCAGGTTGTTTTGTCTCAGATGAACAGATGCATTTTACAGTGATTTACAATGGAACTGCTAACTGATATTTTCTATTCATAAGGTCATGGCATTAGAAAACAACTGTCTCTCTTTCTAAAGATCCTGGATTGTGCCTTTAAAGTTTATCACCAATGTAGGTCATTAATCTCTGCCCTGTTGTATGACTTACAGAAACATTTGTTGAATCAGTGCTGCCATTTAGGGAGGCAGGCATCTGTTGAAATAAAGCTTTGGGAAATGATGTCATCCCAGAATTCATCAGCTGAATTACAACCCAGCTCTTGGCAGGAATGATGACACGTCCATGATAAACCTTTAATACAAATTGTCATGACACTGCAGTGATAACTTTAACCAAAAGAAGCTGGATGATGGTTGTAAAAGCAATATTTCGAGTCTGCAGTGGTGCTTTTCACTTTTTAAGGCAAATATACAGTTACGCTGAAATGACAAACTTGAAAGAAAAATGCATATTCAGCTGGTACAAATGTTTTTAATTATCAGAAGTAACAGAAATGGTCAAGGAACGTATAAAAAAGTAAAATAATGACAATTATATTGGTGAACTTTATTTCTGAGGAAGAAATATATGTAATATCTAAATGTGCATTAAATATTGCACATGATTTGGTTTATTCTTTTTGCCATTTGTCTCTCCCTTGTATACCAGGATGTGACTGACCAGCTGACCACATGATTTAATTACAGTATCTAGACAATCAAAAGCCTTTGAGGATTAAGGAAGTACCGTCAGAGCTTGTGTGAGTGTTTTAAAACGACTTTCCAGATTTAGAAATACTCGCACGTATTGATTTTTTTTAAATCTGTGTCTTCATCTCCATGGCTCCATCTGTCTATTCCATCTATTTCAATCATTCTGAAACTGCTTTAGGGGCATTTTAATGGTCAGAAATGTTTAATCCATTAAGTTTTGCAAGATGGAGTTCGATATATTTCAAATTAAAGTACGCGTTGTACTCTTATAACTTAAAAACTCCTACTAGCACTATTCATTTAAATCAATACTAGCTCCTTCTACTCCAAAATGGCTGCCTGCACATAATTAGTCAGGTGAGACCCGAAGCTCTATTGGTCACTAGGCAACAAAATGGTGAATTCTGTGCCTTAGCACCAAAATGGCAGCCAGACACCCAAAAAATAACAGCGTCCAAGCACATTAATTTGTCTTGTTTCAGACCTAGGCCAAAGGCTGATCTAGGCATACAGCCATAGTTCTGGCGGCAGTTCTTATTGTTTTCCTATCTTCACCAGCTCATAAGTTGTATGAGTCATGGTTGGAGCCAAATCGCCAAAGTTTTTTTTGTGGTCATTCAACTAAACACAGGACTTTGGGGACGACTTCCTATGTCCTGCACTTGGAGACGTTTGGCTTGCTGAAATTGGTAGATGTTGTGGCTCTGGTTGATATTAAACCCTCTAGAAGTGCTGGAGATAAATGAAAGAAGGTGGAAAACTTCGGCGCCCACATGCTCTGCTATGTTCCCCCGTTAGTCTCTAACTGCTGTTTGCTGCAACTGAAAAATACACTATGAGAGCAGTGAGAGATATCAAAGATACTAGACAGGTAGAACACCTGAACGCCACAACGGTACGTTGAGAGAAAAGCTCTACGGAGCTGCAGGAAAGTTTAAAAATGGTTTAAAATGTCCACGACTGCGAGTAAAACTTTTCATTGTACACAGTCATGTATTGAAAACAAACAATGCTAAAAGTCTTCTTGACATTTTCATTAGGATGGTTGGATGGTATTTATGAAATACCGTCCTCGTTTTGTTCATAAAAACTGTAATTCATGTGGCTTTCAGTTCTGCTTCATATTAGTGGCATGCAAATACAATTTCCGGCAGACTCAAGTCCGTACAGGTGCATTCACCGTTACAAGGAGGGCGGATGTCAACAGTTGGAGTAAAAAGGCTGCCCAGATCTTTGAATCCATTTGACAGATGTCACACATTAGTACCAATTATTACCATTAATCATCGCTGTGACACCAGTAATTACTCCATTTAAACTGGCCAGCCCTGGTCAATCCACTAATGAAGGTTAATATGCTCGTCCGCCATCATTCTTCTGCCTGAATTACACTGGCAACAAATACAATGTGCTTTCAGGCCTTTTTCTTTTTTTTTTTTTACTGCAGCAGTGTCATTATTGTGTCACCGCCGTCTCTCCTCTCACGCAACAATGAATGTCAGACAATGCTGCGGCCACAGTTTCCATAATGACACGCTACAGTATTGCCTAGTGACCGAGCGGTAAAGCAGCAAGTCGGTCTGAAAGGCAGCAAAGTGGATCGGAAAATAAATGATTTTATTTATGTTTCACTCCCACAATTAAAAGTCTGAGTTAAATCTGCCGCAAGATGCAAACAGACAAGTTGAAATGTGATTAATTCAACAGTTTCACACGAGTGACATAGTGTGCACCTATGCTTTTAACCCATAACCTCTACTGAAGAACATACAGACGCACCTCGACCCTCTTCTCCGAACCCCCTCACCCACGCCGATCATTTAACGGTCCCACTAATCAGAGATCCGATAAACACTGTGATGTGCACGCTTAGTTTAATTGTGTGTGTTTAAATCCGTGGAGCCGCAGTGACTAATTCCTATGTAATTTCTGTGAAACTCGAGCTCCAGTTTATCACGGAGGAAAGATGCAATAGTTCCTATACAGACGCGTCTTCCACAGACCACCTACTGGAATAATTACAGCCAGGAGGAGTAAATAATACGTATGTGTCTCAAAAGAGATAAGTGCACTTACGCTTTCAACATCTGGCTTGGAATGTGCCTTGGAATTCAATTAGCCTCCGATGCTTCCAGGCTGAGATCAAATAATCAACCGACCACCGCAGCTAATGAAGGAAATGCCGTGTGTGTACGTGAGCTCTACTGAATATTTAGGAATCATAGTGCAGTTATATTTGCATCAGTAGACAATGAAATAAGTATTGCAACAGGGGGCACGGGAGGATTTATGCATTAGCTCTCTGCTGATGATGCAATGTTGGACAATAAGTGTCATTTTAATGTGGATAAATCCCCCACAGTCACAGTCTGGATACACAATTATGTATCTGATTTATTGCTGCAATTAGGATTATTTTTATTTCAATAAATGTGTCGTCTTAAGTGTTTAGCCCATAGAATTGTGAAAATTGCACATCACAGTATCAAAAAGGCCAATAAGATGCCTTTAAATTGTTGGGTTTCTCCGACCAGGAGTCCGAATCTGAGTTATTTAAATTGCATGCATACGAACAGGAAAGGGAAAGAGAAAATCCTTGCATGTGAGGAGCTGGAACTGCGAAAAACTACATAAATGGTAAATGAAAAATAAATATTGATTATCAAAACTGCTGCACAAAAATTAAGGTCAGCAACAATATCAGAAAAATTATTTTGAACCATCATCATAATGAAATGCCGGCTTCCTGCAGACTGGATCACACCGTGCATGTATCTTAGGTTTCTAACATTTGTGTCGCTCGCCCACTGGCCATTTCCTGTTTACATAACTCTGTTATCTATAACAAGCGAAGCATTTGTCAACAGACGCGGCCCGTCGCTGCTTCTGGGTGGCTGAGGGGGGAGATAAAGAGGCAGCGAGGCAGGCTCTCTGACAGACGACACAAATACAGAAAAGGTGGAATCCTGATTGATCTCGGAGGAGGGAAGATGCCTCCCACTGTTGGCTGGAGTTCTGCATACTGAGCCCGATAAGACGCCCGGTTCATGTGTGTCCAGGTGAAAAACAAGCACCAGCGTGGATCGACCAACATAAAAACATATCTATTATAGATGAATTTCCCCGACGTTTCTGTGAAATTGCAGCAGCACAGGGTTCTTCCTTGAAGGTTTTAATCTCAGCACGGTGGAAAATCCCGTGAAACAACATTTTAGATCGTAACTTCAGACATTAACATGCCCCATTAATTCTTGTGGTTAATGAAAGCGTGTTGGACGGTTCTGTAGCTCTTCCGGGCAGAGTGACCCCTCCCAGCCAGGCAAATGTAGAGGAAGCTGTGGAGTAAGCTATAGCTTCAAATTAAGATTTAATTCACAAATCCATAGCTACAGGACCGAATGAACAAAGAGTCGGACGTGTCAGAGCAGGTGTGCCTCAATATTATAGTTGATGGTGGTTTCAAAAAGCAAATGCAGGTTTCAAAATAACTGCAGAAACAGAAAAGAAACTGTAAAAATAATCTTCTTAGAAATTTATAATCACTTTGACCTTTGTTGTGCTGTGCAGCTCCCACAAACACCCCCTCCCCGATCGGTTTTAAAGAGCTATATTGTTTCCGATAAACCAGCACAGCCGGTTGGATTTATGCTGCAGTTCGCCGTGATAATAATATGCTAATTTGTGCATGTGTTTGTTTGCCAAGAAATCTGCAAATAAGGTGAAATACCTCGAATTCTAGCTCAAGCGGCCCCAAACCCAGTGCCCTGCTCCTGCTGATGTTGCTCACCGACACCCACTCAGCCTCCCCGAACGCTGAAAACACTTAGAGACTTTAACAAGAAACTGTAATGTAGTGCAACTGCGGAAAGAGTGTCTGGAATAGCTGCAGTCAGCAGCAATATTCTCTCCGCCGAAGTGGACTGCGGTTTTTCGTCTTAATTAAATCGCAGCCACATTTCTTTCAGGGGCGTCTTAAGTTTTATGATCCGTGGGTTTTATGTAGTGCAGCGCTCATGCTCAGACCGTATGTGCCCTGCAAACATGCATGTGACGGAGAAGCGGCTGATGGGCTCGTGGGCGATGATTTTCAGGTGTAGGCTGAGTGGGAACCTAATTAAAAAAAAACATATGAAACATGAAATAGTTCATGAACATTAAAGAGTATCCATATCATTAATTTCCACTGTGAGTCTTGACTGTTCTCCATCAGCTGCTGCTGTGCATTTAATCTCACTGACATACGTGATTCAAATTCCATCATTGCCGCCTCACGATTTAATCATCAGATTTTCTTTGGCATAATGAATGTCAGTGACCTCTTCATAATCAATGGGAGAAATCTTTTAACGACAAAGCAATGGCGTGAACCTTTAACGACTGTCATCCGTCTTTTCTTTATCTATTGACGGGTATCATTGACTCTGCCGCTCAGTTAATAACGAGCAAACATGTCGGAAATGACGGCGAGATTGAGAATCTACCTGTTTAGGAAACACTCTTCTTTAAAGCATCTGTTACTGTAAAAAAAAAAAAAACAAAAAAAAACGATAATTATTTTTTACTGGCACATGCCCTGCCAATGCAGTTAGACCACCCCTGGTGTATGTTCATACCACGGAGTATAATTAAAAGTTGTTCAGAAGTGCAAATTTGGCAGAGCAGCTACAAAAGAGTCCCTGGGTGAGGTTGGAGGCACCTCATTATCGAATGGAGAGGAAGACGCCAACAGCCAGACAGATTATTGCCAGTGAAAAGAAAAAGGAAAAAAAAAAAAAGAACAAGTCATTTATTAAATGATGGCTACTTTACTTGAAGCTGCCAGACAGCAGCAAAACACTCACCTGGTCCTGGTGATGCTGGGGCCCTTTGACACCTCAATTTATCACCTGCCCCGCTGCTGCTGACACTAAGAGGTTTCTATTAGGACGTGACAACTCGACTGGATGTGGAGCGAAAACAGAGGAGCTGAAGATTAGCTTGACACCGATGCTTGTCATTTCGCACATACATAGTGTAGATACCCTGTAAATTCTGCTGATTTGTCATCCAGACTTCTCGCTATTCTTCTGTCAGTTCGACTTTGTCTTGATAGTTGGCAACAATGTCTTATCAGCGTCTCCTAGGCTGTTTCTTCTCCAAAAAGGAGGTGGGGGGGGGACACACAAGCTTTTGCAGTGCCGAGCCAGTATCTCCTCTGTAATCACTGGTGCATCAGGCTTCGGGTGCTTGCCTTCATTTGGAGCTCCGCAGACTGGCGGCAGGACGGCAGCCACGATGCAGATGCTGAGCGTTGACTGCCAGAGAGAAACGCACGTGTAATCACAGCACAGTCGCGTTTTCTGTCCATCAGCACGACTCTGACACAGGTTCGAATGACAATTCACACTCATGCAGAGCAACGCATTGTCTCAGCTCAGTTCAAGGGGCAATAAGTTCACGCAGCTTGTTGAAAAGTGTATTTGTATGCGTACTGGACCCCCGTCTTTAATCTGTTTTGTGGGACAGGTTTTTGTCTCTTTCACAGAGATGGTTAAATAAAACTTCGATGGTTCTTCATAACTTCTTTCATTTTGGACTCTCCATCCCCTCGAGCGTCAGACAGCTTGGTATTTGCAGGTCAAAGCTGACCAAAGTTAAGCTCTGCATTTAAATTCATTTCACCCCGTGAGCAGGTCATCGCATTGCTGCATTTTCATTTAAATAAACTGGCTTTTCAACAAAACTGTAATGAGTTGTTAAAATATGAAGGTCGCCATCTTGGTTTAGCATGTAAACACAGTGTAGTTAAAAACCGTAGTAGTGGGCAAATTAAAACTTGTGTCTGAGGGTATTTGATTAGATCCTGAATATTAATTTTATATTTTAAGGTGTCATCACATGTACAATCAGGGAACCACCAAAATAAGCAGAGTTCATCCTCTGGGGATCCTGAATGTCTGTGCATACTGTAATTTTACATTCAGTAGTTGACAACCTTCAGTCTAAAACTTTTAGAGTTTTTCAGAGCATCTGACCAGATGGATCAGCTTTAACATCGACAATTCGGCACCAATTTTCTCTTTAAAAAGTGTCAATTTTGCCTTTCACACATTATTTCATTTATACCGGCAAACACCTCAGTAGATCTCTGATTTCCATATTTGTCTTGCACAGAGTGAAACTTTTTTTTTCTCCGTGAGAATAAACTGGTGATACCTTAGTGGTGCTGCAACACAGATGGTCCTTTTAGGAACAGCTTGAGAGAGCACAATGATGGAGATAGTTTTACTACATTAAGCTGGCCTCCTCTTTCCCCACCTAAACACAATCAAAGGCTCCATAATGTCAATAATATCTCCCACTGGAAATACAATTTCAAGGTCTATTTGATACATGAAAAAGCAATCATGTGCTGTAATTTAAAAATTCAGATATGGGAATGTTCATAGCTTTGGCGGAGAAATCTTTGATAATCCAGGTGTACGCAAATATGTACAGCAAATGGCTGGAGAACGCACTGATTTCCATCTTGATTTAAAGTTATTAGGAAAAGATGTGTTTCCATCAACATCCCCACACTTTATTTTAATAATATATGTTTTTTATTTGTCACACAATATTCAGTTATACAGATGTTTTTTACACAATAAAATCTTTCGGCAATAAGAGGTCTAGATCAAGATGTTTACTCCGTGACTAGAGCTGGCACGAAAAGTGAACAAAAGCTGTGTTTAGATAGAAGTATATTCTACATATTTATTATGTTTTGCAGTATCTGTTGCTAAAACACAATGTACTGAACCAACAACCACGTACTTCGGCGACTGCGGTTTCTAGTATTTTTGTGCCTCTTCCTTTTATCCGATCTGTTCTCAAAGCAAAAAAAAAAATTTAAATTAAATCAAGATTAATCCCCTTTTTATTTTTTATATCAAAACACTATCAACTTTCACAAAAAAACTTCTTGTTTTAAATGTTCCTCCAAGAATTATTCTATATTTAACACTTGTCTACATCATGTCAGGTTTACCTAGACAACTTAAAGACAAGGGAGGCGTGTTAACCTTGTTATCCGATTCTCTGCAGTATTTCTGAGACTGGCCTTCTGGGAAATTCATCAGTTTAGGTCATTTGCTTTTGAGAGGCCCACGCGAGGGGTCGGGACAAACAACCGATGTGGACGTCAGGGTTGGAGAACTTGTTGGTATTTCTCAAAATGTCAAACAATTCCGTTAACATTTGTGAACAACCTTATTGCCTCTAAAAATCCTGTTGTGTCATGTTTCAATGCACTGGAGGTCACTGAGCTCAACAGTCAACACTGCTCCCCTATAAATAACTTTAATGGGAGTTTTATTTGCCTGACACACAAGCTCAAATAATAATTAATCGTGCTGTTATGGGGATATTTCTTTGATAAACGCCACTACAGCATCTTCTGTGTACAGTTGGGTTCCTCAGTCATCAAGTAGCTCAGATCTTTTCTACCTAAAATGATGGATTTGAGGATGTGAATGTGATTGGAGGCCAGTGGCTCTCGTCTCTGGTCCTCGGTGACATCTTACCTGCTCATTGACCAACCATCTCTGCCCCACCCGCTGCTGATTACCTGGATCAGGTGTTGTTCAGCCAATCAGACCAGGGTTGGGAGCCACTGATGTACAAGCAGGTTATTTGTAGTCTAGTGAGCAGAAAATAGGGAACTGATGTATCAGTCTGTCTTCCTGAGAAATACCTATTGCCAGGGGAGTGAGATATAGACCTCTGAAGTGAAAAACAGCAACGTGGTTTTCCTGGTTCAGCAAAAAGAAGCCGATCTTGTTGTATACTGTACAGAAAACATCCATTTGTTTAAGAGGAGCCTGGCAGGGACACGTCTATTTGTCACCGAGAACACGGCATGTCAGGGAGGGATTGAGTGGCCAACGGAGAGTGAACGAGTTCAAGGATTACACGGAGCGAAACAGTGATGACAAACACCGGGCTGCACTATTGTAAAAAACGGAGACTAAAATTGAGCTAAAAACCTTTAAACCAGCTGAAGGTTTGGTAATTAATGTTGCTCCCAAAATTTAAGTAGAGCTACAACCATGCTTAAAGTATTAAAGCTTTATTAAAGACTTTATTAAAGTTAGTGAAAGGATGGACACTTTAATAGAAACAAGATGCATTAAGGTCTATGTTTCATCAACAACAGAAATAAAAGATATATTTATATAAAATTTGGCATTCAGTTTATATAAAAACTTAATACAGCTTCATGTAACTCTAGTTCCTGTTTAAATCTGAGCAAAAGATGTCAGAGACTTTTCATGAAAATCCAGCTGTGGTAAACACCTCTGCATGTTCCAAAGTATTTGTTTCCTGAAACATAAAACTGCATTGGTTGCTGGGACACTCAGGAGGTATGCTGAATTAAAGCATTCTGTCCAACATGAACAATAGTCCAGCTGTTCAAATGTCGCAGAAGTCCAGCCGAGAGAATGACTAATTTCTTGTTTTGTTTCTGATGCTGAGACTCGACTCTATTGTTATGTGCATTAATACACAGTGTGATATAAATTTTTTTGTACAAATTTAAAGTTCAAATAAAAATTTAAGCTGTATATTTTAGCAACTAGTAGCCAAGAGTAAAAGTTACTGTATTTACATAAAACATCCATTATATAACCGCCACCGTGGACAGGTGTCCAGCCTCACGAGGGCCGACACAGACAGACAACCGTTCACACCTACAGGCGATTTTAGAGACACCCGTTAACCCGACGTGAATGCATTTGGACAAAGAAACCCACAAAAGCTTGGAGAGAACATGCTGTACAGGGAAAGGCCACAGTCGGCTGGGCTGCCTCTAAGTTACACAAGAAAGATAAACTCAGTGAAATAAAAAACAGGTCTAGTAAATTAATAATAATCTCTTCTCTGCTTACTCTGACTGAAACTGAAATAAAATATAATGCACAGGAAGCAGAAATAATGAGATGATGATGCAGGCTTGATGTCACGAGTTTTCCCTCATAAGTGCATTAAGTCCAAGGGACAGAAAATAAAAACTGCCGATTTCAGTAGGAGCCTTAAAAGACGGAAGAATCTGTAGCAGGCTGGAGACGGACAGTCCGGGGACAGTCGCCTCAGTCGCTTTAATCAACCAAATGCTCCGAGTAGCTTCATTAGGTACTCAGCTCTCCAAACTGCGGCCACACGCACGGCGTTTTCTTTCTGTCCCTTCAGGCGAGTCTCGCATGAATCTTGGAAGGACAAACTGTATGTTATCACAGGGAGGTAGATGTGTCTCACAGGTCAAAGACAGTATCACACTCAGAAACGGGCCCAAGCCAATAAAACTTTACAAACATGCATTTGTCTCCAAGAGATTAAGACCATTCATCATATTTTTATCATGTTCAACCATGATAAAAAATATTTAAGGACATGCTGAACCATTTCTGCAGACATCCGCTGTGTTTACACAGCTGCAGCTGCTTTGTGTCTGAGCCGGCATCTCCACAAAGACAAAAGCACACTTACTTATGTCTTAAGCAGAGAATATTTCCCCTAAGACCAACATATACAACTAACCTCAGCCCAGAAACTCCACAGCAAAACAGCTTCAAACGGGTTCGGTTGGCGGGTGGTCACAGGAAATTTGTGAACTCAGTTTGATGCAAAGTTTAAAAACACAATTTCAGCGCAGGAATACTTATTAGCCCCGCGGGAAACCGCAATCAAAGGGATAATTAAAAGATTTAAACAAATAGAGCCCACGTTTTTTTAATGAATGAAGTGTTACAGTTTGCAATGAAAATGGGGTTTGAAGAAGGCGTTTTGGGTGGTCGGCGGGTGTGCGAAGAGAGACGCCAGTGTCCAGTGTGGGGTTGGGATTATCCAGCGAAAACACACACAATTTGGCTGAAGTTAGAGAAAGATCGTGGCTTTGTTCGAAAAGAAATAATAAAGTGGAGTGTGAGGTGAATCTTTCTCTAACCTCAAGAAAAATGTCTGTGAGTGTCTAAAGAGGACGAAAAAAGTTTAATAATGCAGAAGGGAGACGAACAGGATAAGTTTGGACATTGTTTTTTAATATCCAAGTGTTTTTAATGTTTATTTTATGTCATTATGTTTACAGAAAACACATCTTTTGTTTGTGGTTTACTTATAGAGGAGCTTAATATTAATATTGTCCAGAGTTTCATTCATGGAACTCTTAAATCTTAAAGATAATTTTTCATTTGTTGCATAATTGTGATAATTTCAGATAAAGCTAAAGACGGTAAAAAAATAATCAAGTTCCACATTCTTGAAAAATGTGAGACTACAGTAATAAAAGCAGTAGACAAAATGAAATAATCATGGAGTTTCTTTTTGTTGCTATATTGCCCTAATTATGACTGGCACATCTAAAATAATAAAAAAACAACACAACCTGTTGCTTAAAGTGAAAAAACAGAGCAAAGTGCAGTTTACTTCTAAAATCCGCTCGGCTCAGGCGTCTAACCAGCACATTTGTCATCTGTTACATGCTCCCGTGTCCAACCTTTATTTACCTTGGGAGCACGTGTCCAGACGTCTCTGGGGGGCAGCGAGCTCCATTTTTATGACCCTGAATAGAAGATGCTGGGGCGTCTGTGCAGCTAAAGTGGCATTTTCTCCCAGCACTGTTTTTTTTTTTTTTTTTGCTCCTGTCCCTAATGGGCGTTTTTTGGTGTCGCCCTGTGAACTCGAGTATCGGGAAGGAGGCGCAGAAGCTGGTGTGTTACTAACAATCAAACTGTGAAGTGCAATTTTGGCGAAAAAACAGTCAACGGGCCTCGGTCAGACCACCAAACGTGCACGAAGGAAAAGGCAGCTGTGATACTTTGAACACATTCGGCTCAAAACGATGAGTTTCATTCACCACGTGACTTTTAGATCCATCTATAGAAACATTTATCTTTTCAAGCACAACATGCATTTGTCTCATTCCTTTCCTGAATAGATCTGTCAGAACGGGATGTGTGCGTTTCACTTTGCAAATTGCTGCTTGCATTGTGCGCATTTGGCCGTGGAATAATCAAACTGCAGCTTTCGTGCGGTTCACATTCAGACTTTGACACGTTAAATAAAAGCAGAGGCTGATTGAGGACATTCGTGCTGTTTTTTTGTTTTTTTTTTGCCACCAGCTCCTTCTCCAGCTGCATCAACCCTGCTTCACATCCTCATAAATTACCTGAGACTAGACAAAGACCAGAACCCGGAGAGTCCAGTATATTTCTCATTAGCATCACACACATGAAACCAGGTTAAGATGATATGTTGCGCATGCTGGAACTGTAGATGAGTTACCCACAGGTGCAGTATCACCCACACTGCAGCAATTAATCTCAGTACTTCGGAGTCCTGCTGGGCAGGGGCTCGCTGATTCATTCACCCGCTTTCACCCAAAAATAGCATCACAGCATTAATATTGCAGAATGCACTGATACATACCAGCCGGCACATTTCTTTAATACACAGGACATTGCGTGAAATAGGATTTCTGGTTTCAAAGATGGCGAAACATGACACGTACTCGATTTACGCTGTGATTTAACAGGAAAAATGCAGTGGGATGAAATCGTGCAGGACACCCTGTCGCCAAATGTTCAGTCGCGCTAACTCACTGGATGGTGTTTGCTCAAAGATGTAAAGAGAGAAACGTATTGTGGCCCATCAAGTTTGAAATTATTGCCTGTGCATCAGACGTGGCAGCATGTGAAAAACACATTTTGGTTTCCCAGGAGACGAGGCTCCGACACGGCACCTTTGGCTGCTTGGAGACGCCGTGTTAACACCCCGGGGTGCAGGTGTAGTCGGCTCCACACAAACACATGGATGCACAGTGAAGGTGACGGGGGGGATTTCTGTGCTTAATCAACATTTTGCCCTCATTTGCATCTTTCCACTGACCACATAATTATTCCAGCACTTATTAAAAACACAATTTATTCACATCGTGTGTCATTTAAAGGATACCTTCACTGATTTTGAAATGTGCTACTTTGGTTTCTAGTTTGGGAAGTACGTGTAAATAAATGCCATTATACTTAGCGGTGACTTGATAATGCTTCTATGAAAACGCCTCCAGATGACATCACTTGGAGGAATCTTCAGTGCAGATTATGCCGTCTTGTTGCGCATGCTGTGGAGGTTGTAACCAGAGCTCATCTAGACGACATCATCTGAACTAATGTCTCACACTCACACACCGATGGGGGAGCTGCTACGCAACTGGCCAACACGCGTGACACTTTGACATGTGACTGGAGGATCCGAACCAGCAACTGTAGGATTGGTGGACAACAGCTCTACCACCATTGCACCGCAGTCACCGTCACAGTCAAAGAGGAGGTCGATGTTACAAACATTATAGACGAGAAAGCTAACAAACCTACTAGACCTGACAGCGTCAAAGGACGGAGGTTCGAAAAGGCTGAACAAGATTAGGCAGACGCACCAGAACAAACCGCGACACACTAGCAACCACAAAACTTAAACGCAAGACCTTAACTACAAGGAAGAGCGCCTCTGGTGGCGAGGAGGAGTCCAGAATCCAACAGACTGTTGTGATCAAAGAATGGAAAACGCGAGGGAAAAGCTACTATTAGATAAAAAGGCCTATGAATAGAGGCTGTGACTACTGCTGTTCAAAGGGCAATTTGAATTTCTAACTTCATTTGAAAACGTGTCACTTCTTAAAGGGGAAGAAATGTTCATTTTTGTCATCACGCCGCTGAACAGAGAAATGGGAAGCGATGTGATGTTCTCATCAAAGCTCCATGATCAGTGTTAAATAAAAATAAAGCTTCATTTTGCCGTAGGTTGCCGCAGCGTTTTAGTTAAACAGTAATATTTTTTGAGGCTAAAATGTGAACGAGACGACGCCAAAAGTGCCACACAGCGCTCAGTCTCAATCAAACGTCTTCTTCAGAGAACAGAAGAAGCAGCTGCGAGGCAACAATTCATCTGTGCCACAGCATTTGCATGACTCTCCGAGCTGTATTAGCAATCAGGAAGTTATGGAGAGGAGCGCACAGGAAGTTCCTTTGATATGATCAATCAAACACAATACACTGCGTGATGAATATGCAGCTAAACATGGCGCTCCCCACACAAGAGAGAAGACTGGGAAGAAAAAAAAAAGTTTTAATTAAGATTCAGAGAAGCTGAATTCAACCATCCAAGCACAACAGGAAACAAAACAGGAAGTCTCGGCAATTATTAGGATCGACTGGGGTGACATGGAACAATAGGTGTGCATATAAATGAGCAGAAATGGAGAAACAGTCCAGGTCATGGAGAAATATATTTATGAGACAGACATTTTAGTTAAAAGAGGATGCACACTGCCTTTTTATTATGCATTCATACATTTGGTCATGTGGAGAATAAGCTACGTTCCTATTACCGACACATCTGGCACAGTTAAATGATGAGTTCACGGATTATTTCACAGCCATACAAATTTCACATCCTGACAACCAGGTGTAAAAGTTCTGTGATGGCTGTTAATTGGTAGGAGCGACTGATGTTTGAAAAGTTTTTTAAAACTATGATGAAATACATTTCCAAACATCACTTCTCTTCGCTTAAGCTTTTGTGACAGAAGAGATGATGTTTTCCACCCCGAGGAGAAAAATAGTTTATGCAACATAATCTCTGAATTCAAAGGTGCTGCAGCTCTTAACCAAATCTGAGCAGTGTGCCACGAAAGGCTTAAAGGAAAACAGAGCGATCGGGTCCTTTGATGAAAAGGTCATTTGATTTCTTTTGCCTTTTTTTAAGGCACGTTTACACTTTTTTAACTTTTTAAAAGTTTTTTTTTATTGCTGTAATGTTTAAAATAGCACAATGTTGAAAATGAAAATTGTTGATTTTTCGATGCCACTTAATTATGTAACCGACGCATAATAAATACTTTACATTTGAATATTTTAACAGAGAATCCCAGGAATGGGGCAAAGCATGAATGACAAATTACCCGAGGGTGAAAAATGGGCATATAGTCCTTTAAGTCGGTCTTATACTGTGAGAAATGCGAAGCATGAATTGCACCAGGAGGCACATTTAGCTTTAACACAGCAGGACTCACAGGGTATCTAAGGAGCAATATTTAATGATTAAGTGCTCTAATCACTGCCTTTAAGGGGCAATGGCATTATTCATAATACACTCTGGATGAGCTTTTCAAACGCTTTTCCGTTCGAACTAGTCTAACTCCCAGCGAGCCCCTATTAAATCACAGTTTGCCCAATCAAATTAAAAGTGGCAGTCAGCGTCGGGGTGGGTTCACTCGCGAGGTGGATCTGATTGCGCTTCAGGCCTTGTCAGTGCGTGTAGCCCGATAAGAGCCTCGTACAGCGATTGGGCTGATTGCAGAGTGATGTTTTGGCTGCCATTGATGCGGAGCCTATTGTGAGCTCAGCGCTGATCGGGGCTGAATAAGGAGGTCGTCGTGGCAACGAGAGCAACCTCCAAACTCCGGCGTGTGAGCAATAAGACGTGAAAAGGTAAACAGACGTTTCTGAAAAAATGATTGACAGTAATTTATATATTTTTTTCCCTTTTACAACGTCATACGCTTCACTCTTCATGTTTCACATCTGTCAGGAGCATCATTTCACACGGTCGCTCATTTCATTTAAATCGAACTGATATGGGAAAGAAAAACTGTTGAAACATCAGCACACAGCATATAGTGTGTTATTTTGACTTACGCATGTATTTGAACAATGATTAACAAAAATAATATCTGCAGTACAGGGTAAATGTACGTTTTGGTCACAGCCGCCACAGCTGGAAATTCCAGTGGTTGATTATTAGTGTGGCTGGCACGAGAAAAACCGATATAACACTTCAGTGTTACACACATGGCCAACCTAAGTGAACAAGAGCTCGGTCCCATTTGTGATTTTGGCACGTCCTCTTTGATTCTATACATTTTGCCATGTTCTCCTTCATCATATGGATTGAGCTGACTAATAAAATAAACTGGAACATTTCATATTCTTGCCCTTGTGAAGCATGATATAATAATGGGACTCGGATTTGAAACAGTACAGGCTAGCATGCCTAGCTAACACAGTGAGCATCATAATTTGTACATGAAATCTTTCCACTGCCATTAAGTGTGTTTTCATACACCTGTTTTTATGCATGTCCTAAATTTGCCAATGAAAAAGTGCAAACAGAGGAAATTGACAAAAACACCACCATCTATTTTTGCACCTGGCACCTGATATTCCCAAAACACTAGGTGATGAAACATGCATTTTCTTTTGATTTTCTGGAAGCCTGGTTAAAATTTGAATTAGATTTGGAAACTCGACCATCGTGAACACGTCAGCACGTTGACGTTTTGCATAAAAGCAAAACAGGCAAAACTAGTTAGATCCCGCCTTGGTCATGATGTCAGAGGAACCTAAGACCCTGTGGAAAACTGTAATGACTAAATAATGCAAACATTTCTAAAAATATTAACATCCATGTAAAATCTGCACCACCGTAAATCCAGTAACTTCCAATTCACAGGTGGGTTTACGACAATGATGAACTTTTTCATTGTTCTTTTAGGTTATTCATTGTCAATCAATGCCAATTATGACATGATGTCTCATAGCGTGAGCACCAACTGTTCCTAACCTTCAGAGCCCTTTATTACTGCAAAATCAAAGAAAAAAATACCTTATCAATTGCCGCTGTAGGGGACACAGAAATGTTATGAATGTCATTATAGTCCTGTATGGATTCTGTGGTAAACTCATTCACACTAGCTCCTAGTCCTTTCACCGAGACGCTCAGATCTGGCTAAAATGCATTAAACTTGTAACAATGAGGAGATATGGTTCAGGCCACTTGTACTGCTGTAGATAATCAGATAGGCAAGGAACACAATGAGAGGCAGTGGAACCTGACAGCACGGAGAGCCTGGATTAGACCACTCCATGAAAATAGATTCACTCGTGACAGACACTCGTGGCCTTTCATAGAGACGGCTCACAATAAGGGATTGAAAAAAAATAATCATTCCCACTCATTTCTCTTATCAAACTGCTCTTTTCATTTCCTAAGCTCGCTATTGAATTTTCTCACTCAAGCTCAACATGGGTGATGGGGTTTCTTTTCTTTGTCATCTGTCATCCACACACTGGTCCTGCTCAGAGGTTAATAATAAAAGTTAAAAGAGTGTTGCATATTAATGCTGAAATCTATTGAGCCATATGGCAGAGCAGTGACTGTCCATCAATGGCTGTCTTAAAATAATTAATACATGCGACACGCCTGTGTTGGCCGTGCTCAGCTGGAATCTCCAGCAAGACAAAAATCATTTTTTTTTTTCTTCATGTACTAAAACCCTTAGTTATGGAAAAAAAGTGCTGTTATCATTTTACCAAGTTGTTATTTTTGTCTAATTGCTCATCATTTACCCAACACATCAAACATCATTTATGCTAATTTACTTCATGATGTGTACAGATGTTCAGTGTGTCTTATTTAAGGAGCTGTCAGGAGCATTACTCATGCAAATAAATGGATATTTACAGCCAAGAATAAAGTCCCACTAGGTCCATTTTGTCTGATTACACCGTTCCAACAGTATCTGCTTTGGACAACCACAGTATATGCAACTGGATTAACTGTTTAGAAATCACTGCAACAATCAGTCAATTTCAGTTCAACTGGGGAAACTGCAGCTCAGTTGGTAAGGTCAAGCCCTGGTCATGTGCCGAAGTGTCCTTGGGCAAGACTCTGAACCCCAAGTGTGATTGAGAAGCTACATTGTAAAGTGCTTTGGATAAGCAGGCATTTACCAGTTCACAGGTATTTTTATCTGGACTCATAGTCTAATCAGTTCATCCGTGAATCCAAGTGGATGTTTGTGCCAAATGTGAAGAAATTCCCTCCAGACGTTCCTGCAATATTGTGTTGATGAGAATGGAACAGATGTGAAGTTATAAAGACATTGACCTTTGACCGCCAAAATCTAATCAGTTCATCCTTGTACGGGTGTAATAATGTATCAGTCTTCAAATAACCTGCATTTCAATGTATTTTATGCAAAATGTAAACACCTATGTGTATCTTTTAGACACTACTCTCATCCAACGAGACACATGTGTCTTCTTTTCAATAGAGGCTCATGCACTTTTTCATTTTCTTGCATCTTATGGTGATATAGTTCCATGTGTTGCCAAACACTGGCACTAGAGAATCAATGCAAGATTTCCACCTCCAAGTCCAAACGGATGTTGTGTGAAGGAGGTCTTGAGGTATCATGTTCATGAGAAAAGGATGATGACCCAAAAACACAAAGCCCGAGGCCTGGAAGATCAAACGTATTCTACACTGACCTTTAGCATAATTAGATAAAAAGTAATAGGACGAGGCATAATATGTAATTAATTGAATTACAATTTCGCCAAAGGTGTTTCCAAGGGGTCTAAAATATTGACTTATTGCTCAACGATGGATGTTTTTACAGGCCCAAAGTTGGACTTGACACCACAATAACAAAATAGCTGGTATCAAATGAAGACAATGTAAATGTCGTAAATTTACGTGAATGCAAAAGTTTCACTCTATATTGTATGTTTTATTATTTTTATTCAAATGTTATCATTTTAGTTACAGCTTTGAAGCTACAGGAAAATCTGCAGTATCTTTTGTGTCTTAAATTATGTTGCAGCTCTGCTGGTGATATTGAACTATTGATGTTTGCTTTAAACATGCCACATATCTATTAAGCAGCGTAAATCAACACTGGATCAAAATAACATTTCCATCATCAATTTAGATAATTTTCTACAATGTAATTAATGTGACACAAGTGACAGATGTTAACATGCTGTAAAATATTACAACACTTGGAAAGTTAATTGAAGCATGGGCGTGGGTCTTTATTAAGATCAATGTTCATTTATTTGCCGTTTGTCATTTTCCACTAACGAAGATAAGTGTGAAGGGATTTTAGCTCGGCGGAGACACAGGCAGCGAAGAGATGCTGATCCTGACACCAGAGTTGCTTATTTAGACAAAAACTTGAAGAGCTACAGAAGAAAAGAAGTAAAGCTGTGGGAGAAGGAATTGATAGGGAGTGTGTGTCACAAGATGGAAGGAGGCAAGACACAGAGGAGGGGAGAAATGCCAGGTATTGAGCAGATTACAGGGACGGCAGGATATCGTAAATCCACCACCAATTCCCCGAACTGAACTCATCTTGAGGTCACTTGCTTCTCCGTTATCCACGGAGAAACGCTGACTGGGCTCTTTAAGTCGGCAGGGTCAGCTGTCCCTGTGGCCACTGCTGATGAGATTAACGCGGAGTTTATTAAGTATCGGAAAAGTTAGAAACTCCTGTGCCAAATTGAGACAGCTCACATTCAAAACATGATTACATATAAGCCAAGTATGCGTACATATAATCTTGTTTAGCATATCTAAATATGAGTTTTGTTTGAAAGAAGAATACTAAGAGCATACTTAAAGCGGGCTCGTGTTGAGCTCGCTTCTTTTGGGTCTAGTTTGGTATGTCAACACAAAAGCCCCTAAACTAACCTCTGATTTCCCAATATTAAAATATCTTTCTACATCTAGCGGAAAAATGCCTCCATGTGACATCACTTCAGTTCACGTTATGTCGTCTCTTTGCTCAGTATGGAGGTTGTAATCACGATCAACCCGTTTTTCCAGAGCTCCTCCAGGTGACATCACCTGAACCACTGATGATGAAAAACTCCTCCGGGTGATGTCATCTGGTGAAGTTTTCCAACTAGAAGCAGAGAAATATTTTAATATAGGAAAGCCAGAGGGAAGTTTAAATACATGGATGTACATTCATAACCTAAACCAAGTCTGTAGAAATTTGAAAATCAGTGTTTCCATTTAAATATAACTGTTTTTGGAGGGTAAGCAAAGTATATTTAACTTTTCTATATATTTGTCAGCAGAACCTAAATATACTTCAGTGTAAGTACAAGCATAGCCCGATGTTTTTAATGTTTTTGTATACAGTATGGGCCAAATATACTTACATATATTTTTGTTTAGTAAATCCCAGATAAGTACAAAACTTTTCATTCACCTTGATATAGATTTTCAGCGACGAACGTTGGATCGATGTCACGTGATCCAAATCAACGCGGGCTATGTGAGGTCGCCCACGTGAAATGTGTGGTGCAAGCGAGAAATGGTAAATATTAGAAGTGTTATAATATCAACATATTAATGCAGTCACTGGGAGCTTGTTAGCATGTAGCATTTACCAGATTGAACCCATTGTCTTATAAAAATGCAATGACTGCTCTTATATAAAAGCACGCTTCATACAGTTGTTTCTCCTTTAAATAGAAGCAATGAGGGGTGGGAAAGGCTAATGTAGCCTGACCCTTCCCAGAACTGCCACATGTGGCCTGGAACAGTTCTAATGAACAAATCTGCAGTCCAAAAAAAAAAAGAACGCTGCCAGGCAGGGAATAATTTCAAATTGAACAAGAGAGATGATGTCTAGTCACTGTTACAAGGTCAAGACGTTGACATCATTTGTTTTGCTTTGCTTTTTCCTCCGGCATGAATCACTTCCTGTCCTCGGTCTGTACTCTCCGGCTCTGTCCTTCAAGCACATCCTGTCCGACTGGTGTAATTGCACCATGACAGCACCGATTCCTCGCACACATCAATCACTCCCATGGAGATGTGGGTTTCTCCTCTTCCTTCTCCTCCTTTCCCTCCCTGCTCTGCCTCCATGTTTCACGCTCGCGGTGACAAATAAAAGATCCGATGTTCGGCCTCGGTTTGCGCCCAGATTTTCTGGCTCGGACCACTAACACGGCACACTGAGTCATACATTCACCATGTTGGGCTCGTGACAGGCTTTTTCTCATGTTAGTGCCACTGGGCCACCTTTAAAACACCCACTCTGTGTGGTAGGCTACTTTCACTTTGCACTTTGTGGCCAACAATTGAGGGATTAAAAAGGACGGACTGAGGGAAATGGATTTTTAGAATATGATATGGATATTAGCAGCAAATATTGGTATTTTAGTAAAAACAATACATAAAAAATAAGGAGGTAAATGGCAAAAGCGCTGCCTGTTTTGCAATATAAGTTTCAGACCAAAGTATTTCACGTGGACTCAAGAGAGGTCACGGTTTAGACAGAACCAGATAGAGTAACCTGGGATCCCTCCAATCACTCAGGAAAGATTAGAACTCCGTTTAATGGTGCCGTGGCATTTCTAAATAGCTTGTTCTGCTGGACTAAGTGATTAGTCTACACAATAGTATTGACAAGGAGAAGGATCCCCGTGCCCTTTAGTTAATATATTTTGTGCATTGTAAGGATTTTGTTACATCCAGAAAAAGATCAGTGCTGCGGTAGGTTCACAGGGAGGGTATTCTATTCATAGCAGGATGTAGAAACGAGTCACTGCAAAGCCTCTATTCATCTGCACTAATATAAAGACTATTTGTGTTGTGGGACGTTTTGTTTCTTATCAAAAGAGCAGAAGTGGAAATTTGGTTGCAGAGCCATGGTGATAGCATCTTACTTTCACAGCTATGGGAAAACTCTGGATTTACAAAACCGACGCACACTCAAAAAGCGGGTATTTGTTTCAGCCGTGGCGCACCGAACCGAACGAAACCTAAATATAAATCAACATGACCTAGAAGGCTCTGCTTTCCAATCACATCGCTGCACTTTCTGGGTTGAAATTTGCAAGTCTCTGTTCCGGGGCGTTTGGGTTCTTTATCAAAAGAACTGGATGTTACTGCAGCAGCAACAGAAACGTTAGAAATACCAGTAAAGTTGCCCTTGACCAAAACGCTTTCGTCAAAAGTAGAGTTGGTCCCCCGGTGCTGCGCTGTGGCTGCACGTTGCTCTAAAATAGTTGGGGTGGCTCGAATGCAAAAGGACAAATTCCCCTACAGGGATGAATAAATAATAACTTGACCATTAGCCCCAGCTGTAACTGTGTCCTCAACCAATATATTACAGCCCAAATGTTCTTTGGGTTATTATCCAAACGAGTTTCCTGCTACAATATGTTTTCTACTTTTTGTCTGAATTGCCCATTAGGAAATTAATAGGCACAACCCGAAAACACCACAGGATACTTACAGAACCACTTCATATTATGGACGTGCGTCGTATCGTATTGTATCGTGTCGTATCGTATCCTAGAAATATGTTACTTTTTCCAGATCACTGCATGTTTTCTTGTGTCTTCCATACGTTAGTGAAATACAGTTCTATGGTTTAGCATAAATCTGTCTGGCTCTTTCACAATTCCAGTGCCAGTTATCTGGATATAGTTTGGAGTGGTTGACGGGCTTGTGCAGTGTATAACTGGGATGCAAGAAGTTGTTCTGTCACAGACCTGCAGGTTTATTTTTATTTTTTACTTTTGCATCAACCATTAGCACAATCGCTCTCTAATCTCAAAAGCCGCCTTCACTCAGAAAAGTTCTTTGCTCATTGTTCACTTGATGTTTGGTGCTTCACGGTGCAGACTGATGTTTGTGCAGCGTTTGACATTAGAAGGCGGCGTGTATCTGAAGAAGAGGGAAAGTTTGTCTGCACCTTAAAGTTCGAGCGCAGACTGTCAGAAAATGAACTTTATTTTTCAGCAATGTGAGAAACTCTGTATGTCGTATGCAGCAGTTAAGCAGAACAAGCAATTAGGACTACTTTCACGTTCATAAAATCTGGATTTTTAATTAGCAGATGTGCTGTATGAGAATCTTTATGAGCCTACTGAAGCATCTTGCGGTAGCATTCTACCAGTTCTTTCATACGTACTTTAAACATCTCGTGGACGGAACCTTTAACCTTCCCACTGCTGCCATGAACAGAAGGATCTTCCTCTGTGTGCATTCACACCACTTCCAAAACACTTTTTTAAATGGCTTTTTTTCCCAGTAAGTAAATGTAGAAACATAATCTGCATGTAATGAAATCACTTGATTGCAGTCAGAAACGGTGCATATTGTGTAGTCCAAATCCGAATCATGTAAAACAGGTTCCTGGATCTACATGATGGGTGATGACAGCAGCGGCTGTTCCGTGCTCAGTAGATACTCATCCTGAGCTGCAGTGGTTTATTTTCAAAACTGCTCATCCCTCCTGAAAGATCCGTCGTCTGTGGAGTCTGTACTTGCAACTATGCATGTTGCCGAAACCCACACACTGACACTAACGGAGCAAAAATGAAAAGACTCAGACAAAATAAAGAGACTCACCTAAACGCTGGCTCCCGTGTCCCCACAGACTCTTGGTCCGGAGCCTGGTGCTTTTACAGTGTGTAACCTTCTTCCCCCCAATTTAGATTTCTGAACACAAACAAATCAATTCTCCCGAAAGCTGAAAACAGCAGATGCAAGGGCAGCGTCTCCTGATGCTCCGTGATACCGTCTAGAAAAACTTTAACTTTGTGAAAATCTTCAGGTTTTTTGCTGCTGGATACATGTTATTGCTGTAACGCTTCAGACATTAAAAATCGTGATGGCTGAGGCTGTAAAAAAAAAACGATTGTTCGCAAAAACTGAGCATATTTCAAGCATCCCACCGACACTGTGTGCGCAGGTGGTGGATTTCTGATTTCAAATCCCCTTTTTTTTTTTTTTTGCTTAAGTTCACACTTACTGACTCACAGATAGCTGGAATTGCATAGGCTACCTTTTGTCAGTCCCTTTTTCCCATTTAGTTTTGTATTTGTAGCTCCCACAAACACTGTCCTCCGTATCCCACATAAATGAAATCCATGGAAGCCTGAATGCAAACTCCCCCACCGTAGACTCTGCAGTGCTGCTTTTGTGCTAAGCAAAAAAAAAAAAAAAAAAAAAAATTGGTTCCACGTTCTTTTGAGGCTGTGCTTTGATAAATGGTGGCGGTCACAAAAACAGCATTCTCACTTGTTCAAAAGAATCAAAGTGAAATATGAGAACAACACTAGTTTAGCCACGGATTGACAGCTGTGACATTTTCCCTTCTCACAGAGACTTTAGCGAAGTGAGACCCAGCTCTTTAGTGCTTTCTAATACATATTTCCACATTACGGCGATGTAGTGGAAGCGATTATGATGCCCGTGCGTTCGAAATATGGCTGCTATTTTGCTCGATGCCTCCAGCTATGGCTGAGAAATAAAGCATCTGACAAGCTGGAAACCACAAACCACTATCATAGCAGACTGCCTCTGTAATCTCGCAGCTCATTACGACTTAAATAGAAACGCCGACTACCTCGGCTGCTGTTGTAGTGATGTTGGCCCACACATTAGCCGGGCGCGGGATTATCCTTTTATCCTTGTTACGGTTCTGTTTCGCGGACACAGCTGACCCCTTCACAGGCAGGTTTCCTAATGGTCTTGTGATGGGCGGGAAGGCCGAGGGTGTGTTTGTGCAGCACTGGAGAGCTGGATCCATGCATCGTCAGTTTCCCCTCATCGGCAAATAGTTCCACTCGTGAGTTTGTGTCAGTGTTATTCCAGTTTTGTCTGTGGCTGGTGCTCCGCTGGGTACGCACCCCTCAGAAGAATGGCGTTTTTCCGAAAAGGTTAATGGACTTCTAACCTCTCATCACTGATTAGCATGATTAATCAGACAGCGGAGTGCTTCATGCCCCCTCCTCTCCTCTTCCACATCAGCTCACTGGCTCCTCTATTCCTGCCAGATGGTATCAACGCAAAGCTGAGAGCAGAGGAAAATCAAAGGTAGGCTTCAGAGGCTTGAAAACCAAGAAAGCACAGCAGTTATCTCCTGCTGTTCAGATGACACATTTACAGGCTTCATCCACTCTGTGGAGAAGAACCCCGAGAGAGAGAGAGAGAGAGAGCAAATGAGAAAACACTTCACGGAAACACAACTTTTCCAGCGTCAGTGTTACTGTACATGCACAGTTAGGATGGCCACGCATCAAACAAAGTCCGACATAACCAGTTCCCTTTTCACAGATCACTTAGAGATTCAAAGTTAAAACCCAATGTGCATTGGAAAATATCAACAAACTAAAATACTGACGAGTGAATGGACACATGGTAATTTATAATATGTGAAACAAATACTAATGCTAGACATTTATTTTGAAGGGCAAATTTTTTTTGTTGTTGTTGTCATCTTATGATGCACGTTCACCTGTTCTTGAAATCATAAGTTGCTCTCATGTTGTGTCCTAGTTCTACGGTGTGTGATGCAGCTGCACCTGTGTGTGTCGCTGACGGCGTCGCTGGTTTTCAGTGCTGTGCATTAGTGCCCTGAAAACACGCCGTTGTGAGGCGTTCAGGGACCATCACTTTTAACGAACTTGAAATGTGGTCCATATTTTTATATTTTAAAAGCCTAGTGCGCCATTTCCCGTATCATTTTCCAATGTATAGCTGGCCATCTTTTCCCCGAAGCCAGACTTCATGATAAGATAAGATGACAGGCAGAAGGGAAAGTGATATACCTTTCGGCCAAAAAAAAAAAAAAAAAAAAAAAAGCAAACAAAAATATCTTCAGAAAAGCAGCACTCAACTTGAGCTTTGCACACAGACAATATAAAGGAAGCTCCAGTGTGTGCTTCATATATTCACATTGATCTGAAGGTTTCTGAAGAATATTTAAGGAGATTTTTAAACCATTTTTAAAGTTCTGACCTCTATGACAAACAAAGAGCCACCTAATTCCGTTATTAATAATTAAATAGTAATATAACAACAACAACGATTATAACGCAACAGCAACAATAAGAAGAAGGAGGTTATGGAATAGAGGAAGAGGTTTAAGGATTTCCAGAATAAAGAATTTGACTAGGAAAAGGAAACAAGGGGGAAAAACATGCATACAGATCAGTAGAGACACAAAGATATTCTGCACACACTTCTTGTACAGCAATCCTGAACTGACAGTCCAAATTACATCTAAGAATGTGTTATTAGTTCAATCACAGAAATGGCACGCGCACGTACGCAGCCGTGGAAAATCCAAAGCCTTCAGTCAGTGTGATTAGCTGGAAATGTCAAGGTGAGCTCCAAATCTGAGGGGTGAGAATCACAGCGCTGGAGCCGGTCTCTGGAGAAAAGAGGGCGAGATATTTGTGTCGGCTGTCCTCCCATGCACTTCCACTCCGGGTTCTGGCAATGAATACAGTGATTCAGCAGAGAGATGGCAGACGGCCACCGCATTCTCCCTACAGAGGAAAGTGTTGACGACAGACCAGTTTTTTTTTTTTCTTTTCCATTTATGACGGAATAGCGGTTTGATTATATATATATATATATATATATATAAACTTTTCAATAGGTGGGAGGCAATTTGATCAACTGCAAATAAACTGGTGAAATGCCACGTTTGCTCGAGACCTGTCTGTGTTCCCCGGGCTTAAATGCCTGATTTAACCCAGCGTCTAATTTTCTAAACTCTCATTGTCACTGTGTTTGGGGAAGGGAGAGCACGCGAGCACGGAGCACACGGAAACGAGAAAATGGCTTTCAGCTGGAGCTCCTTCAGACCTCCACCAGAGTCCCATGGGCATTCTCATCTCAAATTCAAAGACAAAATAATTAGAGGCCATTTTGTTGAGGGTAGCCTTGATTTAAATCACATCAAAGTACAGTGCAGGGACAGAAACGCTCTGCGGGATGTAGCGTCCATGTATTGTCTCCAAAGGTTTGTTCCGTTTATTTAGACTTTCCCATGTCTACATTCCATACACAAGTCAACATGGAGGTTTTGGGAGCCCACACGGTTTCTTTGACCACACAAACATAATCTCCCTTTAGACGGTCTTTAAAAATAGCCTACACACCGAGGAACATTCTCAGAGTTAGTGAAATTTTGAGTAATGCTTGTGTGATACTTTTTCCTTTTTAATAAATGAATCACCGTGCTGGCTAGAAGGCATCCAGTAGATAATGATCTTATTAATACAACAAATATGTTCTCAATCAGATTGGCTTGAAGAAACTAGTGTAAAAACAAGTATTAACATGAAAGAAATAATTGGGAGACCCCTTTTTATTGGAATAACAGTTGACAAATGTGTTCGTGGTGTTCACGTCTGGTGCTTGTAGATTATTTTTCATCCCCTGCACAATTGATCAAGCTTAATAAAAAAAAAAAAAAATTACAGTAAAGGAATCTCAGATGAATACAGTAATGTTGCCTAATCTTATTTACCATGCAGGTATTCATTTGACAATATGTGTTAATCTGGTTAAGCTCTAAAAAACAGTCATGTATTCATAACCCAAATAATTGTGTATTATGTTATATGTTATTCAGCTAAAATATTTGTAATGTTATTGATGCAACAAGTCTTTTCTTATTGGCCTGTTTCAGTTTCTTTAGTGAGGCTCCAACCATTTATCAGTTACCCTCAGATTTAATATCAATAATCTATTGCAATGTCATGTAATATTTAAAACAAACATTCATAAAATATGAGCTTTTCAAACTGCTCATACATTATTTGTAGCCAACTATTTTAACTGTTTGTCCATAATCTTTGGATGACTATTTCAATAAGTTATTCATAACAAATTTAACCGGTTATTTATGACTTTAATAGCGATTGTTACTGCTTCTATCCAACTTTTCTCATTAGTCTAGAGTTTGAATTGTTTATTGTAGCTTGTGGTAAGATGAAATATTTCTGTCAGCTCATTTTTTGTTTTGTTTTGTATCTGTTAGCTAGTTAGCATCAGGTAGTTGGTTCAATGTATTTGTTTTAGTTTTTTTCAACTGGACAATATCAATATCAATTATTTCTAGTTGTGTTTTTTTTAGTAAGTCTTTATTCATTATGGCAACAATCTGCAGCCTTCGGCTACCGTAACTATTCTAATAAACAGAACCGTTTCATTTCTGCTGTTTATTTCTTTGCCTTCAGTTCATATCATCCGTACGTGTGGGCTTATTTTTTGTGTGTGGTGGGGACTCGGGGAAGAACCTCCACACTTCAAACAGAAAAGGCTTCAAACCCGGCACCTCGCCGTGAGACAGCAGTGGTAACCACAAATGTGTTGACCTTTCTAACTAGTAGTCGGTGCTTCCTGGGAAAGTACGGCAGACGTGGAGCCAAACGCGGCGCCAAATGTCAAGTTTTTACTACAAGAAAAAAAACTTTTTGCTTCTATCTTATACCGGTGAAAGGTCATATGAATACGTTCTCTGTCACAGCTATAAATAAATTCAAAAACATCCATAACTGACAATTAAGTTTCCCAGCAAACAAACACACCACCCTTCTTTCCTCACGGCCCATTAAACACAGGCCATCTAAGACACATAGCCTGCTCTGGACTGGGTGTTTAAACACTATAATTGACTGTCAGCAGAACCCGAAGCTCAGGAGTAATTACCTTCTGTGTGTGTGTGTGTGTGTGTGTGTGTGTTCCTGTTGACATAGCTGACAGGTGAATGGCATGTTGCTGCAGATGGTGTGGGGTGATGTATATCGTGGGTGGGAGCGTTTAATGAACATAAAAGTGATGTGTGTTAAATATGTTGTCAGAACGTCAAATTAGCTCGTTCAGTATGGGGGGGGGGGCTCGTTGGCAGCAGACCGATCTGAAGATCAGATTATATTTGCAGTTTGGTGACGTTGCCTGTCCATCAGAGCAGTTAAATCCATAGAATCCAACGCTGAAATGCAGTGTGAAATGTTGCGTAAGTCAATGAGGCGTGACGCCCACGTGACTGTTCTCCAGCTGGCTTTGATTTACCTTTGAAAGAAACTTCAAAGCTCCAGGGACCAGCTCCGGCTTGGACAGAGGGCGCAAAGGCCGTGTGGGCAGAGCAGAAGATATGAGGCATTTCACTGTGGGACTGGAGAAGCGACTGCGGGGCAGCTTTGGTCACAGAGTTAAAAGACGGGAACACTTTCAACAAATGACCCTTGTTCTGCAATGAGCGAAACGTAACTCGGGCAGCATTTGCTGGTATTTGTGTTCAAGGTCACAGGAGACGTCTATCCCGCTAAACACAGGCGGAGGCACGTAATATTAATACACACACTTCAAGTGGGCAAGTGTGTCTCAGCCAGCGATGATTTATGTATGAACTTTTTAGCGTATAAAGGCAACTAAAGGTTGTTTGAATTTGGCCTGATTGGGCATTTTCTTTTTTAGACCAAAGCCATTTTCCTCAAGAGATCAGTACGTTTGTTAAAGCAAAGTTATCAGACTCAGATATGGTCCAAACAATTGGCCTCAGGTTCAACCACAAAGATGTAATCAGAGTTTCCAATCCAGCAGCGGGTGGGATTCCGGTTTGCATGGAATTAGGATGGAAGTAAAGCAACAATAGCGGCGTGGGGCAGCCTCCAGCGTCGTCGCCGTGCTCGCTGTAATTATGCGTTTTAGACGTTTGGAAACATGATAGACCTGGCTAAAATAATATTAAGCCATGTTATTTAGTGGATTCCATTTATATGGCTTAATGGTGATGTGCAGAGGCCAAATAAAACGTTTTACCAATTGAACATGAATATTTCTCCAACTGCAGCCTTCCTTTATGATTCGAGGATGGTTGCTACCATGTCATGACTAAAACCACTATTTGCTGGCAGCACGTCACATGGCAGTGATGCTGGAGTCACATGCTCTGTGCATCCTGTCAGCCTCGTTTCTTTAATGGTTTTGCAGCAAATTGTTGCCAAGGCTGATTAGGTTATTAATTATATTGCTGCTGTTCTCATAAACCCGTCTGTCTGCACAAGCTGCGCTACAGTTTGAATTCTACTTGCATTGCACCGATATGCCATAACTTTAAAACCCACCAGGTGGTGGTTCCTCGGGTCGTTGAGTGCTGATCGCTGCGCGCCCCTCCCTACGCATTTACTCACATCGAGAGTCTTAAAGTGCTGTGCACAGACGCCTCCTGTGCGGACGCACGTGGATCACTGCTGCTCCGCTAACCTGCCGCATAACTAACAACTTCACGGCCTTTATGCACGAATCGCAGCAGTGATCAAGGAGCGAGTTCAACAGCCCAGATGGCTCCTGAATGTGACTGAGCGCTGGCTTCGCCACAGAATGGCCACCTACAGGGCGGCATCGCCACTGAGCTTCCTTGCTGATGTAAAGTAAATAGAGACGCGTGCGAGCGAGGATGAAAGAGCAGCGAGTGAAGATCACAGCTGCACAGCCGCCACGTTGCAGTGATGGTCTGATCGAGGCGACCGAGGATTTCTGTGTTGAAATAGATGCTTTTCACTTGCGTGGGAGTCTGCTTTCTTTATCCCCCTTTACTGTGAGCTAGAAAACGTGTGGATGGACAAGGGGCCCGGTATCGAACGTTAAAATACGAAATATTTGTCGTGGAAATTCAGTTTTTTTTGCACGGTGTAGTCGGCACACGGCACGACAAAAGTGATTAGAGCCCAGTTGCCTGGATCCACTTTGTTCCAAGCAGAGCCACTGCTGGCAGCTGTCTGAGGTGATGCAACCACGCCCCCCCCGGAGAGAAACGAGGACCCGCTTATTTATGAAAGCCAACGGGAAGATGAAAGGACGCGGGGAGCTCGAGTGACCTGTTTGGAGAGGGAGGTTCAAAGTCAAAGCAAACTCATCTGGTCTTTACGGGGACAAGGGGAAGATAATGAGCGCTGAGAATAGCCCTTGAGAGGGAATCACAGAGAGTTCAATTAGGCTTCCACACTGTTGCTTCTGGCTCTGTCTAACTGCTCCATGTGCCAGGATGACAGGTCTTGAGTTTCTGCAATGGCAGGAGCCCACTTGGAACCAAATCTCGACAATATCCCCCCATCGCCTCCTAAGTAATAAGGGGGGGCATGCTGCTTTATTGCTGATATTACAGCCCACCGTGGAACGGCTCGCTAATTGTTTTCGCTTTGTTTTGCTGATTTGAACTTTGAAATGAGGGTTTTTTTTCTTCTTCTCAGTGAGGACTGAAGGTCGGAGGTGTCATTATCATTTATTGTTTTCATTTTTATCGCAGGAGTCTTTCGTGGGTGTAAATGTGATTAAGGGTTATGGAGATAAACTGGAAAACAACAAAACAAAAGCCCCGAGAAATGGTCAGTGTGAAATAGTCACCGGCAACTATTTATTGTTTGAACCTCTGGGCAGAAATAACGAATATGCAACGTGTTTTCTTTTCATTTTATTTTCTGGAAAACCCTTAACGGCTGTTTAGTAAATGTCGACAGCAACAGGATGTAATTTAAAGTCACATCACCATCTGCTGCATATACGTCGAATTCAAAGCCTGTAATCTGTGTCACAGACGTCGCCGATAAACATCACCACTCTGCCGCAGCGAAGCTCAGGACACGAGGAATGAAGAACATTCGATTTGTGTGGGACAATCCTTATTGACCCGCGCTTTGAAGCAAGCGTCCGGTGCAGGTGGGAGGTCAGGTGGTCATCCAGCTGTGAATGGACCAGACCAAAATCCCTTTCCTTCTTACTCTTAGTCTGTTTACTTTTGTTTCTATTAGTTTCCTGCCGTCGCGGAATAAATAGCACTTTATCTAATCCAGCGAATAAACGTCAACAGTGCGAGGGTGAAGTGAGCAGCGTTCAAAACTAATAACAAAAGGAAGAAAAATTATGCAAAAACAGTAAATCTGATAAATGTTTGTTGGTGAAAATAATTTCAGCTTGCAATAAAAGTTTACAGTGGCTTTTAATGGAAATGTGTAACAATCAATCTACGACTTGCAAAGTTATTCTCTTATTAACGTCTCTTATTTTAGTAACATCTGTTATGAAACAATAACTGCCAAAATAATGAGTAATATTTTGGCAGTTATTGTTACAGTGGCAAAAAAAAAGTAAATACCAAGCGTAACTAAGTGTAACAAATCGCAGTAACACATTTGAATTAATATTTTAGTAATAGACCAAACCAACAATTTAAACAACATAATTAGAATTATTGTCTGACAATCATCACAGAAGCTGCTGATATTTCTCGACTATTTACTGGTGCTAATTGCATTTAGGACCATGTTAAATAATGATAACTATAAACCCCACTGGCTGACCTACACTGGCCTCAGCATTGGATATGGCAGGGCGGGGTGGTGTATTAACATTAAGTATGGCAATAAATCCTCATAACAGCTGGTGTTGACTTCAAATTTATAGCTATAATTCTTTCTCATGAAGTCATTTAGCAAAAAGTCTATTCTCACTGTGGGGGGGAAAGTCACTTAAATTGATTCAGGGGCAGAGGAGCACCCGGTGTGGATGGGCGCCATAATTCATCAATTCCAAATTCTAATTTGCAGCAGTGCCCCTGAGATTAGCGGCGGAGTAGCAGAAGTGGCTTGTGACTGCGCTGCGCCGTGCGACGACAGGCTTGACATTGGATAAAAACACTGTAGCTCCACGGTAGATGGGATTTGAGTAAAAGGCCAATATGAAATCACGTTTGGTGGTTTTTAGAAAAACCACTTTGCCCTTTTTCCCCGCCTCTGAATGTGTGTGCAGGGAGTCGTGCGGCGGAGCGCGAGCCGACAGCTTCCTGTTTGTGTACATTCACAGCACGGGGCGATTGATTTTTGTCGCTTCAACAACAGCATACGAAGCGTCGCCGCTCTCATTATCAGCTATGGCATTACAGCTCACTAGCTCACGTAATGGAGGTCTCTCCTGATCACACTTTAAATATTCATGTGGTGCCGGTGTAATTCACACGCTGTAACAGCCACTGCCTTGTTTCCTCCTCAGGCTGTCTTCAGCTCTGCATCTCCGCGTCGTACTCTACCAACTCCACCAACCTCTCTCTCTCTCTCGGGTGTCTGTTTGCATCTCACCGCTGCAGTTCACCTAAAGTCAACAGCAAATTCCATTTTCACAAAGTTAAAAGAGCTCAGATTTGCCGTGATAAACGTGGGTTCAAAACAGGAGAGATCATGTTTGTCTGAATGTTCATGCAGTTCACCTGAAACACAAAACGAAACCGTGTCCTCTCCAACCCGGGATGTCTGCCGTGGTCATGTGGATGGTTTTAATTCCGATTAGAAGGTGAATCTAGGTTTGTGTTGCGTCCTAACACTAAATGAACGCATTTGATTGAGAGCTGCAAACACGTCTTTCAAACAAACTGTGCAGAACCTTGGACTTGAACATCTGGAACCAGCTGTTTGTCCTTCAGGCTCTGCTGTCGCTTTTCACCCCATTCCCTCTTTTTAACAGAATAAAAACCAACAGTGGGATTGTCTTAAGCAGGCGAAGCCCTCGTTACCAACCAGACAAGTGTCGATCAAACCACGAGCTGTTAGCAGGTAAAGGTACAACACCAGCCAAGCAGCTGTCGTCTGCGTTCGTGCATGGATTGCGGGATTGTTGCAGACTAATATGATTATACATTACGCCATATATTTCATATCACACGCATACGCTGCAGTCTATTGTTGCAATATGTCATGTTTTACACTGTCACTTACAATAATGATAATTACATTTATTTTAATGTCATGATTCATAGCTTGGCTACAATGACGTGTGTGTGTTTGTGTGTGTGTGTGTGTGTGTGTGTTGGTGCTGTAGTTGAGCAGTATTTCAGATACATGTGCTTGAAATATAAAATACTGTTCTGCGTATTGCATCTCATCATGTATTTTGTGTTGAACCTCAGACTTCAGACACGTCTTGATGATGTTTGAAGTCTATCACCTAGAAATTAAATTCATAGTTCTTCTTAAAATATGTGTTTCAAACAGCATTTTAAACTTAGTTATATTGCCAAATGAGTTATGATCCGCTCCATATTTGAACAAATGAACTTTTTCATCCGCGCCACCTCAAAGCTCTCCAAAGGAGCCGAGCTCTTTGTCGACTTCGTCTGTTACTCGCTGCTGCTTTGTGTCCTGCGTAACTTCAGCTCACGATCCAAGCGCAGTCATCACGATGCAACTTGACAAGACAAAGGCCTCGAATTTCCATCACTGTTGAATTTCAGCAAAGCATTTCCAGGGAGTCAGTGAACTGTGCTGTTTGAAAAGTAGATTTGATGAATAAAAATTCCATCCCCTCAACATCAGTTTCAGAGTGACAAATGTAGTGTTTGATCTGGAACAGGCCGACGCTCGGCTTGCACGCGGCGATAACAATAAGCTTTGAAGCTGCAGAAGGGAGACGTGCCTTTTTCGCTGCTGTCCCACTTCCCAGACACATGCAGCCCGCTGTAGGTACTGGGGCATGTGCTACGTTGACAGATATAGAGTTTATACCACATTTCCATAATGCAGATGGGAATGGGAGCTGCAAGAAAAGAAAAAAAACATGTTAAATACATAAACCATGGCAGCTGGGACAACAGTGACATGCGGAAGGTATTGTACAGTCCAGCAGCAGCAGGTCTGAGAACGGGCTGATACTCATAAGTTTTTCATGTGACATTTTACTCAAAGTAATAAACATGCTGAACATGGCGCCATTGCGCCCCATGACAACCTGTGCAGGCTGGAGGCAAAATATGGAAGTTTCGAAATACAATGCTGGATTTATTGTGGCAATAAAAATATGTAAAGGTGCTTTGCTGTTTGTGTGTTAAGCTCTTTACAAAGAACGTCTCGGACGTTTGATCTGCATTTCAATCAAGTAAACAAATCTCACCATTTAGTCAGATTTTGTGCTCCTGCCTAGTGGTGCAAAGCTAAAGCAACAAGATGAAACGGCGCTGCGAGGCACACGGAACAAACACATAAATCTTCTTTTGTCTCTGTGAAGACCCGGTCTGAGTCAGCAGTGGAAACCGGACCCAGCGTTGAACAATCCAGGGTGGTAATGCGGTTTAATGGGTAACAGCGGGCTCGGTGATGTCGACGGGGACGAGGAGAGAGTCTCTTTCAATGGATGGGCTCTTCGTCTGGTAGGTTTGGGCCGCGACTAAATTAGCTACCACGGAAACGGCCCCGGGCGACTGCAGCGCCTCCTCCTCGCCGCGGCCCCTCCGTCGTCATGAAAAATAAAACAGATACAACACCCCCGCGTTAGGGAAGCTTTCAGCCCCTGCTCAGCCTCGGCTTTAATATTTCATAGTGTCCTCTTACTTATTTTAGTGGGAATAATTGATCTGGAAAGAGCACTGGCATGCAGAAATGAAAGCCTCTGAGGAGCTGGGCAGAAAAAAAAAACTTCTATTATAGTTTTAACTACTTGAGATTCTGCTCTTGAGATTTTTTGTTTTTTTGGTAGCTGCCCAGCAATACAAAGCCAAACGAACGGCTTTAACTACAATTTCTGATAGCGATTTGTTGGGGAGAAAAATGCATCAAGAAGTGCGGCTACATGTGGAAAGACAAAATGTTCCACAGCTTGTTTAACGACTAATGGATAGGTCGCTTTTAACGGTGCATTCGGGGGCATTGTGAAAAGGCTGTGAAGAAAACATTTCTATCAGCCGCCCCACCTCGAACATTATTATTCATTTGGCCAACTGCTGTCCTTTCCATTTAGACAAATATTTGCCAGCGTTACAGATACATAAGTTCATTGGGTGTGCTGTTCATGGTATTGATTGTGATTGTTAGCATTGTGTTTCTATTCCAGCAGCCGACACAGGCAGTCTGGAAACACAATTGATTCTTTCTCAGGGGTAAGGGCTAAGGTCACCCAGGGCCGGGAGCTGTATTCATTGATGCACAAAAACACCTCCAGAGATCGGCACCTGCAAGCATTTCGCCCCATGTGAATTTCTTCTTCAACCCGGCCTAATGATTTGTATCAAAACAGAAAAAATAAAAAAAAAAAATCAGTCCGTCTCAGGAAATGTGTGTGGACGGGCAGAGGAGTGAAGTTGGACAAACGAAGTTTCTGACAGCGGTGAAACAACACAAAAGGCTTTCCTGGAAATAACAAGTCGCGGACTCGTCAGGCCACTTTTGCTCGCCGAGGGCATTTTGCTCGGAAAATTATTTACTGCGTGTTATTATGGAAAGATTTTCTGTTGAAGTGATGGAAAAGACATTCAATATGTTTCTGCGTGTGCGTGATGCTGAATAAAGGAAACGGAATACCTCGGCGACAGGTAGCACCGCGAGCCAATGGTGGGCCAAGACAAATAAAGTCAAATGGCCATTTGTCATGCTGACAGTTGAAATAGCATCTCGGTAATTACAGCTGATGCCTGGCCTTGAGATCAAAGCAATCATTCGAACAGAGGAACAAACGACGCCGAGCCGGGGACCACGGATTGCTTCAGAGATCAATGGACTTCATCAGGAGGCAAGTTAAGCTGAAAAACAATAAACAATTGTTTCACGTCCAACAATACATTTGCTGCGTGTGATGGATCCTGACAGCGGCCGGCCACCTTTCTCTGGGATATCGGAGACAGAACGAAATTAGAGCGGGAGACAATCGATGCACTAGTGAGAGAACGATCCCCTTTCTAAACTGTACTCTTTGACGGAACGGGCCAACCACACATCATCCATGGATACCACATCTCTCATTATGGGTCTAAAGTTTCTTCTTGGAGCTTCATTTCTTGCAGAATCTGCTATTAGGTGTAATGGTAGCCTTTAAAACAAAACCCAACTTGGATTTAAAAGAAAGAAGCTGCACATTTCTGACATAGTTTGAAATCTTGCCATTTTAAATCATGACCTATAATCAATAAATATAAAGCAGCAGTTGCACAGTTGAATAATCCCTTGTATTGTATAATAAAATAATAACAATAAAATAACATAATTCACAGTAAGTTATTAGTAAGCTCATTAATTGTGATTGTAACTTTGTGCTTGTTGGGTTTGTTTTTATGATATTGGCGTCGGGTCATAATCTCCTCATAAAAGAGGATGTCTGCTCTTTTATGAGGAGATGTTGAAATTAAAATTAAAAAGCATCTGGACCAACACGAGTTTTAACATCACTAAATGTAAAACCCCCGAAAGGGTGCAGTCAGTTTGCCGCAGGTCAGTGGAGCATTTTTCCGTGTTTCATTAGCTGGTTAGGCTTGTTTTTCCAGGCTTTATGCTAAGCTAAGCTAACAAACTGCTGACTCCAGCTATGTATTTATCATACAGACACAAGAGTGAAAAAAAATCATGATGTATAAGTGAACTGTCTTTTTCAGGGTACTTTGTGTTTGTTGTTATATTGAAGGGCATGTACTTCCACGTCCACGTTTTCATATTTTCTTCCAAAAGCCAAAAAAATAAAACTGAGTTGCAAAAAAACAATATAGAGTTTGAAGGTGTCTGCTACGTGTTCTATTTCATGTGACCACAGTGAGTCTTTGAGGTTGCCGGGGCGGGTGGGTGGATTGGGCGGGGTTGAGGGAAGTGCTGACACTGTGCGGTTTCGCCATCTGCTCGGTGTCCTGTGAGAGCCCTGGCTTGTTCATACATTGGCTGTCTGGCAGGAATAAATCTCTGGGATACAGTGATATACTTCCAACTCGACCTCAGCAGCATCACACACTGCACAGGAGAAAAAATTCCAAGTGTTGAGCGTTAATAAAAATTGAAGACATTTAGGCCTATGTGCATATATACATATGTCGAAAAAGTCTCCGTGTTGCTGAGACTCTATAACAGGTCCCCCTTATGCTGTTATGCTTGGATCAGCTCCAGAGGAATCCGCATTTTGGCAGGATGATGAGTCGAAAGGTGAAGAACCAGATGGATACGTGCTGTTTGTCCTTTAAGTATGAAGGACCTTCCACTGCGAAGGACAATACCTGCACACACCTGGATCAACAGCTGAAGGACAGGAAGTTGGGTGCACACGACTCAAGTGGTCCAACATGCACCACACAGGCCCATAAGTCGCTGGTTTCGGTCAGGACGACTGTGGTTTTTGCAGTTCTTTGATGGCTTGTGTTTATTATTATTCTGCAGAAATCAGCTGTTATAGGAAGAAATGCACAATGTTCTTTGCATTTCTGTTGGTTATTAAGTTACTCTTCTGGTAGCCTCGCCATAAATAACATTAGAATTTAACTGAGCAGCGATCTTGAAATTCAATACAAAAGCCTCAATTTATGGCAGCTACTCCTTGGAAAGAGCAAATGATGCAGAAGTAGTTTTGCTCTTTTGCACTTTCGGCATGTTTACGAATCATATTGGGGGAAATCAGAGACATTACTTCACCTCAGTACAATGATGTCAAGATATATCGAGTGATTATGAAATACAGAATTACTAAATACTTGTGACGTCGTAAAGAGTTTCTCCTAAAGCAACAAGGGGAAAAGACGAGTGTAGAAGGAGGTGCTGCCCTATAGTTTCCAAAAATGCAAATAGTATTAAAGCTAAACCTAATTATTAAATGTTATTTATGGTTAAAATGTCACATTTAGTAATTCAGTGGACTCTCTATTCCGCCATTACAGTGCCGGCGTTGAACTACCCACCCGAACGGATCCGTTGGAAACATGCAGTACGTTGCACATCGTTACTGATGTAACACATGAAATATAATTTGACCTCATCAGCCTTACTGTTTACTGTCGTCTCTCATAATGCTACATCAGAGCTGAATTATGTCTGAATTATGTAAGGTAAACATTTCCTACTGAACCTACTTCACACTGATGGTTCAACAGGGGAAACTGTTGTAAATTAGAGACAGAAAACATCTTAAAACAAATTATAATTTTCAATGTATTTGACAGTGGGTGAGTTTCTTGTTTAGTTATTGCATGAGTAGTATGTATTTTTTTGTATTAGATATTAGATTTAGATGCATGTTTTCATATTTCTTTCATTTATGTTGTACAGGTGTACCTAATAAAGTGGCCAGTGAGTGTATTTTCACACTGGTTTATTGTGTTTTTCTGTCATAAATTCCAGCTGAACATGGTAATAATCATCATCATGGTAGGTGCAAAGAGAAAAACATGTCCATGTCATGTCTGTGATGGGTGCTGGCGTGACCCGGGCGCTGTGGACCACAGGTCTGCGGTTGTCAGTTGTTTATCTCATGATTCTTTTATCCATCTCCTCTCAAACCACTTAAGCCCAAAAAGGCAAATCCCTTCTTCTCGTTGCCCTTTCAAAGTGCAGCGACAGACACACAAAAACAGCGTTTTGGCTGTTGAGAACGTAAAGCTCAGTCCGTCGTGACAAACTTCTATCTCGGTCTCGGTGCCGTCGGTGCAACACAGGACTAAGTGCTCGCGTTTCCTGCTCTTATGAACCTTGTCCCCCAGTGGATCTCGGTTTCATTTATCATTTATTTCCCCCCCGCGTGACGTTATTGCTGTCGATGTAACAGTTTGATATCTGTCGGGTGGTTGTGTGCTTCACAAAAACAGACGGGATCGTTCACTTTGCTTCCTTCAGGCAAACTGCTGCTTTGAACTCATACAAAGGGAAAATTGTCCCTATTGGCAATGGTTATGACCACGTCACAGGAAATATGAAGAAAGCCTCCAGGGCGGTCCGTCTGTGCAACGTAGTGTTTCCTGCCCTTCATCATATTTATGTTTATTTATGTCTCTCCCATGTGCAAAGTATGCGCCTTGTCAATTAATACGCATTGCATTCAGTGAGCATGCAATCAAAGCAGAATCTCCTTCAGAGGTGTGAGGCCAGCATCTTCTTTTCAGAACGATGAGGGCAAAAGGAATGAAGACAAACAATAGTACTGAGAATGGGGGGGGGGGGGACCAGCATCTGCAGCACTGAGCCTAAACAGCATTGATTGCCACGAGTCGCTCGGAGTGGTTTTGATAACATTTCAATAAATATTGAAATCAGCGCGACTCTCTGAGGGCACTCAAGCGTCGCCGGATTGACAATAGTCTGGAGAGCAGTTTCTGTGTTGCAGCGCGGCGCGTGTTTGCCACAGAACAAAAAGCCTTTCGCCACATAAAAAAAAAAACCTTAGGTGACAAAAAAATTCAAATGGAACAGTGCAGCTTATGCAGGAGCGAGCATGGCAGTGTTTCAAAAGGATAACGTTCCGAATGTTGTTAATGGCGCTGGAGGGCTTGGACGGGAACGGTAGCCTTTGAATTCAGAGTCACCACAAAGCCTCAAATCCAAAGCTTTCTGTTCGACCCATCTTCACTTCTGGCCGTTTCCTGTCAACAGTCCGTACCCTGGATGCTTATCTCTGGCCTCACAGCTCTGCACATTCGGCTGGCCCGGCACCCCTCAGGTCATTGCCAGTTACCGAACCGTGAACCCCTGCAGGCGCCGCGTGGCTAAGAACCACACGCAGCCATTTCTGGCCCGTGGAGCTGCGGCGGCGGCGCCTCGGACACTTTGTTGAACATGTGTCTGCACATCGCTTTCACTCACTGAGCGGTGTGACTGTGATTTGCAGCTTGGCTGCCATCCATGACCGCGCTCGGCTTCGGCGCTGATCAAATAGCCTCGCTAATGGCCTGGGATGATGACACTGGATGAAATTTCTTTCGCTGCTCTTCTAAGACAACATCCTTTATCACAACAAATACTTGCAGATGGCACAAAACAACATTTTAGGCAAACGCAGAAACAAGACAGTTTACACCAATCAGCCACGACATTAAGAGCACCGGGTTATTTTATTGGTGTGGCCGAAAACTTCCTGTTTTATGGTCAGCGTTCTTGTACATGAGAGATTGCATTCATCTGTTGTTCATCAGATTAATTTCCATTAAGCTTTGATATTTTGGCAGCGGAGATCCGGGGGCCTCGAAAATACCAGGGAGGCGCCGGTAAAGCAATGAATGATTGATGATAGTGGAAAGCCGAGCTTAGACGGGGAACAGGAGTAAAAGGCGGCAATGAATCAAAGATTACAGGTTCTGACCCACAGGGATTGGAAAACTCTGATCTTAGTTTGCTGAGCCAAGTCTATACCTTGTGACAAGACAAACCAAAACTCCTGGTTGTTTATTGATTTTCAAGTCAACGTCTGAAAGAGTAGCCTTAACCGTCCCGAAATTACAGTTTTATCCTTGCCCAAGTTTCTCTTTTATCTCCAGATTGCTTTGCACTTTCCAGTCTGAATGATGGAATTAGAAATCTAATAAAACCATGACAGTAAATTGCTCCTCTGTAACATGCTCTCTCAGGAGTTGTGTGCCGCCGGCAAAAACATCACAACAAGCAATTTCGAGAAATTATTTTTTCCCCCACAAATGTTCTGAGCGAGTGTCCATTTGACACAGGCTTCTCCTTGTGCCGACGCTCTCCAGGCCTGATCACTTAGCTTTAAGTACGGACTTTTAACAAGAAACGCTCACACAAACACTTTGCTGCAAAGAAAAAATATTGCTAAAAATGCGTCGAAATGACAGGTAGCATTTAATGTAAAAAAAAAAAATGTATTCAACTTTGTATTCCCACATTAGTCAGAAATACAAAACCCATCTTGCAAAATTTTTGGGGGGCCAGTTTTTGCTTTTCCATGCAAATTTTTACCCCAAACTTTTGGAGACTAAGTAAATGTTTATTCAAAGAGAATTCAATGATTTGCAAATAATATGAAACATATTTTTGACAAAAATGTATCGACCAGTGTCAACCAGACATTTTAACAATGAGTAATTCATTCTTGCTTGATATAGGATTTCACTCACTCAACGGTTCATGACTGATGCAGCCCACTCTTTTACTGTGGAGCCATATTGTTGTAATTTGTGCAGTAATAGATTCACGTTTATATTATCATTTCATTTCAACACTGATATCTTCTCTTTGCACAATTTCAAATAAACTGTTGATTTTTATTACTTCAAATGTATATGTACATTTTCCACATCCCAGTTTTTCTGGAAATAGGGATGTGAAACACACCCCAGTAAGAAGAATGAATTTTGATTAATATTGTCATATCTGTCAACTGTAGTTGATGAAGTACAATTATTTGCTACTTAAAAAATGTCAGGTGCTTTGCTGCCAAGCTGTGTGCAAACCAGCACATCTTTCTTTTTCTTTTTTCACTCTAAAAGATACCCAATAATTCAAATATGCCAGGCTCGATTTGAGGAAGGAAATTTGAATAAAATGATGCATAGGACATGTAGAAAATTGCAGGTGATGGGAAAGTGGAGCCACAAAAACATCTTGGGTTTGAATATTTGACTCAGTGTAAACAAAATATAGTTCAAATAAACAGCTGGAACAAGCTGATTATATACTGCTGCGGTGGAATATGACAAATCTTAAAGATACTTGACAAGGTAAAACCCCAAATATAACAAAAATAACCAAATACATGCAAATAAAAAAACCGGAGAACTGCAAATAAAAGCTCTTTGTTTGTGAGGCTATTATTCAATGATTGGCAACTAAACAGCAGGATATGTGAACTATATACTGTGAAATATAATATATCCATCCATGTGTGATAGTCCCTGGACGAGACACTGGTCCATCACAGGCGGACACAGAGACATTACAGCTGTTCACAGAGAGTCACCATTTAACCTGAGCGTATGTGTTTGGACTGTGGGAATAAAGTAATGCAGGCACAGGAAGAACCGGCAAACTCCACAAAAAAGACAAATATAGAAAATGCAAAATAAAACAACAACGTTTGCCCGAGTGCAATGAACAACAAACTATCTGAAAATATAGAATTTTTTAATCGGAGTCTTAAAATTCCGAAATTAGTTTTCTTAGTGATAATTACAGTAGATCAGATTGATATTTATGAAACTACATAAAAATAGAAACTGGGGAAGCAACTACTGTAACCAGAGTCTGTCCAATAATAATAATTTTAAATAAATACATTAATAATAATATTAATAACAAACTTTGCTGCAGTTTCTCTGTTTCCAGACTTCATGCTAAACTAAGTTATAGTATTAAAAGTATGATAGGATAACGTACGTAAGCAGATGGGATTAAAACAGATGCTTTATTGTCATAACTGAGCACATGCATGTTGCAATGAAATTGCATTTTACGCTGTCACACTGCGTTAAAGCGAGGGCCACTGCATCAACAATTTAGAAGACATATCAAAATGTTGGACGCATATTTATTACTTATGAGGGTTAATTACAGCAGACGAAAGGCCGTGTTCAAACTTCATGGGGAATATGTGGCCGGCGTCACTGTGGTCACATGCTGCAGATGCTGTGCACAGCTGGATTCATTTCACAGTCTCGTACGGCGGTTGGCATCTCATTTTGAAGGACTGGGACACTCAGGTGTTCATTGTGGGAAGCTATGGCAGTTGATCCGTCATGTTCGTTCTCCAGCGATATTTTGTGGCCTGACCCTTCCCTGACTCTGCTTAACGTCTGAACAATATAGAGAGATGGGCCATAAGAGTCACTGCAATCGCACCTTACTGACAACAACGGGCCATAACTTCACTAAATGACCAGCCATTCGGACCGATAGGGAAAATCTACCTTGGCGCAATATTTCACCGTGCAAATGGATGTTGGTGGCAGTGCCGAACGGCACAGATTGCCGCCGCGGTGAGCAGAGCGTGACCCAAAGCTTGACTGGTTGGGACGACATTGGAAAAATATTCCGGATAATGGAATATTTTGTCGGGGATAACAGGATTATGAGTGCAAACGCAGGCTGGCAGGACAGGATAAACATTAATTGTAAATCTGAGAGGTCAGGTATTACAGGTTAATCTGCAGAAGAGTGAAGTCCAGGTTCAATTGGAGGATAAAGCTTTGAAAAGCCCTTTTTTATTTGCACCCTGGCAAGTCCTTGTAATGCACCGAGCCATCGCACGTAAACAAATTGTACAAGACACATTACAGAGCATCAGAGCGAGCTGAGGACATGACACTTGCTCCGCAGCCTTGCACTTCCCTAATGGCTGTCGCCTCATCTTTCCCTCCTCCTCCTCTGTGCGTGCTGAATTTTCGCTTTTTTTTTTTTTTTCCCCCGCAGTGGGAAAGGCTCCATCTCGCAGAAGCGTTCGCTCGGACGGCCTTGGCTCACTCCCCAGGTGCCCGGATTCTTGTGCACCTACCGAGGGCCCCTGCCTGCTGCACATCCACTAAGCTTGTGGAAAATTACAAACACACACGAGGTCACAGTGGAGCCACGCCAGCCTCCCACAGAGCCCATCTGATCCAGCCTGAAATGCGGCAATTACCACCCCCTGGGCGCCTCCACGTGGGGCTGCAGCTATTTCATTATTTATTTGAACAAATAGGATTACGCTCGGGGCCCGCGGTGGATTGATTGCGACGAGGTATGAGAGGCTCCGGAGAGCTGGGTGCTGCGGCCCGGTTTTCGCGGAGCCACTCTGCTGTGTCAAGCGCACAGTTGATCTCCTGTCTTGGTCTTAGCAACTCCTCCGCTTTTCCTGGACAGTGGAGCGTTGCTGTGTTTGACATGTGCCGCCCGACGCGCTGCATTTCCCGCATCGATTGAAGGGGAAATGTGCTCGCTGGTTTACATACACCCGCAAAAGCACCTGTCTGCCATGTCCTCTGAGGTACAACGCTCACACTTGACAGCACAATCACACCCTCCGAAATAAAAGCTCCTTTTAGATTTTCCCTGAAAAATTGTCACTCACAACATGATGGGCTTTAATTTAGTTTAACATAAATTTGCATCTAGGTAATAAGGGAACAAAGTGACACCATGGAAGTTTCAAATCACTTCGAAATTAATTGCTTTAGAGAGCTATTAAGTTAGCAACTAAATTAAAGTGCCGTGATTGAAAGGGAAATATGAACAGCTCTAAAATGTAGATTCTGTTGTTTTTTTTTTTTTTTTGCAGCACGTTGCACTGACGGTGTTATATCTGCTGAATGCAGCGAATGCCAAAAAAATAAATGTATCTGCTACAGATCATGAAGGGATGATATGCAGTGATGCAAGCAGCTGTGCACAATGGCTCAGGGTTTGAAATCAATAGTAAAATGTTAAAGCTACAGAAAATAACGGGTCCTGATGTTTCGGGGGAGCGTCACCATCAGTGATCATTCTGATTCACTGGGGACTGTGTGTGGTCCCTAATAGCTAATAGCTCATCCCTGATGGAATTTAACCTGGCAGCACCCCCCTCCCCCGCACACACACACACACACACACACACACACACACACACACACACAGAAATACCCTCCTTTGAAGTGATGAAGCTCCAGGTCTCTGCGGTAGACTTATCTGTTTCTTGAGATTGATCGGAAGTAAATTTTTTTTGCCCCAAGAAAACCAGGAGGAGTGTGATAGATAGCTCAGCCCCTCTATCTCCCTGATGGTGATATTAGTCCTGATTAAGATAAATGGGCCTTCTCTGCCTAACCATGCAAATGCTTACTGATGCTCCCATTTATCCCCCGAATGAGAAATTGTGGAAACGAGGAAAAGCATGCGTTACTGATCTTTGGCTCGAAGTCGTTCCTGCCTCGATATATTGCGCCGGCCTCGAGGCATCAAGAACGATGCAGGTATCGGTAATTTGTGCCTGTGTGTTTGCTCGTGTCTGTGCGACATCTCATTTGTGTAATGGGGCACCTGCGACAGGACAGGAAATTACGTATGAGCGACTGGTCACAAAGAGAGCGGACGCTCGCTGGGCTCCTGCCTGCAGGCCGCGCTGGGCTGCTCTAATTGATGTTGATTAATCAAATCAGCGGCGGCGAGGGCAGAGGGACGAACCTTATAAAGCGAGGAGGTGACCCCTGCGCTACGGATATCACACCTACTAATGAACAAACAAGGGCAACACGCTGGCGAACGGACGCTTCATGCCAAGCGGATCGAACAACAAAACCCAACTCAAAGCGCCAAGTGACACGCAATCGAATCAAATTATACTCTGGATAATAATATTTAGAATTTATTCTGGATCCTTTTTTTTATTCTTTTAAGCTAAACAGCCAATAGGCCATGTACTGTAAGTGAGTTAGTACATGTCAGCTATCAGACAGATTAGCTCCCAAACTGTTAATCCTAATGATGTTGATGACAGGCTCATCATTTTCAGATTGATATATTGCGCTCATGCATTTTTTCACCAACTTCACCACCAAGCGCTTTAAAATGAAGAAACGTGTCAGCAGCTATTTTTGTTCTTGAATCAAATCATTGCATACAAGTCAGAACACAAACTGTAGATTTACCAGGTAATCAAGGTTGGAGGCTGGAATTCCCTGTGACTAGAGATGACAGAGTGCAAAATATGATTAATTACATAATTACGTCTTTTTCTCTCTAAAAAACGAATCAAGCTAGATATGACCTCACAGTAGTAAATGTTAATTTTGAAACATATTATTATCTAAACGCCTTCTTATTTAGATGAGTGGGTTATTGTTTGATTTACATTTTGCAGATGAGTTGTTACAACCTCCTTAATGTTATGGTTCAGACCCACAAAGATTTATATTGGGTAAAGGCATTTTAATAATGAGGAAATACCTCCAGAACTGATGACATTTCATCTGGCCTCAGCTGTACTTTGTCTTTACTGTTAATTAGTAGGTGTTCGTAAAGCTGCAGAATGTGGTAAACTGTTCAACCCGTAAACCTTAGCAGCATTTAAGCATTTATTATTTTCAAGCGCACACGCTTTAGTATTTGGCTGACGATGTGGCCTAAATGCTTCAAACGCTTGTATTTTCTGTCAGTGAGCTAATCCTCGCAGTCAGATGAAAACCTCCAATCTCAAACTTGTCAACTGTTCAGCGAGTTCCGCGGCTTTGTTTACTGCCGAGTTTATTCTGCGGATTTTACGTCGGTTTAATTAGCCGGAGGGCCAGTGAAACGCTCAGCGCGGACGGCTGCGTGCTGTATCCGTCGAGGTTAAAGCCCGAAAAAGCATCGAATTAATACGTTGACAGTCAGTTGATTTGCTGTAATGCGGCGATGCAAACAGTTTTAATTGTCTGGAAAGTTTGGAATTTCCTCGTCAGTGTGACCACGTTCCCACACGGCACGATGGGAACTCCACACTCCATAATCTGTTTCATGCCCAGTAATGTTTTAATACCTATAAACCTTTCAGCCCTTTCAGTCAGTTTTGCCGTACGACTCTAGCACATCTCCATTGTATCATAAAAGCCAAGCAGGACTGGAGCAAGAAATATTGAAATACTGAGGTCAGGTGTTTCCCCAAGTGCGCCTGAAATATTAATAAGTTTGCTGTTCATTTATATGTTCTCGACGTTTCTCTGGAACTCAATAAATTCAACCCAACTAACAGCTCTGACGTTAACAGACTTGGGCCCGATCCCAATTTCAGTTTTTAACACCAGCCCGCCTTTTTATACGCGCAAAACATACGATTAGTGCTGAGCTGGGCCAATGAGGTGAAGTGGGACCATAATCTTCAGGTCGTTCTATTAAATCTAACAAACATCAGAATCGAGTTTTCATTTTTTTTTCATATTTGAAGAAAAACTTCCATAAAGTTGATAAACCCCTCAATTTCCCCCTGCGCGGTTCCCAGGACGTGACCCCGGTGTCGTCAGTCATGGCTGCAGCCTTTGTGATATGGAAATGTGAGGAGCAATATCCTGACCTGGCTGCGCACATTTCCACATTTTGCCCTCAAACTTCTTGCCTGTAGTCACTGTGGTCCGGGCAGCTCGGTCGGAGGAGCACTTTGACACGCGATAGCGCGCCGCCCTGCTGAGCCGGGCAGAATTGAAGCTGCCAGTCACAAAGCAGGAGTCTGAAGCTAATCAATCCAAGCAGGCCATGATGTGATTTTTTTTTTTTTTTTTTTGGAGCAGGCTGTCAGCCTGTTGGACGGTTGAATTCACTCACCTCCTGCTGCATGTGTAAATCACAGAGCCATTATAACACATGTAAATGTCTCTCGCAGGCTCTGTTTAAAAATCTGTCTTGCTGCTGCTGCTGCTGCCACATTTACATAAAAATGATAAGTGAATGATAAGCACGGGTTGTTATTAACCTAACAACAGCGCTGTTAGAGTGTTTGTTTGGTGAGAAAATCTCATCACTTTTTTTTAAAACACAGGACGCAAATTAGATATCGGTGTTTATTTCAACAGAAAGTTGCTGGATAAAGATGAAAACGCTCCATTGTATCGCTCACATTCAATGGAACCATCAAGTGAAACAAAAAGTCATGCCAAAATGAATGTGGGGGTGCAGCATGGAGAGAGAGAACAAAAATTCCGAAAAACGGGAGGGACGTCCCTGTGTGATTCCTTTGTAGGGAAACACAGCATTAAGAGAAATGTGCTCAAAAGTGCTGCTGCTCGGGGTGTCGAGTTTCTACCGAGGGCGTCAGAATGTGCTTTTGGTTAGTGCACAATGGAGAGGAATTCTGGGAAATAGTTTTGTTCCCTTCCCGTCACGACTCGTAGAAGATCCACAGGGTCAGTGGTTCCTCCTGCCTTTGACAGAAAACTGTACGTGATGCCAGACAAGTGACTCCTGGCGTATTAACGCCGCGATAACAGAGCAACTACACATTTTATATCTTTATATCATCGACTTTCCATCTCGCTGAAGCATCGTTTCATATTTATTTAAGTTATTTCAGTCCAAGTCGCAGCAGCTCCTCGATACTATGACTAATCCAATGGGAATGTGAGGCTCTTCACGGTTAAAGGGATAATTTACATTTCTTGTCATAGGATTGTATGACTTACTAACCAGGAGTGATGTAGTTTTATCAAGCTAAACTCTGGCTGGTTATTTGTGAGGCAGCCCCAGCTCCAAAGAACAGCAGCATCAAACAATTAGATCAAATCAGATTTGTCACTTATTTTATAACTGGTTCCATTTTAAAATTAGACTTCTTTTTAAATTCAACCTGAGCTTTTTGGTAACTAAAGCTGGACAATATGACACTGAACGGTTTGACTGCAACTCAAAATAAATAATTAGTTAATTATCAGTTTACACTTTGAAACAGACTCAGACTCTTTCAGACGTGCCCTGAATCCAGATGTTATCCGGCGGGAGGGTATGTGTGAACATAAACACTCAAGTTTCTTGGCCAGGACGTGATTTGGACTTTATCCAGCCAGCTCCCTAACGCAAAGTCTGGATTATCTCCAGCCGAGTTCGAGTGTGAATAAAGCAAGTAAGGATTCACATGGAGCGAGTGTGCGTGTTGAGCACGTTCACTTCCTGCGACCATCTCGAACTCTGGGCAAATACAAACGCCAGACGATGAAGAACTCACAAAACTGTAGGTACGTCTAAATACTTACCAAGTTATTTAATCAGAAAAGTCACTTTTGCCTTAACTGAATTCCAGATTGAATTAAAATTTCCAAAGGACAATTTTCCTGCGAGGCACAGGCAACCGTCCAGCGAGGCCTGATGCAAATTGAGCATTCGTGCATTTGCCTGCGATTTAGAAAATGTGTTTGAGGAAGCATTTTTCAGCCGGTGCCATCATAAATATGGAGGGCCTAGATTTTCATTTCCAAATTATTACATAAGTTGTAATTAGCAATGGCTGTTGCTGCCAGAGATGGGTGGATGCAAAAACCATGGCAGGAAATCAGAAACTGGAAATTGTTAAACACCATGTATTTATTCAAATGCTTTATTTTATGGCACCTGCTTTGATGTTTCGTCCTTATCAAGTGCACAAGTTGATTTGGTCGTATTTTGAATCTGAATTAAGACGTGCCCTTAAAAGTTATACTCCAACGTCAAAAGGATGCTCCCTGTGAGAGAAAAGTTTCCATGTTTTTTGAAAGAAACTTCGGAATTAATTAAAAATCACATCAGGTGATGTCAAGGGATTTACTTCAAGGCTCAGGAAAGCAAACCCTTTTTCTGGTGAGGCATCCTTCAGTGAGGACGAGCCTGTGTTCATAATTCCATTTTTCATCAAAGTGTGTTTTAATCTCAACATTCTCTCTCAGTTCGCCGCAGACACATCTTAACAGGGAATCCACCATCCTTATCATTTATTTTATTCCCTACTGGTCTCGCCTAAGCAATTTTAAACTTGAAAAATTATAGATTTGCTCTGAAAAAAAAAAAAAAAAAAAAAGCAAAACAAGACAAGCTTACAGGGCATAATTAGTTCTTCAAATGTTCATAATTTAACGATTTGGCTTTAGAAGCGTCTCCTATTCCCAACCCAGAGGTGCAGTGTGTTCCCATTCAGTAGCTTAACTGCAACACAAGTTTACTGATGTTCAGTGATGAGCCTGAGCCACGTTCGTTCGCACGTCACGGGTCCGATCTCTCCTCCGACCCGTTCTTCAACAGCGCCACCCACGTCGTCCAGTTCTTCCCATCACTGCACATGTTCAGCTCTTCATTCGGTCTCTTCTCATTTCTACCGTAAATGGCTCAATTTGCTTTTCACTGTTCTGTCAGGATTTGCCATGGCCTCAATCACACCGTCATCAGTCTGTTAAAAACTTAATTAATGAATTATGGTTATTGCATGTGTGTGTGGCTCTTGTATTGGAGCTGATTTTGTAGCCAACAGGATCGGCTTTTCTCTCAACAATTATATCTTATAATAAATTTAACTTATGAGTAAAAAATGCTTTTTTTTGCTGCAAATTATGAAGTTTCACAGTAAAACTGAGTTTAATGGCGATATTAAACTTTTTCATGGTTGAGTTTAGGGACTCACCGCACATGGTTAGTTAAAGAACGACTTTGGTCGGGGTCAGTGTTTATCGAGCTTTTAAGAAAACTACATTTTGTTATATAATTTTAACCAAAGTGCATTTCAGATGCATAATCATAACCGCACACTGGACACTGGAGTCGAACTTCGCTCCGGAGTGTGATAGTCCTGGGCTTTGTACTCCCACTACCTTGACCGCCTCCCTGACTCTCACCTTCCGGTTAATAAATGTAATGTTTCATTCATTCCACAAATACTTTGCAACAGAACACTGACTGCCTTAAGTTTTCTGCAAAAACATAATGAGTTTATTTGCATAAAAAACATTAATTTGTAGACAGAAATGTCAGATACGAACGCATGGACGGGATGAAAGATGTCAGTGAAGCAAGTAAGTCACAAACTAACTAAAAACCTAATATAAGCTTCTATGACGTCCACTGTTGCGGATTTCACAACAAACCCAAAAATCAGGTCGGTGTCATCACAGTTTGCAAAGGGCCAGAGGATTCGGCTCGACAAAATTTTCAATCCCACATGACTGTGTAGCTCTGTGCGCAGATAAAAAAATGTATAATTTAGTTTTTAGTTCCTCTTTAAGCATGTTCAGAGTATCACCAAAAGAAGAACATTGTGTATTCTTGAGGAATGTAGGAAGAAGAACTGATTCCAGACAACATCAGACTGCCTTCAGGTCACGCTGGCAACCTAAACAAAGCAGGGAACATATGAATTCTCAGCTGTGCCAAAGAATTATGCAGGGGAACATTCAGCTAGTGGTCACTCATAACACCGACTGCCTTTGAAGTCGGAGCCTCTGCGGCCCGCAGAGCTGCTTCTTCGGGACAGGCCTCCGAGCGCCGTTCTGGGTCTGCCAGGCAGAAAATTATGGCACTTTGACAATAAGGACATGCTGAAAACCTCAGAGGACAGATGGAAATGGAAACAGGTCGACGTCTGTTATGTAGTTTCTGTTATGGGCAAAACCAGAATGTATTAGAGGAAGTTGAGTCCGACCATTTCTGTAACTTGGCAAAAGCAACAAATTCACACCCACTCCGTGTCGTGACTGGTGCAAAAGTGAAAAAGTTAGAGCAAACCTTGTTCCAACTAACTCAGGCACTTTTTGTCTATGAAAGAATTTTATCACAATATTTAATTCATGTTTAGTCCTTTTCGCTTCTCAATTTGTCACTGAGTTGGTTTGGAGGGCTTCTGGTGGGGGCATAAACGTGACACGGGGGGCAAACGTATATATATTCCTGCCGTCTAACACACGGCAAGCTGCAAAAAAAAAAAAAAAGAAGAAGAAGAAAGAAAAAAACCACCAGTCGAAATATAAAACCTTTGTAGTGTAACAATCCATTTACACAATAATTTCCTGGAGGGGAAGATTATTTGTAAACCAATGAATTTGCCCTCAAAGGCCACCATCCACAATTCCTTAGCTGTTAGAAGAACACAGGAAATCAATGAGACATTTTGCTTTGAACTGCAGATGAACTGGAATTTCACTTGTTTATGGATTTTAATTAGGGCCAAAATAGTCTCATGAATTTATGTAAAGCTCTTACGCACCGTCCTGTGTACATCACAGATGGAGCTGGGGGGAGAAGGGCCAGTGGTGCCGCTGAAAAGGTCTGTGCTCTCCTGCCAAAACGCCGCGTGACGTGAAGTAGACACAGTTATCTCCGCACTGCGTCTCATCTTTCAGTCCCTTTTCAGAGACACTGCAGCTTCCCGCCGGATGCTGCCGTGAGTGACACTAGAAACTCATCTCCTATTCCCCCCTGCTTCATGTCAGCCGCGGAGACTAGACGACGTGTCGAACCCGAACGGGGGAGAAGCAGGTTTGCCCATTTGAATAATGCACCTAGAACTCTGATTCTCTCCCACACCCTTTGATGTGTTTGCTGTGAAAAGATGACTCCTGACAGCGTCACATTAAACCCCCCGACTCCGTGAAAGGAGCAAGAAAGAGACCCGACATCACTGCAGCTGTAATCTCACCCTGCAAAGAGCTAAACCACAACGCTGGTAGTAAATGACGTATCAGTCGCAGCGGGATGTTTAATTTGGCACCATCTGAGAAAATCACACGTCACTCGTTGGAGTTGGAATTAGTTTTGAGGGGCTGTTTATTTGCTGCCTGCACCGAGTCGGTGTGTCAAGTTGCACAAACCAATATCTGCATAGCTGGATCAGCAAATGGGGGAAGCAGGACAAAATCAGCTGCGGCATAGGTGGCTCTGCCATGGCAGGGACTATTGTGAGCTTCGATTGGCTGAACGTTCGGCTCACGCCGCTTTTTAAATAGATTTTGCAATCTTCATCTCTGTTCCTGTCACCTCCCGTGAAAGAGTGGCTTTTTTAAATTCAAATGATCCTTTGGGGCGCTGAAATTAGAATCGTGAAATATTCATGGAAAGTTTCCCAACTTGCACTGTTTACCTCCGAGGAGTCGAACGGGGCAACTGTATCAACACAAGCCGCGTTTGTGAGATTTTTCTTACGGGGCATCGTGGAGCTGAATTCAGATCAGTCAATACTCAGAGCAGCAGATACATTTTCTCCGTTCACTGTCAAACCGATTATTGTCTCAAAATACAGCATCCATCTAGAGTTGGTGATCTTTTAAAGTACACGTTTTCGACAAATTATTTTTACATATATAATGACATAATACCAAACTGCTACCAAATAATGTCAGATCAGGAAACATAAGCAGTGATCAAAGAGGAACTAAACGTGTTGCTAAACTTTTTGACGTGTGTGTCCTTAAAAAGTAGCATAGAAATGACCTGCTGTCCAAATTTTAATTATGTATTAACCCAAAGATGTTTTTGCTCTTTTTTCCGGATTGTTCATTCTGATACATATATAAACCTTTTATAAACCGTTTCCCCTCTTCGCAGGGTCCACGGCTCCTGTGGGGGAACAAGTTTTGCAAATAAGCCAACAGTTAAGCCTCAAAACTAATTTGCATCTTTAGTGGAAGGATAAGAACAGAAAATGTCAGTAAAAGTCATTGCACAGGAAACTGGTGATGCACCGTGCTGGATTTGAACCGGGACACTGAATGTCTCTGGAAAATCCTGTGTGCAAACAGCACAAACACTTATTTTGGGGCGTTGTATTTCTTATTTTTCCTTTGATGCTAAACAGTATATTGTAAACATGTCCTGTTATGGGACTAAATAACTCCTTTCTCCAAAGTCAAATATGAGTTACAGAAGGACGCATCGTAGTCATCTAATTTTTTTATGCATTTATCCAGTTTTAGCTGTTTTTGTTGTGGACGTTTCCCTCTGGAAGATGCTAATTTTCTTTGCTCTGTTTACTTCTGTGCTTTGTTGCTACATTTCTGACATTTATATTTTTAAAAGCTGCAGATTTATTTATTTTCATGCATAATTCTGCTAATTAAGTGAGAAGTTTGCTGGGTCACGTGTGCAGTTCTGCTGGATGGAATTGTTGAGAGCAAGTTTGCTGGTGCTGGAATTTTACGACTTTGCTCATTATTTTGCACCGGCTCAGAGCGACCGACCCGAGGGCAACCGCACGATGCTGACGCCAGAAGTTTGGCCCAGCCACCCTAGTTTCACGTTGTATACGTCGTCTTTGCAGTATTTCACATAAAAAACACATTTCTAATGAATATGCAAATCTTTTCTTTCTATTTACACATTACACAAGTAGTGTAAAAGTAGTTAAAGCAGTAAGTTTGTCATTTCTACAGTGTTTATAAAATGTTGTAAGCCCATCAGAGGTTTTGACCTTTTGAGTATAAATGAACATTATTGATCTGTCCATATTTATATCTGCATATAAACGAATACTGGAAAGTACAGCAGGTATAACTAGTTTGAAAAATATAGTTTTGTTGGCTAATACTTATTGTCTGAGCGCATGTTTCTTGCCTCATCCAAGTTTCTTTTGAGCCTCGTCTCTGCAGCGTTTGGTTCAATTCAACTTTATGATCTTTGCAACTCACTTCCCATTTAAAAAAAAACACAGAGTGAGCAGAAGACAATCAAAGAATCAAACCTAACAGTGTTTTCACAAAGCTTTGGTCACTGATGTTTTGCTTTTGTTTTGATCCTCTCGGCGAAATTTTATTTATGCACATTTTCTTTGACTGAGATGCCAAAGACTGTATGTTGTTGTCCGACTACTGAAAGATTCTTTAAGTTTGTCTGTATTAAATAATCGTACAGCTTAACACGCTACAAGGTTATACACACTATCAGGAGCAGTTTAAAAAGTGGAGAATAGCCCATCATTAATGCAGCAGCAGATTAATATGAAATTTTGTTTGTGTGGTGCACAGCCATTTCGCACTGTAAAGAAAATAATTGTTCCTTTGCATTTGCATCAGTCTGATGTTGTCACCTACAAGTCGATGTCAGCTGCTGTCTGTTGTCATTCTCAGACGATGGAAGAAATGCAAATGTCACAAGTGAAGTGCAAACGGCAATGACAGGAGTGACGTGCAAACTGGAACGAGGGGGGTGGGGAGCAAACGGCAAACGACGAAGGGATGAAACAACACCAGCAAAGGGAAGCAACAACAGATGTCAGGCCACATTAAGCAGCAGGTATTAAGGACGTCAGACACATGCAAACACCAGCGAGAGGTGACGCGGTGCAGTCATTAACAGCCAGTTACAAATGTGAAACAGCAACGCAGTGATCAGCATCTTCAGAACATGCAAATGTGTGAACATGGCTATGATTTCAAAAATCTATAATTGCCGTACAACAACATTACCAGCACAAACATAACCTTGGAGGTGTATTTATGAGTACAATATATGATGAAGAGCCAAATGAACAACGTGACCTTGAGCTGGGCTGTGAATGCTCAGGCTGAATACGGTTTATGCACATTAATAACACGAGTTATCATGACCAGAGGTGGGACGCTGCACATGATTCCAAACTTGGGAGATGATCGTTTTCAGGCGTTTTCGACAATCCAAACACTGTCAGTGAGGCACTTAAGACGTATCGAATTTCCCGTTCGCTTGCACAGGACGATGTGATGGTTTTGAGAGGCCACAGTACGTCGGAGAGCAGCCGAAGATCGGTGCAGCTGCTCCGCTTGTTGACAGCCGTGATTGACAGACAAGCGCACAGAAGACACTGAAACCATCCTTGAAACCTGAACAGTCGAAGCCAATTTTCCCTCTGTCTCCACTCAGGGGACCGGATGCAGGACACAGTCCTGCTGAGCAACCTGAGACTCTTGGGGGAAATTGAAATTCTCTGCAGGGATAGAAAGAGGGGAGTCTTTCAAGAGCCTGGTTCGCACCTTCCTTTTTTCTCAGCGGGGCATATTTTTAATAAGGGCACTGGCTGTCAGCCCATTCTGCTTTCAACACGTATGGCTGGAGGTTTGTTTAACTCAACAAGCAAAGCCAAGATCGCAGAGCTTCAAACTGTCTGACGAGACGGCGGGAGAGGTACAGTCGGCACGGAGAACGCTAGTTGCCACCTGTCAGTCAGTGGTGTGTTCAGGTGTCTCTGGCTTTGGCAATGTACCACGCGTCTTCTCGGATCCAACTGACAAACAACTTGAGGACCCCCTGCTCCACCCGAGGCCCGAGAGTCATTAGAGTGTTAGTTTGCCGCGCTTCCTTCAGTCATTTCACCACACTGAGGCTTCCTCTAATTAGGATGCTCATTCAAACTCTCCAGCCTGACAGGGAGGAACTGACACGCGGCGTCGAGATGATTTTGAAGCTATTCCAGTTTGTTTTGGAGTAAAGCTTCAAAGAATCGTGATTGTGCGCAACAGACAAACATAACTCACGGCCCATTTGGACGAGCTTTTTTCCAATGAAGGCAGGACTTAATGCAAGTGGAGTCGACTAAATGGAGATGAAATTAGTCAAAAGTACTCTGCTGAGAAACGTGGAGGTTGAACAGATGGACAATTAATGGAAGTGAAAGTCTGGGTAATGCATACTGCAGAGGGGGGCACACTGCAAAAAAATGTCATTTTAAACACTTTAATTTGAACATTTTTCAACCATTTCATTTGTGTGAGAATGTTCATATAAGTTCCAGGAAATCAAGGTGAGGTCAGGGGTGTTGCCAGATCAAGACATCTGCGTGTCTAAACTCATTAAATTAAATCAAATAAATTAATAAACTCTACCTATATAACACATTGATGTTGGTGAACGTCAAACTAGGGCAACAAAACATCCAAGCAGTGACAACAGTGAGGGGGCAAGAATATGAGAAAAGCTCTAGGGACAAGGAAATGTTCTGGGAATGTTCATGTAAAGTAAATGTTAACTGGGAACATCTGTCTGTACTGGCCCACATGTGGTCAAACCCCCCCATCACAACAAATCAGTGGACTGAGACGTGGTCAAACGCCAAAAAGCAAAGTGTTGCTCCTAATTTTAATCATTTTCATAATAATAAATTAACAGCCAGTCTTTACAAACAATTCAAATAAAGTGGTCCACACTCCAACGGAATTAAACACGGCAGCATTTGATGGCTGTGCCAAAAAAAAAAACTTTTTATAGAGAAATAATAATGCACCCGAGATCGACTGTTTGTTTCTCAGGGAAACCTGGATGGAGTCTGCCGTCCGGACTTCAGCAGCTCTCACAGCTGCAGACGAGAAAGGAAAGCTGGGGAACAGCCGCCGTTTATTTCAGACAATCCGACGGGTAGACGTGTTGACCTTGGAACCTTCTCTGTCTCCGAGCACAAAGCTGAAATTAAAACTTCTTAACCTCCGTTTCCAGCTGTGACAAACGTACAGACTTCTTCTGCCTTCCACTTTTTAAATTAAATTTCTTGAATTTTCTTTCATGCATTCACTGCAAATATTACCGTTGTATTGTGACTGGCGACTTTAATATTCATGTCGTTAACAAAGAAGACACCACAATGAAGGTTTTTTAAAATTTTCTGGACATTATGGATTCTATTCAACAGGGTGATCAGCCAGCTCACATTGGGCTCCCTCTGGAACTTGTAATATTACTTCCTGTCATCTGTGGTTCGGTGCTTTCAGACCATCACTGCGTTTTTCCCAATTACATCACAATGTGCACGGCAGTCGTCTATAGAGCGACAAATATATAAAGTAGTTACACCAGAAGTGAGAGCAAATGTCTGAGGATATGTTTCAAGTATTTAAAATTAATTAATTAATTTAAGAAAAATCTTCAACAGATTTGTAAATACTTTTGACGCTTTGACTTTACTCTTAGATGTTGATGATTGTGCACATATAGCAAAAGGGAACACGCCGTGGACGACCCATGACGCAGTCAACTTAAAAGTTTTGCTCCATGTGCATAAAGTAATTTTATTAGAGAACTCACTTTGGACTGCTATTTTTCAAACGTAATATACGGACAATCCCCAAGTGTTTTTTTAACACAATTGACACCATCCTGCCACAAACGATAACTACCGGTTAGACGCTTAGAAACCTCGGGACTTTGTGGACTGCTTCAAAGACAAAATGGCCACCGTCAGGTCTGGCATCAGCCAAGCACACAATCGCATTACAGAAACACAGAGTGTTTCAGCGTGAAGCCGCACTCGACTGTTCTGTCCTGCTAGATGCTAAAAATGCTCGGGGAGGCAGTTTCAGAACTGTCTCCTGCTGCTCTTTGACGCAGCTCCTACCTCCTTTCTAAATGTTTTTTCTTCAATAATTCATTGCAAACTATTGTGTATTGTAGCTTTCCAAGAGGGAAACTGAATGCAGACATACCACTAACCAACACGTCACAGGTTCACTGAGCACTGAAGCAGGATCTGTGAAACACAATAAAACACTTTTCCCTCTAATCTGTCTTACATTTTTAAAAGATGCACAAACAGAGAGGACGGAGAGTGAGTCTTGATGTTTTTCTAAATGGGCTGTTTTCATGCGGCCGGGGCAGCGATTTCGTGATCACAACGCAAGACTGAAACAGAATAAACCAGCCTCGACTTTGCTGAGTGAGGCGGAGCCAGATGTGGTTGAAACTCGCATCCACAGAAATACTTTTTCTTCCCTCGTCTTGCAGGACGCGCAGGCATCGGGTTTCACAAGCAAATATTAAAATTTAATGCGCTCAAAAAAGAAAATATGCACGTTAAATGCGGAGGAAGAAGAGCTGCTGGCTTGTGATGCCTCTAAAGCCTGCAGCATTAGTCACTGGTTAACAAGCCAGGAGTTTTAAGCATCTCTTTTTTTTCCTCCCAATTAAAAAAGGGGCTTGATAGCTCGATGCACCATAACACATGCAAAGAGGCAAAACACAAACAAACGAGGAAACGCGTTTATGTAATTTGACAGCACGTGTGCAGCATCCAAAGAAAAGAAGAGGAGAAACAACAGAGAAATGGATGAACTAAAAAGTGATAAACACAACTTAATGACGCGTCTGTCTTTGTGCTTTCGGTTGCATCGTTACCATATTTGGTCGTCGTTCCTCACTTTACAGCATTTTTCTCTTCCTGAACGCACCATTTCATTTCATTGAGGTTTGTCATCATTTGCTTTGTCTGTTTGCGTGTAAGTTGCAGTGCACCGCCGCCATTTTATCTTCATAATCAAAGCCTGAATTAGCTCCGGATGTAACCGCGCCGTTTGTTTGAGAATGTAGCCGACTCTAACCGAACATGAGTGTTGTGTAGCTCAGGTCACCCGTTTTTGAAAGGATGTTCCGGAGCCTGGTTTTGGGCATACACGTTAATTGGCAGAAAACACTAACTTTGCCAAGGAGAAGGAAGCCATATGGAAGTGCCTTTGAACATGCATCTTTATATTCCATGCTCAGTTTCTTAAAATAAAAACACAGACTCACATTTTTAAATCTGAGAATGCAGACGTGCTTAACACAACTCTTCATGTAACTCAGCGCCCTGTGTTCAGTGGTGGCACTGCAGCTGTTTGCTGGCATTTCCTGCGCTGGCTTCACATTGCTGCCGTGATTTGAACCATGTGGTGTTGCTCAACACACTTTGTAGCCTTGTCCCACTGATAATGTTGGCAGGACACAGAGCCGCTGAACGGTATTTCTCTGTTCTCCACAACGGGTTTTCTTTCTGAATGAAGCCTGCTAATCACTGGCAGTGAAATTGTACCTGCAGTCACCAGCAGCAACCTCACTTGTTGCCCGAATATGTTAAAGAGAAACATTTATGTACAGGAGTAGAAGCTGAATCCAGCACAGTAATTATAACGTAATTATGCACATTGTCACATTACATGATTATAGTGGTTTATAAGGCTAAAAACTCAACGTAAATATGATGTACTCAGTTTTTATCGGATATATACCTTATGACAAATCTGTTGAATGTTTACAGGGTTTTCAAGGCTCTTTTTAAGTCCAGATGCATAATCTTTATGTCGACTGATGCGTGTTCCCGAGATGACCATCACGGTTTAAATTGAGGCAGCGCATCTCCTTTCCAACAGGAATTTCTTTGCCCTTAGAGAGATTACCGAGCATGTTTCCTGCAGCGATCCTGATAAGGCCAACTGTTTGCCTGTGGCACGTGATTTCTGTGGGATTGGGGGGCTCATGCAACAGTGGTCCCTGTGGGGGAGCATGCTGCAGAACACGTGTGAACTTGGTGTAGCAAAAAGCAATCCATCATTAAATGAAGAAGCTGCACAGAAAGCTAATATACACACAAACGAGCTGATCAATGAGTCCACGGTGCCGCGTGTTAGGGCAGGAAAATGTCACACATTTCTCAAAGGGGACGTGGGTTTGAGGTTAGCGGAGGCCTTTTTTCTGTCGCCGCAGGAAACGTGGTACAAACACATAACTGGCAAATGAAAGATAAGAGGGTATAATGAGACATTTTGGGCAAAAAAGGATTAATTTGAAATTAATTATCTTAATGGGATCTATCTTAAATGCTCATTATTTTTCATATTGTTTTAGTACAAAGGCAGGAATGAGTCGTGTCTCGTCAGGTCTACATTATATCAAAAATATATAATTATAAATGATTATAATTTAGTAAAAGTTTTTTGTTCGCTCCATTGCTGGACGTTCATGGACAAGCTCAAATTCACATTTAGTATAAACCTGGACATGTAGTAGTCAACTACAGTAGCTATTAGCTTAGCATGAAGACTGGAAATAGAGAACAGCTGGTCAGGCTCATGCCATAATTATGGTGGATCAAGAATTTGACCAGACTCGGGAACTCAATCAAGATAAGATGGCAAATTGATTTAAAAAAGGTATTAAAGTCAGGTTAAAATCTATTTTGGAAATGATAAACTGTAGGCTGTAAATAGGCTGATAATGGGTCCATGAAGTGTTGGTTCAGTGTTCAAAACTGAGTGTGATAAACAGGTTGAGAACAAAAAAACTTCCTTTTCACTTGAATTTGACTGTGGAACTGCTACAAAATTCTATTTAATAACAGCCATGAACTTAGCTCGACTTCGTGTCAGGACAGTAACATTTTGCTTTAACATTTTCTGCCTTAAAAGTTGAACCTAATATCTGATATCAAAGTCATCATGTATTAACTTCATGCCTAAGAAATAATATTCCCTGTTGGTTTTGAAATTTCTTCCTTTCAAAAGCTGCACAAAAATCTTCCTTTTTTATATCTGAACTGGGAAAAACACTCATCTCATAATCCGTATCACAGCATCTACTGTAACTATAGCCACTGTTAGCCAGCAGCAATCCATGATGGTGGTCGTCTCACCAGGTCACTGCACACGGGAGTTTGACCGGAAACTTCACTCTGTCCTCTGGTCGATGCTGCAGCTAAATCAGTTTGGACTGTTTCCAGATGTTAGATAAACAGAAATCATAAGAGGAAGACATTAAACTTCATGAATGAAAAGCAATATTTACAGGGAAACAAAAAGTGTTGCTCCATTGATGGACCTGTCCGGTCAGAACGCCCGAGGGGAAACGTCCCACAAAGATAAAGTGTTTTAAGAAAAATCTGCGGGTTCGGGGCAGGTGCATTTGACCTTTTGGTAATTTTAGATCAATCTCCCTGTTTCAGGTTTGGATGCTAAGCTAAGCTAAGCTAACTGGCCGCTTATTATATCTGTAACGGAGAAACGGGGAATTTAAAATGACATTCCCAAATAATCCTGGACAAGAAATCCAATTAATGTGTCAAAAACTAACTTGAAATTTTTAAAATCCTTTCTTGTTTTTGCACAATTCATACTTTATATCTTCATTTAGCTTCTACTTTGCTGTTTTTATGCAAATTGCAGTTGCAGATTCACTTTCAAACATCTTGCACTTTATGAACCTTTATTGCCTCTTGCAAATTTCTGTCAACATTTCTGTCCACTTTATTATTGTTAAAATAAAATGCCACAGTGGAGAACCGATGCAAACTGGTGCAAATCCAATTACTATATCTATATTTATGTATAGATTGAATAAATAAGATTTTCTTTCTTCTTCCCATGACAGCCCGTCGGGGTGATGGGGGAGGGATATTAAGCCTCCCTGCTCCGTCCCTGACACCGGAGGCTTCTGGACCCACGGCTCCCTCTACAGTTTGTACCGTGGAAATTTTCCATCCGGTGCCGGAAAACAGCCCGAGCGTCTGCGCTGGAAGTCGGGAGGACACACGGAGACGCGTCCGGAGATTTACGCACAGGCGGCAGCAGCAGCCTTCGCCTGCGCGACGTCTCAGCCGACACACACACACACACACACACACACACACAGGCTGGAGCAGATTCAAGTCCGGAACGTCCATCAGTCGAGAGGCTGGTCCGCCGCTTCCTGCCGAACCGTCGGGACAATGTCTCGGTCTTTGGATACTTGAGGAGTGACGACAACTTTCCCCATTCCGGACTTCGCCGGACTGTTCGTAGCGACGAACCGAGCAGAGCAGGGGCGGTGGGAGCGGCGGCGGCTTGCGACCATGCGCACGGGTCGGTCTCCCGATCCGGATCTGCGGGTTTGAGACTCTGCGGCGGCGGCGGCGGAGGGGGAAAAACCGAGCCATGTTGACAGCGGAGATGCGGGGTTTGCCGAGGTCCGCGTCCGCGGATGGTGCAGCTCGGTCGGGCTGCACACGGAGCCTCTGGGTGGCCGTGATTGGACCGGATACAGACTGGGGCTGATGTTCTGGGGGAGCGGATCAATATGAGTTACTGGTGCAGGCGAGGCGGGAGATGCCAGACTTCACCAGCACCAATATTGTTATGAGGATGGAGGAGACCATGCAAGCATAAGACCACGACTCTTTTCTCCTTATTTTTTAATCTTGGACTTCAAAAGCAAAGGCAAAAGAGAAAGACCTTATTCCTATGAGACATTTTCTGTATTTTAATGTAAACTGTTTTGTCGCCTTTGCAAACTGTTACACATCGATATGGAAATTGCTCTTGCACCAAAGTTTTCTGTCGCCTCTTCTTGACTATCATGCATAGAACATCAATATTGGATCATATCGGTTCATAAATCAAGGACTAGTGGATTTACAGCATCTGGACTTTTATCCTAAAATCACCAATGTACTTATGCGTCAGTACAGCAACATTTTTAAAAGGAGGAAAACAAAGTACGGCTTCAGTTTAAAATGCACTAAAGTGTGTTCACAGACGCTTGGCAACATGGCAGCGAACTGGGTTGTGAATTCAGTTTTTTTGCTGTCGCTGTTTGCACTCGGGACTGCTTTTTCAGGAGTCTTCAACGCTACAGACAGAGACATTTTCACAGATGACTTGCTGCAGGTCAAGCTCACACAGGACAGAACAACCGAGCAGTTGAAGATCCATTCTGCTGACTCCCACCCAAACCTGTACTTTAACCAGGTGGATGTGTTGCATTTGAGGCAAAGGTCCTCCACCACCCACAGCCACATATTCAAAGCCATCCGAGCGGCTGTGCTCACCATGCTGTCCAACGTCCCCTTTTACATGCCCCCTGTGAAACACGAGGAGTTTACAAGCAAGTGGAATGAGATTTATGGGAACAACCTGCCTCCCCTGGCGCTCTACTGCCTGCTGTGCCCAGAGGACGCAGCTGCTCTGCAGTTTCTTATCAAGTTTATGGACAGGATGGCTGAATACCCAGACTGGAAGGTGACCAGCGCCCCTAATGACGAGGTCCCCATGGCACACTCTCTCACGGGGTTTGCCACTGCTTATGACTTTATTTATTCTCACCTGGATGAGCGCCGAAGGGACGTTTACCACAAGAAAATTCGCTCTGAGACAGAAGAGCTGTATGAGCTTTCCAAGTACAGGGGGTGGGGAAAGCAGTATCTCCAGAACCATCAGACCACTAACATTCTAGCAATCTTGACTGGTGCAATAGTGGTCGGAACACGTGACGACCCAGAGTCAATGATCTGGAAACAAGTGGCAGTGAACTACATGGAGAAAACTATGTTTCTCCTAAATCATGTTGTTGATGGCTCTCTGGATGAGGGAGTAGCCTATGGGAGCTACACAGCCAAGTCTATCACACAGTACGTCTTTTTAGCTCAGCGCCATTTTAACATTGATAACATGCAGAACAACTGGCTGCGGGGACACTTCTGGTTTTATTATGCCACTCTGTTGCCGGGCTTTCAGAGGACAGTTGGCATCGCAGACTCCAACTACAACTGGTTTTATGGGCCAGAGAGCCAGCTCGTTTTCCTCGACACATTTGTCATGAAGAACGGAACGGGCAACTGGCTCGCTCAACAGATTAGAAAGCACAGACCCAAGGACGGCCCCATGGGGCAGTCATCTGCCCAGCGCTGGGCTACACTTCACACAGAGTACATCTGGTACAACTCCCATCTCACACCACAGCTTCCACACAGCTTTGGCACAGCGAGGATGCATATTTTCTCAAACTGGGGTGTGGTTACCTACGGAGCTGGTCTGCCAAACGGCCAGGGTAATACTTTTGTCTCTTTCAAGTCTGGCAGGCTGGGTGGCCGGGCAGTCTATGACATTGTCCATGACAAGCCTTACTCCTGGATTGATGGATGGAACAGCTTTAACCCAGGTCACGAGCACCCGGACCAGAATTCTTTCACCTTTGCTCCTAATGGACAAGTTTTTGTGTCTGAAGCACTTTATGGCCCAAAGTACAGCTATCTGAATAATGTCCTGGTGTTCAGCCCCTCTCCTACCAGTCAGTGTAACAATCCATGGGAGGGTCAGTTGGGGGAGTGCGCCAAGTGGCTGCGCTGGACTGATGAAGGGGTAGGTGATGCTAGAGGGGAAGTGATTGCTGCATCCTCACACACAGACACCATGTTTGTGAGTGGGGAAGCTGTGTTGGCTTACTCTGCCGCAATGAGACTGAAAAGTGTATTCAGGGCCCTGGTTCTGCTCAACTCCCAGACATTGCTGGTGCTCGACCATGTGGAGAAGTGGGCTGATTCACCAGTCAAGTCTCTCAGTGCTTTTTTTCACAATCTTGACATTGATTTTAAATATGTTCCTTTCAAATTCATGGACAGATATAACGGCGCAATGATGGATGTGTGGGATGCTCATTATAAAATGTTCTGGTTTGACAGCCAGGGTCACAGCCCGGATACCAGGATTCAGGAGGCGGAGCAGGCAGCTGAGTTTAAAAAGAGGTGGACTCAGTATGTCAATGTCACTTTTCCAATGACGGGCGCAGTCAGCAGAATAGCATATGTGTTACATGGACCATATGTCAAAGTGTCCAACTGTAGATTTATTGATAATAGCAAAAATGGAGTAAGGCTTTCTTTAATCATTAATAACACAGAGAAGATAGTGTCTGTTGCTACAAATTATAAAGACATAGGCGCTAGGCTGACGTATTTAGGATTTGGGGGTCACTGTAAAGTTGAGGATAAATATCAAATCACTAGATATGGCCTTGGGGCTCAACTTATCCCTAAACAGATCAGCAGTGATAATCAGCTTTTTGACTTTGGGTTCACAGTCAATGTGATAGCAGGGGTTGTTCTCTGTGTGGCCATAGGATTCATGACGATGCAGAGAAAGTTCTACGTCTGCTTCAGCAGGCTCATGCGTTACGCCCTCCTCTCTGTGCTCCTTCTCTGGATCGCCGAGCTGCTGTTTGTGTCTAACAGCTGCGATCAGCTTCTCTGTGGGGTTAAATGGAAAGGTTCGGGTGGCACAAGTGAAGTAAACAAACAAATCAAACTGTACGAGCAGCACCGGCTTCCGCTCCCCACTGTCGTCATAACGACGCTACCCGGATCGGGATCGGAACTACTCAAACACCTTTTCTACAACAGCTCGGACTTTGTTTACATAAGGGTTCCCACTGAACATGTGGACATTCCTGAGACAGAGTTTGAGTTTGACTCCCTGGTCGATGCTTGCGAGTGGTCAAGGTTGGACGCCGTTCAAGGGAGGTTTAAGATTATTCAGGGCTGGCTGCATTCGCTGGTCCACAGCACCAAGCTACATTTGCAAAATATCCAGCTTATGGAGGGCAGCAGGGTCAAACATCCCCAGAGGGCCGCTGCCCTCAGAGACAGAAATAAAAGGTCCAGGAGGAGGGAGCCGGCATCCGAGTTGAAAGGCAGACTGAGGGCCAGCCTGGACAGGGATGCAGAGTATGTCAGGGAGATGAGACGCCATGTGGCCGAATACCCTAATGCCCGGGTAGTCCTCAACATGCGGAGTGGCAGCTGGGCACTCAAGCTGCCTTTCATTCAGGAAGTGGTCGGACCTTCTTTGAGGACAATTTACATGGTGAGAGACCCTCGAGCATGGATTTATCTCATGGTTTACAACAGCAAACCCAACCTTTACTCCCTTAGAAACATCCCGCAGCACCTTTCCTTGATATTCAAGGAAGACGCTGTAGGGGATGGGTGCCCGAGTGTGGCACCAGAGTTTAAAATAATCCAGAGGCTGCTGTCCCGTTCAGAGACAAGCCCAGTTCTGATACTGGCTCATCTATGGCTGGCTCACACCACAGCCGTTCTGAGGGTCAGCGAGAACCTCCCGGAGGAGTCATACCTCCAAGTGAGGTTTGAGGACGTGGTGAACTTTGCGCAGGAAACTGCAGAGGGCATCCACAGATTTCTGGGGGTGCCTGTCTCACCCACAGCACTCAACCAACTTTTATTCACCACCTCGACGAACCTGTATAATCTCATGTACGAAGGAGACATTTCACCGAGAAATATTAACATGTGGAGACAAAATATGCCACGAAGGGACATCAGACTGATAGAGGATATATGTGGGGGTGTGATGAAGAGGCTGGGTTACACCAGGTTTGCCAGTTAACTTCCTGCTGCTGGTCAGCTTATATTGAGCTGTCTTGTTTACTGTAGCTGCCACCAAGTTTTTTTTTTTTTTTTGCACTGACCTTAAAACAAGAAAATGATGAAAAAGTGGAAAACAATCTGTGTGTGTTCAAGAGTTTCTCTTTTTGTAAGTTGTATTTGTTTGGGTTGGATGTAAGATGTTGTACCAACTACAGCAACAGATGTTTATGAGGGAGGAATATTTTACATTAAAATAGCTGGAAGGAAAATTATTCAGTTATTATTCCTTTCCCTCCAGCGGCCCCTCGCACTTACTTGTACCACTCTTATTGAGTGAGACTTCACTGAGAGACTTTCGACCTTTGCTGTCTTACATAAAGAGGATATCCACTGAATTTTAGCATAAATTTTATGTTATTTGAGCATCCGACAACATACTAGTTTCTCAGTGAGGGTTATTTACTGTAGGTCTTAGTAAGAGAGGAAAAATTATCTTTTCTGTCTCTAATCTGTGATGTCAGATATATCTTTGTGCACAATCCATATCTGTTATTACTGGAATTATTTTCTGGGGGGATCAAGATATATTTACTGGTTTGGAACAGATAAAGAACATTATAAAGCTCATTAAAAATAAGACTCCTATTTATTGACAGACTTGGTGTCTACTTTGTAGCTTTATGGAGACTAATCTGGCTGCCATGAATTTTAATATCTATCGAGTGCTGCTTCCCTTTAAAACTCTCGAAGAAATGCTGCAATGTATAGACTCCAAGTCAACCAGAGAGCAAGGTGACAGTAATGCTTTATGGATATGAGAGACATATAAATGATATGGATTGTATTTTTGCTATAGAACAGCAGAGTGATTTTATTTGAATCTCCAAGATGTCATGATGGCTTGGCAGCTTACGGCGTGTGTCTACATAGAAGGCGTTTACTTTTCATGCATTAGAGGAAACAGATTCTGTTCTATTTTAATAAATCCAGCTGTCTGCACAGGCAGCATAACATAGTTATGTTTTAATTGTGCTACATGCCCATAAACCAGACTGAAGCGTATTTTTATGCTTTGCGGATTTTCCTCTTTTACGCACATAGCCCCAGTGATTATGCGCAGGGCTCGACCTGCAACTCAGTACTGTACCTGAACGCCTCCTGTGTCGACGCAGACGGAGCAGCAGAGAGCCGCCGCCGCCGCCGCCGCACGCTCGCGTCTTGTTTTGACGTGGCGTTAGCACTTCCGCAGGGGCACCTTTGATTGTACGAGGGATTCGGTGCTTTATTCCAAAGCTGACTTTATTGTATGTACTCGATTAGCTTGGAACTGTTAAACCTCTGAAGATATATAAACCTCTGAAGATATTATGTCTAGAAAAAAGAAAGTTTGAAGTATTTATGGGTTCCAAAGACAAACATCCCCAAGGATCAGGAATGAATATGATTATTATAACTCCCTTTGGCATTTACTGAATTAGATCAGAGGGAATTGCTTAATAGGGATCAAACTGAAAAAAAAAAGACACTGTCAGCCTTGATGCATTTCTAGTCAAAGCAATTTCCAAAGCATCCCCCTCAGTTACTCACATTAATCTGCAAAATGCCATAACCGAGGCTTTGCCCTGCATTTTGCCGCTGCGTTAGCTTCACTATCGAGGCCTGGAGGAAACTCAAACAGCACACAAAGTTTTCATTTCCTGTCATGGTTCGTCACATATCTGATGATGTTTTTTTGGGGGGGCCTTTGTTTTGGAAATGTTCAACAGGCAGTGGACTAAAAAAAGGGGCTGAATTTGAATTATAGCTTGAGATAAACAAAAAAAAAGAGACCATTTCTACGCTGTGACGGTTGCCCCTTGGCCTGGGCTCCTCTGTAACCTTTGATGCTGTCTTGCTTCCACATTTCTGTAATGCAAATGGTTCCTGTGTAACATGCAGATGATGCACTCGGTCATAGCCTCTCCATTGCATCTGGAAATATCCATCCTCTCCCAGCTAGATACAGTCCTGTTTGTTTTCCTCTCTATGAACACTGAAACCCTTGACTGCCTAGAAAACCCGTTTGATGTTTGTGGTCTTTGAATGTGTAGACTTGGCAGACATGCTTTCACTTTGGTGTTGCAATCCTGTTACCAACTCTGTTTTGTATTTGCTCGTGGGGATATGATTCCTTGCTTCTGTGGCCTTGAATTACAATCATTTCTTTATAATTTCTGGTTTTCTGTGGGCTCTGGTGCAGGAGGTGGAGATAATGTAAAGAAAATAATAAATTCCCAAAATATTCTGACAAGCAGCGTTTGTTGTGAGTGCACTGAACGATCTCACACCGGCATTCCATGCAGTACGTGACGCGTGGTTACATAACATCACTTCTCATAATGTTAAAAGTACCTACAGTCTACATGAATGTTAATTTGTGCGCGCTCTCCTTCACTGTGCTTATTGATAAGTCGCTAGTAGAATGTCTACTTATGCAGATGCTTCCACGCTGCCACAGTTATGTAGCAGCCAAATCTCCGTTTTATTAGACACGGATGAGGGGAGCCTAATTGCTTATGTGGGTGACGTGCATGACAAGGAGGAGCCAACAATTAAAAACATGTCAGGAAATTCTTATGTCATGCTCCAAGTGAGATGGGAACTTATTAGGAGCAGGCTTTGAACGAGCACATGCCACATCTTATACCTCGGAACAGTCTCAATGACTCAGACGTTTCATTACTCATTTGTTCTTGATCCCTCCTGTAACACTCTAATGCTTGGCAGGGCCCTCTCCGCCTAATCCTTTCATGCAGAGGCACATTATTCACCGAAAAAAAAAAAACCTCAGGCAGATGCTGCGGAAGAGGTTTCAGAGTCCGGACTTTGCACACGCTGCTTGTTAAGCAGCTTATTTTGATTCATTCTGGATCTAGGAGTGATTGGAACTATTGGTGCATAAATAATCTCAATATCAATACTCAACTTGTCCTTCTAACTGTTCAGATTTTTTGTGTGAAAGCAGCTAATAACCTCGGTTTCATTTAATTATTCATCTCGCTAAGCGCCTGTCTCCGCCACGGTAACTGGCTACGTCTACTACGGCAGCTCTTTAATTATGCCTCCAGTAATGCACCGTATGCATACACTGCGCTATACATTTGGCTTGTGACTCCTTTCCAAAAACTGTCTTGATGGACTGTGTGTCTATGACTTTCAAGCAGTTTCAAAGAGCAATTTTCATTCTACACATCTTAGTTTTATGTTCATTTTTTACCATTAGAAGTTATGTTATTTTGAATTCAGTCAAAGGTCAAAACAAATACTTTAGCACCAATGTGTGTAATGGTACATTAACTGTACAAAACGTTAACAGTAGACAGCATCATTGTACTAAGAGCATTTTGCTTCTGTACGTAGAAAAAAATTTAATGCATTTTCTCATATTTCATAAACTTCTGTCTCCACTGCCAACAGGACACTTACTCTGTTTATTGAGCTGCAGGACATCCGCACCACAATGGGTGTAATACCTGTTTATTAATGGTAACATCTGCACACAAATCAGAGTTTTCTAAAAAGCACTTCATACATCAATAAAGTAATAACTTTTATATGATATTAACTGCCTTGCCCTTTATTAACAGCAAAATGTGTAGTGATTCTCCTTAGCTAATGACTTGACATTTCTAATCCCAGACTTGACAACTTATTTTGTAAAGGATGATAAGTAAATGTATGATAGTTCTAAAAAAAATGTCTTGCTGGTGGACGATAAAGGACCAGCCACATTTTTTACATGATTTCTCAAAAATTCCATGCACAGTTTTATAAAAATCATTAGTAAATACATTATTGACTTTAAATAACTACGCAATAAAGTTTTAAACTTCTGGTGACTAGTGAAGAAGTAGGACCAACTCTATATCTATATCTATATACATATCCACACACACACACACACACAGTATATACATATAGTTCCATTTATTAATGTGACTGGAATCACTCTATTTTACATTTTTGTTTACAAGTAATTAACACGCACACCCACATTCCACATCATTTTGCAGACATAAAATGCTCATTGTGTCAACTAGACTAATACACACAACACCACATTCATAATTGCAGGTGTCGTTCTAACTTTTGCTCACATCCGATTAGAAAGTCAGAAACTCGTGAGCCTTTATTAATAACTCTGTCAGCAGGAGGAAGTGACTGCGTGGCAGCTGAGGGTTAGAACCCCAGCGATTAAGTGATTATTTCGCAAAGACTTTTTTTCTAAGTCATGACAAGTGAAAAGCGTTGGAACAGCGTTAGGAATGCCAGGTGGCTTCACAGAAGTGTGAAAGATATTATTTAGTAATGACTATTAATGATTCATCAGCAAGAGAGATTTTTTCTCAACATGCCACCCCAAACAGTGAACTTAAATGACCTGTGTAAGGATTTGTCAGCCTCAGTAAAGTTATAAGATAAATCCTTTAAACATTATTCGAGCTTACTAATGACAAAATTATACTTTCTTTTCTTTCTTCTGGCACCTGGTTAACCTTTATCTGTGATCTATAGGTAGAAACTAATTCATTAATTTTTAATTACTGGACAATTTATACTCAAGTATAAATTGACAGTGAGGCTTGAGTGCTCACTTAAAGCTTTCACAATCAGTTGCTCCCGTTGCTTATTGGAAAAAAAAAATAAAGTTTAGCTGCTAAATTGAAGAGTATTAGCCCCCTTTAAACGTACTCATTAATATTTATAGCTGCAAACTTGATAAACACATTAATACAACTACTGACTTGATTGTTAATGATTTACCAGCAGAAGGAATTTTCCCACAAAGTTGCAGTGAAACGGTTCCATAAAGCTCAACTATTAGTAAACAGATTTAGCCGTTAATTAAATTTATGAACCTTTTTTGAAAAATATGATTTGTATAAAAGTAGTACCAGAAATGTGTTTCATATGCAATGCGGAACGACTTTGTAATTGAACTTTAACAGGATGGCACATAAAAGGAGAGTCGGGCCAGTTCACACACTGTAGAGTAAGTCTGCATAGATGATCTCAGCCAATTAAATATAATGGCGTTTTAGAGACTGGATAAATAAAAAAATAATAATAAAGCTATACTGCATGTCAGAGTGTTTTTATAGAATTCATTTCCCCTCTGAAAATAACACTGCAAACGCTGGCTGCACAGAAAGACAAACACGCCTTATGAAAACCTTTTGATGTCTGATCACACGGAGCAGACTTACAGAGCTAATTTAAGCTCATAGATTATCTCTGCTATAACCAATACATAATCATTGCACGAAATTAGGTTTTCTATAAAGGAAAATGATGAAAAGGCACAATATAATCTACTTCAATGCAGGAGCTTGGGTAAGTGATCAAATAGCTTTCTCAGACTATTATGTACATGGAGGTTATCCAGATAGAGAAGGGGACTCAATTTCAGCTGAGTAGTCATACCCTTCCCCGTTCCACCTTTATCTTTCCCCACTGGTGAGTCCGAGTCCCGGGAGAGGCTCTCCTTCGCCGGCAGCCATCGCTCCTGCCACTGCTCATTAATTAACCTTTGCCGCAGCTTCCATCAGTCAGAGAACAGCCTGATATGCTGGAGAGGAGTAATTATCGATACTTTATAAGTCTGTTGTGTTGGAAAATTGGCTCCTTAAAACGAGAACAACACTATTCTTGTTTAAAAGTTTTTTAAACCCGAAAACGCGAGCTCAGCTGAGCGTGTCCTTGAGACGACAGAAGAGAGGCCGGGGTCGTATTCACACTTTAACGGACAAGGTGGCGAGCAGCTGGCGAGGCCCCTGGCTTCCGTTTTGTCATTTCAGCCTGGCAAACAGTGCCTGTGAGGTCCACTCTTTTTGGAATTTACATTCGCCGTGTTTGGACGCGTGGAGGCGCGGGTCTCGGGAATCGCTGTTATAATAAGAGTCGACGTGCGAGGAAATATGGTGCACTGTCAATTTGCTGCCGGTGGCATGTCATTTCTCTAGTGAAAATAGGATCTTGCGTGCCAATAAAAAGCACAGCAGCAACTGCTAATGAAGCCCAGTCTGGTCTTATAGCACAGGGAAATCAGACCAGATGAGGCATTTTGAATTTCACTTCAGGCGAATAGCAGGCTCACAGTTTTATATCAGAACCCTCCTTAAGGCTTTACACAGTCCTTACTGCCAATTTCTCTCTCCCTCTCTCTCTCGTTTTTAGTTAGACAGATTATGTGATTTCCTGCTGAATTTGTCAGAGGCAGATGATTCTGCATTAGGAGCCGTTGTTGCTCTCTTTATTTTCTCCCACTTGTTTATCGTGCAGACGTACATTTCTGTGACATTTGCTCTTTTCCCAAAAGGCCGGGGTGTGTTTGACTGCTCCTTAGCCTGAAAGTCAAATGAAAGTCTGTGGAAAATTGAATTTCCTCTGCTCAGCAATGTGACACAACATTAAGACTTTGAGAGGCCTCTGACATTTTGACTTTGAAAGTGAGACCCTTCAGTGTTTCCTGTCAGCTGTACCTGAGGTTAATCCCCTTTTCTTCTCCTGTAGATCACGGACATCTGACGGTGCTCTCTGAGTCTGGGACTCTGAGTCACTACACTGTCGTACCACTTTGTGCACGGCTCCTGCTTCTCCACTGGTTTTCATCTGCTGCGGTTGCTAACCGTGCAAAAAAAAAAAAAAAAAAAAAAAAAAAAAAGGGTTCACTGCAGAAAAAGATAAAAGAGGAAGAGGGAGCACGAAATCATAATTTAGCTGTTGTCTGACAAATGTGAATTTACCAGTTCGGTTATGGAAAGCGCAAGCCACTGTTGTGATTTAACGAGCTGTTCCTGCTTATTAAAGCAAAGGGTGGTCATGCTGCTGCGTTTGAGGCCCGGCGTTTTTCGGAAGGTGTAGCGCTGAACGCGGCTGGCTGGCTGACAGACAGACAGGGGAGAGGCCCTTTTCCTGGATGACACACTCAGTAGTCCTTCATTAGTGGGACCCAGAAACCATAACCCTGCTGTCAAAGTGCTGCCACGGCCGCTGCTCTCCCAAACCATGTCTAGGCGCGGCATGTCTGCACAGAGGGATAATCTTCATGTTTTATGTTAAACATAGAAAAAAAAAAAAATTGATAGAGGAGATGGGAAAAAAGGAGATGAATACATGTCTGAGTCTTTGTGGGGGCGTCCCATCCGGCATAACTTCATCAAGCGTGAGTCATTGATCTCTAATTAGTGGAATTCATGTCTGGAGGAGGAGGAGGAAGAGTCCCTATGACACTGGTCACAGTGTGCCTCGGAAATTACAGAAAAGCAACAGCTTGGTGCAAAGTCTTTAGAAATAAAATCACTAATGCAGGATTTTTATTCCCTGTCCACACTTACACATTCTCATCTCATATGCTTTTGATAGCAGAAATGGAAAGCTACCACCTACAATAAAAACTGACAGGAGACCAGACTGGTTGAGGGATTCCTGCACAGGGAGCTTCAAAGATAAGCCAATCATTACACAGATTTTATATCATCCCCTTCCCGTAACTATTCCACCCGGTGTGGCTATCTCTACCTCTGGAATTAAACTTAAAATTAGTTTTTTTTTCCTCCTCTCTTGTGGTGACTTTCAATTCTTTCCCTCAGAAGAGAAACTTTCAAGAGGGTCTCACACATGCTCGCAATTACAGTTTTGGCTCAGCGCATCATCCGACAACAGCGTTTTATTTTTAAAGGAAGACGTCTTGACACTGAGAGGAGACGAGGGGCATTTGTCACTCTCTTCTTATCTCCAGCGATTTTTTTTTATTCTTCGCTGCAGTGGAAGCCAGATGGTCAAATTCTCAGCTCATATGTTTGTGTTCCTGAGAGATCACCATTCTTGGCCTGCTTGGCAAAAAAAACACGAGTGAGGAGACGATAATAAGTTATAAGAACTGTACAAGGCCAGCACAAGACCACTGTTACTATGAAGAGCAATTTGGACTCCTATGCACAGGTCACCGGTCCAATCAACAAAAAAAATAAGATGGAGGAGGCGTCATCTTTGCTGGTACATGACGGCGACTTGTGGCTTATAGCAACTGTCAAATTTTCCTGTTGATTCACAGATAAAAGTGACTAGAAGAGGACGGGACGAGTTTGGCTTCATCTATTTCCCTCTGCAAAGGCGCCTAACTGTGCGTCTTATAGCCAGAGACAGGACGCTGTGTCCCCTCTCACCATGGCCACGTTAACCTGTTTAGGGGTTTACAGAATCAGTTTCCGCTTAACACAGGACCACCCTTCAAAACAGGGCCTTAAGCTTGGACATCGTGGCCTTTACATGGTTAAGAAGTACATGTTCCCAAGAAAAGCAGAATTAATCGTCACACAGAGACTCTTTGGACCCTTTGGCAGTTTTACCTGGTTGGTAACAAGCTTCAACCACCACGACCCGGTCAAGCTTCTGTAATGCTCTTGTGTTTTTCCAGTCTAGTTGTATTAGAGCTCGGAGCACATCCCTGCCAAAGGTGTCATCTAGTAATGGTCATCTGGCAATGCATCAAAAAGAAGAACACTGTATGCTACAGGGATGGAGCGATCTCATTCCTGAGGCAAAATCTTTTTATCCCGTGTTTTTTGCTTTACATGCTGACGCGAATCCTCCGCGTCGGTAAGAGATGCACAGGGCTGTGAGTCAAACTCAATGAAAGCCGCTGTGTTTGACGCCTAAAGAAATGACCTACATAGTGTTTAAAGCAAAAACTCTTCATAGAGAGTTTGGGTCAGCGGGTGGTACAAGAAGAAGGACTGTCCCACAGGAGACCTGGGGTTAAACGTCCGATCACGTTAATGGTGATCGTCGTGTCTAACCGTTAAATTAGCTGACGTATGATCCGAGAATCACTGTCAAAGTATTAGTATCAAAAATTACCCGAATTTACAGCAAACGTATAGTTGGTTAAAATTAATAATTTGGGACAAACACACACAATGCGATGGTCAAATAAGTGAAACCCAATTTGGTTAGTTTTGTGTCTTAAATACACAATGTGTGGTCGTCCAACAACTTCACGACAACTCACAGGGAACCTTTAAGTGCTAAAATACATAATCCGTAAAAATACTACACCTCTACACACCCATCAAAGGATTTATTTCACGTTGTATTTTAGATAAACTGAAATATTTCCGGACTGAGGGTCATTTTGCACATTCCTGTCTCTCCCCAGGCCACTTGGTAAGTGTGGACAACAATCCTGTGCAAGACAAATTAAGTGAAACGTCATGTAAAGTTAGAGCAACACCAAATCCAGACGTTGCTTCCTTGTCAGAATACTGGCCGTTTTTTAAGCTCCCCATATTTATCTCTCAGTCACTTTGATTTCGAGATGAGCCTTGTACAGCACCACGCCCAATTTAAAGAGCGTCCATGCCAAACATTTCAGAGAATTTACTGTATGTGCCTGGAGAATAAGCTCCAAATAAATCTCAGCAGCTGCTCTTGTGACTCTTTGGGTTATGTCTCAGAGCAGAACTGCAATTTAGCTTTAAAATGTTACCAAACTGGGGCGTTCGACTCTGTCACAGCAAATTCGCTTTTAATAATTCATTACTCCTAAGAAACCTCCTCTGGTCTTTTTTTTTTTTGCGGGACATTTCGGGGGTTTAACCTGAACTTTTGGGGGGGGGCGACGGGGATGCAGCACAGGCACGCGCCGACTGTCTGCATTTACCTGTTGTCATCTGTGTCCTCTTACAAACAAACCGCTCTTTGACGGGATGCGATGTGACTGGGAGGCGCAAATGATGGCAATACTTTCATAACCAGCCGCTCTGGCTTTGCTCCTGCGCGTTGTCTGTAATAGGAGTAATGTGTGGATGTGTCCCTCTGCTGAGCTGCCTCATTAAATGGCTGGAGAAGAGTGACTGGCTGCAGGGGTGATGCATTATTGATGAGGGAGCTTGATTAATTGAAAATATCCTCCACGGCATAGGAGGATGTGTGCGTGCGTGGGCGTGCGTGCGTGTGCAGTTAGAGTAAGTGGCTTCATTTTGCCAGAACAACTTAATCAGTTGATGCATTGCACTGGTTTCTGATTGTTATTCTGCGCAGGCCCCGCACTGCCAAACATTTACTGTACGTGCAATCACAAACACGGACGTCGCAAATTATATTATTCCTATAAGCACAGTCCCGGTGGGTGTAATAATCTCAGGCAATCAGCAGAATGTCAGTTGCTATTAAACAATAGCAGATATTTGCGTCAGGAGACGGAGCATTGTTGTTTATCCGCGGCGATGCCGGTGTGCACCTGCGACACCGGACGCGTGGTTTAAATAAAAGATGAAGCTGTGAAGAGACGAGCAACGGGGGCCAAAATGAATTAGCAACAGCAATCACTTGCGAACAATAGCGACGAGGATTTTACAAGGTGCGTTTTAATTCAGGGTCTGATCCGAGGGTGATTTCGATGCCGTGTCTCTTCTTCAAACGAGACAGTTCAACCTGACAGAGTAAAGCTAACGATGCGTTCGGGCGCTCCCCGTCAGACTCGTAAAGTCAGGTGTTTCCGAGGGAGTCAGCAGCCATGTTCTTTAAACGGCCTATAAAGTGTAAGTACAAGTGATTAACCAGAACAAGTTTAATGTTCATTTCAGTTTTTGAATACGTAGCTTGAGGCACGTGAGCTTGCAAAAAATAAGCTATTAACCTACACGCATTAAATCATGATGGACAGATGAATAAATGCATTCATTACTAAAAGTAAACTGGACATTTCCGGAACTGCTCACAAGTAACTGGTCACTACAATGACAAAAAAATTAAAGCAATTTAAATCATCCCTGTTTCGTCATCGTGAACGTAAACTGAAAATGTCCATTTGTCTGCAGGGCCCTGTGATTTTTTTCTAATTCTAATGTCAATTCTTCTAATCAAGTTTGCAACATTTTTGAAAACTACAATTAAAACAACCACGGTCACGCTGCACATTTTCCGTTTAGCTCTGTAGCTTGTCTCGTTCTTCACATAATTACTTTTGTGACATTTTACTTGTCAGTGAATGCAGCACCGTGAATGTCATAACCACCGTCGGCCTGATTACCGTGTCTTACCTGACTCACAACAACGGCCTTTTTGTGTCCTTTCTTTTCTTTCAGGTGGAAACACTTTTGCCTTTGGGGCCTAGTTCTCCTCCATCACACCCCATCCACACCGGGTCCAAATTTATGCAGAGGAGAGATATGCTACCATCCAGAGGATGTTCTGCAATGGATTAAGGTTGAGGTTGTGGCCCCGATGTGGGACACGGCCGCCGTACCTCCATTATCTCGTTGCTTTCCCATCTTTTGTCAACATGCAAATGTAGTCTATTCTCCTCACTGAACTTTCATTAAGATCCATCAAGGCAGCCATCAGGATTCCGTCTGAAGTCATGCCAGGGGAAATTACAAGCCCTGCTGCCAGCCGCCAATAACAAATGACTTATATATAAACCCACATTAATTTAAAATTCATAAAGGCATATTACCGAGTCACTTTTTAAAATGCTCAAAAGACATAAAATGCTTTTTATCTCTTAGTTTTATGTGACATTTACTGACTAATGTGAACATCATTTTATATTCAGCTCTGTAGTTTCCATATCGCACATACATCAGCGAGTCATGAAGACAGACGTAAACCTGGCCTTAAGTAAAGCCCTGAGGCGAGTTCACTACTGAAATACTGGATGATAGTGATACCGGCGTATCTTAGTCTGTGATGGCTGCAAGCAACAAATCTGTCTGAAATTTCTAGCTAGAAAGCAACACAGTGAGGAGCTGATACTGAAAGAGGCGCCGTGCGGCACCGAGTGTGGCGTAATGAGCGCCGGAGCTGGAGCTGCAGTCACACGCTGTTTATATTCATGTTAAAGGTTGAAGTCTTAAGCCTTTCACAGCTGTCTCTCTGGAGACACAACAGATAAAAAGAGAAGTTTATCTATGGAAACGACACGCCGCACCGGGTTTCGCTGTCACCACTGGTTGCCGAAAGCGTCAGAATGTGCTAATGAAGACCGCGCGGCCGCGGCTTCGCGCGTTCGTTCGCTTGCCCCTGCAGACGTTGGAGGCCATCGCTGCCCTTCTCCAACGGTGCTGATTACCTTGTTAGGCCAGATGTGTTCAAGTTTTCTGCAATTTATGGATTTACTTTCTCACAAGGTACAAAACGCAGGAAGGTAGACCGTGTTGTTGAGGAAATCTGCAGGTCACTAGTGAGGCGAGAGCATTCCTGTTTCAGACCCTCTGGGACCTGACAATTCAAGTAAACCCGTACGTCTAAGACCATAGTGAAAGCCTCTCTGCCCCTTAGGGCTTTACCCAACTTTAATACTCGTGTAATGTACTTCATTAACTGCACGCACACGTCTGCTGCCCGACAGTTTTTGACTGCCTGTATTAACGTGAATTCAGCAATTATGTCTTCATCTTCATGACTTCAGCGGTTTCATTTTCTCCACATAGACTCTTTATCAAGATACAGACGAGTAGAAATATTCCACTTGCTCATGCAGCAAAAAATTCCAGTGACAAAGTAGTTTTAGGCCATTCTACCTTAACTACACCATACCTTGAGCATTCTGAAATAAATAATCCTACATCGTGGGTTTCAACAAGCTATAAAGTGGATTTAAATGTCAAGAGCATTAAAAGTGGTTCCTTCATTTGAATATCTTTATTGAATACTAAGGGTATTCTTTTAAGGTCATCAAATAGGTTGATATGGGAACACGAGCTGAATTGTGCAAACTCGTAATGTCTAAATAAAGGAAATGCTCTTTTTTTTATGTGCAGTAACTGAAACACACTCCCTAAAAAAGAACCTTCTATTTGTGCTAATAAACCCTTGAGAAACCTCACTTGTCCTCTGGGATTATGAAAGTTTGATTTCCACAATCTATCAGTAGATGATAAAACAACTGTTTTAATTATTAATAGTAGTGATAAATATGGATTAAGTCTTTTTGAGCAACTGGCCGTGTTGGATGCAAACATTCACCATTAGACTGGATCCTAAACCAAGTTTAGTAGGATTCATCCTCTGTGGACCATGAATCTCATAACCATTCATTTGTGGTATTTAACATTTTTCAATTGGGGACGACAGTGGCAGTCGAAGTAACTTTAGGGCTGAACAACAACTTGATTGTTACAGGATTCGTACAAATTTAGAGGAGTCTTGGAATTGCATCTTTGTTTATATCACAATTTTTACTGTATGTCCAAGAGAAAAGATTGAAGCTGCCACATCGTTTGTTTTGTGCATTCACCTCTGCTGTGCCCTTTTATCCAGACCTTCCTCACGCAGAGACCAGTGATTGGAGATAATAGCTTTTTCCTTGGACATTCAGACAGATTTCCCCTAAAGATTGCTGGCATGTGTGTTTCCCGCTGCTGAGACGGTGCTCACGGTAAATTAGAAACATGCCCTTCGACTAAAAACTCAGGAATGTCTGAATTTAATTTACTAACCTTTGAGCATCAGGTAGCGAGATTAAGACCATCCATATGTAATCTCATCTTCACAAACAATGTTATTCTCTCAAGGACAAATTAATGCAAACGGAGAGGAAGAAAACATTTTCCATTTTCAGCAAAGCTTGGATAATGCAAATGGAATTCACTTCCTGTTCCCGATGAGAACCAAGTAATTGGAAAATAACAACCCTCCATAATAAATTAGAGTCATTTCAAGGTCTTGTAACCTAAAGGTGCACAATTCAGAAATTCATATGAACAATTTTTTTTCACTGCTCTTTTGATAGCACGCTCTTTCGCTCACTGCCAGTGTAAAAACCTGAAGGACTGAAAATTAGATTTTTTGATTTGATGTCATTTTTGATCAACATTCCTCTGCCCAGGCTGGATCCTGTGCCAGCGTTTGGCAGACACAACATCAATATCAACCCGGTTATCGGAGTTTCCTCTGGTTGCCATGCCAATTTAGTACAAACTTTCATCAGGGTTAGTGGCAAGGATGCTGAATGAATATTTGATAGGAAAGTAAGAAAACATAAAACAGGTCATTTTCTGTTTCAAGAAAGTTCTCATTAGACAGAGTACTGCAACATGTGGACTGTCATTAAGAAAGACAAAACCTTGTTTTAATTCAGCTTGATTTAAAGTTTGTCTTCATTACCTTTTTTTATTTGATGCTGTCCTCTAATGCACCTGTCTATATTCAGATGTATTCAGATGTGCAGAGACATTGCTCTGTTCAATTTACATCTCTTGAAATTATGCTCAACTTCTCCAAACTAAGCACAACTTCATAAACATCTCAAACTTCACACTCCCATGTCAAAAACCCAACTCTCTGCTAAAAGACACGTAACCTTACATCCAAACTTCGCCTTCAGACGTGCACAACAGCCAGTACACATGAGTGAGTTCAGTTAAAGCACAACTTTATGCACATATCAATGCTTATGATGTTCCTGGAGAACATCATAGGAGGAGACCAAAACATTAGAACCTTAAACCTGTATAAATCACAGCAATACAACTTAAAATAAGTTGTATTGCAATACACATTAAAATAAGATTAATTTCAATGTTGTAAAATTCATGGAAGAGCTGCTGCTTTGGATTGCATTATATTGTACCAGTGTACCTAATAAACTGACCAGTATGTCCATACCTGTATACTTATAACTTTCTAATCCTCAAAGTACAATAGTGAATAACATAGAACTGTGAGTTCTGAAAAACATGCAACTGATAAAAACACAGCATAAGCCTACATTAATTGTCCCTTTTTTCTCGTACCAGCCACAGAATTGTCAATGGAAATCACACGTCTTTTGGCACCAGGCAGCAAAATGGTTGATTGCCGTCTCCTTCAGTGGCACCAAAATGGCAGCCAGCTTCACACTACTTTTTGCAGTAAACAGTCGAAAAGCTGAAGAGCTTTTTCACAAAAAGGTTCAACAAATCTGAGTCATGTGTGAAAACAGGGGAACGCTGTTCATAGGTTTGGAAAACGTGTCTGTCTTTTGTTACATGGGCCCGATGGTTTGGAGCATTTAATTACAGTCCCCCCCCCCTTCCGAACTGATAAAACACATTTCCTGATATCTCCTCTTCGTTTCTCAAAACGCTGAACACAAAACACAAACTTCGAGCTACATTCTCACAACCTGGCTGCTCTTAAAAAAAAATCAAGTTCATTTACTTTTGCATAAAGCAAACACTACTGTTAAAACAGCTGACGCATGATCACCAATCGACAGTCGTTACACACTACACACAAAAAGAATGCTGCGCCTTTAGCAAAGCAAGACGAAAAGTTTTTACCTATATATTAAAAAATTTATTCATGTACAAAAAAAACCTCCAAAAAATAAAACAAGACAATGCAACTGATTTATTTCACAATAATCACAATAATAAGTCCATCATTTGTAATTTCTCATTATCATGTCTCTGCTGTGGTTGAGGTCACAGGACTTTGTGTAACCATCGTTGAGTTCTACAAATACCGGTATTGCGGCTGTACTTACACCTTAATATTTTCCATCCCATCTCTCATCTAGAGCATTAGTAAAGCAAACCATGATCTACGATTGTTGCTCTGGTTTAATCTGGTTTGACTGCTCTTCCTCCTTCTCCAATGCTGATGTCAGCCCACACATGCCACTTCCCTTTGAACTGGTTTTTACTGGTTCCTTTTGGGTCGAGCCCAGTCACTGTCTGGCCACTTCTGTGCACAGATACTTGCTGAAATATGTTAATAACACCAACACTAACCTTCGTGGCCTGCGTGTTGCTATTTTGCATCAAAGGCCACCACGGCGAAAAATGTGTTTAGTCAGTGAAAATTGTTGAAAACTAGTTTTTAACTAGGTGAATATTGTTAAAAGATGGATTCATTTCACAAATCAGAAAAATATTATGTAATTTACTATTTTATGGTTTGTCTTCAACGTTGGTGGAATATATTTTGGCACTGTGCTGATGCCCTGATGAGGTCAGCCTTCAGATGAAACGTATTATCCACTAGGTTGATGCTGAGGAATATCCTTGAATTTGATAAAGAAGTTGTCCACATACTAAAATCTATTACTACAGTCGCTGTTTTCTTTACCTTCAGGTTTGGTTTCTTACTTAAAATCAATGTAAAATCAATAACACATTGGCATATGTCCAAGTCGATGGTGAACATGAAACTCTATGAACTACAGCACTAACACACAAGTCCGTGAGTTGTTCTTGTCCACAGACGACATGCTGTTCAAACACTGACTTCCCTCTGTGGACCAATAGCAAACCTGCTACCACGGAAACCGAACTGGAGGCGTCGCTCAGCTACTTTTGGGTTCTGCCTCTATAAAATGAATCTGCTGATGTGAATTATGCTTTGAAAAAACCAAAGGGAAGATTTACCATCAACGACTGATGATGGTCCAGCTTCATGCAGAGAGAGAATCATTAGTGTTGTGGCTAGTCTCTCTAGAAACAGAAGCCGGACCCGCCCCACAATGAGTCCGATGGCTAATGCAGAGTGGTTAGTGTGGTTAAAAACGTGTAACAGCTTAAGGCTTAAAAGAATCACTGGAGCTGCTTAATATCCATCATACACCGATAACGGTTTGTCCGTGGTTGCATCGAGCTTAGTGTTCACGGCAGGACAGATGGAGGAAGCAGCTGTCCTCTAAAAAAAAAAAAAAACACCTCATTCACGGCACACCTGACGTTTGCCAAAGAGCACGGTGACATTCCACAATCCCCTGTACAAACATCAACCCAGAGGAGGGATCGTCATGATCCGGGGCTGCCGTGCCCCCTCTGGGACAAGACATCTTCTTATCATCAAGGGGAAAGTGAATTCTCAAATTTAATTCACAGGAGTCTTTTTTTCTTTTTTTTAGCGACAGAAAAGCTTGAAAAGGCTTCGAGGGAAAGCATCAAAGACAATCCCATCAAAAATATTTCAAATTCCAAAGCTTTTTAATTCCCAGTGACACAACTCGACTCGTGGCTTTTTAAAAACCACTAAAGTGAGACTTTTGTGGGAACCACGTCACATGCAGGTCAAGTTTAGGGTCATTTTTAAATAATACACCTTTAATTAAAAAAAAAGACTATTTATTAAAATAACTTTTTTCATCACAGTATCTACAGCGCACTTCGACTGTTATTAGCGGGTGACAAGAAATCAATATGAGCTATTTCAGACCTTCACTTTGTCATTATTATGACAGCTGTCTGGAGTTGCTTGATCCTGTTATGTGGTCTTCTGTGAGACTGTCACAATCATCATCCAGATGAATGACTCCTCATGGCTTCAGAGAGAGGTCGAATCAATAAGACGCTCTCTCTCTAGATCTGCAGGCTCATATTAAATTCCATCCTACAAAACAAAAGTGACTCTTTGTGTCGCGATTCAAAATATTTGGGGAATTAGCAATCAGCGTTGAAATATTAATCAAAGTCAGTGATTTTGGTATTAGCCAAAACATTTGTGTACTGATGAACGCAGGATGTGCAGGAATTAAATATTTGATCCACTTGCCTGAATGTGGATTTTCTACGAGTCATAAACTCCTCAAACCTTGATGCCCATGTGGTCGAGCGTCTGTTGAAACTGTCCCCGTTTTGGCACCATCTCTTAGAATGTCACCAAACTTTTTTTTTTGCTATAAAACAGACAAACTCTGGATTACAACTGTGCAAACGCAGCATTTGGTTTGGGTTTAGGCAGAAGATCGTCAGGCTTAGGTTTAGTGAATATGTAAATTAGCATTAGGATTAAGCATCGTGCATCACGTGACAGGTTACGATAAGGATAATGGCAGTAGCTTCACACTGAACTCCAAAAACTACAGAGTTCAGTAAAAATTACAAGACTGGTTTCTGATCTGGATGAGGGGCACGTAAAACTAAATTCGTCGCAAAGCATCCGAATGAAATGTAAAGCTCACGGTCAAATGCAAAGTGTGGATAATGTTATTCGTGTTTGTCGGAGATACTCGAATCACAGTTAGGCATCAAGGAATGAGCTGGAACTGAAATGGATTGAACACATGGAGTTCTTCTCAAAAATCTTTGTACATTCAGTTTTTACACGGGGTTTTTAGTATTACAAGACTGATAATAAGGGTCTTTAGTGGAACAGTTGGTGGCAATGATGCTCTCTGGCAGGATTTGAATTGTGTGTTTATTTGTTGGTGTAGTTCCCGCTCATCCATGAGCTGCAGACAACAGTGATGTAATGGATTTGCATAGTAACGTAGGTTTACAACAGATTGTTTCTGGGTTTTTTTTCCTCGACGCTCCAAGCGAACAATAAAAACGGTGAAACAAGCTTGTCCCCCACAAACTGATGCAGACATGCTGACGTGGCTCATACGAATTACCGGACAATGAACTGGACTGGTCAGTTAATGCAGCATCAATATACTGGAAGACGGAGGAGGACGTGTTTTTCTTAGGAGACTAAAGTCCGTCAGCATCTGCAGCACCGGGCTGCGGGTGGCAGCCAGTGCCATCGTCAGTGGGCAGCAACTCCCAGATGGCAGACTGGGCAAACGAAGAGGGAGCGCTGGTTCTGCTCTGGGGGTGGAGCTGGACCCTGTGGATGCTGGAGCCGAGAGGACAATGTTGTCCAAACTCCTCAATCCTGGACAATCCGTCCCACCCACTCCACTGTGTGTTGGACAGCCAGGGACTGATCAGAGTCGAGTGCTCCACAGAATGAGATCCATGGTCCCAGTGGCCTTTGCTCAAATGATCCCCTTCTATAAAAAATACGTGGACTGACACATCTAAATGGACAATCTGTATTATTTTTATGTTATGTATTTGTTTGTATTTGTTTGCCACAGTTTCATGGGAGTTTTTTCCCTCTCTTTTCTACTGATTTATACAGAGAACAGCTGTTACAAGGCGGCACAATTTCCCTATGGGATCAATAAAGTTGTTGCAGTCTTGAAAATAGATTCAGGTGGTGCAGGAGGCAGTTTGCTCCGAAAGTGTTCGTCGTTATTGAGTCGGCAAACGATCCCGGTAACCTTCACGATGGAAGACTGCTCGCTGAAAGTCTTTCACAGTCATTGTACTGCCGGACAGGAGTAATGTACAGCGATGCCATACGGTGGAGAGAGCGGTGAATAACCACTGAAAGCAGCTGGAGGTCTTGTTGAAGACATTTAATAAGGCGTTCATATAAATCAGGCTTCTTTATTCTTTATTCCATCCTTCAGCTCTTCCTGATTCCAGGTGCAGAGCCAGAACGTACGATCAAAGCCGCCCGGTGCTGTTTTTTGATGGCGCTCGAACACGATGTCACCGCTTTTGTTGTGTCTCCAGTTTTGTGGTGCCACTGAGATAAGAAATTGGCAAGCGGAAATGGAAGAGTATGCTTTTATAATATGATAAGTCCAGACATCAACTGCTTTTTTGCCTCCTGGTATTTGTAGTGAACTGTCCTCTGTGCTGACTCATTTTGAAGTTTGGTTCCTGGTCAGAGTGTGCTGTCATGCACCATGCAAAGAATAAATCTCTTCATCTTTGAAAAGGTACAATTTAATTTTGATGAGTCAAATGATTGTTCTTTGTAGCACTTGCAGATGTTTGGCCATTATTACTTTGTGCGGAAATCAGACAAGTGAGACTGTTTCTGTTGAAAGGTTCGAACAAAAGAAAAGTGTGTCTTTATCAGAATGTTGATAACAATCTCAGCCTGGTAATGACTGAATAAAGACTGAAATTATCTACTCTGACTGAAAAACATAATCTGATGATGTCAGAATCTTTGCTTTTCATGTTTGCATGGGCAATGTAAAAGCTGCACACAAATGTCAGCGTGTGGGAGACGTCAGTGGACTCCTGGGGTTTGGAGAGCAAACGTCCTGAAAAGTTCTCAAAAGTTCCAGGATTGTCCAGCCAAAAGAAGACGAGGCAATGAGAGAATAGTAGTAGCCCTGGCAGTATCAGGTTCTCAAGTTTCTCTTAGTTTATTGGTCACTGGTTTGTTTTTTGAATATTATGTGAAAAGGTCAGAGATGTTCTGCGAGAAGTTTAGGAGCCATCACGTTTCACATGGTGGCACCTGATTCAGTAAGACTGGGTTATAATGGAGTGCGGTAGGGATGATGTTTTTTGTAGGCCAGTCCAGATTCCAGCATCTCCCTGGTTCTCCTGACAAAAGACAATGGGATCGATCTATTGGCATTGGTATTATTATGGACAAAAAAAACTCTAGAAGAAACCGGAGTTTCTGACACTTAATGTCGTTTTTGTTCAGCGACATAATATTAACCAGATTAACACAGTTTGCTTTTATGATGACTTCAGTGTCACCACCACTAAACTTCCAGTTTGTAATTTGATTGAACACTTGCCTCTTCTACAAAAGCCATAGTGATCGGATCTATCAGGTGTTTGTGAGTCATAAACTCAACGGGGTTTATTTAGTTGCTATAACTTTATGTTTTACACTGTGATGCTAAAACCAACATTAAAACTACTGGTGCACGTCCATTTTGTAAAATAACTGATACATGTGTTTATGTTAACGTCTGTTTGAAGCCATCAGGACGTCTTTGATTAAGGCAGCGGGATCACAGGCTACTTCTTTTAACGGATCTTCGGTTGGTTTTTTGGTTTTGTGTTTTGCTTGTGTCCATGGCCCCAACGTCAGTGCATTTCGTTTGGTGAATTTTGTTCTTCGTGTTTAACTTTTAATGAAAGCTGCAAGAAGTCCAGCAACCGTGTCCTGGGTGTCAAGTAATTGTCCCGGGCTAAATTTAATTAAATTCAATGAAAACTCGGTTCATGTGCACACATTCCAAGTTTAAAGAACAGAGATTTATTTTTTGAAAAAAAAAAAAAATTTTACCCACAAACTGACTGTGACTAATCTTTTCAATGTGGAAAACATGAACGTTATTTATTTTCTGTGACCTCTTGGATCATAGAGTCAAAACATGAAAAACATTTCCTGAAAGCATCTGTGGTTTTCCTTCCATAAAAACAAAAACACTTCTGCTTCCGTGTCTGAGCATGTTTCACTGGTTTTCCACACTGCAGCCACAAGCGAAGCTGCTGCCGGATTCAGCAGAGGATCCTAACTCGTTCCAAGTCAATATAACGTCCATGAGGGCCACAGAAATGACCCATTAAACCTCCCCTCACAGCTGATAGGTGCCCTTAAGTCCTTCACGCCGATGCATTCTGTGGACGCAATTACGCTCCTCAAATAAAATAATTTACTCTCGACATTCCGGCCAGACAATCTGTAATTATTGCTGAACTCGGGCCCTATAATGTTTTAATCAGGCGATGATATTGAACAGCTTCAGCTGTAATTTAAAAAATGATAAGGAATTAAGTGCTGCTGTGTGTGAGCGGCCGGATTGGCGGAGCTGTCAAATAGAGAAAATAGGAGCCCACTGGTTTCCTCATTTGCAATGTAGATTACTTTATGGAGCAAAACAATAGGATTATTGAAATCAAAATCTGACCCAATGAATAAAACATGACGAGCTTAGAAAATAGTGGCAAGTGGAAAATAGGGCAAACAAATGTGAATTTGGAAATGAATGTTTATCACCACGGTAAAGGAAAGAAACTTGGAAGCCTTGTAAACAGGTAACTCCAGGGAGCTGTGCATATACAGAACTAGGATTGCAGACCGTGTTGCAACCTTTTGCTTCATTTTCAAAGTAAAACCGACAACAAGAACAGAGGCACAAGGGAGAAAAGTATTCTATTTCCAGCACTGCCGCCATAGGGATTGGCCCCTGAATCCCCAACGCTCAGCGCGAGGTTTGTCACCGAGGCGGTCGTCCAGGTGACGACAGGCGAGAAATCCTCCGGGAACTCATAAGGCTCCTCTCCAGGTATCCTCGCGCTGCTCTAGTCGCACTCCCTGGCCCTTCTTGCTTGTGCTCGATCCCTTGAAAGTGATAAATTAGGCGAAGGGACACAAGTGTCGCTCTCATATTTACACCCGGCCATGATTGAGTTCGAGACCATTTGATCTGTGAAGCGGGGCGCTTGAGGAACAGCCGTCGGTGTAATGGAAACACTTGGCAGGCCCATCGTGTGGAGGTTGACGTCAATGTCAAAAGTGAGATCCTGTGACAGGCGCGATTAAATATTTAAAAGTGTTGATAGTGCAGCAGGAGAGTGTTCCTGTGCTACTGGGATACAGTCGCTCTAAAGAGGCCTTGTGGACAAGAGCTGTTAATTTTCTCCGGTCGCGCCATCGCACCTTCACGGCCGGAGCCTGAACCTCGTGCGCATTCACTTACTCTCTGCACGTCCCAAAGAAAAGTTTTGGCTTTCATGTGTGATTTTCCTAATTCCAGTGTGTCACAACGGAAATTGAGTTATTAATTTATGGCAAGATGGCAGTTAATCATCCGTCTGCGTTGCTCTGCAAATATGTCAATGCAATGAATTTTCTTAATTAACCATAAAGTTTTCAGTGTTGGAGCCAATTTCAATCCAATCAATCAACTCTGGCAGCCCCAGCACATTGCATTAGATCATATTTTATAATCTGGGATGTCAGCCTGTGTAATACACACAATACAATAAAACTGTTGGACTCCCAGATCGTCTTTGCAAAAATTTACATCCCCTCATTTGAAATAGAAGAAAGAGTAAAATATTTATTATTTAACATTATTCTACATAGTATTTAATGCCCAGTTAATAATTATTTGCATAATTAACTTATCAAGGCAGATGCAAATCTCCCTCCACTATGTCATATGCTCATTTTTGTTACTTTACTTATTTTTGCATTATTATTATTATTGTGTTAGTTTTTGGTGGATGTTCTTAGAATAAAAGTGTATGTAGGGATTCAGCTTTAGCCCTAAACCTGACTCAATGCACATTTAGCTCGGACAAATGTTCACTTATTATTATCATTATTATATTTACATTTAGTCATTTGTCAGTAATTTGATGCATTTATCAGAGAAAATTATTATTATAAGAATTAGCAAAAATGGCCAAGGTGCATATGAAAAAAAATATAGAAATTCTGATTTTACACTAATTATCCCAGGAAGTTTTTTCCCCTCCCCACTGGGCTCATCCTGTAAGTTCGAGGTTGCCACAGTGATCGTTGGTCTGCCCTCTGATCTGCCACTGAGCCAATCAACCAATAACCAAAGCAGATCGCATGTTTGTATTGATTCAAATATTAAAGTGATGCCCATAAACAATAATCAGATAATGTATAACGTTCTAAAATTAGCAAAATTACACTGGATACTTAAACTACAGTTTGATATGTAGTTTAGCAAAGTGTAACTACAGTGCAAATTAATTAAAGCTAATTTTATTAGTTTGATTTCTTATAGTATTGATATAGAAACTTACACAACATGTGTGCTCACCTATAAGCCAACCTTTAAGTTCTTCCACTGTTATATTTATTCTGTGGCGACGTCCAGCATCTCCGACATAAATACGACATGTCTGTACAAGTAAACTGTCAATGCAAATATGTTTTGCAGGGAAAATAATTGAAACCATTTTCTCTTAACAGCATGAGTCTGCTGGCTAAATATTACATCTACTACATCACAATTGTTATCGAGGACTTTTTCATGACACTCACAGCACTTGTTAGTCGACTTTTAGTGACTTTTTACATGACACAATCAATCAATCAGCAATCAATTCAATTAATCAATCAATCAAAATTAATATTCTGGCCCAATACATAAATAAATAAATAAATAACAAAACATAACATACTTATGAAATTGTAAACAAAACCACAATCTTCATTTAACCAAAACTGATTTTTGTGCCTAAATCCCAACTGTGGATGGGACGAGTCAGCCTCAAGTCTGACATGACAACCCTGCCGGTTACGTCATTTCCTTCCAACTTCCTGTGTATTAACAAACACACAGTGGGGCAAAGGAATCACATTTAGGTTTGAAAAGGCTTTAGTAGTATAGTTATTAATCATTATTATGACCAAGGATACCATTAAAGTCTAGTGGCGTATAGTTATTTAGGTGCTTCCTGGTTCTATGGCAAAACGTTTGGTGGCTTAACACGAAATGTGAATTAGGAAATAATATATTACATATTACAGTTAGCAGGGATTTCCAACCCCCTTTTTTTAGAGCAGAGCCGTAACTTCACAGCTCTTGTACAAACTGGAACCAGCCTTCAAAAAAGTCATTTCACCTTAATCCAATATTTGTTGTCAGGCTGAACGCTCAGCGTTCGCAAACACTGTAACTTGACACGGTGACAATGCGGCAGATCACACAGTTTTTGGTTGCAATAAATACGAGGCTGGATCTTTTTCATTTTCTTACACAGCTGCCTAATTGCCATTTTAATCAGGAGTTGGTGTAATTCAAAGCTAAGGAATGAATGAGATGCAGTAAAATGAAGGTCGATATTGAATTCATGGTGACTGTCTTTATTTTTTCTTCTAAATATTTTCCCTTTGCTGGAGAGCCGTCACTATTTTCGTGTCTTGACAAATTTCAATCATAAAAATAAGTTAGTGCCACTTACCTCAATAAAAAAAAAAGATAAAGAAATGAATTTCTCATGCCACATGAATTATTTTTTCTGTTCTTCAAAATTCACTTATTGCATTGAAATAATGGAGACATGTCTGTGTTTTATTCTTTTGTCTAATGCTGATGAAAGGTTTATGCATGATGGATTGTAATGCAGATTCAGCTTCACTGATCAATAATACATCAGAAATCTTTCAGGTAGGAGAGGAAGAAAGGAATAAGTCAAAAGTACAAAAAAAAAGCTGAACTTTTTTTTTTTTTCTTTTAAATAACGAATTGAGGAATGAGAGATAAGCCGTGGAAGGTAATGGAGAACTCCCCTCGGGAAAGGCCGGCCTGGAAACCAAACCAGCTCGGCAGATTGAATTAATATTGCATGGGCGCTCGTGTGCAGGGCTCCCCCTCATGCAGGAGCACTGATTGCCTCATTCACTCTTCCACATCCTTCAAACGGAAAAGTTATCAAATACGACAAAAAGCGAGGCGGCGATGAAAACAAAAGCCTGCCTCGTCCCGTGGAAAACATCAGTGACAAAACGCTTTCAGATGACTCCTCTGATGGCGACGGCTACAAAGTACAAGTGCAGGGGAACATCTATCCATTATTTATCTTAGTCTAATGGCGGCGCATGAAAGATGTTTTTCGCTGTTCTTGACACCTGGCGTGGTAATCACGGTGAGGTTGCAGCGCACATTTTGCAGACTGCATGTGTCGGGTAATTTGTGCCAGACACGCTTCCAATGTGTCGCATCCACGAGCCGCCACCTCGCGAGCTCTCAATACGTGTCTGCCAGCGTGGTGTTAATTTGGGTGTCGTCGCTTCCCAGGTTTCGGATTGTTTTGGCGAATTTGTTGAAACTCTTTCAGGCCCTTCAGGTCTTGAAAGACGCCCCCCTTCGGCACCAATTGCAGCTCCAAGTCTTCTTGGGTGAGCTGCTCGCGCCTCGACTTAGGCAGTTGGTCCCATTCTTCCTGGCAGATTCGTTCAAAGACACGCCAAAGGGTGCTCTCACTTACTGCAACACAATACGCTATATTAAAAAAACGTATTGTGGAGCAAATGTTCATATTTGACAGATTTAAGAGATTCTCCTCAATCCTAAGCTGAGGTTAAACTCATGTTGACATGTGTCTGAGAGATGTTGACCTGTGTTAAGAATCCAATTATTCGCCTTGTCTGGTTTTAGTCGACCGTCTTGGATTTTGCTCAGAGATTCAAAAGGTTTAACACATTTACATCGCTTGGTCTGTCACTCAAACAAGACGCTTGAGACGTTAGCGGATGACGGGCACCACATCCCTCCCGCTGTGTGCATGTTTTTCAGCCTCGTCTTGGTGATTATTGTACTTTCTTAGTGGTTCTGTGTCTGTTTGTGGTCATGGAACTTGTTATGTTGTACCTCATTTTGGCGGTTTATGGTCATTTCGGGTCTCGCTAAAGTGGCCTCCTGTCTCTGTGCAGTCGTTTGGGCAGTAATTAGGGTCATATTTAGTCTTTTTGTGGTTGTTCTGCTTCCATCTGGGAACATATTTGCATTGCTGTACATTGTCACGGTATATCTTCACTTTTCGACAACCTTTAAGTTTCCTTACCTCTCTGGGCCGAGGCCGGTGCCTTGTGGACGTTCTTAATAATCTGCATGGTTTCAGGCGTCGTCTGCCGCTCTAGAAAGAGATTATGTGTCAACTAACTCTGAAGGCGCAACGGACACAAGGTCAGATCCGTACTGTGCGTTCCTCCCCCTCTCTACTTTAAAAGACACTGCAAACTGCCCTTCAGACTCTGACCTTGCTGGTTTACGGCCCTCTGTGGACTGAAGGGATCCAGCTGAGGACGGCGCAGGCAGGCAGCAGCAGCCACACACCCATTTGTCAAGTTTTCCTCTGTGTCTGTGACACGGCGCGACTTTTGATGAATGAGAGAAGCAGTCGGGACACCGTTGGCCTTTCTCCGTCACGCACGGCGACCGTGCAGTGAAGGCACGGAGCAGTGACCGGCGTTACGCGGGGTTCCGCATGCTCGCTGAGAAGCGCATCCCTTAACCCTAACTCGAACCCGAACCTTGTCCCAACCCTAACCGCAATGCAAGGTTAGGGCAGTGGGAGGCCGCCACTTGAAACCAAAGTGAACTCGAGGGGAGCACATGCGAGTGCAAGTCTCAGCAGGATCGCACTGGAGGCAGTGAATTAGGACTGCGCTCGCTCTCGCCACACTGGGTGAGCGCTTAATTACCCTGATCTGGGTTGATTTTGTGGAATGAGCAGTGTGTGTGTGTGTGTGTGTGTGTGTGTGAGTGTGTGTTATGACTCTCCAAAGAGAAAGCCGTTTTGACAGAGAGAATCCAGCTTGCCAAGGAAAGTAACTGATATTTACCGTTGGAAATGTTGGCAGATGTTATTTGTTTTCATGTGGCATCATCACGCTCAAGGTTTCTCCGAGCAGTGATTGATCATGTGTACTTGACTGTCAATAGCGAGTACAAGAGGAGCTTAGCTCACGCTTCCAAAAAAAAAATCTGTTTTCATGAAGCATTTAATAACGCTTTGACAGAGTGCCTGTCTGTTGCAGGTAAACAAATCAATGAATACCAAAACTAGCAATGAGTCTGATGGGCTGAGGTGGCTGCCATCTCCTGGCTCGATCAGGAAACCGCAGCTGCTTTCGTCCCATGTTCTGGAAACCAACAAAACGCTCTATTTTAATATGAAACTGAACAATTCCCAGTGTAGACACAGAAGAAAACACACTCCTCAGCCTGATACATGACTGATCCCCAAAAACAAGACGGCTCCTTCTGCTCCTTCTGCCGAACATTAGTTCTCGATCCTGAATGTTATTAACTGGCTTGTTCATGGTTAGTTGTGCTTTTATTGATAACGTTCCGTTGCAAGATGCCAGATTTCCCAATCCTGCGAACAACTAAAGCTTTTCAAACAGGAGCACCTGACATGCGTGTGAAGGCTCCTTCAAATCCAGACTTTTTGTAACTGTTCATAAAGAGGGTGTTTATTTGTGCATTTGTGCAAATTTCCCACTTTTCTGTTGTGCAAATGATGTGTAATAATTAGAAAGTGACAGGAACAAGATGATCCACTGCCAGAATCAAATCCACAGATTCTGCACAAGGTCTTTGCGCCTGTAACAATCTCACTTTAAGTGTTTTTTTTCTTACTGTGGTTTAACAAAAAAGGCAGAAGAAAACAACAAATGAATTCAACTAACTAACTAAAGAATTTGATTATGTGGAGACAAATGTTTGATGCACAAAGACAAACAGTGGGACTCATTTCTATGGATAAAAAGCTTATGAAACCAACAGACTAATCAGACCCAAGAGACGCCAGCTTCTGCAGCTCGCCGATCACCTCCTTCGTTAGTCGGCCATTCCTCAGCCACGTGTTCCAGCTGTGTCCCTGCTCCTCCCGGTAATACCGCAACAATAAAAGCCCATCCATAATCAATGCGCAGCATAAAGCAGCGCAATGTATGACACTGATGCTTCTTCAGGGCCACAGCCGGCCATTTTAAATGCACCACTAAGTGACTAATACCGGCTTCCCGATCTCAATGGGATGGAAAGTTGATTAAAGAAAGAAAGGATTTGCATTATTCAGCACAATGGGGCACTACAGTATGTGTAGAAGTTTAGGATTAATCATAAGGGTTCTTAAATGATAATGAGCTTTGCCTAACGATGTTTTTTTAATTGGAAGAGGAATGATTTGAAATGAATACTCAGCTGGCAAAGAATACAAATGAAGAAGTAATGTAAGTTTTGCTGTTGATTTGAAGTTAATCAGCAGCTGAAGGTCAAAGAGTTTAAAATAATAAAAAAAGAAAAGACAAATTACTGGCAGTGAGAAGAAAGTCTCTGGACTGTAGAAGCAGTTTACGACTAAGGAACGAGACCGAGGCTGCAAACACTAGCAACGTGAGGTTTATTCTTGTTGTTAAAAGATCAAATTGTGAAATTTGCTTCAGCAACATATTGCGACCGTGTTGTTTTGATACATCTTCTGAATCCAGTAGCATTTTAAGTTGGAATAAATCGGATAAGTAGGACGAGGAGGAGCAAAAGCAAATGACTTTTACTCTCCCTCTTTCACTTATGCCAAAAATAATGTGTAATTTATGAGAGATTGGCTTGAATTGTATCTGAAAGTGGTGCCATTTCTATCTATCCTGCAACATAATAGGATAAAACACTTTTCTTCCTTTGCCCCCTGAATCCAGGCAGGACCAGATTTTTCTAAGGCAAAAAAAAAGCGCTTTGAAGGGAATTAAATGTTGCAGCGGCGTGTGCGGGGCACAGCTGTAGGCTCCACTGCTTCGGGCAGGACGAGCACAGTAGTCGCCTAAATCCATCCATCTTCATCCTTGTCAATTATGCCGTTAGCAGTCTGCACATCTTCATTTCCAATGTGGGCACTGTCTCAAAGTACTTCCCAAAGTCACCGTAATCCAATTATATTCTGGCATTCACTATGATACAGCCCATTAGAAAAGGCTTAATCAATGTGAGGTCTTCATTAAAGCAATTTATGAATATTCATCATGACACTCAATCCGATACTTTATGGGAACTTGAATCAAACCATCTCCCCCCGTGGCGCCATAATATAACCTGGCTTTAGTTTTAACGGTAGCTCTAAGTGGGGGGGCACAGTGCGGTATTAGTACGGTAATATGAAGCACTTTCCACTTCACACACCATTTGATTCGCTGATGATACATTATAGTCGGGCCCAACGCAAAAAGTCGGCGCTCTGCGTGTGGCGCTTTGAGGTTCCTGGACGGTCCCTCCAGGTGTTTCCACACCTTCGATTCCAGGCACTGGATAATATACGAATCACAAACAGCCAATAAGTTCAAGGCAGAGTAGCCATGGTGAGTCCATCCCCCTCCATCTCCAGGGAGACCGCACACTCAGTCCTCGTGTTAGAATCCACGGCAGCATCGTGACTTTCACAAGAATCTCACATGTGGATAAATTAATTGTAATAATAAGCAAATGCACCTTATTTATCAGAACAACAAAGACGTTTTCTCAGCTTGGAATAAAGACTGGAGACCGCAGATTTTTGTGAGATTCATTAGTGAGTTATGAGTTATGTTGCCTTTCTTTGTGCTAAGCTAACAGCATATTGACCATACAAATCAGATCATGTGTGAGAAAGTTACCACACGGCTGATTTATTATTTGCCCATGTACCTGCTGACTGGTGATGTGAAATTGTAGCATGGAACCACTTAGCCGCCTCATTTGCATTTACAGGCAGACTTTAAATGTCAGACATATTGAACTCCACTCTGATGGTTTTAAAATATGGCTTATTATGCAAACTATGTTTGTCCCCTTCCCAGATCAGATCGCTTTTACCAACATGATGCATTATTTCACTATACTCAATCAGCAGATTCATTGACTGAATCTCTGATCATTTTGTCAGTTTATTTCATTCATTATTGTGTCATTATTTCATTTGTTTCAAAACCGATTAAAATATATGACAATGAAATCATTGAAAGGTATGAAGATGTATTTCACTAAACTGTGCAGAGATGCACATCAAAAACTGGATAGAGAAACAAATTTATCTCCATTAAAATAAAGAAAATATTGAGTGAGCTTCTCCAGCCACTTACTTAGTTTCATTTATGGGTCATATTCACGTTGCCCATTAAGCTTTTATGGACTGACAGCACAAATATGATTGGGGAATAGTTAGTATTGCCCTATGTGTTACGAACTGTAAAATCCAACAGATGACAAAGATGATAACAAATGGGTTCTGCGTCAAAGTGACACTAATGCGGTTCCGTGGAGGCAGCTGTTCTTTCCAAAGTTGTGAATTAATGAAACATTCACTCATTCAACTTAATTGTAACAGGACAGAATGAGAGAACGTGCAGTAAATCTTGTTGCACAAAGCATTAGATTAAACGGATTCACGGATTTTGCCTGATTCCATCTTGTTACTGGACATGTGGAGTTTTTTCACTCTTGCTGGAGCTGTTTGGGTGGGACAACTGCTGCCCTCCATCACACTTTATAACATGCACAGGCTGCGATGTGTGTTTCCTAAAAGAGCAATGACCACTGGCACTAACTGACAACACCTCTGGGTGTGTTTGTAAAATTAAAAAAAAAAAACAAAACATCATATAATCTTAGAATAAATCAGGTTGTTCAACAGGCTGAATCTTTGGAGGAGGAACAGCTCCACCTAGAGGCTGCAAACCTGTATTACAAAATGACAGTAAAGTTAATGTGAAGTCTAATTTTATCATCTATAATATATCATTTTACAGTGACTGCACAGAAGAACATGTGGGCAAACACACATTCATGAATTGGCCTAAATGCCTTTTTCCCAGGATGCATTTGGGTGGAAAAGGCACCTTAACCAGATGGAATCCTGACATTATAGAAGCAATACATTACACAACCCTAACCTTAATGAGAAGAACATTTACTAATTTTTTTAATATTACTATTTTTATCTTATTGTTGAGAAATGTCAAGTTCAATTTGGTGGTTGTACTTGCAGATAAGATCCACTAGATGCCACCTTCATCAAACAGGTTGTGTTTTGGCCTCAGCACATGAGCCCTACACAAATTCAACGCAGGCAACAAGTGAGTGAAGTAATGCTTGTAATGCAGAGTAATTAAAGCAACAATTAAACGACACCGTGCATCTCCCGACCTTGGGATAATCCTCGCTCTTCTGTCTTGTGCTGAATTGCATGAAGTTGAACCACTGCAAAACATAATTTCACAACAAAGCAGTTTTGTGTTGAAACAGGAAATGATGCTGTGATGTGTTTGAGTGCTCATCCAATATGCTTTGTTTCACCTCTGACACACACACACACACACACACACACAGGGAAAGACCCGGTGCAGTAAAACCGCATCCATCATGGTGAAAGGTCAATACACTATAACTATGTCATTTGATGTGTTTGGAACTCTGGCTGCATATCGTTCATCGATCTGAACACGTTTCTGCAGAAAATGTTGCATGAAATCATTATGTGAGATTATATGGTGACACCCAAATCCACTTGTGAGCTGTTGACATATTTGCATTTCTGAAGAGAAAAACAACAAAAACAAAAAGCACCATCGAGGATTGACGCAAAAGTCACAGATCAGTGGACTTCCTCATGCAATCCTCTCTCTCTCCGTGTATTGCACGTTTCCTGCCGGAGTATGTTGAGCGATGCTGAAAACATTCTCTTCCTGTGAGCATTTGTCTCGGACCCTGTGCGCGTTCTGCCCGGTGGACGTAGCCTCGGGAACCACTGGAACGTTTCCTTGAGGACAAGCACCAGTCGGAAGGTCAAGTGCTCGCTGTAAAATTATTAGCCATCTTTTTTTTTTAATATTTGCCTTTATGCTCTGCAGCTAAGGACAAGAAATTGCAGTTTGACTCTCATTTTGAACAATTTCTACATATGTCCTTTTTTTTTTTTTTCTACTCCCCCTCCCCCCAGTGCTGGGCGGTTGGGAATCGAATTGCAGATGTCAGTGTAGCCATCACCTCTGCAGCTGAAGAAAAAGGCAGGCGGGTGCAACGGACAAGGTTAAGGCTGTATTTATTGGTGAAAAATGAAAAGGCTGCTATATAAAACAGTGTGTTTATTAACATTTAGAGCTGGCTGTCCATCAGCGCTTCCACAGGACCATTGAATCATGTAATTTCTGTCATGGGTGAAAGATGAGAGACTTGCAAAGCGCAGTGGCAAAGCCCACTAGTTTCACGAGCACTCAGGTAAGGACTGGAAATACAGCCACTACAGTCTACCCTCGTGTGATAAGTGCAGAGGAATTGCTTGCTTGAGAGTCTTTCATTTCACATTCATTAGAAAGGTTCTTAAATTAATGATGCATTGACGACCGCGCCGCGCGATAAGATGCAATAAACAAGCCTGGGATATTTATGATGTTGAGGTGAGCTTTATCAACTACAGTAGAGCTCATGTCAAGCACACAGGGATCATATACTGTACACAATACACGGATGTGGCTTTATGTTGTGATATTATATTTTTATCAATTTACAACGGAATGTAAGTAAATAATGGCAAAAAGTTCTGCTTTTAGAAGACTTGAGGTTGGTGGAACGAGCTGCAAATACTGACATTATCACCTTCAGAAGCCTCTGTGGTAAACACGCAAAGACACCAGCCAATTTACACATCAAGCAACATTCGATCAAAGTTTCTGGCCACAAATTATCACCTTAAAGCAGTCTAATAATGCAGACAACCTGCTAGGAAACACTTTCCTTTTAACACATCCATCAAACTAGAGAAACGTGAGCAATCACTTCATGTTTCTGGTCCATTAGTCAACCTCCCTTTGTCTCATTTATTTATTTATTAATTTTTGTTTTTTTAAAAAGGCCAAAAGAAAAATATTTGGCCTTTTAGCTGTTAAAATTCACCAGATATACACCAACTCTGTCTGTCTGGCTGTGGTGCTGGGCAAGTAGCGTGCCATTAGTTTATCAGAGCTTTTCGATTTTAAATAGAAATTTAAAGCAGCACAAATTAATTGTATGTTTAGATTTTTGCATATTTGTTTGCATGTTTGTGTACATATCGGAAATTTACTTTGACATGTGTGACAGTAAAGTTTGCCATTACCTAAGTGGGAACAAAAATAATCAAGAGTAACAATTGATTTATGGATCATTAATTTAGGTTACCCTAAAGTCAAATGACAGAATGAAGAAAGACGACAGAGTTCAGCTCTTTGAAGTGGCCGTGGCGCCTCCGGTCACATGGTCACACCGAACCCTCAGTTAGTGTTGGCAGCTCCCCCATTGGTGCGTCATTGCAAGTGCAAAGTTCTTCATAAAAGTGCAGAAAACAGTGAAAAGACACAGAATTTCTCAGAGTTATGTATAAATCGAGTGATCTCTCCATTGCTGTTGCTGCTACACACCTGATTTCCTCATCCCCTAAAATAATAATAAATAATACATCAGTGCATGCCACATGCATGATGCCAACTGTACGTCCCACTTCATTAATTCATCCATAATGAGTTTTGCAGCATGTAGGAGCAGCTACCTTAGAGGCATCCCCACGAGTCGAAGCTAATTAAATCCGAATCTTGAATCCCAGTCTTCACACATCTGCCTTTGTTTGTAAAAGGCACCAGTGAGTTGCACGCACGTACAAAACGCTGTGTTTTAACACTGGACGTGGACGACGCCACAGCCCTTCACGTTTCCAGTCCTTTTCCTTCCTCAGCACAAACAATGAAAACCCAGGAGAATGAGGCCAGTAGGTGTCTCTGCAGCACAAACAAAACTTCCATCATTAGACAAGTGCCTCGTTGAATGCCAAATCGTATTGATCTCCATTTTGTGTGTGTGTGTGTGTACACACTCTGTCGAAAGCTGAAAATACAACCTAACACTAGTTCCAAGTGTAATGCACTTTGTTAATTGGTTGCTGGAAGTGTGATCCACATCTGGAGATTAGAGAAACTGAAAAAGCTTCTCGTGGAGCGTCTGGCTGCAGGTGGCTGAGTGAGGCGGGGTTAATCTCTCGCCGTCGCTAGTCGCCACAACGTCCTCAAGGACGTTATCAGCAAAGAAAGGAGCCTGATTTGTGTGCTGCACGTATCTCGCTGTTCTCACAACTGATTAAGCAGCGGGGGCGTCTCAGGTATTGAGTGGCCGTGCAACCTGGGGCGAGGTCTCGTACATTTAGGCCTAAATGGAGGTGAAGGTTTTTGGGGTCTTCAAACTGTATCGCTTTTTTTTCATTTTGTATCATCTCCCCTTTTTTTCCTCTCTCGACTATGGCTTCATAAATTGTAAATCCCTGACTCTTCCCCTGCATTTGTGTTGATTCAACGCATACATTTGTTGCACACTATCAAACCAGACCCCATACATATGTATGCTAATGTTTCTTGAATGAGGGAAGCTGCGTGCTTAGAAATCCCCACAATTGTTTATCGGTAAGCAAAAAAAAAAAAAATAAATTGTGAGCACTATGTGGTGTAAATTTGTCTGTGCCAGCATTGAGGAGAATCTAAGAGCTGGATAAAGGCTCTCATCTCGCATGCACTTGCAGAATACCGGAGCCTGTGGTGTATTCTGTCTCTGAGACGACCAGGCTCTGTTTGACTAACCTCGTGCAAACGTCACAAGTCGTCATTAATCTTGTGAATGTGTCATGCATCACACAGAGGTGGTTTGCCACATCTGGTCTTTAGTCATATATCCTAATCATTACCATATCAGCGCTCCAAATCTGTCCATGAATACATTATTCAAATTTAGTTCATTAGAAAAGTCATTTCAGCCCATAGTTAAGTCCACCTAAAACTCGGAGAACGGCCCTAATGATGTTATGTTTCATTGTAATTCTCTGCTCTTGCGCCGTGGATATTGTATTTCATTTACTATAACTCTCAGTGCCACATGCATTTCTAAAATATAAAGAGGCGTGTGGCTTTAAATCTCTCTTCCTCGCATTTATCTTGTGTGTGCAAAATAAATAAATAAATAAATAACTTTCTGGTGATTTAAAAACTCTTAATGATGAAGGCATCATTAGCAAAATGAGGTAAAACCAAAGCTCCTGATGAAGTTTTTTTTTTTTTTTTCCCCTTATACAAGAAATGAATCATCATCATTCCCACATACAATCTATTTCTCAGACCTTCCTGGTCACACTGTGTGTACTTTATATATCAGCCTCTTATATACCTGCATGACAAATCAATCATAAAATTGTTGTTTAGATTGTTTTGACCGATAGGCACCTTGAGCCCTGAAGGACCCAAACAACCAAATAACTACAACACACCATAAAAATAGCTGAAATAGAAAAGGCAGCATTTCCAGCTGTAACAATATGGCCACAGGTATGTTTGTGTTTCATTGCTGTAATGTTACCTCGAGCCTGTAATCTTACTGTTTTATATTTTATAGGTTCGCACAAACACCAGTGGAGGCTCGCGTTGACCTTGAATCAACATACGCCGAATCTCGGCGCAAGTTCCTTAAGTATTATAGCTGTTCTGTCGCTGCACAAGCCGTCTATTTTCAGACAAATGCAGCCGAAGCCGTACATCTTGCTCGGAGGATTTACCCGGCTTACGCTTTAGAATGCTTACCAGTAGACAATGCATGATCCATCTGTCTGCAGAGAAAAGTGTTCCTTGCCCTTCCTTGAACTAATCCCACATCGCTACAACTACAAGTCTCAATTCACCTGTTGACGGAAGGCTGGAAGCAGAATTTTACCCCCCCTGAGTTTCTGCTTCGCTCACCAAGGACTAACAAAGGAGATTTGGCGAGGAACACGCAGCCCCGGAGGCCTAATTCCAGACAAGTCATGACTCCGCCTCCTTTTTATTACGCCGTGATATACTATTCTGTGCATCTGTGCTCCTGTTTGCGTTGACCTCTCTTGTCCTCTAAATCTAAAGAGCTGACAGACTTTACAAAATAATTCATAAAACCCTTTCACATGAGCTTCTCGATTTGTGTTGACTCGACTCTTTAGTTATGACCTACTAGAGCCAAAACATTTTCAAATTGAACTCTGGCCATTCAACAGCAGGCACGGGACTAATTTCCATTTTCTCTGCCTGCAGTGAAAAAAAAAAAAAAAAAAAAACTATAACTGCTGATGATTCTCAAGTTGACAGGCTAGATGAAGACGCTGCATTTGTTTCTTTCGGACCTGGAAATTAAATGTAAAGAAAAGCAGACGATCAAAACCTACTGCCGCTGCTAGATGTTTTTGACAGAATTTCAACTTTAATGCAACAAATAGGCCAATTGTGACAGTTTAGTAGATTTTCAAAAATGATGTGAAGAATTATAGTCAGAATACAGATAGTATTTTCACGTAACTAGAAAATGCATTTAAACTACATACTAACCCATGTTACAGCTGTAATATGAATAAAATTAAGAGACCCTAGGTGCCTTTACACAAAATGTTATTATGAATTTGCTTCAATGAATGGACTAATTATAAATCCTGTACTAGAAATATACAAGATGAACAACACATCGTAAAGAGGAAGAGGTTTTACGGTTTTATGCCATGAGAGATTTAATATCAGTTCAAATCAGTGTCAGTAATGGAAGCCAGCAAACACGGAAGAAGCATTTTAATGTTGTATAATATTAATAGAAAATTAACTTGTAACAGCTGATGAAAGACTGCAGCATAACTGGCCAAAAAAAAAATTAAATTCGAAAAGTCTGCCAAACTTAACATTCATATACGGTAGTAGTTTACCTCACAGGCTAAGTGTGTTAGCTTTACAGTAGAGACAACAAACAGACTGAGGATGAAATTCCACCATAACAGCCATTTATATTATAGCTAACGTGTTACATCATTTCTGTTAATATTTCTTACCTGCGATGGGTGGGAAACATATTCCTGTTGAGAAGCATCAGAGACTTACAACAGAAGTCAAGCGGCCCGTTGTTGGCGGATTTAGCTTTAGGAAACGCGTTAGTTTGAAAAAGTTCTATTGTTTTGGCTTAAAACAGTCATAAATGTGAGATTAAAAGTGTAAACAAAGGGCTTAGTTTAGGATTAGGCACTAAAAGATGGTTAAGATTAACAGTTACACGTTGCCTGATGCTACATCATATGTCACATGATGTGTGTAACGAGAAAAACTGCATTATATAATATTGCAAAACAATATAAACAGTTGTTTGAAAGTGAGCTTAAAATTCTGCTTTCCTGTGAGAAAGTCCAGTGTTTAGTGACTCGACCCGCCACATCAACCTCGTCCTGACGAACCTTTGAGGATCTGCAGGCTCGAGTCCAATGCACCTGCTAGACGTCAGTGATACTGACTCGCACGCATCGCCTATAAAAGTCTGCAAAATGTGATCTTCTCCGCACACGGAGAACTGCGTCGCTGCAAAGTTAAACGCACGGCTGTTTTTATGGCGGCTTTGAACAGACCGGACCGTAATAATAAACACCATAAGGGAAGGTTTCATGAACTCACACAAATGGTAGACATTATTTTTCGTCCGTTACATGAAAAGGTACAAATGAACATAAGTTGATTTGATCAGGGTGATTCTGCTCAGCCGTCACCCATCAATTCCCATCAAAAATAGCCTTAGCTTGCCAAGCTACAATGTAAGAGATAATAGTATTATTGTTATTGCATTGTTGCTGCCTGCGTTGGCCCAGTTGGTGTTTATTTTCCTAACACTCCATGTCCACAGATGATGGCAGTGATCCATCCTGACAGCCAGAGGCTGAGCGACAGATTCCACACAAGAGGGAACCCCAAGGTAATCATTTGCATTTGTTTTTTATTGCAATCATTAGGGCTCCCCTGCCGGGCCTCGGCACAAGTCTGTGTGACAGACCCCATGTTTTATCTGAGAGTCAGGGGAGGTATGTTGCTGGAAGCCAGCCGAAGAGTACAGTACACTGCCACTGATAAAGAAAACAGGCCGGCTCCCACACACACACACCCCTGACATCTGTGTGTCCCTGCACGTGCTTTGTTGGTGCAGAAACGGCGCCGAATTTTCAGCCGCAGCCATTCTGCGACTAAATATTGCAGAGGATATTAATTATCGTGCTAACTCGTGTCGCCAATTTTCTCCGTCCCTGCATTAAAAGACGTGGCATTTTATTACTTTTTTGCATCAAAGGCTCAGATACAGCATGCTGGAGACTGCCGCAAGCAAGACAGCTCACCAGAGAGGTGAATTACGGGCAACAAAAGACAGAAGAATCCTTGATCAAACCGGGCCAGGGTCGTGATCCCTCCCGTCCCCCGGCGGAGGTCCAAGAAGATCACAAGTGGTGGTTGAAAGATGAGCTCCAAAATGAGGATCCAAAAATTACCCAAACCGTAGCTTCGACTTTCTTTTAATTATCTTAGGGTTTCCAGGAGAATGGGGCTGCATGCAAAAGACTTTAATTCAACTTTATCTGCAGATAAAAAAAAAAAAAAAGAATTAAAATTATCTTTATAGTTACACAGCTGCCACTCTCAGTGCTGGCTGGATGTCAGGCGTTCACAAAGTGCTCTAAAGCCAAACCCGCGTTACCCACAGCTGGGTCCACAGACAGAAATAGGTATTGTTTGGAGATTCTGAGACCTGATCACTCTTCTGATTCAGCTTTATAGCACTTCAAATTCAAATTATACTAATTGTGTTGTGTACGGCCGCCTCCCCGTGGAAATGCCCTTCGAGTGTGTGATGTTCCGGCAGACGGCAGACCAATATTTGCTTTCCCCGTTCCTCGTCTCGCACTTTTATTTACCGCGCTGTGGAAATGCTTTCTGTTACTGCGTCCTGGCCTGGCTCTTCTAATGATTCCGTGTATAAATGCACAGCGTCACTAACACACCTCTGTGCTTGTTACGGAGCATGCGGGATCATTAGGCTTTGATGAAACAACGGCCAGGCCAAAGGTGAGGTGGAAGAAAACCTCCTACGCCGAGGCCAAACTAGACTCACTGCCACAGAGTATTACACTTATTCGGCTCATTATAGGGAAACTAGCGCTTTTCTGACTCCCTTGCGTGCTCGTGTGTCCCCGCCAGCAGCCCACACACACACCTCTAATAGATGCCTGGGTCTACCCAGTCTTTTTCGTCTGTCCTCCTTATCTGTTCTCCCACGGAGGAAGTCTGCCCCTTCTTGCCATGGCTGCTGCTTCTCAATCAACGTGGCTCCAGCCTCCAAGACTCATTCCAATTTGGTGCTGTCCCCCCCGATACCAGTGCAATTACCCTGTTCTGGCCATCTACATCCCTTGCCACGCGGTATGCCATCAGCTTGTCACGGAGCCACCGCATTACAGGGTGAAAAAAATAAAAAAATAAAAAAATCTTTCATGGCTGCCAATGTGTGATGGAAAGGAAAGATGTGACACATGGATCTGTTACGTTTCACATTACAGATCCTGTGTGCACTGTGCGCTTCCATGATTTGTGCGGTTAATCCTGCAGGAAAATCTAATTTTTGGGGAGTTAAGGGGCAAACACAGCTTTGGCGAGCCGCTTGCTGCCGGGCAAAACTTGGTACGTAGCTAAAATGCAAGCGTTCCCAGAACTATTAATCCAAATGTTTGTCGTCACTGCACCAAGTTCGAAGCCAAATTAATCTCACAGGGGCGCTACACCCTGGTCAGGTTTCAACATTTGTCAGTTTAGCTTTAAAGGGTTTTGTTCAAATGAGACACTGTTCAATTAAAAACTTTCACAGAGTTTGTCAGGGCATAGTTAGCATTAGTTATTAGGTCTATTAAACACGCCCATTACACACCGAGCGATGATGGGAAAAGTAAAGGCAACGGTGTTTGAACTACCTGAGGCAGCTGCTTCCTGTAGCTGTGGAATAGACCTGCACCATGTTCAGGAGAAATTTGCCGTCTTCCTTAAAGAACTGCTTCAGATTAGACCTATTCTCAGGACGTCTGGTGTGAATATTTTATTCTAATGTCCGGAGTGATTGTCCTGCTGCATCAGGCAGCTTCTTCTAAGCTTCAGCTTCCAGACATCCACCCTGACCTTATCCTGTAGGATACCTTCATAAACCTGGACATTTATTTCCCTGTCAAAATGATAAGCAGTCCAGGTCCCAATGCAGCAGAGCATCCCCAAATCATGATGTCCCTCCATGACGGTGTTTTATCATTTTAGAAATATTGTGTTGATATTTCTGATTTTGGTGGATATCAGATAACATTTCATGACAGTGCCATTATTTTTTCCTTCTGATACATACAGGGATTGTTGCAAAAACAACTTAAAACAGTCCGTTTTTTCTTGACAAAAGATGAATGAAGGATACTGAATCCCTCATGAGTTTAACCGCATCTATTTTGAGTAGCATCCGAGAGAGTGCTTGGGTTTACAGAAATGATTCCACGAGAACCTCTTTTACTCCTCAACCAAATTAAACTGCTGCTAAATGAACGGGAATATTTCTCGAAGGTGATAGGAGACCTTTGACCAGGTCTGAAACATGCTCGACTAAGCATTCATGAGAGAACCCCTGTGCATCTCATTGGCAGGGGTCATTGCAGAGGTCTCCACAGTGGGAAGGTGCCAGGAGTGGACAAGATCTGTGCTGAAATAATGAGGGCTCTCGACTTCAAGACGTCACGGCTCACACATCTCCCAAATGATCGAGATTTCAGGAACAGAAGACCTAAAACGTCTGGGTGGTGGTCTTTGTTTTTCCAAGCAGACCCCAGAGGGCATGTCCCGGTTATCAAAGATCACTTGGCTATTTGAACATGTTCTGGAACTCTAAGGGACAGCAGGTCGTGTAGGTCACATCGACAACCATCCATTTAATTACAACTGAGAGATCGAAAACGATCACCAACGTGATTTTAGTGAACTTTATTGTCCTAAATAAAAGGACTGGATTCCCTTGGAGATTTGGCGGGAGCGTTGGGGCATCGGATCTGCTGCTACTGCAAGTGATTCATGAAAATCCGCAGAGCTCTCACAGAGCGATGGAAACAGCATGTCTGCATTCTTGTTCTTTTCAGGTAGAGGTTAGTCTCCAGCAAAGAGGCACGTTGTCCTACTGAGCGTTTGTTATATTCGTGGACAGGATATCAACAGATCTGGAGAGCGTCCAAGGCCTCTGCTGTGCCTTGATATTTAGGTAGTACATCTTCACAGAATGACATTGTTTTGCCTCATCGAAAGGGACCAGACAGTGGTTTTTACTGCGGCCGGGGAAAAAAAAACGGCCTGTCCAACCGATGTGGGGAGTGAAAAGATCATGCATCTCTGGACTTCTTCACCTCTGAGGGTAAAGATGTGACATTTACTGCATCTACGATTGTTCGGTGCAGTGACAGTAGTAACGTCATTTCCCCGGGCGGTGATAAATTGAGCCGCGCAACAGCGAAAATCTCTTGATTTGCAGTCGATTGTTTCCTGACTGGAGTTATATTCCGGGATCTGGAGGATGACAGCGCCGGAGCCCCTCTGCTGTGTTACGCTTCTTGTGAAAGGCCGACAAGCTCGTTGATTCAGGACGGTATCAGTCAAAGCGACTGCCGTCTGCTACTCCATGTTGAGGGGAGTTTGTTTAATGTTTTTAAGCCGTTTGGTGCCTTCTGCTCAAAGTTTAACTGGCATAAATTTGCTGTAATTACATGAAGACCAAAGATGTGATGCTTGGATGATTTTAGATACCACAGACTTCATATCACTTCAGCTCCCTTTGGCACTTGTAGCCTAACATTTACAGAATTGATTTTAAAATGCTTTTAATTATGTGCAAGATATTAAATGGCTTTGATCCAAGCTGCATTAGCAATTTTTTTAACACCACTTAATATTGCAAGGCCACTCAGGTTCTTAGCTGAAGAGCTCCAATCCATCCTGACTCAAAGCTAAAAATCAAGAGGAGAGAATAATTTTCAGCACCAGAAGAGTTTCCCATTTTTTGTCTCTGCTGCAACATCACTGAGAAAATTAAAACAGCACAATTTCTTTGAGGCTTTGAGTGAAATGCTTGATTAGTTGCCAAGTCATTTATTACACACCTTTGTGTTCCCCTCAGCGGGAGTTGTGATTATGAATCGGTCATCCTCTGTCTTTGGTGACCCCAATATTTAATCCATCAGGTGATTTATAATGATCAGTTTATTCACTACTAATTTATTAATAGTTATGAGCTATACGTGCAGGTAATTGTTGCCATTGCAAATATAACAGGATTTAAAGTTGCATTGTGTGACATTATTTAGAGTCTTAGTGGATGAGTGGGTGATAAAACATTGAATTTTGTGCCAAAACCCAATAAAATTAATACACATATTTCTAATCTACTAGCATGTGGCGCAGGTACCTACTGGTTCATATCAAGGCAGATAACAACAGATAAAGACAAATAAATCAGCAGATCAGTTCTAGCATGGCTGCACATAAGCTCCCTTTATATTTGTGGTATTTATTTTAACAGCCACTTTCCTGTGGTGGGTTCTCAACATATGCACATCCATAACATTTGACTGATTTTCATTTTAATGTGGCGCATCATTTTCCCGCCACCGTGTCCGCTTGAATGATAACTCATGGAGGTGAACATTTTTGCATGTGTATGATGTTACGACGTATGGGTTAGGATGACTCTTGTGCTAATGCAACATTAAATAGCAGAACCTGAACAGACTGTACAGGATTTTGTGCAGCAGCTCATATTTCCGAGATTGTAACTTTTTATCAGTCTGTTCAACCCTGGCGAAATGTTTGACCTATCGCTGCAGACAAATCCAAAGCTACTGGCTGTATTTTGCAGTTTTCATCAACTCAATATGTCATAACTCAACGGGAAAAGGGTCATTTACATTTTATGACCCTCTCTCCTGTCTCCCTCTTTCCATCCAAATTTGCTAAACTGAGGGTTTCGCTGCCTTGCTCACCCACGCACAGGCCACACTGAGCGTCCGTATGCTCGTCTTGAACATAATTAATCAGAAACAGCAAGTCAAAAATAAAAACATTAGTCAAAAATTACTCCTGACCTTCCTCAGTCGTTCACTTCTGGCTCTCGCTTAAATTGACTGCAAAAGAGAACACAGTTTGAGAGCTTCAAACTTCATTATGGACCTTGTTAACAAGACGCTGCATCCACCCAGTTTACACCTTTCCTGATTTCACTTTTATTTTGAGAGTTGAAAAGAAATGGTCTGAACTTATTATGCTGCAAGGGTTCTATAACCATGTATTTTTAATGATTTTTGTCTCACACTGGTTTTATTTTGCATTTTAGGCATGAAACGTCTTCTCGCAGAGACTTGATTGTTTACTATTAATATCTCACTTCAAATCCGAGTCAAAGGCAAACCACTTTACTAAAGTGGAATATCTAGGCGACAATCATGGCGGACAGGGAGGGAGTTTAATAATACAAGATCAGACAATAAGTCTCAATAAACACGTCTCAATCATAACTAATTCCCTGGAAATGTCAGGACAATAAGGCAGCAGCTGTTTGAAGAGGCTGGCTAAAAAGGCGCGTCATCCGGTGAGATTACTGGAAAGGCCTTAATATAAAGTATGCTGGAGGAACTGTGACCAACAACAGGCTGCTTGTGTTGTGGCTGTGCCTTCAAAACCACACATAGAAATGTATATTTATGAATATACAATATGAGTGACAATGCATTGACATCGCTCGCGTGTCTCAATTTGTCAAATATTCCGCAGTCGTCTTCATATTATATTTAGCATCAAATCCTGAGCGAACATCTTTTTCTGTCTCCTTACAGCAGAAAGAAGAAAGAGGAATTTGTCCTGTGCCATAATGTGCAATGTCAGTCTACTTTGCACTGAGTAGATCCATTGAAAATGAATTGTAAATGATGTGACTTGTAAAATGTACAAGAAGGAAAAAAAAAGAAAGAAAAGTGCGACTTTGACAGTAATCCGGTATGATTTCCGGAGGATCAGGATGCATTTGCGGCGGAGAATTTCACGGCGCCTCCTGAATATAAAACTCAATCAATCGGAAAAGTTTAGACAGGCATTGTTGAAACTGTTTTTAGTGCACAAAGTCTTCCGTTAATTACAACCGGAGCGGCTGAAAGGTGGTTATTGGGATATCATCATCATTTCTTATGCTGTTTAATAGCCGTTCGTTTTCATAAATCTGCTTGACCGATTTTATTAAACATTTTTAATAAGAATGACCTCATGTTGGATATGAACAATGCCCTTGATAGTTTTCTTATATAAGCCGTTATATTCCCCTATAAATAGTTCTGACGGTAAGGGTTTTGAGTTTATGTAGGCGGCTCTCCCAAGTTCACTTACTTTAAAGTGCTTTGTTCAGCATTAATGGTGTTATGTCTTAGATCATGTAGATCTCCATTCTGTCTGCCATCGGAAGAGGCACCTCTTTTATCATTTGTTCAACCTGGAAATGTTCACCTGCTTTCTTGAAGGTGCAGCTAAACTGAACATAGATTTAGATCAGTCTGTGGCTGATGTAATTTAACTGAACTTGAAAAACAAAGTTCACACAACTTAAATTATTTATGCAAAACCACCATTAAGTCAGATTGTCAGTGACTAAAGACTTTTTTTTTGTATTTTATTCTTTAAAGAATCAGTTTTCCCTGGAGAAGTTATTTTATGTGTCTAATTTAAGTGTCTGCCTGGACTGAGTTTAACAATTACGTTTTATAATTTTTACCCTAATTTTGAATATTATGAAGAGAAACAACGAAATGTATGGTAAATGACAGGATATTTCCGTAATGAATGCTGTCTTCAAACAGCACACATAAAATATAAATGATGTATGCTGAGAAGCCTGCTAGTTGTTTCTTTAAAACTTCACTTACTGAGTTGAGTGGACACAGCCGTTCATTCATCACACACACAGTTCAAAGTTCAACTCCAGGATCCCACGTGTGGTTGGAGGTTTAAATGCTTCAGGTTTATTGTACAGTAAACATTGTGACCAGGGTTACTACATGAGATAAAGATATTACTAATCATAGTTATCTGATTGTCCAAGTTCTTGACAAAAACAAAATATTACAATTCCTTCCCGCGGATGTACAGTGACCCAATTTTAAATAAAATAAGAAGTTCCAAAAGAAAACAGATAAAGAAAAAAAGGAAAAAAAACTTTTCTAGAAATCCAGAGCATGTTCCAGGACCAATGCAGTAGGTTGACAACCCTCAAAACACAATCATCAAACTCTTCATCTTTGTCAGTCTCGGGCTCCCCTGAAAACCCGTCCACATACAGTCTGTGGTAGCTACACAGACCCAAGAAGGACTGGAGCTCTTTCACTGTGGATGATGCTGGTCACTCCATAACAGCTGCCACCTTAGAAATCTGAATTCTCTCTAAAGGAAATTACATTTTTTCCCCTTCACCTTGAGTCCAATGTGCTTGAAAAGCTTCAACACTGTGTCAAGCCTTTCCATGTGGGACCGGAAAGACGGAGAGTACAGCAAAATATCTTTTAGATTCACTAGCATTATCTCAAAAATGGAGTCATTCATAGTCGCTGTCATTGACCGTTGAAAGGTTGCAGAACCATTGCAGACACCTGTCGGCATGCACAGATACTCCAAGTCCAAAAGGTGTTGTGAAAGCAGTCTCATGGCAGCGACGCTCCTCAACCACAACCTGGTGGACTGGCATGGTCAACGGCAGAGAATTATTCGGCACCCTTCAATGAATCAAAACTCTTTTCGATGCAGGGCAGTGGGAATGCATCCTTTATGGTTTTCAGGTAAGTCCAGCAACACATTCTTACATGATCTTGGACTTACTTATAGGGCTTGATAGGGCTGGGTGACCAGTAGGCCATCAACCAGCTTGATTTTGTGTTTTACTTTGTCAGAAGACCCAAGATAATTGTCATCATGAGCAAATACCTCAGTCCATCTAGTCAGTAGTGCACAGAGAGAAGCTCGCTCCTTGTCAGTGCCACCAATATCAAGTTCTCCCAAGACAGAGACGAGACGGCACTTTACTGCCAACATCTTTTGTGGCAACAAAAACCTGTTCAACATCTGAAGAAGGACGGTGGAACTTCCCTCACAGGTCTGTTTAGTTTCAAAACATTGGACAGGAGAAATGTTCTCTATTCTCGTCCTTGGACACATCTAGAAGTTAACAAGCTGGACAGGGAAGATGTAACTTTTGCTGTCCACGAGTGTTGGGGTGACAGCTACACCTGGGGGAAGTGGTGCATTTGGTGGCTCAATAAGAAGTTGAGAAGACCCCTAAACATCACAGTTGAAATGGACAAAGCAGGTACACGCACATCGTCTCCATCTAAAACCCTTTCCGTTTCCTTCTGTTCTTCTGCAGATTTAAATTCGATGGAATGCCTTCTCCCCCAGAATCCAACGTGCCTCCTAACATTGTATGAAACTCTGAAGAAACCAGGGTCGACACTTGTGAATGGCATTCATTCCAATCATGCCGTGTTCTGCTGGGGTCAATCAGATGCTTTCAACAGTGGGAACCCACAGTTTGGTATTTTCGAGCTCATCGTGTCAACTCCCAGTTCAACATAACCTAGATGAGAGATTTGCCGCAGTTAATTTGAGCCAAATAACAGTTGAGTGAGTGTATCATCGTCCGCAAAAATCCACTTTGCGGAGAAGAAAAAAAATGTGCGGTTAAATTTTATCGACGTGTTCAGTTCAGGGCTGGTTTGCAGCTTAGGTGAACACATCCAGTGCAAACGTTATTCGTCGGTGGTTCATTTCAGCCAGCAGGGATGGAGGAGGAGGAGGAGGAGGGAGGGAGTGGGAGTGTGAATCGGAGGCACTTTGGCCACAAAAGTTAATTAATGAATTAGCATGTTATTTCTTAGAGGAAAAAAAGATCAATTATGTGATAAAGTACAACTTAATTTGTGTATTAACAATAACGGAAAATTTGGCCAAGAAACAGAAAAGGGCAAAAACTCACTTTTGGAATTATTAAGGCTTAAATAAATGAAATATTACATGATAATTAGTGATCCTCTTTTAACCAATATTAATAAATTGATTATTGTACCTTTGCACACAGCCTCTGTCTTTATGCTGAGATGAGTTGCCTGTAGCTTTGGATCTAACAGACAGATGTGAGAACAGTGTCAAACTCAGAGCCAGTGAGCGAATTTCCCAAAATGTCAAACTGGTGCTTCAGCGATAAAATGATAATGAGCACCAGGTAGGCTCGAACACATTGTCTAGACAAATGTGCTCTCGTCTTTTAAGGAATAATAAAAAAAATAAAAACACTTTCTGCTTTGGTCTCTACTCTGGAGTGAGGTTTACCCACTGATGCTATTATGATTCATAGGGGGGAAATTAATCAGAAAAGCTTAATCGCCCCTTTGAAGATGTACAAGTCACAGGCATCGATGCGTTGTGTTGTTATCGCCACGATTGTAATGTTCTACCTCAGAGGTGTCTTCATCAACATATTGAATAACAGGTGTTGTTTGTAATGGAATAATTACAATTCTCTGCAGAGAAGGGGGGGAAATTGCGAGGCAAAACCAAATTATCATAATTAAGACGTAATTTTTCAAATGATATGAAAACAGCAAAATGCCGGATTTGTTACTCAGATGCAAAAGTGAAGTGGCTGTGGCTCAGTGCAGACTAGGGTGATGGCAATGAAACAAAAACACACACACACACACACACACACACACACACACACACACGTCAAAACGACTGCAGCTGAACATCACACACACACAGGTTCACCGTTTTCCTGCAGCTCGTGATTTTTCCATAAACACTGCATCTGTGGAATTTGCATTGAGCTGTTCGGTCAGAAATCAGCACAAGCTTCATTAGCGACTTTCCCTTTCTTACACACACGCCATGCAAACACACTTCCGTCTGCCTTCATTGTCGAGGACAGATTCAATCCTCCCGGGCACAGATGATAGCAGGGCTGCACGAACCTGCAGAGAAATGTTCAGCCACTCTTCACACTCCCTTTCAGTCGCTCTTTTCTTGAAGGGCTTTTGTAAAATACTCCCAAGGTGTTCGGCCGGATTCCGGTTAGCAAACGCGCTTTGTGGGGTCACACTTTTCACATTTTTCTCGTCGAGCTTCAGTTGGAAATGGTAAACAGGCGGCGATCTCCTGCGCTGAACTCGGATGTTCCATCCCTACAGGGACTTTGTTGCTCTATAATATAATAATTCTCTTTTCACGTGTGACTTTTTGGACACTGATGCTGCTGCTCTTTTTAATGGAAAACTTGATCAATATTATAAAAAAAATGTGAATTAACATGTTGTAAACACTTCACAATACTACAATGAACTAAAACAGTAAACGAAAAGCCATTTTCTTTTTTTGACATGGAACAAAGAAATCTAATTCCTCTGATGTTGTGCTGATTGTATACAGGACATCAAACGTGAACAAAAATTGAGCCTGACACCCGAACAGCACTTACATCCTATGGGAGCTCTCCGCACAACAGGCGCTTGCTTTGGCAGCAGCCTCTCAGTTTCCACAACTCGGAACTGTTTAGCACGCTTCGAAATTCTTCAAGCTCCAAAATCACTTTGTCTCCTGCTTCTCACTCACTCTCTCACACACACTAAACACTTGAAACATCCAAATCTTTCAGTCACTTGAGCGAAATGTGGTACTTCATGCCCACGTGGGTTCGGCAGCAGCTAATCAGAGCCAGACCAGACAACTGGGACTGAGTGTGTCATTAGTGCTATAGTTCTGCTTGCGTGCAATAATCTCGTTATTGTCCTCCCTCTGATTACATGAATGAACCAATTAAGTTGTTTACAAGCATTGTGGGAAAGTAGCATGTTAATAATTCCGTCCTAATTCAATCCCGCGCGTTCTAATTGATTTAATACAATAATGATCTACCTGGTGTAAGACATAAGTGATGTCACTCATTTTCTTCCGTGTCTTTAACTGCGTTCGCACTGATTGCAACAACTTCCTGCATCTCATCGGATGCTTTGATATGAGGAACTTTCCGAGGGATCATTCACACAAATTATACAAATTTGGGTTTTGATTCGATCCGCTGGTGGTATCCGCCAATCTAATACAAAAATAGCTTCAAGCCTTATGCATATGTAATCCAAAGGTTTTGAGAACTGTGCTGTGGATCTTTCTGTAGCATGTCATTTTTTGGTTCTCTTTGTTCCTAAATTTCCATGTCACTTCTTGTCTGTCTACTATTGAATAAGGATAAAAAAAAAAGCAATTTAACAGCAATCACTCCTTTGGAACACAAGGTCTTTTCCATTTCACATGGTTAAAATGTGACCAGATAAAATGTGACAGTTTTCAATGTTATAAATGCTCTCAAATAAAAATAACTGAGTTACGCTTTAACATTAACACATCAACAACTAATTATTGTGTTTGCATCAGAACTCCTGATTTATTCTAGTTTAATCATTCAACTTTAATGTTGACTTGTTATAAAAAGGTTAATGCTCAGATTTAGAACCTCAAGCTCAGTGAAAAAAATTAGTGACTAATGCAACCACAAGAAACAGAAATGATAAATGTGGAAAAATAAAATAAATAAAACCAATTAAAGAGATAAAAAGGAAAATGGATGGTGGTGAAAACATGCTGATGTGAGTCTGTGTTGGTAAAAACACATTTTAACCAAAAATTTTGCCCATAAAAAGGTAACATAACTCATTCAACTGGTTTTTAATTTCTATTAAAAGCCATTTAAAAAGGGGCAGTCTTCTGATTTTACATACACAGATCTGTGAAACAAACTGTATGTTCTGAATTATGGGACTCAAGAGTTTTGGAGCTTGACCAGACTGGAATCGTTTGTGATCCCCGCTGACTTCCGATCAGGGAATTACTGAGGGATTTTTTTTTTTTTTTTTTTTAAATTTGCCACGAGAACACGATCACACTCTTTTGCAAAAGAGTTAGTTGGCGGCACGTCCTATTTACAATTATTATCCGTGTATCCAGGAGTATTCCGCATTCCGCTGGCAGAGTTCTGCCTGGTTTACTGCCCAGATAATTAGTACCGTTATGAGCAAACACCACTTGTGCAGCTGTTCCGTGTTCTGCAGCCATTTTCCACCCATAGGAATATTCGGCAGTAAAGATGCGGATCTTCTTCCTGTGTTCAAGTTTTTGCGCCCACCCCAGACCCAATTAATCAGTGAGTGGACAAGGGTGGTCTTGCATGACTTGTAGCCGTCGTTCGCTGCGTGTAAAAGGAAACCAGACGAAGGGGAAATTGGACCAGGATTACAAACCGATCCACTGAGTCCAACCAGAACAAACTATAGGTTGGAAAACCACCTAAATGGCTGTGAAATAACCCTTTAAAAATCACTGTAATTTTGGTCACAAAAAGGCTGTTTAGTGATTTGCCTGATCGAAAATGTGATGTGACTTTTGCTGAACAGCCATCTGGTGGCTTTCAATAAAGCTCAATTCTTTGTCCATGATCGAGGTTGTTCGGCAGCAATAATGGCCCCTCAGCTGTCAGTCGACAGAAGGTCGTTAATGAACACGTCGAGTTCTACAAGACTCCCTCACACCAAGTTCACGCTGTAAGCCCTTCCCAGACTACCGCAATTTCATAATAAATAAAACATGAAATTAGCATTAGGTTATTTTTCTGCAGTGATTTCTTAATACCAAACAGGAACACACACACACACCTCGACCTAAAACATAAATGTTACATAACAGCAAATTAATGCATTATAAAACTCTGAGGCAAAAAGTCTCCAGAGTGAGCCAGAGATTTGTCTGATATTATGTATCAGGAGACATATTACCTCAGGGATCGTCGCTGTAACAGGCCAGCCATGATAAATAATGCAGCAAAAATACATCACCATGATGTTTCACTTTATCCAACATGTGTAGCTGTCAGCTTTGATCAATAACAACACACTAAAGGCAGTGGTGTATAAGCACAGTCCGTTTTATGTTTATGCATGTTGTCGAATGAGAAAAATCAAGCCCCCCGAAACTCTGAGAACTCTTCGGGTTGACCTGGGGAGTGTTTGAGTTTCTATGCTTTCATCGCACCGCCGTACAGTAGATCTAAGGACCCACCCATCGCTTTTTCACACTCAGATCAAAAAGGTCTCATTTGCATCGGGAGTTTTCATTGTCAGTGAACATGAGGAGATGAGTTTGAATTATTCAAACAATTTGCTGGTACTGAAAAGCATCCTCAAGCTTCTCACTCTGCTCAACATGTTGCTGAAAAATGGAGGTTTGAAAACAAACAAAAACTCCTTCTAGTTCTGGCCAAAAAGAAACAAAACGATATTTAAAAAGCACTTTTACTCCGGTGCATAATTGTACTGGTACAAAGTGTGACTGCACCGACGGCCAGCGATTAAAAATTTAAACATTGCATTTAATTCATGTACAGCGTGACACAGTTTAGCTTTAAGAGGTCAGCTCATCACTTTTTTACATGAACCGGTGCGTTATGTTCATAGTTTTTTTAATTTTTTAATTTTTTTTTTTTACACACCCACTGCCCGCAGACCCACGCGTCACAAGATGGCGACTCAAATTTACCTTTGTGTATGTCTGTGTTGTCTGTGCTTCTTATGGGATGTCACATTCATTTTTACTAATTGTTTTTTTCTCATCTCAGCAAGTTCTGCTCAATTTCTAAAACTCTGGTCATCGCCATCTATGTTTTGGCACGGGAACACACTGGAGCCTCTGTTTTCATGGGATTTGTGGGGTTGTGCACTTCAGAAATCCCAGACGTCGGCAGCAGCTTCCAGTCACAACAAAGGTGGAAATTGTTTGGAAAAAAATAATATAATTTAGTTCATCTGTGTGTTTTTTTTTTCCAGCTGTGAGGCCAACATGAACCTCTAAGTGTTGTCACGGCGTCACTTTAAGGTGTGGAAAAGAAGAAGTTCATGAGGAAGAGACGTCATCGTCAATCAGAGACGACTGGACCCGTCTGCCTCTCGTGGCTGACTTAAGTCCTCCAATCGCAAAAACTATGCGAGGAAGCGTGTGAACGACAACACGGACGACGCTGTAATTGTTTGTGTGCGAGCATTAGTCTTCAGGTTTCGTCCACTCCTGTTTGAACGAGCAGTTTGTCTCATCACGGATTGTGGAGGATTTCTCTGCACTGCAAGTCCAACCAGGAGGACAGCAGATACTCGTCTTCTTCTTCTCCTGCAGTGGCTCAATAACGTTAGTCTGAAGAATTATCGCCACCCAAGGTTTATCTCGATACATTTAAACCTCCAATATTCACACTGACAATAACGGATGATAACACACTTTAATTCACAACTACTAGCCTGCAAAATAAAATAAAATAAAAAAGCCTCGATTTCTAAAGATGGTCGTGACCCGGCGCTGGCTTCTCGAATTGCTGCAGCGTGCGTTCACTGAGTAATGCTTCCGGTCCCTTTAAAACAGGCACGTGCGATCAGCGTCAGCGAACCTTCGCACGGCTCCCTGCATCACAATCCCGTTGCCGTTAATAAAGACGAGAGGGAAAGATGAAACTGAAGACTTGACTGTGCTCCTCGTGTGGTGCGGCCTCAGACATCCGTGGTGCCGGCGCCTCGGAGGACGCTCTCCCAGGAATCATTTTGATGTAAAAGTCAAGGAGGGCTCTCTGTATTCCACAGGCGACCTGGCCCCTGCCTGACCAAGCTGTAATAGCCCATGATCACAGATCTTTCACTGACTTCCTAGAAATGGGCTCGGGGAGCACAGTCATTTGCCGCTTTAAATTGATCCGTTCTCTCGGTTCCTGGTCCGATGAGACAACATCTCTCAATTTCAATTTCCTTCGGCGATATATTTCTATCAATACATCATTAGTCATTTCATAGGCTACTCGGCGGAAGCTGATTTGCATAAGCGTATGCGTTTCATTGCAGCACTGAGAGGCGGAGGACGTTTTAAGAGCGGAGCCCAGAATGGTTTGACGTGTCAAAGACGACTGTGGGATAGTGTTGAACTTCCTCTGGGCGAGCTCCCAGTTATGTCCCTTCCTGCCCAAACATTTTAGCATCCACCACAGCGGACCGAGACAGAAGCACAGGAGGAGGATTTGGAATACATTTGGCCGAGGTAACAAATTAGATTAGTCTATTTATCTACTAGCTGCCCGCTCCTCCTGCTTCACCTCCTCTCTTTTCTCAGCAGGAGGCCATGGCAGTGTCAGTCCTGTCTACTCTCCCGTTTCCCCTCAGACGAAACTGTCCATGCTGATCAGTCTCACCGCTGCTCAACCCAAGACACAGAGGATATAAGGAATCAGAGAGGGGAGAGATTAGCATCTTGTGGCCAGATCATGAATATATTCAACACACAGTGAAAAGACTGCGACCCAGCTGTTATACGAACATTTCATATTACCGTCTTCGGCGTGTGAGGCAATAATTGTGTGAATGAAAGCAATGCATATTATATTTTCATTTCCCTTCTTCCTTTTCTGCACTGGCAGCTGTGGACTTTTATTTGACGGAGCTACAAACCGCTGCAATAATGCACCATTTCGCTGTCGTCGCCGCCGCCGCCGCCGCTCTGGTTCTGGCTGAGCTTTGTCAATGTTCTCTCACGACTGTTGTTGTAATGTACAATAACTGAGGAGCAGGTGTGTTCAACAATAAAAGCGCATTCTGCTTTGATTTTACATAGCCAAACGCTCGCTGAAGCACATTCACCACAAAAAAAAAAAAAAAAAAAGTCTTGCAAACTGCATTACTGTTTAGTTACGCGGTCCCCGGGTTATGGTAAAGTAATACGACTGCATCATCCAGTAGGATATGATTGTTCAGAGCGTATTGAGTACAAGAAAATAAACTTTTATTTATACTGCGCCGTGCTTCACAAAGCTGCAGGGCAGGTCCCGTGATTCAAGCTCCATAAAAGCAGTATGTAAAATATTGTATTGTACAGCAGGTCACAAATTTGCAGGTGAACGAGAAAAACCTGGAGTCGTGGCAACAGACTCATTTTTTTCTTCAAATGCAACAGTGGACAGTCGCCCCCCTGATTTATACGCTAGTCACGGCCGTGTTCGCTGCCCTTAAACAGGTCCTGTGGCCATCCATCAATAAAGACTGCTTAATTCGAGTAAACAAGTGACTTCGAAGCCACAAAGGTGTCATGGCAGCTCCAAATTAATTTTGGTATTTGTTAATTGCATTGCATGTCATTAGAGACGGTAAAGTGACTAATGGCTCGCTCCGCCGCTTACCCTGCTAACATTCTGGGTGGCAATTTTTATTCATGCAAAGCGCAAGATTAATATTTGAGTCTTTGACATGTGAGGGGAGATCGTTTAGCACCACACGCTTAACAAACGTATGGAACATGTTCAAAAAATATAGGGATTTTGTAAAAGAACAATTTGAAAAAAATCAACAAAGATGAACTTATTAACAGCCACACTGTTTAAGTGTTATAAATAAGTTCCATCATATTCTAATGTGATTTATGAATATCCATTAAATGCTGCCTGTTGATATATTTTGTAATCCTTTCTTAGCATCACGGACACATTAATTATCATTGTTCGTAGTAAAGTTGACGCTGCTTGTGAACATTATTGCTTCACTAATGTCTCTGTGTGGCCGTTTTTGGGATTTTTTTTGCATCACTTTCTAGCCGCTCTTGTCTCTTCATTTTATGTTTTTTCACAATAATTTCACTACTTGGGGTCTTGTGCATTACTTAGCAGCCATCTTGAATTTCCTAAAAAGTATTTTTTCTGTGATAGTTTTGCTTTTTTGTCTTTTTCTAGCTTTTTGCAGCCAGGCTCTCCAACAAAAAAACGCCACAGGCACTTTATGCTTACATTTTGCTCCAGCGGCCATCAGCCCGCACCTTTGACTAATCCTCTCTCCGATCCTAAAAAGCCAACTAGCTATCGCTTTCCCCATTCTGGTGGGGGGTCAAGCACCTCCACTTAGATTACAGTGAGGAATGCTAAGCATGCAGGCCACCCCTGGCCGCCCCGACGGCCTCCGTCATGCTATCAGCGCATCACGGCAGTTCTATGTTCTTTCCCCGAGGATCCCGCCACACAGCACTCGAGAGATAACGTCTTATCTCACATTATACAAGTAGAAATCTTGTAAAAAAAAAAAAAGGAAACCTTATCTGCACTACAGCGTGTGTATCACACAGATTTGCAGTCTAAATGAGATATGGCAAGCATTATCTGGTCATCTCATATTAGAATTGGCAGCAAGACATTTACGGCACGGCAGGATGATGTTGTAGTTGCAAAGCCCCCGTATGACAACCAGTGACTGTCACTGCTTCTGTTGACCTAATTCAATTTTCTTTTCAATTACCTGTAGTATATTACCATCACAGCCATTGGTATTGTGGTATAAATCACCCAACCGGACCCTGTGGCTACAGCGGACAGGCATCCCACTGGGTGATGTAGAGCTGTGTCCTGTCTGGCCCCTGTATCCCTTAAATATATTTTAGATTAAAGGAAAGAACACAAAACGCTCACGACCTACATTTCAACAGGCAGACTACGCCGCTGGGCCCCTTCATGGGAACGCAATGTATAATTACAGCGACTCAAGGTTAGACACAGAAAACTGAAAACCGAGAACAAAGCTCATCGAGCTCCGAGATCTGAGAGTTATTATTTGGGGATGTGTAATTAAGAAGGACTGAGCGCAACGTAGCGGAGTCTTGCATCTTTGTTTCAATCTTCAGTTTTCTTCACGCCCACGAGCGAGTGGCAGGTTGAACGAGGTGAATGTCGGTTAATGAGCGGCGGGGGGGGCGGCCCCAATGACTGGGTTGTGTTACCAGTGTCACCTCAGTGTCCTGCTGGGGTCATGACATTGATTTATTACAGGGGGCGAAGAAGCGAGAGCAACCGGGTTTTAAAAAACACCCTTTAATCAATAGGGCCGGTTTATCCAGCGTGCATACCGCGTGCGGGGAATTAGCCGCGGCGGCGTATGATGTGGGTACAGACCAAAACTAATACAGTGAGTAGATCCTAAGTGAAATGTCATGCACGACTACGGGCTTTGGAAAGGTCATGTGCATCAGAGTTGAAGGTGTCTTTAGGCTTTATTGGCAGGCCGAGTCAAGGTTAACAAGCTGAGCCGATGTGTCTTTTGAGCGGTGGAACCAATATCTCTGCTTTCACTTCCTACATTCATTTATTCAGCACAAATACATTTTCCAGCGATGCCGGCAGCATCTGTTTGTGTGTTTTTATAACTTCACATCGAGGCTGAAGATGGAAAAAAATAAATAAAAGAACGCACGGCAAAGATTCACTTTTCGGCAGCGCTAAGCGGCTTTGTGAGGACTAGTTAATTAAATGAGATGCCTGAGTTGACTTGCCTAAATTCGCGGCCTTAATGAGGTTGATAACCATGTTCATTTTAATTAAGCTCTATTGTCTCTGACAACTTGTAAATAGAGCCGTAGCCATGGAAAACATTGCAAATTGCTTGTGATGTCCTAAGACCTTTTGTAGAGAAATTTTCACACAAAGGGAGCGAGATGCAGTCTGTCACACCTTCATAATGGGCTCTGAGCCGTGCACCAGGCCAATATCACGCAGGACTAATAGTTTATTAATAAATGACAGCTACATCTTTGTTACTTGGATCTCTATATGAAGAACATCCATTCTGCTGACAAGTGTGGACTTGAACAGGCTGGAACGAGAAGGAAACAAGGTTGTAATGCATTTGTCAACTCTGTCAACGGAGCTTCGGGAGCATAACTAAACATTCGCTTCCATGTCCATCCAATTTTATTTTATTTAACTTTTACTCATTTCCTAAAAAGGTATTACCAACAAAAAAACGTAGCGAGTTCAGCATATGTTTGCCGCCTCGGTGTTAACACTGTAAACTAGTTAAAATAATTACAGATTAACATTTAACCAGTGCAAATTTATTCACATCCAATTAGCTGTATCCAATAGCTACGCGCGTCTAATTGGGGAGAATTCAGTTTCTTGTTGCTGGTCTGACAACTAATTACTGAGTAGTCCCAAAAAGTAAATGAGCGGCATGATTCTCCAAGGCCCCTTGTTTTTTTGCTTTGGTTTTGCACAGACACTTGAATAAGATCGATAATATAGAGCCAAAATATAAATCTAAACAATGAGATGGAAGATTCCAAAACAATCTTCTTGGTGATAATTATTTTTTCCTCCTAGTACACGCTGGGTTTCAATAATTTAATTAACCATTAAATACAACTGAATATTAACATGCCAAAGACCTCAGATTATGAGATTATGAGTTTTACTTTTGTTGTTAACTTTTTGTCTGTAACATCTTTAACTTGTATTGATTTGCATGCTCCAGTGGCAGTCCGGCAGGGAGAGAAATCAGCTTTAGTTGGGTGGACAGAGCTGAGGGGAGGCCTGAAGAGACAATGTGCAGTGCTTTATTTGCATTAAGTAAATTGGAGTTTTAGTTATATAAACATTTCTCAGAGGCAGAGCTGCTCCAGAGACAGAAGTAATCTTATTAGTTTAGTTAAACCTGGCAGTGTTAAATGACCAGAGCTCTTCTCTGCCCCAGTTAGACCAAGTTTCCTCTAAAAGACTTCTTTTAAGGCCATGTATCATTTGACAGAAATAATTTATACTTAGAAGATATATTAGGGACGGGGGGGGGGCAGAACGTTAAAAGATTTAGTTTGTGTGCAAGCACGCACGTGGATATTGAACGTCAGTGCACACCGAGCACCAACCGAAATACATATAACTGAATGGAACTTATTCAAAGTCAGTGTTGTTGTTTTGCTATTATCATAGCTTTGTGTTACACGTTTATTTTAAGGAAATAATAATACTTTGAGCTGAAATATATCAAAGTCTATATAACTCATGTTGACATGAGGACAAAGTTTAGCATATAGCTGAGGTTGTGCATTTGCCGAGGTTGCCATGTCATGTGACAAACGGAAGATACAAGGGTAAGCAGTTTTTCTTTATGAACGGTAAATTATAACAATTATAATATTTTACAATTACAATAAAGGAGCAGCAGTTCGTATCATCTCTACAGCTGACACCTACTGTGGTGAAAATAAGAGCGGGCAAAAAGTCACAATAAAGCCAATTAAAGACGAATGGGCTTAAAAGTGAATATAGGTCTAATTGTTAATGTTTGTTTTTTCTCAGAGTAAAAATAGGCTTTTGTTTATTGTACCCAAAAGAAATTTTGCCAAAGTAAGAAAGAGAGACCATGAATATTTAATAGAATTGGCTTGTTGTACTGTGAATTGTGTTTACCCTTCCGGTTGATTTTACAGCCATGTATCTTGTTGTGGTGCGGTGTGTTGCCGAAATATCTGAGTGGGAAGCGTGAGTGGCTGCCAGTGAAGGAGTTCATTTTAAACTGAACTCACGCCAGCCCGCATGTCATTGACTGACAATTAACGAGCGCGCCCTGTAGGTGGTTTTCCTGTCAATCGTCCAATCAGAGTTCCTATTCCTGCAGCCGTGAAAATGTTGGGCCTATTTTTAAGTCGAACCCGCTGCTAGTGGTCCTGGTTTAATCACACTTTGTTTTGGTGCCTGGTGTCCGTTTAATTAATTTACCCTATGCACTACCAATATAAAAAGAGCCGAGGCAATTTATCGAAGGTGGAGTAATGTGTGTGTAACACTGGTTGTGGAAAGTATAATAAACCCTGAGACCGCACAAAAGAGGCAACCACGAAAAAAATAAAAAATACCACCATTCACGGCACAGTTTCATCTTTCTCCACAATATGTTTGTCAATTATCTAATCGGTTTTTACAAAATAAGAGCTGAGTCAAACTGCCTCAAAGAAAATGCATTAAATATTAATATTTGTTCTAGACATGCGGTTGGTACAGTAAAAAGCAGTAGCGCTTTGTATTAATATTTTAGGAGTGTGTTTTCATATTTTGTACGCCCACAAGGACACACACGGACAACGTGGTAAACTTCACTGCCAGTGGCGTCACGTTATTTCTATATGAATTATTATTTATAGTTATTTTATATATGAGTGACAGTCTGTGGCAGTAAAAAGCCAAGAAGCGAAGGACTGACTCAAACTAAGAAACAGCAGAAGAGGACAGAGTGCTGCAAGAATGAAAACCCGGATATGAGTGAGCATTTTTGAACTTCCGGCTCCCTTATCCTGGAGTATTTGGTTTGTGGTATAGTTTTGGTCAAGAAGCTTTTACGTTTTATTGTCCAACATAAGATATATATATATATATATATATATAAAAAAAAGCACTTGCACCATTTTGGAGCTTTTGCAAACCTCAAGGTCTCCGAGGTTGTTGGGAACATTAAACATTATCGCGCCGAACACAGAGACTCATCCACTCACCACGTCACCTTTACAGCTCAACATTAGGTTTTACCTTGTAGCGACTGTATTTAATACACTGGTCTTCATCTGTAAAAATCATCCATCTAAACAAAATGTGAGCCTCATAAACCCGTGTTTGACACTGAGCTCATAGTCCACTATAATCCAAATTGCAATGGCAAAAACAAAGTACTGACTTTTTGTTGAAGGCAACAGCAAAGTGCCAACGTTAGGGTTGTGCTAAACCCCCCCCCCCAAATAATAGTAATAATAGTAATAATAATAATAAAACAATAATTAAAAAAATTTGGTATTCCCTGTGGCACGGTACAAGCTAATCCCAATTACGCCAATTTACTCAAGAAAAGGAGGCAAACAGACGTCATTGATTTTTGTACTAACCATTAATTATTTTATAGTCGGTGTGAGTCCAACGCTCTGCTCCACTTGCATTTAGCGACATTACAGAGTTTAGGTCATTGGTGCTTTGGAAAAGCTCAACACTGTTCTACTGAACATCAGAAGAAAAAGAAAGAATATGAGCAATGGTTGTCAATATAACGATTCATGTTTAATGTACATCTGATGACAAAAAAACTAAACAACTGGAACTAAACAATTGGTAATGTTAATAAAATAAAACATGATGACACGATGCAAAAAATACACAAAGGTTTATGAGAAAGTCTTCACTTTCTACTGGGGGTCCGGACAGACGAGCAAATACTGGAAACTCCTTTAATTTCAAAAGCAACACAGTTCAACAGCGCCACAAAGTAGAGCGTCCTAAATGAAAAGAGTTGATTCAACACCTCTCTAATGCATTTATTAAAAAAATTATGATGGAACATTATACAGCAACATGCACAAAATAAAAAAGGCTGTGTATTCATTTTAGCGAGGCCCAATAAAGTGAAAACTAATGTATGTTTGTGTCTCAAACACTTGGCTATGACACCTCCATCCTTCATGCATTTATCCAAATGTCAGCGCTTCTATTTTATTCGCCCGTGCGTGGGTCCAGTTTGACCAGACGCGGCCCGGCGGGCCAGACCTCGAGCATCTTCCTTATATAATGAGAATTCTGCCCACTGTTATTAGCTGCGAGGTTTGTTTAATCTGAACCGCAATTAGCAATAAAAGTTCTCTTGTTAAACTCTCGTCTTTGTTGTGCTCGAGCTTGTTCCCAAAGAACTTCGGCAACAATTATGCAAATTATTTTGATCTCTTTAATTAGTTTCTGCCAAGTAATTGTGTCTTCAGGTGTTTTCCATTATGTTTTCTTTTATGTTTTGTATGTTTATCTAACGCGGTTTTAATATTTGACTAGATCCTCGTGTACTCTTTGTAAAATTGTATTTATTTTTTTTGCAAATCCTCCACAGTTGCTCACTTGTGGGAACAGAAACATACTTGACACTAACTGAGAGGGATGCATTGAGCACAGAGTGAGCTCCCTGACAGAAGGATGGACAAATGTTCTGTCTGTACAGTATGTACCATCTTCTCTGTTTCCTACTAGGATGTGGGAGACAGGATCTGAGCTACAGGCGCTGAAACCACCACCACCACCACCATCTGTACACATCAGCACCAAATGCAAGAGTTCAGTTGTGCCTGTGTGTCGGCGTGTTAGGGGAGAAGAAGAAAAAAAAAAAAAGCGCCACCTCTGCAGATCCACTATATTGGTTTGTCCTCGCCAGGGCAGAGCGACAAAGACGCCATCGCCATGTATCTGCTGACAGATCACTCCCCCAGCAGCGGCAGAAGCCCTAACGTCAACTCTGTGAGGCTGCGCCCCCCCCCTCCCCTCTGAACAAATAAGATCAGAGTCAAAATGAAAAGCATTACTACTGCTGACATCTTTATCTCTGGTCTACCTTTTTTTTTAATAACCAATTATTTTTTCAAGGCTTCCTGGAGGAGTTTATCCTCTGGGCGAGCCTCTCTTTGCTGCCGTTTGGTTATGTACACTTGCCGCGTCATATATGTTAGTCTGCCCACCTTTGCCTAGTAGTATTTTTTATTCTAATACAGCTCTCGGGATGCATTTATGAGATGAAGGGGTCTAGGATACTGCACAGGAGGAAGGGAAATGAGAAAAGACAGTTTGTTGAAAGATGGCTGCATAATGTGTCCATAAAAGCAAAGAACGCCATCATGTGATTAATCAATTATTCTGTGTGCTGTGTTTCCTCACACTGGACATATCACTTTTCTGGAATAGTTGAATCTGTATAGATATTATGTTAACCATCTTTAGCACAGTAGTTATGGTCCAGCAATATACATTTAATCAAGTGCTTTTTTCATGCTGCAGCTTTGATGTAGTTTTATTACATTTTTCTACTTATGTATATATTGTTAGAGAGTTTTTTTTTTTAAACATTGTGATTTTGAGGCTTCTTCAACCTCTGTAGCCTGCCAACAGTTCCCAGTTGTGTCCAGCTGAGGCTGATGGGGCTGTCATTAGTACACAAAGCAATAAATCAAAAACCCAAGTAATCGGTACGTTCGGACTAATGCAGACACCGTCTTATAATCAAATAACAGAATTGTTTTTTTAACACGTGTTTCGTCAGCGCCAGTCGGTCTGCTGAGCGTCAAGTCATCAACCTTGACCTTTAAAACCATCCAGGAGACATGGCCATAGCGAAGCCGAGCACACGCCTCTCGGTAAGACAGTGTGTCTCTTAACTGCCACGGCCGACTCATATCGAAAACCAATGTAAACCCACTGATGAATGAAGTTTTAGTTTCAGAGTAGAACACGTGTAGTGTGGAGTTTGTGATTGAGAGAGGATTTACAATTAATGGTACAGCAAGAGGGATCAATTGCAATTAGGTGTCTGTAGCGCACCGCGGCTGATAAGAATCCCCGCCATCGATCAACGCGCCAACACTTCGGTCTCGTGAACCCGAGGCGTTCTCTGCGTCTTCTCCCAGCGAACGTAATTGACCCCACAGGGTCAATGAACAAAGCTCGAGCTTTGTCGTGGCTCCAGGATGATCCCCCATGTGAGGGGGGGGGAATAGCCGGATTTGCATTTGCAGCCACACTCATTTTTATGCAAATGTCCAATAATCTACAAACACACTGACACGATTGAGGCTATGTGGCGGCATCATGCTGTATGCTAATACTAAGCACGAGGACTGTGGGATATTATGAATTCTTCTGCCTTCTCAGCACTGCTCAGCAATCCCGAGATTAGCTCGTGGAGTCGATTTTCTAAAGAGACCCAAACCTGTCAAACCTTGTCTTTTGAGATCTTGGACTTTCGCTTTCCCTCGTCTTGGTTACAATTAGGTATCAAAAGATAAAACTTTGCTGCTTTCTTTGTCTCTCTAAACACATAATACGTAGCTCTATGTGCGATTCATTTTTCTCAGACATTATAATTCAGGAATTGCAGCTGCATAAACCTGTGCACATGCTGAGCCTAATACCTGTGTCCTTTGATCCGTCAGTTCCCGCGCATTGATTGACTTGTGGTTCTGAACAACTGTAATTTTATGCATTCTTTGGATTTTTTACCAAACGTCACAAGTCCAGAAAAGAGTTTATGAATGTAATGACCAGGTGTCGGTCATGTAGTTACTATCAAAGGGCGTAAATGCCAAAGCTAAAAGTATTAAAATTTCACACAAATAGTCATACATTTGGGAAATAATACACTTCAATAAGAAAAAAAGCACTTTGCTAGTTCTCAGTCTCATTTTTTATATCTGATGAAATGTTAAACCAGTCGGCCATAGCGCCTTTAAATCATGTCATGAAAAATATTGAAACATTTTGTGAATCGAGAACTAAAACGTTGGACTAGTTTTACCTTGTTACGTACGGAGATGAACTCGATTAAATGAAAAAAACAAACGTGTGGCTGAAACTTTTGAGTTTGTAAATGGGGCCAATCTCCTCCGAAGAGGGACGGGGATAGTAGCGGTTTCCGGCGGGATGCTGACGCGCAGAGGTTAAAGGGGAGAAAATGGAGACAGAATAGATCAGGAGAGGTAAAGAAGAGACACTCAGGAACTGGCTGGACGGGAACAGTTCAGCAGAAACGGAGAGCAAGGCCACCGAAGCCGAACGTCACCGTCTGTCAGCGTGTCAAATTTATACAAACCTCGACATGTTAACATGGTAACCAGGGAGCTGCAGGTAAACGGAGAAGCCGGGAATGGTTTGTGCCAGACGTCATTTATTCGTATGCACAGCGAATGCTGTAGCATCTGAAGTATGACTGTTGTTACGCAAAAAAATATGATAAAAAGTGCATTATGTTAGTTAACTGATGACATAACTACCTATGATTGAAGTTCATTTGACAAAAGCTGAGCACCACAACGAGTGTTCAAGTTTACACAGATGAGAAATATGCTTTATGGCTCTAGTAAAGGTGACTGTTGTTATTTATTAAGTGTTTAATAGCAGGCAAAATGAAAAACAAAAATATTCAAACAGAGTTATTTATCAAGCAGCTCAAATCTCACATACTGCTTGACTTTAAAAAAGCTGTACAAAGTTGTGGTGTAATCTGAGCTTCTGAGGCCACAGTTATTAAAAATGTCTCCACAACATTTCAGAATAAAGAAACTCGTCATCCAATAAAAAACTGTGTCCTGCTGATTTAACAAAAAAAAAAATATATAGAAAGATTTTACAAAATGGCCTAGTTTTTACTTTCTCTTTCAATAATGCATTTCTTCTGTCACCAAAACAAATCACTTATTGCAAACGCATTCTTTCAGTTAGCTTATTTTAAATTCATGCAAATGTTCAACTCTGCGGGGTAACACAAATTTTATTCTTAATCGCAACACACGTAGATGATATAACTGCCTGTGAATATATGATAACTTGCCCAGGTATTATAAAGTCTGATGCTGTGCTTTGACTGAACGGGACCTGCTCCTTTACACTATTTAAATTGGGTGAAGCTGGACTCCAACCTCACATTTCATATCCTGGATAAAAAAAGGAAATAAAAAGCATGTGTTGCTCACACTCCGTGAACTCTATTCTGGGTGCACTCGACAAGTTTGATACATCTGCGCTGAAACCTTCCAACCTGTGAGCTGGGAGACCGCTGACCTTGACCTTGACTCGCGGATTAATATGTGCGACGCTGCCCCAGAGCATTTGCAGCGCTGATTTATGATTTAGAGGTTTTTCGGCAACTATACACCTTTAAATGATTCTCATGCATTAAACATGTTCCTGTGAGAGACTTTTCATACAAGCAACACAACGATGCACGTTTGCTGAAAACATACGGCATATACAATTCTCCTTACATAACAATTAAATTTATTATGACACGCAGAAGCAAGAAAAATAACCATGGATACATTTTAATGCATCTGCTGTAACTTAAGGTCAGCATGTTGCAAAGAACATTGAAAAAAAAAAGCCAGGTCCTTTACAGTGTTAAGTGCATTAACCTATTTTATTATATTGAGCTTGAAAACAGTGAGCAACGTCTAATAATCACTCTGGGAATAAATGCATGGAATAGAACACTGCATTCCTCTCATCCTCCCTCATTATACTTGTATTATGTAGATAAACCTACACTAAATTCCTCTGTATCATCTATTATGTCATCCTGTCCTCAATCAGATGCAAAGCCGAGTTTGAAAACCGAGATGAAGCACAGTGAAATGCACGCCGGTGTTCTGTGACTGACGTTTGATCAGAGGTCGACTGTAACGTTACCGGCACAATGACAGCGGCCACACGTTTGGGTTATAATATCACAATATGTTACATTTCATTTGATCCACTTCATGAATTATTATATTTGATCTTGTGCAAATGGATTATTTGTTCATTCTCCGGTTTCATTCGGACAAATAAAGCTCTTAATAGAGCTCTAACGTGCTCGTATACATACTGTAACAATGGGCAGCGTCGAACAAACCTCCCTGGCAAAGGCATCTGCAGCTCTGGCTCCACGCATACAGTACGTGAACACAGTCTTACCAAAATTTGGGTTCAACAGATTGCTGAACAATGGTTTCATCATTCCATTATTTTTGGATGGTTCTGCAACTGTTATCATCATCATACAGTGGATTCTCCCTATGGTTAGCACCTTTTTAAGTTTAAATCCAATCACTGTAACCTGCAGCTGGCAGCATGACCGGGCCTAATATCAGCATTATATCTGCTCAGGTTAATCTACGGTGTCTGGTCCAACTGGCTTGTTAGGCAGTTTCAGGAGCTGTCCACATTTATCCAGCCTCCATCACCGTCTCAAAAATTATATTGTGACCACTCTGAAGGAAAGATTTGTCTTAACAACAACACACAGCCATAATTTTTCACTGAAGTGTGCCCGAAGGAAAGAAAACTCAGAGTGTTCCAGCATTTTTCATAGACAGCACAACCATATATTAATGTTATCAATTATGAGAGTTAATAACTCGTAAATCATCTTATGTCTCCTTTTTGAGACACTGAGGGGTAGATCAGCTGGATGGGATACATGAAGATGGAGCAGAACTGTGCTAAAATCCCAGCCCACCCACCAGGTGTGTCCCTGAGTAAGACACCCAGCACTAGCCCCCCCCAGAGGGATCGTTGAAACAACGAGTTTCATTTTAACATGAATGTGCAAATGCATCTGTGCTCAGTGACGAAGAAGGTTTCTGACTAGGCCGCAACATAGTAAAATTATAACTAAGATTCATACACAATATTAACTTCCATCTTTTGTTTCCTGTTGATCATGTAATTCACAGCTGCCTCTTATGAAACGTGTAAACGTAGAGCACTGAAGTGATAAATTTACCAAGACATTTTCCACCTATGTAGATTTAAATTGATTAGTTGTCAACGTGAATTTATGTGTATTGGTTTTGGGCTGCCAGAGTCTCACACATCATTTTTGGATTTGGTCAGATCATTTGACAGATTTGTCCTTAAACCATAAAGTGCATGCTTGTGACCACATATTTTGTTAAAATATGAACAAGCGAGCACTTTTAGGAAATTATCTGTGGATACTTGAATAAGATGACTTTGATCTAGATACTGTAGTGCTGAAGTACTGTACATGACCCGGAAGATTCATGTTTCCATTTCCATATTACAGAGTTCCTTACTAATCATAAGGAACCAAGACTAGTCTTGACTTGTTAAAAATTTATCTTGTTGGTCATAAACTCAGTTTGAGAACTGAAGAGTTTGTGTTCTTATTGAAAGTTTGTTTATGTAATTGAACAACGGTTGGTATGTAAATCTTGTTTATTGCATCTGATAAGTCTTTGAATTAAAGGATGCAGACCTATATTCATAGGGAAGTGCCTGTATTTATTATCCCCTTATGTCATCTTTGGATTTGCTGTGAGGAGGTGAGACAGGATGTCTGCCTCTGTCTCATGTCATTATGAAATAAGCAGAGACAGAGCAACTATTGCAATTATTCAATTTATTCTGATGATACTGATGTTCCTGCACTTTTATTCTTTGTAATCTATGATGCAATAGTTACACAAGGGGCATCAATAAAACATTACACAAATGTAAAAAGGCAAAAGCTGTGCGACATATGAATATGCTGATGAGTCAAGTTTAATGTTTTAAATGGTTTGAAACTTTACAAAAGACGCGCTCCTCCTCCAGACGAATTCATGGGAGACTGACAGAATTAGGTAAAATAAATGTGCGGTGGCACTTGGCAGCCCCACGGGGACGGGCTCAGCTTCAGTCATAACTCAGCTGATTATGATACACAGACCAAAGATCTGAAGAAAAGTTTGAAGGGGTAGAGATTTGCAAAGTCAATCCTCAGCAGCCTCTTAGCTTCAGATACACTGGCTGATAAGGTCTTTGGATCAATACGCTGATGGACAGAGGCAGAGGGGTTACGTACTTCCAACCGCCAGCAGCTTTTCATGTTACACTAGGCTGTTGGAGAATTGCCTTATCATGTGGTGACTTCACCGGCCCACCAACACCTTTGGGAAACAGTGTGTCCTAGAACTCTGATAATAAGTAAAATAAAAACGTGTCAAAAGTGTTGATTTAAACAGGCTGGTAGAAATTACTTTACTGCAGTTTACCAAAGTAAATCCTATGATTTGCACGTGCAGTTCTCAGGCACTTTTTAAATCATTTTAGTTGACGTTAGGCTTAACCTGTACACAGTGGTTCTTGATTCAAAAGGATTAAAAAAGACGATGGAACAGGAAGACAGTGAGACAACAGGAGGCAGGCAGGAAGCTCGTGTAGCTCAGACACTCTAACGTGTTCTCAGCCAGCGTCCGGCCCCTTTTCGAATTCTTTTGGCATATCGTATTTTTGCCACGGGTACCTTTGGTTTTACTATTTACTATTTGATGTCACGAAAAAGATTTTGTGCATATAATAATTGCGGTTAAAGAAATAAGCTCGGGGTAAAGTCAGGTCAAGACAACATTAGTTAGGGTGAGGCAAAACAAAGTAGTGTGAGGTTAAGTTATAATGTAGATTACATAAAAACATACTACTTTCTTAGAATAGTAAACCACAATCGACGTGTTCTGTTACGATCATTTTTAGGCCACAGCGTCTCACACTGGAGTCAAACTCTCGTCTCCTGTCTGGAAAAGCAGCAACTTCTTCTTCTCTCTTCCAGGTTTTACAGGCTGAGTTTTACTTTCTGTGATCTGCAATTTATTTTTTTGATCTAACGTTCCTAAAATGCCCTTTTAAGTGAAAGATTCTTAATCTTCTTCAGCTCAGGACAGTTCCTTTGCTCTAAGAAGTTACCTACAGTATTTGATTAGCACCTTTTAAGCTGCATACATAAAATAAAGCTGCCTTCACGGAAACAGCATATCGCAGAGTTTTCCCATCTTCCTCTGAAAACTGAAACTGTATTTCCGTGGACATCGTATTGAATCTGTCAGTCTAATGGGGATCCTGCTGTTTCTGACACCAGGCGCTCAAGAAAAGAAACCTCCCCTCCTTCTTCGCTTTGCAGACTCCCTCTGTTCTTATCAGCAGGAGGGAGATTGGAAGTTTCAAATGCATTTATCATATCAATTGTCCAGACTGACATTCAGCGTAAGAACTGGCGGCACTAATGTGTCGCATAATGTACAAGGTTGTAATCTTTTAAAACGGTCTGCAAATATGAGGCAGCTTTTTTATTCTAATTATTATTTTTAGAATTCTTCATACCTTATAATTGTAACGATGAAGCTTAAAATTTTTCTTTGCATTGTTACAGAACATCTGCTTTGTGCTGATTCGGTCTGAACAGCAAAAACACTACAACGTAATTTAATTTTTTGAAATCAACATTATATTTCATGCACATCCAGCTAGTATAAAATTTATAGTAAAAAAAAAATCTATATTTCTGGTGAAAAAAATTGCACCACTTTAATAAGGTCTTTAGGGAAGTAAAATATATAATCAGGTGTCTGATCCAAAAAAAAAAACAGTACAATGCTCGGAGTAGGATCAAGTTAAAAAATCAAATGAGTTTTGGAAGATCAGTTGGTCTGATGAGACCAAAGTTGGATTATCCCTCTACTGCACCGAGAAAAAAAAATTAAGTTCATTTTTAATTAATTTTCACTGCTTGAATCAACCTTTGACTTAGCATCATGAACTCACAGTCAGTCAAATCATAATAAGTATTCAGTATATATTAGTGAATCAGCCACGTTTGTCAAAATGGAAATGACGGATACTGCTGCACGCAGGAATTATGGGCATAAGGATTTAACAATTCAATATAATCCCAGCAGAGACAGTATAACATTAAAAACTGACACTCTGCCAGTGTTTCACTTTGTTTCACTTCAATTTAAATTGCTTTATTTAAATGCCTACACACTATAACATCTTTAAATATGTAAAAGCATCAACAGCCTGGGGGAAAGCAGGTTGTGATGGAAACTGATTAGAACGGCTTGAGACAGTCAAACAGATACAAGCGCACTAACTAATGACGGCAATTTGAAGCAGCACATTTGCAGCCTACATGTCATGTCCATTTAACAATATAGCAAACACTGCTTCAAGCTTCATATTTGTAGTTATCACAAAATCGGTGTATGATTGAGCTGAAAAGAAGCATGCCGAAAATAGACGCATTCCTGAAAAAGATAAAAAAGAAAATCGACAAAATCCAGCCCTGTGACACAAGGCCACTAAATGGCTTTTGAAAGACTCTCTTGTACCAGAATGTGTGTTCCCAGCACCCTGTCATTAGTAATTTGTGAAATAAAATGTGAAAAATTATTGAGTTGAGTTTAGGTATTTTTAGAAATACAAAACCATCATTTTAACAGCAGTTTTCAGCTTCGCTAGTTTCTCGAAATCCCGGGCTGGAAACAGCTGAGTGACAGTGGAGCCTTCCAGCCAGAGCGAAACACACAAGTGTCCAATAAATCCCCCAAACTATTATAAAATATTAGCTTATCTTTATACAATTCAGAATGACATGGATGGGGATTTTTGAACAGGTGCATTACTACTGAAGTGCCTTGGGGGCAGAGATTAGCTACTATGCCAATGCATGACTGCAGGACTGAATGAATAATGCCACGAGCTGAGTATTACTGCGACTGGCTGAAGACTGATTCTGCTGCAATCTAAATGCCAATATTTAAGCTCACACTGTATATCCCCAGAACTGACATTTTGTTCACCCTTCAGATATTTTGCAGCTTGAGGAAAAAATGTGAGAATCTGCAGCAATTTGTAAACTAATCTATTATTTATCATACAACCAGCCAGAGTGATGGAGTCTTCGCTGTCACTACATGTCTAGATATTAGCTGCTTACAGTTTATGATTATATTTTTATTGAATGTACGGTTTCACGTGACACGCTATCTGTTGAGGCTGTAATACATGGCTGCATCCCCCCAACCCCCAACATTAGGTGCGAAAATCAAGGCGGCACAAGATAGCGAGACATACTGCTCTCACCGCTTGTCAGCATGTGTCAAGATGGCCTGGCTATAGCACTTTAACTTCCAACAACCTCAGATGAAGATTCTAGTTTGCAACCATCCTGTTTTTGTGCTTGGTTTTCAAGTTCTGGCTAAAGTTCTGCGCATCAATAGATCTTTATTTACTAAGAACAGCAATATGGAAAATAAAAAGACAACCTAAGCAGACTGAAGAAGTTTTAATCAAGCAAAGTGACAGGTTGTCCGTCATTATCACCCCATGGTTGTGTTTTGGCAGGTCAAATGACACCTACTGGCATAAATGACATGAGGCAGCTGTGTGGGAAATTGGCAACATCTGCCACTTGTAGGAAACATCACATTATTGCATTTGGTGATGTAATCCCAGCATACGTTTTTTCCAGGTAGGTGGATGAAGCAGGTGATAAGTGGCACTAGTTTGTGTCCTGTCACATTTGGAGGGTCAATGAGTTTAAAGTAGTTTTTAACCCGCACCCCAATCTTTGCCAAACCCTACCAGCTGGTTTTTCTGCACAATTGTAATTAAAGGCTTTTACTGTTAGTGCCAAAACCGACAGTGTCTCAGTTTGGTAGAGGGTCGGGAGTTTACATCCGGTTCTCTCCGACCAGATGTCAAAGTGCCCTGTGCAAAACACTGAACCCCAAACCTCCCATCCCTATCCTATCATCATCTAAGCCCATTAAAATTGGGTCAGGAAGAATCTGCTGTGGCGACCCTGAACCTACGAGATAAACTGAAAGACAAAAAACTAACATGAAATATTTAATAATTTTAACCTACTGAGCTGATTGACCTACTGGACGGTAGACATAGTGCTGATGACAGCCATTAAATGGCGGGATAAGAAACAAAGGGCCAATGAGGAACGGGTGAGAAAGTGGCCAGAAATGGAGGCACAAGCAGCACAAGCCAGGAAGGAACATTAAAATAAACAGGACTGAGGCGCTTCTATTTCTTTAAATCCCCCATCAAAACACATTAGTCACTTTCCTGGTAAGGATCTCGCAAACATGCTCACAAGAAGACCTTGATGAACAGTCTTTAACTGCTCCGCCCAGTGATTGCTGCAGTATAGCACAGCTGTCTACCAGCTATACAAGCACAAATCACTCATTAATCATCTGTTTGTCTTTAAATACTGCAGCGTGCAAGAGCCAAAAAGGTGCCAACAGTTTTTATGGTTTCATTAGCAGCTTACGTTGATGATTACCTGGAGGGCATCGGGAGGTGATATTGAGGTTTGACGCTATTCAGAGATTGTTAACTCACTGACCCGTGTAAAAATGTTGCGCGTGCGTCACGACAGCGTCATGATAGATATGTACTGGTGAGACGCAGAGATACGGAGCCTCCGCCGTGATGGAGACGAGATCACAAAAGAGCCGAGATGTTGACATCGTCCCTGTTGTCCTTATATAACACGTTCCTGTCGCAGGTCTTACACCTAGACTACCACTTTTGTTCGCGTCCCCAGAGGTGGCTGCTTTCCCACCAACTCAAGGTAGAGGACATTGTCAGGACGCGGCAGCTTATACATGTTAATGTTGCCTTTTTCCTATTCCACTCCTGTTAGATTGATGGCTCAGCAGTGGTTCTCATTGATCAATCAGACACAATCTGCGTCTCAAATGAACCCGGGCCACGGGGATTGTGCATTCTTTCAGGGGAACCGCATCCCTGAGGGTATGACAGTGTGGTGCACTGGATCGATTGTTTTCTACTTATTTGTGTAAATACTTTGTAACCTTGCCGATTTATCATCTGCATCCTTTGCCACTAAGTGAGAAAACTACAATAGATATCACCCAGGCTGCTGACACGGGCTGCACTTATAATTTTTCGTCTTTGCGGTCAAGTCTCGGGAAGGATTACAGGAATGATGAGAATTAATTATGCATTTCATCAGCATGATGGATACCGCACGTTCAACTCAAAACTATATTTCCCCCGAGAACAGAGAGGAGTCTGCTTGTTCCTCGAGAGAATCCTTTGAGAAATGCAGTCTATTCTGACTCTCAGAAGATGAAGCTCTAACCCTAACTGAACGTTAGGTAGAAAAACACACAGATATTATTTTATGGTTATTTTTATAAGGTGGCTTTACTTTCAGTCAGCTTGAAACCATATGTACACGTCTCAATAATAATGTATAATAATTGTATGTAAACACAGTAAATGATAGACTGTGCACTCAATCGAATCTAACCGTTCAATTTTACCTCGTGGCACTCTTTCGCCGTCCATTAACTATTATTTTTTTTACATTTGGATAGCTTATAATTTAATATTGCACATGAATCATCTCCATCTCTGGACTTCCAATTCTATGGGGAACAAGCACGAATGAATGAGAGCCAGCTTTGTTGCAGCCAAGAACAAACACGGAGCCACATCCTTTAAAAATTGACCCAGAATCTAAATCTAAGAACTGGGATGAAATTAAGTGATGGATTGTATGTCATTGTGTTCCTCTTCAGAAAAAAAAACAAGCAACACAATTTTAAACCAAAAAGAATCATAATGAATGTCCAAGCTTGCACCTTTAGCTTGTTACAGAAGACACGTTATCGTAGCATTTAATGATGAGTTGTCAGTCACTATACATATGGTATAATTATTGACAGAAATGGGGTCAAAGAAGATGGATGGAAGACAAAACACAACCTGATATCGTAATATAATGACCTACTGAGCCTACTCGCAGGTGGAGCAGGTACCTACTGGTCCACAGCTATGATGCTGATAATAACAAGTTCATCTTCTGCACAGAGACGTTTTTGTCCAAGATGTAAATATGCTCCAACTATGAGCCAGGTAACATTGTTCATGGGGAAAACAAATGGGCCTTTCGCTTATGTAAAACCACTTGTTTGTTAAAGAAAAAAAAAGGAAAAAGCATCGCTGTCTGATGTCTAGTTTCGGGAGATTTCCCTTCCCAGGAGTCCGCAGTTAGTGCTCATTTGTGGCAGATTCATGGAGGACCTGGGAGACCTGAGATGTCTCACGAGTGATTGGCCAGCAGCTGCTCAACACCTGGCTGCCAGCCACCAGTCAGCTGCCTGAGCTGTTGCTTCAAAGACACCTACAGACATTGAGTACAATCACGACAAAAAAACAGAAGCAGCGATGTAGGAAAGTTGCTTTAGTTCATCATTTCTAAGGGTGAAGAATTGTGGTCTTGCTTGGATTTTTTTTTCCCACTGAATAACGTTTACATGTCTGCTCGACTTTTCAGTTGTGACCTAATTTCTTTCCACTTCCATCAGCCCGGGCGTTGACAAACGCGCACAGTCTCGCCGCGGAAGAAGCCGACACCGGCAAAAGACGCTGATGTTTCCTGTCGAACAGAGGGATCCGCCTCAGACGGCATCGGCTCCATCCTTATTTGTCATAAGTGTCTGCTGTTTCCCATGGCTGTAGACAAAGGCCAAAGAACGTATGAGGAGCATGCATTTTTAATGTGACATCCTCATCAAATTCACCACAGTGGACTGAGCAGAATGCCAATGACGCTTTGTTCTTCTTCCAATTACACAGGGACGAAGCAACAATATGAATGTAAGCCGTGAAGGGCAGATCTGCCTCTAACATGACGAAGCCTAAACAGTCCAGTACTCCGTCTCCTGTGAACTTGTGAACTTTATATTGAGATGGCTGCCGTGTTTGATTAGAAAATAACTTGCGTTTCAAGGAGATATTTAAAGCATTCGTCACGAGAGCAGAATGGCGGGTAAAATGTGAAAAGGAATTCATCAGTTTAATGCCAGAGCCGGGATATCTTCCCTTGGTGCCTCCTGAAAGGAGAATGATGCCTTCACTGATAGTGAAAAATGCGGGTTTTAAGGAAGCAGTATATCACCATTATAGCTTACATTATTTATACAACATGACGTCTCGGTGAATGCTGATTTGACCAAACTCACCTTTATCTTGTTGCAAATATGCTGACCATTAGTCGGTGCCCATTATTTGACAGCACTGAAATGTCACCGGAGACTGAAAGATAGTCAGATTCACTGCCGTGTTGGAAGGGACGGAGAGAGCGGGAATGTAAATAATTCTCGCCGGCACTAAACCGCAGCTTTCATCTGTGGTGTTCCTTTGCAGTGGTCCACACTCCATCATTATAATGAGGGAGGCTCAATTAGACAAGGTCTACAATGGGGGTTTTAAATGTCACAGTGCAGGTCCTGACATTTCTCTGTTTGATATGAAATCAGAATGGGAGTCGTGGAGTTCACAGAGAGAACTAATCTCAACTTCCGTAATAACAAAAGTCCACCCTGTCACAAAGCTCCGAGGGAAGGCTGCCGCCGCCACTTTGGAGACATTTACACCCAACGACTAGCCTGGCCCTCTTAGAGCCTTCTAATCATTGAATCTATTAGCATTGTTTAGGCTTGTAATTAGCCCTCGGGGGTTAGCGTTTTTACGAGAAGAACTCAACCAATGCTCTTTGGGTATTTTCTCAAAAAGGTTATTTGGTCATCGAATTAAAAATGACTCGGAAATGACAAAACTTTCAACTTGCGATAATCGAAGTGACCACAATTACCAGCAGGACCATAGTGGAAGATACATCGTGTCAAGCTCACAGATTTGAGAACGGTGTTTTTCAGCTGCCTGGGATAATTTGAGCAGGCTTTACACTTGTGCAATAAAACTGGCATTTCTCTTGCAGCTTGCTTTCTAATTTTTATGTTTAGCAGAAAACATCTTGTCCTGGGAGCTTGTCAGGTTATTTCCACATTAGACAATTTACTTAGATTCTTCTCTTTTTTTTTTCAGTTTATAGTAGTAATTCAGAATATTTCATATGTAAATTAAATAAACAAACTAAGTAGCATGAAAATGTTCAGTTGTTTCTCTAAAATATTAAAATTCTGTAGTACAGGCCTACAGTGCAGTGGTTTGTCCCTACCTCGTGTCCACATGTCAGCACATCTTTAAACTGCACTTATTTGCAGTTTGGCATTAAAATAATGGCTGACAAAATACAAATACAAATGTTAATCTAAAACAGTCAAAAATTCTTAATTACAGTACAGCTATGAAATGATAGCAGTGTGGTTGGGCTAAAAGACACATGGGTTAAGTTTAGAAATGAAATAAACATGGTTGCATTAGGTAAAGCTGGTTATGCTTGAAGTTAGTGCTTCTTTAACTTCACACTATAAATCTAATGCCTTTGGTTATTTGTTAAAATAATAATAAAGAAAACTGTTTCCCATTGGACTCCAACTGAAGTCCTCTGCTTTATTAAATCAATCCTCCATTCCAACATCCACTCAAAATGTAATGCCTGTAAATACCATGTGATTTTGTCACGTACACAATACATCACCTGACTATTATACGCTTGTAGTACAATATAAACGCCCTATAGAGTCGCATTTTACAAGACAAGTGTCATTTCTGACACGGGGCGATGCAGCATGGAGCGCCCATCAACCCACCACCCACGTGTTTGACACAAATTCAAACAAATGAACCCTTAGACTGATGAGACATAAATGGAAAAAACGCACACACACACACACACACACACACACACACACACACACACACAATCGAGCTCTAGGTACTAGATGGGAACACACTCTGCTAACAATGACATCCTACAAGCTAAAGTCAACGTGGGTTTTTATGATGCGTTTACAGATGACAGATGACGTTCAATGTTGTTTAAAATGTGTGATTAAATACTATATTTTACAGCTAGAGTAAATAAAAGGCTTTAACATGGTTAAATTTGCTTTTTTTGTGTACATTTGGCAAATAACAGCAGACAGTTGTATTTGAAAACCAGGGAGATGCTACAAGAATGTGAAAAATCCACTGGTTATTTCCTCGCCTTTAAGTCAACCTAAAGTGATTTTTTAATGTGCGTCTCTTTGCATTTTTTCACCTACATGTGATTTGGATTTACAGAAATGAATCCAAAGAGTCAGTTTCTATTTACTTCATTTCAAAACACCAATCTCGAATAAAGATTATTTTGACGGATCCGCGTTTCCATCACAGCCCTAGTAGTAAAGTTAGAAATTCGCCCACTTTTTTTAAGCAACAGAGCCCCGATGACCAGAAGACATAAACAACGGGGAGAATGTGTACAACTAACAATATCCCGACCGATTTTGCAACTCGGTGTCATGACAGGTCAGTTCTTGAATGCGACCGTGTGAGGACGAGGCCTCAGAAACAACACGCTCTCTCGGCTTGAATGTCAAAAAACAGACTGTCGCTGTCCTGCCATGAGCGGACATAGTGCTCTTACAGTGGATGAATTACCATCCCCTCCATTCTCCGCTCCGATTCTAATAAGCACTGGATTGTTAACGCAATGGGGAGGCCAAACAGAGAGAAATGCATTTGTAAGTCCGGGCTGTGACTATTTGCATGGCGATGAAGGCCCCGAGTGTTCTGTACCGCTCAGATGTGAGTCTCAGACAATAGAGCCTGTGTTTGTTCTTCCCCAGGAAGTTTGAGAAGGCTAGAAAAGGGGAGAAGACGACGACGAAGAAGAAGAGGAGGGGAGGTCGTCGGCCGAAGGGGATTACACATTGTGAGAACCAGGCGCTTTTGCTTCTGCTATTGTTGTGGCTGAATCGGTTCCCAGTTACGGGTATTTAGTTAAGATTGTTCTTCCTTTCACCCCGAGATGATCTCGTGATGGCGGCTGGTAGCAAGTGACTCTGGGGACAGGAGCATCACAAAAAAAGGTGGGTGTGGTAGCGGATTCTTCATATTATTAATAATGTTTTAAATTTGATCTGGGGGGTAGTTTTAAGTTTTTGGATGGGATGTGTAGGTTTCCTGATAAGCATCAGGCATAAATTCATTATGAGTTAGTGCTTCAAAATTTAAATGAGCCCAAAAGGCACATAAAGAAATGAATCCTTGTTTGCATCTTTTAGGATAGCTGCTAGCATTTTAGCATAAGTGCACCATCTGACTGGGAATTATTATAAGCAGTTAAAGAAATTATTTAAAGTGGATTTAATTTATGTAACAAAGTGGTGTAGTTGTGAAAAAACTTTTTTTTTTTTTTCCAGAATTGACCATTTGAGGTCTCTTCATTGTAAATCTGAAAGTTTCTTCATTGGAATAAACTCTTTTTTTTCGCTCCTATTGAGTAACTGACCTGTGTACTGGCCCATAGCACACTCCAACAAAACATGAGCTTTCACCGCGTTCCACCTCTGGAAACTGAGTGGAAAAAAAAAAAAAAAATCAAGTCAGATATTATTCAAAATGATAGATTCTACAGTTTCCCTGACCTTTCTTTGGCCGCAGAATTTCAAACAAGTTTCCAGTCAAATAGCTTGTTTATCACTTATTTTTGGTCCAGTTATTCAAAGGCAGTGGCCAGAGATGCACAAATACCCCAATCTGCCACTGCAGCGTATGTTCAGCATATGGGGAAATGAAACCTCGGTAAAATGTCTTCACTATATTAAAATATTCCTCTGCATCGAGATCTAAATCTCCTCCAGATGACATCACCCAGAGGAGTTTTTCACCTTTGGAAAAGCAGGTTGCCATGATTACAAAGTCATCGTATAAACATCAAGATAACGTCATCTGAACTGACGGTTCTTCCAAGTGATGTCATCCGGAGGCATTTTTTAGCAAGAGGTAGAGGGATGTTTTTATTTAGGGAAGTGAGAGGGAATTTTCCTGGCATTTAATTACATGTACTTCCCAAACTAGAACCAAACGGCGTCCCATAAAACTCAAAATATTGCATTACAACATGAATGTATAGTTTATGGGGGTAAACATGACACAAGTGCAATTTTGCCTTTTAAATACACTCAGAATTGCAAATGCAAATGTCACAAATCCCTTGAAACTTGCTAGAAAACTTTCAAACAAACTTTTTATCACCATAATTAAGTCTTCATGACTAATTATCTCGCGGCTCAGCTTTTCTTTTCCGTCCTGAAATGATAACTTTGGCAAAATCAGTTAATTGTTTTGAATGAAAAATAAGGGGAGACAAATAGGAGGATGTAGAGCGACTGCTGATAAATGTCAGTGGAAACTCCTGACTCTCTGCTAAACAGTAATGATTTCCACTCGTGTACATAATAAAATCAGACAAATTACTTACTAACAAGTACATGATGGCTTGACATTCCCCTGTTGTTCGGGCTCAGTCTCTGGATTCATTTGAGGTCCCGAATTAGAAAACATAAACTACATGACAGTCTAATTGTTTTACGGAGCTGAACAGTAAACACCGGGTCCCAAGATAGGATCCCAAATGACCAATTAAGGACATTTTGTCGTGGAAGGGTGATTTTTAAGAAGCAAGGCTCAGCAGATGGATTCTTTTTTTTGGGGATTTGTAAGGAGATGTAGTTAAATGAGAGATCCCCGTCTATATTTAGATCCACTGTCACATTTTCATTTTTTTTTTGGGCTTCACTTTCCCATTTCTTCTTGCATTTGTACGTCAAAAGACTCAGGCATGACAAATAACCCAACTAATGGCCGTATAAATTAGCGTGGCTTTGAAGCGAACGCCAGCGGTGCGTGTTGATATTGACACGTCAGCCACAATGTCAAGCAGAGCTGCTCTGTCTTTCTTGTCGCGGTCCAACATTTGCGTTGGCACATTAGACACGTTTTAATAGCATCCCGGAACCATTACTACAACAGAGCGACATTTTATTAGCTGAAACACATCACCATATAAGAAAATAATGTGACGGTCTTGGAGCATCTAGTGCTTAACATTGTGAGACCGCGGCTCATTGTCATTCTGTCATGTGGCGGAGGAGCGTACTGTACATACAGGCTACAGGAGGTCTGCTGGAAATGGGAGGAAGGCCCATTAGAGGTAATGAATGGCTGTCAACCACAGGGCACTCTGCATGTACTGCATGTCATGTAGAAATGAGAATTTCTTTTGATGAAAGAGGACTGACCATGGCGTTCAGTAGTGGTTCCGTATTTTTAGCCTCTCGTCATTTTTCTAATATCGTACACACTTGCAAGCGATAACTGATTGATTTGCATTATTAAATGCCTGTGCCGAGTGGCTCTCCTGCTACATTGGATTCGTTTAAAACCAGACCTTGGCAGGGTCACCATTATTATCAAGCGCCCTCACGACAGCTGTCACACGTGGACATGTGTTTTACTTTCTCCCTAACACCTTTGCTATTTACAGACCCGGAGCTCGGAATTTTTTGGCATACCCATTAGTTTCCCCGAATTGCATCACTTACTTCTCGAAAGGCCCATCTTGTTAAATTGGCACCTAAACATCTGTTGACCTGTGCACTATTCCAGCCACATCAGTTAAGTCTCATACCCCCAGGACGATTTTTTTTAAGCAGGACTCCTTGGCACGTTGGCAGCCGAGCAGTTGCTGCGAGTAACATCATTGAGGGCTGTTGTCTGGATTTGGCTCAAGGCGTTCAGTTTGGATGCGCGCTTGGCCGCTCTATGAAAGACCATAATAGCTCACGATTCACTGGCCACTAATTGGAATGTCACTCCACAATGCTCGGAGATATGACTACGGCCCGTATTGACATACATAAGCACAAACACATACTCTCATTCTTGTTCTGTGTTGAAATTGAATTTCAGAAAACGAAAGCCCGTATCAGTAATTGATTTTACCAGCTCATTACAAATGGGTCTTGACAGCTAATTTACTTTTACAAGATTAAACATGAACATTATGAGCTGTTAAAGCATTAATACTGCAACTACTCTAACTGCTGAAACAACTTCCTGCAATATATATTTTACATTTCCACTGAGACCACCCATGCTAAAAAGCAAGCACTTGTGTTTCGCTGCACTTTGGATTAAAGCGCCCACATTGTGGGACTGTATATGATATGTGCTGATATTACAGTGTCAAAAAAACTATTAAAATGGTTCAGACTTATGGCTGTCGTGACTTCTAACCCTTAATAACAACTGATCCCACTGAGCATATGGTTTGCTGCTCAACTGGAGAGCAGTATAAAGTTAGGTTTCATGTCTAGACAAATAATTTGTGTTGCTTTTCATTAGGTATTGAACTGAAGACGACAAAAGTTTAGCAGCATCCACAGTTTGGAGTCTAACGCCTACACTAGTGAGAAAAAAATGCTGCAAATCGAATATCTTCCAACAAGTACAATTGCTGATTGAATATGTTCTTTTTTTTGTACTGTAAGATGTCAAAAAACACGTAAAACGACGCCACATTTAATCCGTGCGTCTCGTGGAAAGTGAAGAGTTTACTGTATTTGTGTGGCCCGTGCTAATTTGTGTGTCTTGTTTGACTTTCATTGTCCTTACACTCTTCACCCTGATCTCGGTGCACATTATAATTGGCGCATCGATTCAGCTCATAGTTTGTCAGAGGCATGTGTGTCTCTGTTTTCCACGTCTGGGAAGACATTGATCTAATTAGAAGTCTTCATTAGTCAGCTGCAGAGTGCAGTGTCATGCTTAAGGAATGATGTTGGAGCCGGGCCCCCTCCGACGGAGCACAATGCAGGGCCTTGTCTGAATTCAAAACAGAGGGCCGTTTTCAGCCGCCTCTGCAGGGCCAGAACAAAAAGAGGACAGCGCGAACAAAGGGGTTGTCTTTATTTATTTTTTACCATTTTTATTAAAATTTTTTTGGGGAAAGATGACATTCCTGTTACATCGCAGACACCAAAACGCAAAAACGTTAATAACCCACACAGAGCATCACAGTTTGCTGGACATTGGGCTGCAGATTAGTCATGCTGACCTCCGTCCACCACAACATTAAAACTCTTAGGTGGTCTTAATGTTGTGGCTGGCCAGAGTATAGACCCACACAACCCCTTTCGGAAGAGCTGTGCCCTTTCGTTGATGAGCCCATAGATTTTAGACTAAATGTAACAGGTATCATTCATAATTTTATGCAGCACTTTTAGATAATTGGAATAATTACTGATATGGATGACTAGTCATTTTTTCTACTGCAGTTAAAAAAGTTTGATTTGTATGTATAGTAAATTTTATTTTCACATAAATACACTTCATTCACATAACTTTTAACTAATTTAACACAGATCAGGTTTTACCGCAGATCTCTGTGCAACCTGAAAATGTCTGATTGCCTCCATTAATTAGGTTGTTAACTTTTGTTTCAGAGACATGAGCATCCATGCAAACCACATCATAACAAGGTGGGACACAACACAGCCGGGATCATGAATTTCTGTGCTGCCGAATGAAGAATTGGTAGCACGGGTCCAGTGACACCTCTATCTGTCCATTATCCATGGGAAGTGGTGAGGAAATGCATGGATGGGCAGTAAAAATGAGCACTCCCAGTGTTTTGGCCATGGTGACGGTCTTTTCTATTATTCCTGGCGGGGTGCTGAGTGATATGAGAGGTACTCAGGCTCTGGAAGCCCAACAATTGGCCCAGGGGTCCGCTCATCTCCACCGTCGCCTGAAGAGAGGCTGGATCTGGAAACAGCTGTTTGTCCCCGAGGAAGATCCCACTCCTCGTGTTATTGGCCAGGTACCGGCGCAGATTGAATGTCCTCCATGTCCTTGATATGCTACTTTGCTTTAAAGTGTATGTGCAAAATGCATGTTTTCCAGTTACCACAGAAAAACATGAAAAAATTCCAGCTTCTTTATACTGTACCCCTCTTTTATTTTGCAGATCAAATCAGATTCGGACCGAGGGGAGTTTTCTATCAAGTATGTATTATCGGGGGAAGGAGCCGGAGAGGTGTTTGAGATAGATGAATTTTCTGGCGAAATCAAGACGCTAAAGAAGCTCGACCGTGAGGAAAAAGCCTTTTACGTCCTTCAAGCCCAGGCCATCAACAGGAAGTCCAACGAACCAGAGGAGCCGCAGTCTGAGTTTATCATCAAGGTGCAGGACATCAACGACAATGTCCCCCAGTTTCAGAATGAGCCGTATGTGTCAAGCATCCCGGAGATGTCTCCAACTGGTACGTCGGAGCGAGAGGACAGGAAAGTGTCCGTCCAATGCACTAACAAAACATAACGTTCATTATTTTAGGAGCCACGCACCCGAGATGTGACGTCCCACTGACAGCAAAGCTCATGAAATACCCATCAGCCTCAGCTCCACTTTGTGTTTTGTGCAAATTAACAAATGTTTGCATGTTCACATAATAACCTAAGAAAGCGAACATGATAAATGCTGGACCGGATAAATATGAGCATGTTATTACTGTCATTGTGGACATTTAGTGGAAAACAGAGCTGACTGTCTTCCTGTATTTTACTTGTCATGGGGGTGAACTGGCCCTTTTATGCTGATGGAACAATGATATTATTCAAAAGCCAGTTCTGTAGCTATACATAGCTATATGTCTATACTTAGTCATATGTCTAACAGGAAATTACTCTTTTTTTCCCCCTAAAACTTTAGACATAAAAGCATGATTGTTTTTTTGTTTGTTTGTTTGCATAAAAGTTTTCATTGTTACTGTGGATGCACATTTAAAATGACTTCTCTTAACTCAGATCCCGGCTGAAGATGAAAAACAAAAGGTTATATGAATGTCTGTCATCTGTCCCCACTCAGGAAGTTAAAAATATTGGGGTCGCTGTCATATAGCTTGGATTCCTTTCTGGAGACATTTTAAAATAATGCAATTATAAATGCTGGCCTCCTTCTAACACAAAGATTTCCATTTCAATCTGCTTTTGTAGCACAATATTCCACCAGTGATAAATCATAATGCACTTGACTAAGGAAGAGAAAGTGCAAGGGAGAGAGGTTGGAATGCAGTGGATGGTGGAGAAAAGAGGAAGAACTGCCGCCGTAAATCTCTGCCAATGTCCTTTTTTTCTGGGGGAAAAAGGGGGAATGAGATAGAAAAGGGAGAAAAAGATGCCGTAGAGCAAAGTGAGGAGAAGGATGCGATCTGCAGGGAAGTGTGTGAAACCGAGGTGGAGCTGAATGAGAAGCACGAGGACCGAAAACGAGGAGCAGGTGGATAGAGAGCTGTTGCTATAGGGCTAGAGAGGCTGTCACACACACACACACACACACACACACACACACACACACACACACAGTCTTGGTGAATTGGGGAAGGCCAGCCCTCCCCCCTCCCTCCCCTCCCCAACCGTCACCACTTTGTCAACATCCCTCCTCCGACGCAGCCTCCTCTTACTCTGCCTCAACCTCACCTCCTCCTCTCTCTTCCACTTCCACTTCCCCCACCCCCCACCCCCCACCCCTGAGCCAGACACACAGACCCCGCAGGACTGTGGCATAATCACTTTATTTCCCTGTCGACTGGAACTGCTGCCTGAGCTAACTCTCACCGTGTGATCCGCTCCCCCATCCCCCCACCCCGTAGGGACCACGGTGGCCCAAGTGACAGCCACAGATGCTGATGATCCCATGTTCGGAAACAACGCCAAGCTCATCTACTCCATCCTGCAGGGGGAGCCCTACTTCTCTGTGGAGCCAAAGACAGGTACGAACGCTGTGCAGGTCCACCTGAGACCGGACTGCGAAGGAACGCTCACATTTAGAACAAGTGTGCTCACAGAAGACAGACGGCCACAAATATCTCCAATTTCAAGATGTTAGGAGAAGAAACTTTTGTGTTGTTTTGCATTTGTCCCTCAGGTCCTAGTCCCGCTCGACATGTCAGACACTTTGAAAATTGTAAGAAGAAATCCCCCTGACAACTTTCGCTCTTAAAGCAACTGTTGACAAATTTGAGCTACTTTTTTTCGAGCCACTGGGAAGGACTCCGGTTTCTGGTGTGATTCAGAGGTCAGTTGCAGCACCTCCCACACACATGGCTGACCTGAACTGTAAAGAGTCTGGGGAAGGCATTATCCACGTTGAAGAAAAAATCATATTTAAATGCAATCTGTGAGAGGGCAAATTGGATTTTTTATTCTTAGTTTTCATTCAGCAGTAGGCAGCAGTTGACTCCAGACCACTACAACTTGTTGTTTTGCCTCATTGCTTCATTTAACAGCGACGATAAGTCTAAAAGTATTCGGTAATTTTCTCCTTTTTTTTATTAAATGAAAATCTCTAAGTGTCAAAAAACACTACAACACTGAATCATTATTATTTTTTTTACCTAAATACTTTTGTAATTTGCTCATTAATTATGACGAAATTAAAGGTGTTAAAGGATAAAATTTTAATCAACTCTTTAGTGTAAAATTAAAGAGTAATAAGTTTGGAATGTTTTCGAAATGAAATAATGAACAATTTATAATATTTTAAGAGATTTTTTTAAGGTAACTACTGAAAACACATTAATGAGCCACACTTTTGCACTGCAGGGGCACTTTGCTGTAACTTGTGTAGGGTCAGTTCCACTTTTACAGTCCTGCTTTAAATATACGAGGAACGTGCAGGTGAAAGGAGCGTAGCATTCACTGCGGTTGATTAATTGTTTGCTGAAAACTGCAGTGGTAACTGTAAAAAGAATTACTGAGCCTTGTATTCAAAATGAAACGTTATGTTTTGTGCCCTGTTTGTCATTTCTCAGTAGGAAAGAATTGGATGAAAGTAGCGAAAAGACAAAGACAAATAGATGTTTTTTATAAAACACAAAGAAAAAAAGCACCAGCCTTATCCTTGAAAAAAAAAATGCTTTTTTGGCATTGTAACATTGCCAGGTGCCTTATAAAGCTCTACAAGATGCTTCTTGATGTAAGTCAGGTGTGTTCACGACACAACAATGATATTTACAGTAGCTGTGTAGAAATAATTGTTGGTGGAAGGCTGATGAAAAGCTCATGATTATTCTTGAAATGATGACTTCCAAGGCAAAAACAGCATTTAAATTAGCTGCTCTAATTCTCCGTGTTTACAGTTGCCCACAAACTCTATTTTGGCCGTACAGACAAAACATGTCATCTGAAAGCCCTCTTTATATTTATTTTTGTAGCAATTAAATTTGCAGACGTTAAGATTTATTGTTGTGCAGTTCTACTGCATATAAAGCACAGTGCTCGCCCAGACTACTTAGTTTACCTACATTTGGTTAAAAACTGCATGGGAACGATTCATGAACACACTCGTATGTAAGTCTGTAAGTAGGTAAGTGAATATGGAGAGTTTATTTTCATGGAACCTTTCAGGAGGGGAAGTCACACAATGCTTCAAAAAATAAATGAGCTTAAAGTAAAATACTAAGAACATCCATATAAATAAACAGATGGGTGGCTGCTTTTTGAAAAGGTCCATAGATCTTGAGTCCAGCAGGAGAGAAGACTGTTTTAGCTGAGAATCTAAAGTATGATGTACGGTTTCAATAGATCTCCAACATCCTTAGGCGCCTTACCGTGTATGGCTCTGAATTCAACCCCAAAGTCTTAAAAGGAACCTAAATTTGAAGGGGAGTGTAAAGACATGACTTTCCGTGTTACATGCTTGATCTTTGAAGACCTGGTCAAGAGCTTAACAGCATCAGCACGTTATCTGGAACACGTGCACTAGATTCAGTGATGATTTGTGAAGAGGGAATTATAATTATTTAGAAGGGTGGAGATAATAGCCTGGATAATCATCTGATCTCAGCCTGAGACATCATAGGTCTGAGTTAACAAAGTTACTTAAATGTAAAAAGCAGGAATGGGTCAAACTGTTTACTTGCTGATCCAGAGTCAGTGCATGGTCAAAGGTTGCAAGGTTTCTGACTGAGGATCATACAGCTGAATAGAAAGAAAATAATTTCTTATATTATAAAAACAATTTCTTGTATTATGTGGCAAGGCCACAAATAAGAGCCCCAGTTTTATCCCTATTAAGCTTTTGATAAATAACAACCATTCATTTTTATTGCTAAATTTGGGCAGTTAAAAGGCATATATAACTGTCTTTCTACTACTACCTTCTCAATACTTGCCCAAGGGGAAGCACATACAAGGTAAATAATATGGGTCCCAGAATAGAGCCTTGGGGCACACCACATGATTGTGGTGCATATAAGGGTGCAAATATTAATGAACCAAACTCTGTCTGTCTCTAACTACAGGGATCATAGTGACATCTTGGCCAAACATGGACCGCGAGGCCAGGGAGCAGTACCTGGTGGTGGTGCAGGTGAAGGATATGCTGGGCCTTGATGGTGGTTACTCGTCGTCCACTACGGTCACCGTCAGCCTGACTGATGTCAACGACAACGGCCCCACATTTCAGCACCGTGAGTCACTTGAATGACGAAGCAAACACCGGGCTGCACACAGGGAATCAATGAAAGAGTAGAAAGTGTTGTAGACGCCGAGGACACGTTTAATATTGTGCGTAAGAAGCGTTTATTTGATCACACTTCTCCGGTTTGTGGGGGTGGTTTGTGCCGCCTGCGCCGCATTCGGCCGAACACGTCTTGTTATTCAGCCGGCAGCCAAAATTAAAAGGAGCCAGTGAAAGAATGAGAGAGACGGAGGGCGGAAAGAGACGGGAGAGGAGGTGGAGATGTTCTGTTCATCTGTGTGTGCACGTGTACATGCATTGCCCACTGGATGAATTTAATCATTCACACGTGAAAGGACATTTGTCATGACCTTTGGAAACAAACCTTCCCTCTCAGCGATAAACCTCACTAAATGAATGGCCCAGGAAGAAATCCGTTCTGCAGGAATGAAACACGGGATGATACTTTTAACTATTAATGTCACATTCATTGCAGGTGCTACTGTATGAATTCTATGTTCACTGAAAAGGGCTTTATAAATATTTTATGGCGACACTTCACTTTGAACTGTGCCCCCTGTTTTGTCACATTATTGCAAATTATTATCAGCGGGGATTGTTTTCAAGAGCAGCTGGATGCCTGTTGAGCTGTGGCAGCCATCCAAATGGAGTTGCTCAAAGACACAATCATATTTTCTCATCTTCTTATTAGAGTTAGACTGGGATTATGTGGAGCTGCCACAACTTATCTGTGACACGCACAAATTGACCCTCCACCACAATGTTCCCCCTTCTTATCGCTTTACACACTAGCAGAATCTCTAGACTAGCTATTAACAACTTACTGTCAGGCTGTGTCGGCAATGTTTTAGTAAAGAAACTTTTTTATTTGTTGTTTTTCTCGGAACTGTGAATTCATCACTTTAAAACTACCAATTTGGTATCATCCAGATTTGGTGTTCCTTTTGATTTCATATTCTTCTGTTTGAACGTGAAGGCTAATGGTGTCTACTTGAATGGTTTTTAAAAACATCCTTGTCTCTGCAGACATGTACGCCTTTGTCGTCCCGGAAAACGCGGCCTTGGGCACCACGGTGGGCCGGATTATGGCCGACGATGGAGATATTGGCATCAACGCTCGAATGACCTACAGCCTGGAGGATGATCTAGAGGGAAGCTCCACATTTATCATCAAGACGGACCCATCGACACAGGAGGGAGTGGTTCTGCTGGCCAAGGTTACATACACCTGTTCATTCTGTATGTCTATAGCATATTTTCATAGATTGGAATTGATTTGGGATCCCCAGTGATCCCTTTCCAAGTGACAGCGGTGTAAGATTAAATTACAGTTATAGAGACCATGATAACATGGCCTGGCACTGCTCAGTGTGTGCGCAGGGATTCATACACACTCAAATATACAGTGCAATACAGCCGGCAGACACAACTGTGGCAGCATCAACGCTTGGCCACGCCAAGATACACAGGCAACAACAACAACAACAAAATTAAATGATTTCTTTAAATTAATAATCTTTACCAGGCCGGCTTGACACGGCAGCTCAGTAATCACACATAGTCACACACTTGGCAGAAGCAGCAATATTGACTCATTTTCATGCCCCAGGCACAACGAGTCTTAGTCTAGGTCCATATGTGCGTAATATACGACTGTATGCTCGGCTATAACACAAGACCAGATAATTAAAATAGTGATGATTGCATGTCAGCACAGAAATTAATTATGATTTAATCGTTCAGTCAGTTCTGTTCCAAAGAAAGAGAAACTTTAGGCTCCGTCGTCGTTGGTGCAATAATGCCAGTTTTTGGCTGACAGTAAGTTGTGGAGTTTGACACCAAAAATTAAAATTTTCTTCTTCTGCAGTAAAAAAGTGGCTGACGGCACAGCGTTGGGCAAACGTGGGCTGGATGTGCAGCCACGTTTGTCCACCTGTTGGCAAACGGGTAAAATTCCGCGAGTGCCAGAATGTTCAGCTGTCCTTTAGCTTTTTTCTCTTCTCAAATGGGCTGTTGTGCTTTGCGACAAATTCCCAGCCTTAGTTCGACACTGTGGTAAACGCTTGGCTCTCTAGCTGACAGATCGACGAAAAGATTAATACGAACCTCGTGACACGAGCTATTAATTGACTGGACTTTATTTCTATAACTCAGACCATATGTGTGTTAGGATGCCTGTGGCTGGAAGTGGGCGAACCTGTGGCGAACTGAAGATGAATATGTTTAATGATTGTTTCTTAAATGAAAATACTGAGTTACAGAGAGTAACCGTGTAGGGAGCATTCGATTTAACTTGTTTGTCTTAGACGTGTTCTCCATCACTTATTTTTGCCACGTTTTTCCTTCGTGGCACAGGAGATTTCAATTTAGATGCGACGATAATGAAATTAAGAAAAAAAATAAAAACACACAGAGGCACACACACATTATCGACTGTCTGAATCATTTTGGGAACACTGTAATGGTTTGCATGCTGTTTTCTTATTACTAACATCATAACGTTAATCAAAAACGCAGCATTATTTAAGTGCGTCCTCACAGCTGGGAGCGTATTGACATTGACTAAACAACTTTAACATCTATTCCGAGTCGTGTCCGGCTCTCAGTGGAATAATCATCTGTCTTAAGCACGAGTTGGCAAAGTATATTTGAAAAGCTATTACTCTTTAAGATTGCTTAATGATGATGAACAAGGTGTTTTCCGCTCATAACAGCAACAGTATCAGTATGAATTGTGAAAAGTCTGTCTTTTCTTCGCAGCCTTTGGACTACGAGACTAAGAGGCGATTTGTCATGGCCGCAGAAGCTGTTAATGATCACGTGGACACTCGGTTTCTGCCTTCGGAGGAGTTCACCGACAGGACATCACTCAAGATTTTTGTGGAGGACGTGGACGAGGCTCCTGTCTTTCTCTCGCCCGTCTACGAGTGGAAAATCCCTGAGAATGCAGCAGTGGGAACCGCAGTTGGCAGCGTTAGTGCCAGAGACACCGACACAGTCAATAATCCCATCAGGTAACGTGAATTGTCTAAACCGGGAAGAATGGCATCTGCCACCCAACTGCCAGCATGATAATGACGAGGTAGATGCCCGGGCTGGCGGGGGAGGAACATCCCTCGACAGCGTTCTCCACAGGGTGAAAAATCATTCCATTTCAAACAGTGTTACTGCTTCGGTGCATCCATTTTACCCTTGATCTCTGGATACCCTGTACATGGTCATATTTATCTCATATTACTTTAGTAGGAAATGAGCCCTGCTGAATAAATCATGACAAAAAAAAAATTTTTTTTTATACCTCACAGGCTTTTCTATCTATTGCCCTGGTATTATCACAAAGCAACGTGGCTAGGACGAGGGAATGTAATAAAGCACCATACCAGGTAGCATATGGAATTGAGATTTGCAGTAATTTGCAAGTGGGGCACGTTGCAGAGGAGACAGCAGCACTGGTGCCTGTAGTCCATCTCTGCAGAGCTTAAGAGTGGCAGGTGCTGCATATCATCCTCAGTCTAGCGTCTATTACTGTCCCTTTGGTGACAGAGTCTCATTGATTAATAAATTCAGGCTGACATTTTATGGATTTCTACAGTTCTAGTAAATATGATTAAGTTTACTTTGGACAAATTGGCTTATTTGCTCTGTTATTATCAGCAAAGAGGCTCACAGAAGTTATTTAACGCATCGCAGTGTTTGTACTACTAATACGACATAATGTTACACCACATTAGCAAATTGAAGGTGTGAAAAAAAAGAGAAACCCTTCTACATCAGGCAATTATGTCGTGAGCAATTTTGAAATCGATTTTTTTTTTTTTGGTTTATTTCACATTTAAAAAAATTCGAGCTCCTCTCTGGTCCCACGCTTTCAAAAAAAGCAAGACACGGAGACACGGAGACACGTGGCTCATGTCACTGCAGCTGCACCACCTGTAAACACGGACTAAAGACTAATATTCAGTTTCAAAAAAGACACAACAAAGTTCCTCCGCTTCCCCGTGTTTACAAGACTCCCTCCCTTTATTTTTATATTATTTCATCACTTATAACAAATAGCACAATTCTGCCGACACATTGAAAATAATTACACTTAGCGGAAAAAAAAAAAAAAAACCCGAACTGTCTGTATAGCGTCTGTTGAAGATGCTTTGTTTTCACAGTCGCTGTCGCTGTCACACTAGCTTGTGTGCACATTCTCTTTGTTGGATATCTGTCAGCAGATTAAAAAAAAACTGAGCAGTTTGCCTAATTAATCTCCCAGTGGCATTGCAGTGTTTTGTTTGCCCAGAAAACAACCTTGCCTGCTAAATGTGTGTCTCCACGATTTCTCTTCCAGATATTCAATTGACAAAAGGAGCGACACCACAAAGGCTTTTAAAATAGACCCAAACAATGGAACCATAACTGTTGCTAAAGCTTTGGACCGGGAGACTACAAACTGGCACAATGTGACTATTGAAGCCAAAGAAACAAGTAAGGAGAATTTTAGTGCAACAGCATCTCGCTGATATGGACAATTTGTTGGTCATTATTTCATATTCAGTAATTAGTTGAAAAGGGGAACGCTACTGTTAGTCATGTCAGTTAGATTTTGAATAATTTCATCAAACAGGTTGGAAATACATCTATAATGGTACACAAAATTAAACTGTTAAAATGACGTGCCAAAAGTCATAAATACACATTTAAATCATCTCAATACTTAAACACAGCGATAATTTTAGCCAATGATGATCAATCAGAGATGGAAGCGTTAACTCAAAGTAAAATATAAACGTTTCAATACTTAGCATATCAATACTTAATTAATTAATTAATTAATTAATTAAAAATAATTTTGTTTTTGGCTTAAAGGTTAAAGTTACAGTATTTCTTAGTAGTAATGACTAAAGTGTCTACTAGTTTTTACTTTTTACTTTTGACAGAATCCACTTTTGAATAAAAGTGTTGTATTTCATTTGAATTCCAGGCCATTTTAACAGTTAACAGGTTAGTGTACACAAATAGTTAAATGCAAATGATTGAATTCCTCTTTAAACCTGTAAAAGGATGTCACAGATGTCAAGTAAATTATGTGCAGTATTTATGACCAGCTGAAACTTTCAATTTTAATATCTGCAATTAAATTTTGACTAGAATTCCGACCAGACGCATCTGCGGTTATAGCTTAACTACAGTTTAAGTTTACACTGACCTAGTGGAAACTAAATCAATATTTCTACAGATTTTCTGTAAGTTAGAAGATCATTTAAATACTTGTAGATATTTTCAGATATGTTTGGCCAAAAGTCTAATTTTAGAAAAAGTGTGTGTCACTTTGCTGCGTGGTCCATTTTTAGCACCCTGGGCACCAGCGAACACTGATGCTCTCATTTGCCAAGTTGATCATCACGAGTCAAAATGTAACTGTAGATAAGTTCGAGTTGTGACTATTCATCCAGGCTCTGCAGATACTTTAATTTAAATCCCGTTATGCGTTAACAAGTCTTGCCATATTTGGGTACATCTGACAAAAACAGTTGACATCAACGGATGCAGAGTGATGCAAGCCCTGAAATATTCCCCAGAATGACTCAACGTACTCGCCATTTTCCGCTGCTCATTCCGCTGTCCGGTTTCAGAGAAAGCCATAAAATGTCACTGCCCTTTTGTATGTGTTTGCAACAGTCGTGATCAAAAAGGACGATACATTTATCAGTCTTAAGTACTATTTTGACAGAGCTTTTACGAAGCATTTATGATACACGCACCCAGTGGAATTCAGCAAATGTCTTTCTTCGCCACTGCAGCCCAGAACCATTTATCCTCCTCTGTGGTGGTGTTCATCAAAGTGCTGGACATAAACGACAACGTGCCAAGGCTCGCAAGAGATTACCAGCCGTACATCTGTGAGGGGATACAGGCGGGAGAAGTATGTATATCATGATTCACTGATGTTTATGATTTACACGGAATTTTCCTCATACAGTCTTTTATTCTGTATGTATTTAAACACATTAAAGCAATTGAGTTATTGTGAAAGTATACTATTCACAAAATTATCAGCCCCTGAGCGATGATCTATGTGTCATATGTCTGAAAACAGGAAAATGAAAGGTGCATATTATTAGGTGCACATGCAGCCAATCACAAGACTTGGAAACTGTGTGCTAAAGTTCACACCAAGCATCAGAATGGGCGAGAAAGGTGATTTAAGTAACTATTTTGAAAAATACCTTTCATATTCTACTGGGATATTCATGCAAAACCATCTCCTTTATAAAGAATGATCTAAAAAAAAGTGAAAATATCCAGTGAGTGGCGGCGAAAATGCCTTGCTGGTGCCAGAGGCCAGAGGAGTGTGATCAGACTAGTTTGAGCTGATAGGAAGGCGACAGTAATTCAAACAACCACGAGTTACAACCGCGGTGTGTAGAGGAGCCTCTCTGAAAGCTCAGCACTTAAAGCAGCAGAAGATCACGCTGGGTGCCAACAACAGAAAACTGAGGCTACGATCCGCAAGAGTTTACCAAAACTGGAAAGGTTGGAAGGTTGGAAAAACGTTCAGGTGATAGAGTGAGAATTTGGAGTGTACAACATGAAAGCAGGGATTTATTCCACAATCTGAAGCAACAGTATGGTGTTATCACATTAAGGAACGTTTCCAGCACCTTGTTGAATCTATGCCACAAGGAATTAAGGTAGTTCTGAAAGCAAAGGATTGGTTTAGCCGCAAGTAACAGGGCATACCTAATAAAGTGGCCAGCGAGTAGAGTCGCCAGCAAATCACATGCTTCTGTTTCCTCACTAATGCGTCTTTGTTTCTCTCAGCTCATCCAGCTGCTCAGCGCTGTGGATCCAGACGAGCCGGTGGAGGGACACCACTTCTACTTCTCCATGGTCCCTGCAAAGCACATCAATCCAAACTTCACAATCCGCGATAATCAAGGTTTAGCTCTCTCGTCCCTTTCACACCTGTAAATGATGGCAGGGGGAAGCAGAATTAGCTTGTTCCACAGACTCTAAGCCAGCGGTGATCAACTCCAGGCCTCGAGAGCCCGCGTCCCGCTCGTTTTCCAGCTGTCCTTGTCCAACACGCTGCTGGCCACCTGGATCAGGTGTGTTCAGTTAATGCGAAGCTGGAAGCTTCTCGCGGGTTGAGCGCGGCTTTCGAGGACTGGAGATGAAAAAGCTTTGTTGTGTTTAAGGAAAGAGTTAATATGAATGAAAATATGAATCCGCACAATACATCAAAACAGTTTTATTCATACAACCTTTATGCATTTTAGAAGGTGCCAAAGTCCGTTTTTCACACCTTCAGACGGAGCCAGGCTGTTTCCCCCTTGGATCCAGTCTTTATGCTAAGCTAAACTTTAGGCTCATTTTTGGCACGCCGCCATAGCAACGCAATTGATCTTCTCATCTAGCTCTTGGCAGGAAAGTAAATAAAGGTATTTTTCAAACTATTGCTGTAACGGGACAGTGCACCCCACAATATACAGTCGCTCACATATCTTATGGCTCAAATACTGCAGAGCCTAGTTCTGCATTATAACAGCAAAGCAGCCGAGAAAATATACTACCAATGACAACGGCAAAGCTTGGAAATAGTCCATAGAAAATGAGTGATAGAACAGCTGTCAAATCACAGCAAATTTACCACGATATTGATGAGTCACAGATTTACTGTCAGCCGCAATAAGCAGACAGTTGTTTTAGCCTTATTTACAGTCCAAATATAATTAAAAAGCAGAAATGATTTTTTTTTCCTTTAGATTTGCTGATAAAGAAAAGGTGACACAGTAGCACAGAATGTCTTTATACTTCCAAACATATTCATCTTGAATATGACTAATATGAAATGAGACCATATTTAGTTTCCCATTTAGTGGTTGTGAGCTGAGTTGAACCACGACCTGGATGAACAGTCCTGCACACACACATCTGTGACAACGGCAGAATGAAGTGGAAGACGTTTAATTAAAAGGATCCACAGAATGTCGTCTGAAGTGTTTTAGAATCCTTCAGTAGGTTGTAGTTTTTAAATCTGGCAGCCACTGGCGTAGGTAAATTGAAATAGTACTTGACTTGTGGTCAGTGGGCGGTCAAGCCTTTTTTTTTGAAAGTTTATAATGAATGAAAATCAATCGGACGCTGTTACTAAAGGCAGCGGCGGACGGATGTTTGACTGTGTCGAATAAGTTAGAATGAAAAGTGCAGTGTGCTGCTGCAGCGTACGGGTGGTTGACCAGACAGCAATCAGGAAGTGACCAACAAATCAAAAAAGGAGCAGCCTTAATAAAACACATTTCCATATGCTATACGTGCCTCGATGAAGTGTGACACGTGCAGGCACAGACCTGCTCAAATGCTTTGATTGTTTTCCTAAAAATGAGTTGTTATTTGGCTCCTTTTTCAAATTCACGGAGGAAATGCGTTTCCTCCTTCCTCAGATAACACGGCCAGCATCGTGGCGCGCAGGAGCACCTTCACCCGCAAGGACCGGGCCCAGTACCTGCTGCCTGTGGTGCTGACAGACAGCGGCTCTCCAGCTCTCACCAGCACCAGCACTTTGACCGTCAGCGTGTGCAGCTGCCAGCCGGCCGGCCACTGTCCCTCCGGGGGGGTGGAGGCGCTCGCTCTGTCGATGGGGGTCAGTCTGCAAACGTTGTTAGCTGTCCTGGTCTGCCTGGCGACGCTCACAGGTAAACACGAGTCGCCTGGTAAACAGGATGTAGGAGAATATGGAATGCAATTACTCTTGTGGAGTTTGGTCTCTTGGAAGTCTTTCCTATGTGGCATCATTTTTTTTTTTTTTTTTTTTTGCAGTTGCTAAAACACATTTCTTGAAATCTTCGCCCACGTATCCTGTGTTGAAAACCCAACGTTCATTAGACTCCACATAGAATAATGTAGGCCACAGCATCCAGGGCGTGTAGTTACAGCAACACAAGATGTTTTTATTGTAAATTTAAAAGGAAAAAAAAATATCACAGTCAAAGTGATTCTGCATATTTAGGACTTATGACTTGACTGCACAGTGACTGTAGTTTAGATTCATGCTGCACCATCATGTCTTTGTGCAGGTTTGGCCAGAGGACTTCATCCATGTCACAGGCAACATTTTCCTTGCCAGGCAGCTGCTTTTTTTGCTGCCAGTGTTTACAAATGTGCAGCACAAATATGAAATGTGTTTAGTGACTGAGAATGTGTTTTAAGTTTTAAAAAAAGAGCAGATGAGTTTTGCAAATTGCATTCAAATACCTGAGGAGTGTTTATGGTTTGTCCACTGAGACTTTGTTCCAGTCAGTGCAGTTTAGTGTTTTAGTCACTGAAAAAAATGATATTATCACAAGCAAAAGGTAGAATACCCATTCTAAAAATAGTGCCCATAAGCTAAAAATGACAGAAAAAAGTTATGAAGCAAGTCAAGCATGGACATCACTAAATAGTTCAGCGTATAAAGATAGAAGATCTTACGTAGTATAGATATTTACTATTGATTTATGTTTTTTTTACTGCACTTATGCTCATTAACAAAACTTGTTTTTAATTTTTTCAGTTTTCTGATAACCTGTTACATATATTTTGTACATAAAAGCCTGACAGGCTTGTAAAAATACTGAAATCCATCACTAACAATGTCTCTTTCAGAAATTCCGCACAACCAAATCTCAGTCCTCCATGAGGTTGAGAACAGTTCAAGTGTGACCAACAATACAAAAGGCTGTTGATGTACTTCTTGTTAAGAGGAGAAAATTGCACTTGGAAGAAGAATTACAAAGTGTTTGCAGAAAATCATCCAGGGGTGCTGTTTGTGAACCTTGGCATTTTCGGATTTTTAAATTGTCAATAAAACAGACTTCTGCAGGGGATTGTGTTTTTTTTTTTTGCTGTGGGTTACAAGTAGTTTCGCTAATGATGCAGAGTGAGATTTTTCGGAGGATATAAACGCTGCCAAATTTGAAATATTCTGAACATTATTCGGAATACGGGGTGAACAGCGGCTCAGACTCCCACTATAACCACGGCTGATTCCACAGCCAAACAAATCACAATCCTACTGGTATTATGTTGTAAAAGAGTTGTTCTTTTTCAGCGGATCTTTTGAGCTAGAGCCGTTCCGCCTCGCACCTTTTTGCCAACAATGGTAAGTGTGGTAACCAGCAGGACTTTGGATTAACACGTTTGCACTTTTGTTTGAGTTGCCCACCTCGAAACTCACCGGCGTGCCTTTAACACGATCTTTTAAAATGCTGAAAGCTTGCCGGGCAATGATGTCGGGGTAATGAGCATATTGGTTGCAATACATCAGTAGCAACGCCGTCCTGGGACATTGATGGGTTTGCATAGTGAAGAGCTTTATTATGACCTCGGCTGCTTTGTGTCCTCCCCGCGCCCATCACATGAAAGATTAATGGCGATACCTGCTATGCTAACATGGTGCCGGATGGAGAGCACAACAACCAGCCGAAACACGGCAGAGCAAACAAGCAAACAGTCTTCTCGCATTCGGAGCCACGTCGAAATTCTTCGACATGTGCAACACGATCGAAATTCAGCCTTCACTTTAATTTTTGGCAAGTTAAAGAAAGCGAATCTGGCTGCTATTGCTCTCCGTACTCTTGTACTTTGGACATGCATGCTCCATCAGGCACCCCGGCCTGCCTCCTTCCTCGCTAAACTCGTGCCCTGGTGTTTATCTGTAATGATCTCCTGCTGCGTTGTGTCTGCAGTGCTGTCTATTCTAATGGTGGTGCTGAGGAGACACAGGCGGAAACAGCAGGAAGGGCTGGAGGTGGCGACGGAGCTCGAGCTGCCTGACACGGTGTCGCAGAAGGTGCTGTATTACGGAGAAGCGGGGGGCGAGGGAGCGGACCTGGACTTCTGCCAGCCCGTCGTCCCGCTGCGCCCCCATCCCAGGAGGAGAGAGAGGAGGCTGAGGAAGGAGGACGTCAGGGCCAGCATACGGATGTCCCTCCGAGAGTCGCACCTCATCGGGCCGGACGACGAGGTCTTTAGGCAGTTTATTCTGGACAGGCTGGCAGAGGCCGATCAGGATCCTTACGTGCCCCCTTTTGACTGCCTCAGGACCTTTGCGTACGAGGGGTCGGGGTCGTCGACAGGGTCCCTGAGCTCCCTGGAGTCTTCTGATCTGGAGACTGTACCTGAGCAACCTGTCTCTAATCCCAGGCCTCACTTAGTAAGACTTACCCCATGGTGCGGTGCCGCAGAGGAGGACACTGTTTTCTGAGGGACTCCTTCAATTTCAAATATTCATCTCATTAATGTCACTATGATGGAAAGACGGCATCAAAAGTTTTTTGTCTGATGTTTATGATCAGCTTGGTCTTTAGTTTGGCTTTAGAAGGACAGGGATTTTCTAAAATGTCAACAAAACTTGCTTTTCCAAATGGGGTTATTTTTGTTTGCTGTATAATTTTTAATTCCCTGTGTAACTCTTACAACAACATAAACTATATAACTATACAAAAAGGATTTTTGAGGGAATGTATAGATATTTATGTCTAATATCCATGTTCGAATAAGGATGGTGGTTTCCTTACACTTTTTTGCAGCTGTCTGCATAACAACACTGCTGGTCATATGCTAAAAACTGTAATTTATCGACAAATGACCTTTTTTTTGGGGTCCTGCAAACAATGTCTGTGCTGTGTAAATTTAGTAGAAACTGGCCCCAAACTCCAACATCACATCTCTGATCTTTCCACCATAGCCACGACATTTTTCTTTTTAAATTTAATGCTGCGTTTTTTTCTTCCACTTAGAAGCAGCAGAACAAATTGCCAACAATGGCATCATTCGTTGCCTAATGACACCACATGTAGCTTTATTTTGTTCTCCACCATGTACTAAAAAATTATGTTTTTTAATATTAACTTACTGTATCTGGTAGCCGCACTTCTCTGCTAACCAGCTGATAGCTTTGTCACGGTGGATTACGGTGGGTTTAGTCCAACACCAAACATCTTGCAGATGTGAAACATACGATTTGTTTTTGGATTAGTTGCATGGACGCGCACGTGCTTCAACATCTATAGACCATAATGCAACACGGCCACCAGACAGATTAATAGATGGAAATTGTTTTCTTGTTGTGATGAACGTTCTTTTCATTTACAATAAGCTACTACACTGTATTTCAACCACAGCCATTTAGTTAGTCAGTGAGTGAACAGGTTAGTGGAGAAATATGTGATAAAATATGGCGAATAAACCAGAAAGGTGAACCATGAAGAAATGTTTTACGCAGAGCACTGACAAACTGTCACAGACATCATGACCAGTATAGAATAAGCCAGTGTGCATTTTATTTAAGGGAATGTGAAAAATGTTGATGCTGTAGTTACAGTATTTAAATATATAATGTTTTGTATTTGGAAGTTTGGCTCATGTATTTGGCCTATTGTTTGTATTTTACATTATGAAATATTATTCCTTAATATATTCTTTCCTTCGTATGAATATAGTGCTAGATTCTTTTAACAAATGTGTTTCGTGAAACGGCCTGTTCTCACAAAAACTAACTTCATATCTACACAAGAATATCTGTTAAATACCAGATATTTAGCGTGTGTGATGCTGCAACGCGTGACTCTCGAGTCACCGGAGAACCCATTACTCTGTTCATATGGGTGACAGCAAAACTCCGGCAAAGCAAAGTTGACAGAGGAGAAAAAGTTTGCAAAAGGAAGTGAAAGTCTGGAGAAGCAGAACAGCTGGAGCGCAGTGAAAAAAAAAAAAAGAAAGTGAATAATATGCAGCGTCTGGCTCTCGTCCTTTTTTTTTTTTCACAGTCATTTACACTATTATTGGCAAACACTGCATGCTTGCTGTTGGCTGTGTGGGCGGCTGCTCGCAGGGTGACTTGAGGTAATTTTCACGGTGATCAAGTCCAGCCCCCCTTCACCTTCTCATCCACTAATTGGGCTGTTTGCTTTATGTGAAGGTCAGCGATTGGACCAGAGAGGATGCGGTTCTCACCGAGCTGTATACAGTACGGACCCGTTTGGAACATACTGTACTTGGGATCCTTCCAAGTACGAGACGATGCGAGGAAAACAGCTAATTGCTTGAATCTACTCAGCTTTACCTTCCCGTCAGAGTCACTTCTACGAGTAGGTGTTGCCACTCAGCAGGACAATTTCCAGACATCACTGCAACTGGGCTTCAAATAGCTTCCACTGTGGGAAACAATCTATCCGGCCAGCGCTTGTTAGACTAAATCATTGTCTCACAATGGCTTCTAAAGACACAGGTGTTCGCAAAAAAGGCCCTTTGAAAGTCTTTTCAAACCAATCTCCACAATCCAACATGTAGGGTATTGGATTTGCCCATAAAGGCTCTCTTATAATTCCCTTTTCAATAGTACCTTAATGTCAAAAGTCATTCAGCTCCTGGTGTCGTTTAACCTTCTGAATTTCTGTCATTAACCATGGTGAATATCACGGGTAATTTAACCTAACAGCCTTTTTCTTTGTGTAATTATACCCATTATAGCAATGTGAAGGATTTCACTCCGTCAACTGTCTCCGTCCTCTGCTCTCCCGCACAGGTTACACATTCAGCTCTTCCTTTCACACCCAGTGCCAAACTCATCACAAAGTGCCACAATGCTCACTGGAGGGTCTTTGAGAGGGGCTCTCATTTGGCAGACAGCGAGATGATTGAATAGATGCATGAAAGGATTTTGAGAGCCGTAAAAAAAAAAAAAAAAAAGAAGAAGAAGAAGAAGAAAAAAAATCATTAGTAACATGCCTTAAGGTTTGACTGAAGAGAGATAAAAATCATTAATGTGTAATTTGGTAATGTGAACATAATTATAGAGCGAAGATTAAGATCGGGATGTGATTTTGACACAAAAGTGTCAGTGTGACAACAGTTGTCATCCAACATAAGGCATTCGTGGAGAGCTGAATGGGAGCTACACGTCACCGTCGTTGGACAGAACGTGAGGTGGACGCGTCCCAAATCGATGTGACGTACTGCAACGAAACATGCTCACGTGACTTTACATTTTGGTACCACGACAAAGAAGAAGAAGAATAAAATAAATCATGGTGAAGAAAAAGCTCGGACATCTGCGGAGCCTTATATCCACGTGCACGGCTAAAAATGGAAAAGTGCAGTTTCACTGTAACTGAGGGAACATTTGAGCAGAGCTGCTACTTTACGTTTCATAACCATTTTATGTGCAAACCTCAAAATATAACACACAGAAACCTTCATGTGTTTCTCGTGCAGCGCTGAAGAAAATCCGAACTGCTCGATGCCGGCCTCCGTTTGCCCCTATAGACGCGCTCTCACATATAGCAAGGAAAATAATTGAATTTGTCTATTTTGATCATAAGCCATAGTCAAGACATCCACAAATGAATGTCAGACATCGGATTTAACGTGGTACAGAAATAACAGACTGTCTGGAATGTGACGCAGTCGGAGACGCTCCCGCACACACAGTCAGAAACCCGGATAACGTTAGAGCCATGCGGGGATATTAAGTTTCTTATGATCACGACTGACACCAGCATTAGTTATGATGATGTTGATGTCAGTTAGAATAATAACTGATGTAATGATGTCACGTTATTTGTGAATACCTGCAATAAAAAGGTTTAAATTATAAAATCAAATTTTATGTTGGATTAGATCCATATGTGTCATGGAGAAGTTATTCATCCTGTTGTAACGTACGGCATATCGCAACTTCCCATCAACCTTTTGTGCGTTTGTGATATAACTCAGCAGGCTAATGCGCGGTGCACAGAGATTTATATTAAATGTCATACACAACAGCAGTTAAAACCTCAGTAAATAAGTTGCCGCATTGATGTTACTTTTCCCATTAAAGTCATAAAGGTTGATCAAAGCCTCATGTGTTGCATTACATATATTTAAGAGGCTGAGTAGGTGTGGATGACTGAATATACGCTAAAATCCTTTATGGACTCACTGGTGATCCTAGTCGTGTCAATATTAAACAGCACTCGCCACTTTATGATATTTGAACCAGTTAACACAAGGAGAAACGGCTTCCCGGTGCGAGCTCGCACATAATCACGCTGCTATCACCCCAGCATGTGGGCTGGACTCAAATCTGACAGCAAATGTGTTAAAAGATTATGCAAACTTTTAGGATTTACAGAATACATTTCCTGCAAGTTATTTGGTGCGAGCTTTCCATTAAAGAGCTTCCCCTCGTCGCAAAAAAAAAAAAAAAAGACTTTAGGCCTCGTCGGAATTCGAAATCAGAGTCTAATTGGCAGCTTTTTTGGCGTGAGGACGGGTGGCGTCCACGTTCGTTTCGCACAATAACACAAGCTGAGGCCCCTTATTCCTCGATGGCTCACGCGTTCGCATTTGCATCTTTGCACTGAGGCGGCAGCAACGTTGCAGATTTGTTCCCGAAAGCAGAGGAAAGCAGAGCAGGCCGCCCCGTGATTGGAGAGTTAGTGAGCCTGTTGCTAATCACCAATCATCATTATGACTCTAATGAACATAAAATCATGGCCTGCCATTCCCTTTGACAAATCAGTTTGCGATTCGCGGCAAGAAACACAGGAGGCAGCAGAGCGGCGATGTGACCGGTAGAGAGGTCATCCTTCAACCAAACCCATCACATCGTTATCACGGCCGCCGGCGCTGAATAAACTCGCCATTTCCTGCAGCTCTGTGATGTCTCGGCTGTCCTTTATTTGTTGGAATGCATGTTTTTTTTCAATTATTAACCTTGTACTCTAATAAAATGATGTTGTTTATGTGCCTGATTTAATCAGATATGTTGCTGACATTCATAAAAGAAAGACATTAAAACATATTTTGAATGTTTACATCAATTGCACGGTATTCTGTGCTAAAGCCGAACTGGTTTGAAAAAAGCTCATATACCGAGAACCGATCCAGACTCAGCAACATCCTGACGGGTGGTGTTGATTTTGACTCCTCATCACTTTCAGATCATAACATTTCTACTCTCCAAAATATTCCCACTTGCTCTATTTCTCTGGCTAATTGTCAATGTTGGATCTGAGCAGCAACTACAACGTCTCTTCAGGCCTCGTTTATTAATTACACCTCACAGACTTCATGCAAGTTCGAGCTGTTGGGGCGAGATCTGGTCCAGCAGACGGACATAACCACGGACTGAGAATAAAACTCAACGAACGTCGGTTACAGACGCCGGCACTGCAGACGGAACTCAACTCCAGTTTCTATTATAACACAACAGCAGCAAACATCTGCAAAAACTGGCAAGTGAGCGATTGTCTGTGGCAAACACGGCAGAAACCTGCAGTAGTCGCCTGTCTGCCTTCACGGCTTTTAACTCCCAAGGTCTCTCCACCTGTTAATGCGATGTTTTTCACTTCTCTTCGAATTCCGCCGACCTTCTCTCTGCTTGTTTTGGATGTAGAGGTCGTCATGTCTCCGTCGTGGCCATTTCACAAGTCGAGCAAACAGTCGTCAACAGACGGAGCTTTCAACAGCCTAAATGAGCTACTTACACGCTGCACTCAGAAGCCCAGCCGTGTTTTCTGGCTTTCTTTTAGTTTGCCGCAGCTGAAGCATGAGTTTACACCTGTTTCGTGATAGAGATTTTTATAAGAACAAGGCCCCTGAACACACGGTGAAACACATTTCAGTCAAGCTGTGATTTTTATTTGACGTAACTAAATAACCGGTTACCTTCGGTTTTTCCTCAGCACACGTGTCATCGGACTTTATCACTGCCTCAAAATACACCGTCCCACAAGCTTGTAGAGTTTAGCTGCTTTACAGCTCCCTAATTTTTTTTTTTTCCTTTCTCGAAAGAAAATACTTTCCACTTATCATTCATAACACATCCACTTGATCTGATTTCATATTGTTCTTTCCTTTGTCCTGTAGTATGAAAGTACTACTACGGAATACCAAAGGCCTCAGGTCCAAAGTGAAAAGTCCCATTAATAAAGAAGAGATTACTTTCACTCGCTGTCAAGGCCCTGTGCTGCTCAAGGATTGATACTCTCACATTAAATCAGCCCCTTGAAAGGTCCTTCCAAAACTGTATGAGTGCCAGCTGTAAAGGTAATTTTTTTTCTCTATTATGTTTCACTTTCAGGGCCTGTTTGGAATTATTATGGACGCATTAATATTGGGATTTTGGCTTTGTTTGTTTATTGGCTTGGTCATTTCAAAAAAATGGATGTTTGTCATTTCTTTCCAAGCGTGTTTGCATACTTTTTTTTTTTTTTTTTTGCATTTCGCTCTTTCTTTCTCCATTTCTCTCCGCAGAGCCACAGGGTTTGTTGTTCTGAGCCATCATTCAAAATGCAGGGCTTTCTTCTGACAGGCACTGAAGCAAGGAAATGAGAAATGACTTACACAGTTTAGCTCCTCTTCATGTTCACTTGCCTTATTATTATCAAACGCGCGCACGCCGGCGTTCGCACGCTCACACACACACGTGCGCGGGCGTGTGCGCACGCACTTTCGCAGATGATTAGTGAAGTCTCCTCAGCAAAAAGACACCCAAATCTGTAAAGTGCTGAGAGGTTTTTTGTCAACGTCCACACTTCATGACATACAGTACATTTAGCAGACTTTGACACTGCGCGGAGCGATGGCCCCTGCACACCACTAATTAGCTGTCATTCATAAGTGATTAAAGCCCAAATGTAAATAATAAATGGGAAGCGGAATTTTATTTGGCCCGCCTTGTCATCTACGCTTGCCCAGAGTTCCGCCGTGACTGGACGTAAACATTAAAGTGTAATTTGCTTAATCGTGTTAAAAGGTTGGAAAGTGGCTGAAGGTGTCACGTGGTTTTAGAGAAGATTTTCTTTCAGTCTGTACACGTTTTTTTTTTTTTCTGACTTCAGAATTTTAAGCCTGAGGAAATAATGGACCAGGGTCTTGGTTTTTGCTCTGAAGGCAGCATTTAAAATCCGACATTGAGTTTGCCTTGACTTTTTTGTACTTCTCTTGCTTTAAAGAATACAAGGGGAAAAAAAAAAGAGAAATAAGAAAACCATTATACTGAAGATATTTATCCATTTCTTTCACTTTCTTCTTTGCACAATATGAAGCAGAATCACAATTGTGCATTTTCGGTGGGAAAATTGAATGAATGAAGTCAGTAATTTATCTATCAATCAGCGGGAAGCTGACGATTTACTCTGAAAAATATACGCCATCCGTTTTTGTGTGCTCTTTTACAAAAAGACAGTTTCATTGTTGACGATGATGACATCACCTTGAGTTCGTTAGCAGTAGCTGTATCACTGAAGGGCGACGTCACCGACGTTTAAATGTACATTTTACACTTTCTCTCTGACTTGCCCGTATTAGCGCGTTTCTCTTCGGATGACCTCACCCGGAGGAGTTTTTGATGATGTCACCTAGAGGAGCTCTGGAAAAAAGCAGGTTGACCCTCATTACATACGCTACAGTCTGAGCAACAAGATGACATAATCTGAACTGAAGGTTCCTCCAAGTGATGTCATCTGGAGGCATTCTTCAGGTTTTATTGCATTTATTGCATCTACTACCTAAAGTAGAACCGAAAAAAGCAAGTTAAAAATCAGCGGAGGTGTCCTGTAGGATAAACTAAAGCCTCTGTCTACCCGCAGTGGAGTTTCAGGTTATGGGTTTCTTACTTTATGTTACCGTCATATTGGACTTTTACTTTTTTCTTACATTTTCAGACTTTACCTCTAAAGACACACATGAACTACATAATTCTTTTTAATGAGCTAAACTGGGAAAGACTCCACGGCTTTTGTTGTGAAGGGGCTTTACCGGGCTTACTTTTGTCACCGTGTGTGTTCCAGCCTTTGAGTATTTGACCCCATATTAAACCGCAGCGCAGGGTAATCATGTGTACAGTGTGCGTGTGCCTTTTAGTGTAATTTTCTATGCAAGCAATTTTAATAATCACCACCAGCCAGCCACCAGTGTCTCCTTACATTTTGGGCGTCTGCGTCTCCCCATTGTGTATGCGCATATTGTGAGGAGTGTGCTCATCGAGTCAGAAAAAAAGCCATCGATGCAGTCCTCAGAAGTAGCACATCATTAATAACGGAGGGACCTTTGAAGATCCTGCATAAATGTCTAATTAGGTTTGGTAACCTTTAGGAAACTCAAGTGGGTGAATACTAAACAGGCCCAGAGATCTTGTACTGCATGGCAAACTAAGCACTCAACATGTGGGAGAGAGCGTTGACATTGAGGAGGTTTGTTCCCCTGCCTGAAAGGGCACGCAATTTAAGCCGCATTACAAGTGCGTCTGAAGTCATTGGCCAATTTCGGGCCAATTTATCGTAGTTAACCATCCTGTGTATGCACATCATAATGGAGGTGGAACAAAAATATGGCTTGTTTTTTGTCCTGCCCTTCAAGCCGTGTGGATCGTTGTTCTGCATAACTGTGACAAGGCGGCGTGGCATTTGGCAAACTCACACACCGCCGACCACCATGGCGTTGACACAGCGCTGGACAGGCGTGACCCGGAGGATAAAAGAACGAATCAGGCCGCTCTCCACCCAGTGTCCACGTCTGTCTACTAACACGCGAATCAGCGAATGAAGGCGCGCAACGGGAAACGTTTTAACGCACCGCCTGCCGCCACCGCAGTGCCGCTATAGGCCGCAGCAGGACTCGAAGGTTGAAACCCTGCTGTCTCACGGTGACATTATCGTCCGTTAAGACGAGAGTTCTGACACTTTATCTACTGCCAAGGTGCACGGATGAAGGAAAGCAAACTGAAAAGGTCAAAACTCCACCAACACCCGCAGAAGGTCAAACAACTGTATTGTTGGACCGGTGCCTTCTGGGTTTTGCCCGGCTTTGTTGTTTAACTGCAGATTTGATCAAGAACTAAAAAAACCAAATGCTCTCCAACAGGTGAACGCAATAAACAAAAGATATGCTGTGTTTGGACATAAATATTTACTGAAATTACATTCATATCATTTACTTTACGGTAGTAACGGTACCTCATTGAAAAAATGTAAATACGAGCGCGTAATGGAGTGATGACGGCAGATAACCTTTAGAGCCCTCGGCACGCAAATTGCATCAAAACACTTTAAGTACCTCGTGGCATTCTAAACACTGACACATGACCTTGTGTCTTCTGTCACATCACTGTCTGTCAAAGAAAAAAAATGACGTTCCTATGCAAGTAAACTGAAAACGAGATATTTACCAGAAGAACGTGGATGGAAGGTCTGAAGACTTTACTGTGCATTGATTTGGTGACTAAATTTGGTAAATAAACTGAAACGGTCACAGCTGGGATTCGCTCCAGCCCACCGCCACCCCGAACAGGATGAGCGCTCGGAAGTTTGGCCAGGCCGTCCAATCTTTCCAAAAACACATTCTGTCCCCGTCACGACGCTCCACCTCGTTCTCCTTGTTGTAAAGTGTAACCATAAGCATCACACCACAAGAAATCCCACTCAGCCATATTTATTATATGCACATACAAGTGCACACACACACACACACACACACACACACACACACACAGTTGTCGGAGCACAGTGTGAAATCAGAGGGGCTGATAATGGAGGTGGACAGCTCGGCTGCTGTTTCATCAAAGTGCAGAGGAAACGCAGATCCGTGTCCTGCAGGATGAAGATATTAGGATCGGCTTCCTTCTGTCTGCTGAATTTGAATCACACACCGCCAGTGTACAGTGACGTCGAACGCTCGACCACACGGAATCTTTAGCCACTGTTTCACATGCGTCGACGCGCCCGTCGGGAGCCCCGGCCCCCCGTCCCCGGGCCGGAGAGCTTTATTTAGCTGCCAGCTACCAAACAACCTTCAGGATGCTTTTCTTTATTTGAGGCAAAGAAAAAGCCCCGGGCAGCTCGGGCTTTTTATCTCACTGTGTTGGTTTCTGCTTTCTGTAAATGTCTGTCTATAACTGAGCAATAACAATAATACTGGGCCTGCATCCACCAATACCTATGATTAATGTGGCACTTATGTTTATTAGGTTTGGGTGATACGATGATGTATGAAACATCTAAACGTGTCATTAACACAGATGTGACAAACTTTATACGCCATCCCTCTGATATCTTGGGCCGGATTTGTTCTTCGCCGGCGACGGTGCAAGCGGATAAACAGGACTTCTTTAAGGAAGTAGCTTCCATTTGACGGAGCCTTCAATTTAACGGGAGTTTAATTTACTTAATTAGCAAAAACGTTTCTATCCTGTTCTAATTTCACCATAGTCAGTTTCTCAGCTGGGTTCCAGAAAATTGACTTTGTAACATTATAAATCAATGTCATAACATAAAATAATATAATGTTCTATATCAGATTTCCCAAATCTCAAAGTTAAACATTGAAAAACAATCCTTATGTTTCTTTCTCACTCACCACTATCATTATTACTTACAGCTTCGGGATCTTAAACACTGAGGAACTTAAGTCATGTTCAATAGCAAATAGATGAACAGATTTCGGGTTTGGTTTTAAAATAGTCAAAAGTACTTATCACAACAAAACACCCAGAGGCCTAATTCTCTTCTTCTAATTGATTGTTTTTGTCTGACCAACAGCCCGAAACTAAACTGCTCAATTAGTTAATTACGAACAAAAAGAGGCAGGAAATGATCCCACTGAGACGCTGAAATCAACACCTGCTCGGGATATTGTTGGTTGACAGATTATGGAGGTAAATATTCTTGCTACACGTACATATTTTGATGACAACTCTTATTTCCTACGAACCCGCTTTGAATCAGCGTCTGTCACGTGACGTTCGGGTTTAATAACCCGCCCGTCCACCCCGACCTCCTCACTGCACACACTTTAACCTTGAGTTAGGCCACTGAAGGCAACTTCAGCGTCTGAAATATTTGCTAAAGCTGCTAAAGTTACAACACGTGTCACGTTTAATAATGATTTCAATAGGTAGGTAGGCTGTGGCAGTCAAACCACGGGGTCAGTGGTTCGATTCCTGGTCCCTCCGGGCTACGTGTCAAGGTCTCTTTGGGTGATGCACTGAACCCCAAGTTGCTTCCGGTCGGTCAGGTGAGCACCTCGCATGGCAGTGGAGGTCAAAGTTCACGCTTTCCCACCTCTTAAATACACATTGGGAATATTGTAACTTATCGTAGCACAGCACAGCCCTTCAATAAACGACAGCTTTGGTTAATCAAAGAGGTTTAAATGTTTAATGTTGCTCTTCCTTCCCACAGTTCAGCAGCAAAGAGTCCGAGCAGCCAGGAAACATCCAGCTTTACATGGTGGTTTGTTGAAACCTTGTTGCTGTTGTAATTGTAACCGCGTGAGTTACATAAGTATAATTGTACTATGTTTCTTTCATTGTTAATTATGATCCACAACCTTTAGTTTGTAGGTTGTGTGCACAGTGTTTGGTTTATTTCTACAAGAATGTTCCTGAGGACAGATAAGAGGATTTTGTTTGCATGACAAATATATAACTGCTATGTTTTTTGGAAACAAAAAACAAACACTAAAACCATCTCTTAGTCATTCATTTAAAAGCCTGTCAGGTTTTATCAATTTATGAAATGAGATCATTCATTGGTTTCACTTTTTTTAATGTGTTATTTGCTACGAGTGCGTCCACTTGTAGTTTTCTCCTGCGTCCAACGTTGCTTCTTTTTGAAATATTCTCGTGCACAGCTTTAAACCAAGCTGACCTTGGATTTGGGCACGTTAACAACGGCAGCCACCGTCCTCCCGCAGCAGAGTCACGAGCAGCCATGCGCATTTGGTATTCCTACTTGGGTTTAATTTTAACCTCTAATTATCCCGCAGAAGAACTGCTTCAATTTACAGAAGCCGACAAAACAAGCGAGACTTCCTACCATTATAAGTGTCAAAACAAGGTATTTACAAAGACTAAATGCTGGAGCTACAGCAATTCCATCACAGTGCAGGAACAATCTACCAGATGCTTTGTCATTAGGTATGAAGACAGCACAGTTTATCTCCACCATTCAACAAGGACAAGGTTTTTACAGAAGCATTTAACGAATCATTTTAAGGCTGATGTTATTTTAGGAGAATCCATGTAAGCCCCGAGGAACCGTATATGCAATTTTATCACGTCCCACAATCTGTCGGCAGCGTCTCTCTACTTCAAGACGAAGGTCACGGGAAAATAAAAAAAACAGTCAATTAGATTCTTTGTCATAGTTTTATTCCATCAGCTGCAGCCGCAAATACATTTTTATTTTTTAATTTTTTTTTTTTTACAAAGGAATATAATCAAGAGCCACCTGAAATATCAATCTGACTCCCACGCCCATCTTCATTCCGCGAGTCTCTGGAGAGCCACAAAGGAAAAGGTGTCAACTGGTTTTGCCATATTGATGGAGCCGGGGGGTCTGCGGAGACCTCTAATTTTCTGAGTGAGTGGTCCCAGAACGAGCTAATGATATGTTAATGCTGAATGGCAGACGTTAGGGAGGCCAAATGACGGCAGGCCCGGATACCTCGGAGGGACGCGCCTCGTGCGGTTTTGTCACGCAAACAAAGTCAGTAAACACAAAGAGCGTGCGGAACGGTGGATGAATGGACTCGGGGGTTGCTGACAAAACGTCATAGATGAGAAGCGAGGAGCTGAAGACCATGCAACTTATACTCGAGCAATGATTTACGCCTCCGCACTTTGTTTAGCTGTGGGAAAAACAAAACCCGGCAGAAGTGCTCGGCACCGTGAGCGATTTACATCTCTCATTTCCTATGAGAACAATTATGTCGGTACCTTTTTTTTTCCGAAAGTGACACAAAACTCGGATGGGTCTTTGAAAATATTGCTGTAAAGTTTTTTTGATTGTTGCCTTTGTTTGTCCTTTCGTGAGTTTGACGCACGGGCGGCGGGTTTTTGGCAGGGAGGCGGGGACGTCGCCGCCGTGTTTACTTTAACAGCGGAAGCTGCGTGGGGCGGGAGCAGTGGGAGGAGGTTAGTCTCGAATGGCACGAGAATGAAATACGCCACAGCAGATTTTCGAATTCCCAAGCTTTCCCCACTTGCACACATCCCCTCGTGTGGGTTTACCTGAGAGCGTGTCTGTTAGTATGTACGCGTTCCTGTTTGGCCGGGCTTAGCTGCAGATTGCTTCCCCCCCCGCCCGTCTTTTCCTCCAGTGTATTCAGCATATGGCCATTGTGATGGAGGGTAAAAGGAAATGACAGGCCATTTGAAGATGCTCTAGTCCCCGCGTCATGAATAATGCAGCGAGCGCAGCGAGCAGGTTCTCAGCGCGAGCTTCAAAGTTTATCGGCCTCCCGTGTCTCCCTGGGAGAGAGACTACAGTACTGAAGGGAGATTAGACCGACACCGAGCAGGGGACCTGGTCAAACTCAATTAAATACAACCAGGATAATTCCATCCTCTCGTTGCGGCCTTCGGTTTTATTAGAAAAACCAAGCTCGCGCCTTGAAACGACAATAGCAAGAGAAAACAGGCAGTGAATTATTAAAGAGGGGAGCCGCTGTGTGCTCAGTCGCTGCATGTAAAAATATGCAGATGAGTTGATGGCAGACGACATGATCGATGAATATTTTCATTAATTATGTCAGGCAAGTGTCCTAAGATCAGCAGAGAGAGACACGCCGGGAACTGATGTTCCACGTTGGATTCAAACTTTTTGCGTCTCGCTCCCGCAAAATTTTAAACTTCAAACGGAGATTTGAACACGCTAAAACGCACAGAATTGGCGTCGAACCTTCTGTTGACGGGTTGTAATAGTCCCATGGATGGATGATTTATTAGTTAACCTGATTCAAATGTGGAATCCCCCCCCCAAACCCCCCAAAAGACCAAAGGTAGATCTTCGCTGTTGATTTAAATATGCATGTTGCCTTCCACCGTTTCCAGAGTCTTTTGAGATCTAATTAGCCCCGAAGCCCCTCCTGATGGCTGATGTAGGCCTACAGAAACGCTCCCCTCCGCTGAGGCCGTTGTAGCATGTAACTATTTTCCATGTCTACACGATAAACAAACACTTATGCCACCCACACATTCAGCGCTATATCAAGCCAGGCTTGGCTAATGATGATAAACCTACGTTAAAGTACAAAGTACTGCTAATTAGGCCTGTGTTGATTATAGCTCATTAATGCTGATGTTGCCCTGACGGGTTTTTGCCAATCATCGCTGGAGAGGGCTTCGGTGCATCATTTTCTAATTACTTTAATTCATCATTGTACTGGTGCTCCGAGCGTGTTCCTCTCGGTTTCCACCGTGACACGTTTAAAAAACGGGAAGTGGGAGAATCCACCCAAAAAAAAATAAAAAAATTTAAAAAAGCAGCTTCAGAATGAGCCAAAAACTGGAGGTGGTTTGGTGTCTGCAGAGGTTGTCCGCTCGCTCGTATTGGATTTCGCATGAAACATTCCACTTAAACATTTTCTTTCAACTTTCCAAGGCAAAGGAATTTGATGATGTAACAAGGTTGTATTTTCTTCTAGGGCGAGTTTTCAAAGCTCAGATGTCAGAAAAGGCTTTTTACAGTACGTAAATATGAATTAACTAAACATTGTTACGGTAGAGTCTGACTTAATCAACGTGCAGGAAAAAGCATAACGCAAACAAAAGGGCAATAATGAGGTGGCGCAATAAAAGCCCGTCTCCGATGCGATGAATTTTTTGAATTTGAGTCCACTCGTCCTGGTCTTTGGTCTGGACGGCTGCTGATGATCACGCACCTCTCCTTTCTTTTCCCCCCACTCACCTTGTTCCAACTCTAATGCATCAAAGTCCCATTTCTCCCGACTTTGATGCATCACATGATAGATCAATTCCAAGTTATTTTCCAGCTATTATCCTAAATTTCTCTTCTTTTTACACCCTATTACCCTAATCTTGCCAGTTTGACCTACTTCTCGGCTCCCCGCGCTCCCCGGGCGATCGAGGAGCAAGCTGTTGCACGCCCACTCGCACACACCTCTCAAGAGAATTATTTATATTGCCCAGGTCTGGGACCAGTCTAATTTGGGTGGAACCGTAGAGTACACAAACCTCGGGTCTGACATTCCTCTTGCTGAAGGCAGAACTTTGAGCGACGCAGAGAGAGAGACGTGGAATAAAACATGGCGCTGCAATAGTCTTTTGATCTTCCTTTGCCTCCTTTTTTTTCTGTTTCAAAGCAGCGGCGAGGAGTTGTCCAGCTGGTGTCGGAGCACAGGCCGCGTTTCCCTGCCACCAACAGGCACCGCCGGACGCACGGACGGCCATTTCATATATTTTTATGATCGTTCTGCGTGAGCTCAAGAGCAGGAAAAACAACGACGGGCTCTCGTTGGGGTTTCCTTTCATGCCGGGTAATCGCAGAAATAAATATTCACCCACACACATAAATATGCGAGGACTCAGTCCCCGGTTGGCTCCGAGTTTAGCTTATATTTCCACTAATTTCCCAGCCTCTGTGCTAGAGAGCAGGAGAGCAACTTACACTTCAAGTAAGTTTCCCAAGACCTCAGCAGAAAGATCTACCTAAAGCAGTTTTAATAGATTCTTCTCATGCTTAAATACCCGCGGATCCTGTTAATCGTGTTTTTCTTTAAGTTGAAAAGAATTAATGAAATGAGGCTGTTAATAAAAAAAAGGCCACGTTCTGATATTGCTGGTATCCACCGAAGACTACGCACAGAAAAGAGTAATTGCATGATAAATGATCTCGGACACCTGTGTTGCACGTTGGAGGCAAAAGGCTACAGTAGGGAATGATTTAACAGGCGGCCAAGAGGTCAAACTCCATTAGCGACGTTCCAGCAGACAATCTGAAGAAAAGCATGTTCCCCATTTGCTGAGAGTCTCCGAAAATGGGTGCCGCTTTGTCAAGGCAATTTGTTGATGATGCACGGTTATGATAAGAATTGAGTGAAGTGTCTGCGGCTGCCCAGGGCCTCCACGGCCGGGCGCCGGGGCCAATGCAAGTAATCAAGCAAGGTTCAGATTGAGCCTCGATATCAGGGGGTCCCTGATTGCTCATGAGCACCCTCAGGCATTTAATGCACTTTCGGCTGATTTTTTTTTTTTTTTGACTGACAGTCATTCAATCAAAATCAACATCTGTTCAGAGTCGCTATCAGTGCAGGGGGGTTCGCGTCAGATACCTGATCAGGCCACCGTCTATCTCGAGAAATCATGAGCTCTATGTGTGATCTACCAGCGGCATTGAGCCGTATCACTAAAAATCTTTACAGGGTTTACGAGTCTTCATTCTCCATAAAAGGCCAGAAAGTTCTGGCTTTGGAGGAAATAGAGCGTTTAGTATTTGGGTTTGGAGATGCTTTTCTTTTTTTTTTAAAGCAAGACTGCAACTTTTATTTTTATCAGGAAGTGACTTTTATGGGTAAATGCTGGAGTTCGGTCCAATATTTAACTGAAATGGTGAAGCTACTTTTATAATGTTGTTTAAGAAGAAACCGGTGGTGTGAGCCCCGTCCCACCCCCCGGACGTTTAACGTCCGCTTCGGACATGTTTGGATGAGTCTGCTTGTGAGTAGCCAGGTTTTCACATTTTCATCTGATACATTCTTAAATCAGATAATGCAGTTTTATTGTTTTCTCATCACATGTAGCAGCCACATCCTTGGATTTTATTGCAGAAATTTATTTTTTGTGCTTTTTTACATGATGTGAGTTTGAACAGGAAAAAAATGCTTAACTTGGAAAACGCTGAAATCACTATATCTTCAAACTACAGCTGATTTCAAATGTCCTTCAATTCCACAGGTTTTTTTTTTATTTCTTCTGCACAGATTCCCAGAAGAACCCTTCTTTTTTCTTCATCTATCTCTCACACGTGATCTGTGTGGCTTTGAACTTGAAATCCAAGTGGGTGCGCTGACCTGTGAATCAGTACGAACGCTCCCCGCGTGTCCTTCTGTAGGTTTATGTAAAGTGCATCATAATGAGCACGTACAGTTACTCCTGACACTTGCTTAAAAATCTCAGATATTTTGTTTTTGCCAGGTTCAAAGCTTTGGAAACTGTGTCAATACCTGTAAGGAGACGGCATATTTACCAAGCAAAGACGCATAACAAGTTCCTTGCAATCTCTTGCATCACCATGAATTATACTGTCAGTTGTATTCATGAACCTCTGAGTGCTGTCGAGATGCTGCGGCAGCAAGAGGCGCTAGTCGGCTACTTGAGTCTAAACTGTGCAGGTCATGGGCACAGCTCTCGGTGTCTCCGATGTGATACATGAACCACAGTGATTGTGTTCTGAACCAGACGTTTCTTAGCTCGCATTATACCCGCTTCCATTCAGCAGCACATTTTCAGATATGAGGCAAAATTGATGAACTGTTGCGTCGTCAATAGCAACGTCGTGAGGTAAATGCAGGCACATGTGAGTCGGAAAACGGTGCACTGAACACTACAGCAGCCACAAACTACAGACACAAGCCAATTATTCGATTCATTATTTAACATATTTTCATTTTCATTTGATTTTAAATGTCCAGTCGCCCGTGCAGAGAGACAACACACCAGCTTTCCAGTAAAGTACGGAGGCCAGCTTTTCGTTTTAGGAATGAGGATGTCCACGACTACAACATCGCTGCGGTTGATGTTTCTGTAACCGCGGCCGAACCGACACCTCGTTGAGATGGGCTCAGCATGGACGCTTGACCAGTCTGCAGCCGCTCAGCATCACGGGCGGCAAGCTGTGCCGCTCTGTGTGTTCTCACACCTGTTGTTGGGCATTACAGTTGTTGTCACGCTGACCCACGCGCACCACGACATTACAATCACCAGCTGGCAACCGTAAGCAACACCAGCGACGGCGGCTGACCGCTTCAGCTTTTCAGACGTGCAAACCACTCACAGTCAGCTCCAGCAACATAAAACAAAGATAAACTACTTTCTGCTGATCATCTCTCCACGTGTCATGTTCACTTTATTTGTACTTGTTTTATTCTCATCTTTTTTTTTCACCCACTTCCTGCCAACATTCCATCAATGTTTACCTGAAGCCAATTATGTTGCAGGTTTCCTGACCTGGGAGTATTTGAGGGAATCTGTGTTATTTTTCAACCAACTATTTCTTGCTGAGTTAATAATTTTTTTTAAGGGGGCGTTTATGTTGTTCATTGTTTTTTAATCTTTTTTTTACCAAACGAGTGACCGACTGAAAACTGGCGTGATAATCAGAGACGTGCGGAGTCAGAACAAAGAAGTCAGGGTGGAGCTGAAAGAGAAGGACTGAGATTGTGTGTGTGTGTGAATGTGAAACTATGAGCTGAGGGCAGGAAAGAACCAAGAATCCAAACAAAGCTCAAGATTTGGATCATACAGTATCATAATGCACATTTTCAATTCTATATTGCCTAAACACAACAACACTAATTTTAGTGCTTCTTAGTGTTAATATTTTGTTTTGCATTTTAAGTATGTTCATCATCTTGAGGTTATTTCTCACAGCATATTTATTACTGCCATAATTGGCTGCAACAAGAGTTGGATTTTTGTAGATTTATGACTGTAACAATAATGCAGACAACACACTTTACTGAATTTTAAAATTAGGGGCCTAAAGCAGCTGACAGCTTAACGTCATTTTCATAATGTGTCAGATTTTAACCACCCTCACACATAAACAAAAACTAATGCCGTTGTTGAAGTTTAGTATCCATCAATCTGCAATCTGGGTTCGAGTTATTAATCTGCACTGTAGATCAGTTGGTGCTGGTGAGTTTCTTTATTCAATCGTGCGATGGAGAAATCTTTAACGAATTTCCCCCAAATGTTCCTGTTCAATGTAAGTCTGCTGAGCTCAGAAAGAAAACTGCACGTGCACACGATTCACAGAAGTCATTGCTGGTTTTAGTATCAATGTTGGTATCGAAAATTAGATTTGTGGAGTTATGTTTGTCTGTCGACTTTTGCAATTGGTCCACTATTTAAATTCCACCTTTCACCGGCAATTGGTATAACACTTAACGACATGTTCTGCACCGAAAAATCTCGAAAACACCCCAGATGTTGCTTTCTGACATCTGCGTGCTGTAAAATAACACTCGAACGCACAGAACCAACATCAGCGTGACTCGCAGCCCAGATCCAGCTGGTGGCAAAGGCACCTCCCGACAGAGGGCAAACATGACATTCTCTAGTTACATTAATGTTATATCTCAACATAAAAACCATAAAAACACCCAGCGTGCGGTAAAACCTCCTGTCACACCGCTCAGATGGCCGACGGTGAGCCTCGCAGTCATCACACGCGCACCTTTGAGGAGAGTCAGTGCTTTGTCTCCATCAGGCCTTTCAACTACAAAAGCCTCATCAAAAAGAAATGAAAAAAGAAAACTCTCTTTTCTACGCCTTCATCTCCAGCCCCCCCTGTCTTCGAGTCGCTCGCATTCAGCGAGGACGAGAACTCCGAGAATCATTTTCATTCGGAGAGTTAGACGCTGATTGTGCGGCCGTTTATTGTCAGGAATAACCTCCGTTTGTATTTACGTCTTTCCCCCCGTGTTCAGATGGGAGGGAAGAAAAAAAAACCGTCAGTCTTTTAAGGAACTGAATGTCAATTTTTATTTTCAGCAAAAGGATAAAAACATCATTTGCACAATTCTGCCTCTTCAAAATAAATAATAATACATATCAGTTGTACATGTCGACACTCAAATGTAACATAACTCGTTTAAGCTGTAAAGAAAACTGGCACAATATGATTATCATACAGTGTGTCCTTTCACCATCAGTAAACAAACCAATGACATTGTTGATTTGTTTCATTTCTGAATGACAATATATGCTGGACTCTGCAAACTACAGAAGCAAAATTCATTTACTTACAAACCGCAGCTTCACCCAGGTAAAGGACTGTCACTTCGGAAATAACGTTTTTTTTTTTGTTGTTTTTTTTTTAATCCTAGAGTCTAGAGGTGGCATGAATCTCGCAATCAAGCACAACAAAGACTGATCCTTCGGCGAAGCTTTCTGATGTAGCAGATGTTCCCAAGGCCCCCCCAACGTCGTACAAAAGCAGAACAACTCAATCCTGACATGTCTGAGCTCGGAAATCATACATTGGACTTGGCAATAGAAAGGCGGAAGAAAAAAACGATAAAAAAACAAAACAAGAAAAATACTTTGCAACACTTGCAAAATGTATTGTTAGGAGAATAATGGAACGTATAGGATTTCCTGCTTCACCTAGAAAACACATCAAACTGACAAACGTGTCATTCTTTTTATTATTTGCACTTATATCTTAGTCTTCATATCACTTCCTTAGCACATCGACTACTTGTTTACACTGTACTGTATGTGTGGCTGCACTTTTCATATAGTGTTGAGAGGTACGACTGAGTCCTCGAATAACGAGGCTCTGTAATGACATGATTATGAAAAACGCCACTGCTCCCGCAACCCACCCCCCCCCAAAAAAAGGAAGAAAAACAACTAAAACCATTTGCCAAAATTCATATGAACAGTCAAGTGACCACTGGTTGGCCGCCAAGGACGCAGCATTTCATGAGAAACCTTTCCGTGTTTTTTTTTTTTTTTTTTAGCACAAAGATAGCAAAGGAATGCATCAAAGCAACGGTGCCGGGGCCGTGCCCGTCGCTGGAATGAAAGGACAGGTGCCTGGCTGCAGGAACGCTCCGACACGTCTGCATTCTGCAGTCAACGGCTGGACTCCAGCCCCAAAATCTGAAACCTTTAACGTCTTTAGCACACGAGGTTTCCTCCCCAACTCCAGCCACTTCTGAAGTCTGTGTCAAAACTCGGCGCGGCGCGCTTTAAAAAATCCATACGAGGAGGTAAACAACCCAAAAAAAAACCTTTTGAAGTCAAAGGGTTTTTCTCTCGGTCTCTCTTGTGTTGTCTTTGAATCTTTTCCTCCAAGTGCACTGAGGCAGACAAAGTCATTTTCTCTCACGATATTTTACTCTTGTTTATTTTAAAGTCCGAGAAATGATAAGAGAGACTCTTCGAGGCTATGAGAAGACGCCGGCACCGTCGCTGTTGCCGTACAGGTCGGCCAGCTTTTTGAAGCGCGGCCCCCAGTTGCTGAGATAGTCATAGTTCTGATCTGAGTCTGTACTTAGCGACTCCAGTGAGCTTAGTGATTCTGCTACGGAGCCGCTGCCTTCAAACGCGTATGTCTGCAGAGAGTCATACGGCGGAGCCGACGGGTCCACGTCAGCGTCCTTAAGTCGATCCCAGATGAACTCGCGAAACACCACGTTGTCCGGCAGGGATTTATAGGGCGGGCGGTTGCCTGACGGGTAATGAAAGAAGGTGGGCGTGTCCGGGGTGACGTCCCGCCGCACGCTAGGGTCTCTGATGACGTTGAGGTTGCGGAGGGTGACCATGTCGAAGGCCTCCGTGTCCTCCTCGCCCCCTCCCTCGTCGTCGTAACGCACGATGTTCTCTCGGATGTCTCGCTCCTCCTCGAGGATCAGGGGCTCCTTCCTCCGACGACGCATCGTCACGATCAGCAGAACCATGACTGCAGAGAAAGGGAGAGGTGTCTGGGTGAGTGCATGTGCCGTATGTGCCAGTCAGCGGATATGTGGCTTTTAGAAAACATTATTAGAGTTACAGTATTCCCAGCCAGGGGCACTTGTACCCCAGAAGGCACTTGTGATGTTGCCAGAGGGAATGTGAAGAGACTGTCGAGTGAGTCGGGTGAATGGCCCATCGGAGTTACAAATGAAGGGTGAGCAGGTGAGACAGCGGGATGCACCGAGCACGTAGGTGAAATAAAGTGGGCAAAGCAAAGGGAAACGGTCGAAATTGTTCGTTACAGTATGTTTTCGAGGAGGAAACCCGCTCGACTACACGCAAAAACACAGTGTAATTCAAATCCTTACACTCTCCTCTGGCTTTTTTCTATATTTTTCTGAACTCTTTTGATTGGGTGATCATTTCGGCGATGTTACAGCTCGTGGGATGATTTTTTTAGTAAAATGACATGTGAGTCTTTTTCTCTCACGTGTCATTCATGCAGTATAGACACACATCACTTGAACGCAACGGTTGAATCGGATGGAATACAGCCAAAATCTCAAATCATTTCTTGTCTTCAAAATGAAATGCTGACATGTCAGAATACATGGTTTTAATGTGCAACGGAAGTGAGGTAAAAAATGTGGTTGACATTGAAGTCAATGGGAAGTTTTTGAACATCAATGGAATATCTGGTATTAATTCAAAAAATACTAATCCAGTCAAATCAATTTTGTTCCTAATCTAAAAAGATAAGATAAAAAATCCTAAGAAATAGGTTGTTTAGGTGATTTACCAAAAAAAGCAGCAAAAAACATACTTACAAATATATACTTTACATATAATAAATAAGGGTAGTAAATGTAAGGTGCAAAAAAGAGTGAAATAATATATTTTCCTTCTGTTTGTGGAGATTAGGTAACCGTCACATGGTATGCTGAGGGAGGGGGTGATATATGGGGCAATGTCAACTTCAGGGGCTGTAAATTATATAAAATATAAAACAAACAAGGACAATAATGAAGTTAGAAGGTAAAGTAGCATTATTGTTTAGAACAATATCTACTGTTAATTAACATTATAAAGAATATCAATGTTAGGTGAGTTGACATATACACACCGTGTTGTGTTATTTGAATCGACCTGACCTCAGCTTGTGTCTGATAGAAAGAAAAAAAACTTTCGGGGCCACTGTCCTATGAATCCAATGACAGTTCTGTGTAAACTCCATCAGACTTTACAAAACTAACCGGGCAGTGTAATCTGCGGCGCTGCTCCGTGGTTTCCTCTGTGTGTTGCTTCAGGACTACAAAACTGCACCCGGCTGGAATCCGGCCCTCTGAGATCTTACCAGAAGCCGCCGTCCGGCCCTGCTCCCTCTCCCATACGTTACTGCTGAAAATAACTCTTACGCCCAAGCAAACTGGCAAATGTCTAATGATCCTCTATCCATCAATGTCAGCCCGGTGCCAGTGAAATATCGTTCCGCCGGCCCATATTTCTTTCCCTTCTCGGCGTCGAGCTGCTGCAGGCAGCAGAAAGAGGCCCAGGAACCAAATTCAAACACCACTTCACACCCTCTAATAAGAGAGCAAATGGAAGAGATGGAAGGCAGGAAAGTCTGCCGGAGATGAATGGGGAGCTCTCTGTTTGCTGTACGGCGGCTGGCGGGAACAGCCGCACCAGCATCTCTGTGAAACACTTGGAACGGTCCCTCACGTCTAATAACACCACTAATATCCACGGCACCTTTTTTTTTTTTTTTTTTTTTTAGTGCTTTGAGACTGAATGCCAAACATTTCTGTGGAAGATTGTTTCCTCTGATTTCAGGAGCTCAAGTCATTCTAAATTCTTTTCAATTCAGTAAGCCTCCTCCAAAGTGAATTACAAAGTGGCACGTCGAAATGTAATATTCTCAGTGCTTTCCAGAAAAGCTCTTCGGGGGGTTTTAATGGCTAGAAAGCAGCCTCGATGCATCAGGGGCTGGAAAGGTGCCAGCGGTCCGAGCGCATCCTGCGAGGATCAGCAGGTGGACGGCCGCTGCCGACGCTCCCGTAAGATGATCGTTCCCAGCCCAGACGGTCGAGCAAACGCATGAGCGTGAAAGAGGAAACGCACTCTTCATAACACACTTAGTGATCACGCCGCACGCTAAATGAAAAACACGAGTAAAGCAGATCAATTTTGTGTTACAAGGGCTTTTGCTGTAATTGAATTGTTTAAAGCGTCTGCGCCACACAATCGATAGTGAACAAGGTGAGTTTTCTGTATCGCCCTTTTCCGAGCAGCAATGCATCATTAGGTGCACATTCTCATTAGTATTTCTCTATGAACCGATCATTCACTCATGTTGTCACCCACTCACTTTGTACGTCTAAACGTGCTGCGGTGCCATTTATTCATAAACGAGGTATTAATCAGTAAACAGCCAGATTGGGATGTTGGTTAATCGGAAACGTCTGGGATGGAGAACACGAGCAGATTCAGGTTTCCACATGTGCGCAAAGGGAAATCACAGTTGGTATAATCAAAGTTATGCTTGAAGCCTCTGAATTTAAATGTTTTATAAATATAGAAATCTGAAAACATCCCACAGTCTAAACTATTTAAGGGTGACTGATTTCCAACCTGCTGACTATGGTTCATGTTTGGGGCCTACACATGCAAACGTCCGTCTGACTTCCCTATATTCAAATATCCGACTGCTTCAAGCTGAAAACGCCACCGGATGATGTCACCAGGTTGCTCCTAGTCACCTCCAGGTGACATCGTCTGAACACCTGATGTTGGGAAAACAACAAAACTCAATATATATATCAAGGTGAGGAAAGCAGACGGTAGGTTTCAACAAATTAAATGACATCTAGGTGGAATATCGATTGCCCTTTAATTGGATCATAAATTAAACTCAAAAATGTTCAGAAAACTGCAGCCAGAGTCGGAGCAACGGGCATGGACGAGAGCATGTGAAAAAAAAAAAAAAACGGTTTTGACAAATGAAGGTGTCTCTCGCCTCCTCGACAACATGACAGATTTCAATCTCTTCCATGGACGACGTCTGTCTGTCGGAACAACTGCATTTTACACGAGCTGATAAAACAATCCGCAAACCCCAAACCTCCGTGTTACTGGCCACATTTTATTGCGTATAAAAGCTGCTGTTTATTTCCTGCGTGAGTCGAGTACGACCCCTGTGGTGCGTTTGTCGTGTCTGAGTCGCCTTTAGCATAAGCGCCTATGCTTTTATATCTTATGTGCTTTTTATATCAACATTTCTTCCACTTCTCTCACATGAGGTCTTTTTATTTTTAGCTTTTCCCAGTCTCTCCTTATAAGAACAAATTTGTCTGTAATTGACTCGGTGAATAAAAATATCAGCCAGTGTCGTAGCGATAGCAACATTTTGCAAAGCTTAAACAGCCGAATCCGATGAGGTCAGTGCACAGAGTCGAGCTTAAAGATCGGACCGAAAAAAAAAGGAAGAAATCCTTTGTTCTTTGAATACAGACACATAAATACAGCCACAGACAAAAAGCAAACGCAGGAGACAGACAGTAAAATAAGAGACAGACGAATGGACATTGTGATTTATAGAATGAGTCTGATAAGCAATACTCAGACAGAAATAACTGCCTGGAGATTTGGATTGCTACGTAATGTCCTAATTGGCCCACATGAGGATTGAGCAATAGCTGACCTGTACCATGGAAAACAAAAAAAGGATCTTAACAAGATAATGACTGTCTCAGTAGTTTGGATGTATCATCCAAAAGTCACTGTATCGTTAAAAAAAGGGTTTAAATGTCATTTGCGAAAAAAAAAAACAAAACATATTTGTGCCCAGGTATTTTCAAGAATATTAGTGCAAGGGGTAGAGGACAAGCTCAGTAATTAAATCTAAAAATATCAAGCCATGATTAATGACCACTTAGGTTATGAGTATGTAGAGCCAAAGCTAATGTGTGTGCACACAGCTGTGTGGGTAAAGGCAGTTGGGTGGAAACGGCACATTTAGCACCGACTGTCGGGGCTGAAGTTCTCAGACGCGACTGATAAATACTGAGGCGAGTGGAGGAGTGGCAGCCGGAAGAGCTCCGCATGAGCAACACGCACGCTGGGTGTTCGAACTCAGTCCTATCGGCGGACAACGATGATCAGCGACGGCGCACGGAAGCGAGGCCGACAGCGCCCGAGGAAGACGCCTCATCCGAAACCTGAAACGCCGCGTGCAGATTAAAAGAGGCCTTAGATGGACCGGGGAAGACCATCACGGAAGCGCTCGTGCTCGAGCTGTTATTAGGGGAAGCGAGGAAGACGAAGAAGAAGAAGAAGGATACGCGCTGAGATGAGACAATGAACATGCACAAAGAGGAAACGCGGAAAACGAAGCACAGAGGCTGATACCAGACTGAGGACACACACACACACACACACACACACAAACACAGAGACAAAGCGACTTGGAGGTATATTAAAATGGAAGCCATTAGTTCTAAGCCTTTGGCCTGAGGCCATGCTGAGCAGAATAGAGCCAGCCGGTTCAGGGTTGCGCGACCACGTATTTCCCCCTGTTGCTCTTTTGAAGTTTTCATTTATCACAGAAAGTATTCTGCGTTGCAATAAAGCGAAGGCAAACTTCAAGGGGACCGGAATATAAAAAGCAAAGTTTGACCCCATCAAAGAACTCATTTCAGTTATTGTATATGCAGTATAGATCCTCCTCAGCTTTCAATGAAGATCACCTGAGCGTTAAACTATGACTCTGCCCTGATGGGCTAATGCTTTGTCTGTGGATTTTTATGAGCAATATCACAGCCTGGAGGTGATGGCTCACTGCTGCATCATCTTTAAAGGTATGCTAATGAATGCACATTTACAAGTGTCTTTACTAACATCTTAACATATGGTGTGACACAGAGCGGATGGGGGGGGGGCGTACGTCCTTGAAATACAGTGTTCTATATATTGCCCGTCGCTGTGACCTCTGTGGAATATTAGAATAAAGTAAGTGAATTACACTAACGCGTATCAGAGGGAAGCCGTCATCGGAGCTCCCGTGGAAGGAAAGAACCGACTAAAATCGAGAATCTTGTCACTGACTCAGGCTGCCCTCAGGCGCTGCTTTCTCTACACTCTGGCTTTTACTGCGCTGTGTCGGGGCTGGCTCTCGCATAAATGATGCGTAATCATAACCGGCAAGAGAAGGTTTTTTAAAAAAGCCTGCCGGAGACGCCGGCCGGTTTATAGTAACGCCATCAATTCGATATTTTATAGGAAGTCAAGGTAACAGCCTCGAGCAGGCACGTGTTGGACACATGAGTTCAGAAAGGATGCTGCCGTCCGATGGGCGCAGGTAAAAACTCCGGGAAATCCTCCCAAATTCCCCCCAAAAGCCGCGGTTCTGTTAGTTAATGGATCACGTTGGCAGGGTTTCACTCGTGAACACTTGTAAACATCCTTGCTGCTGCTCAGAGCCGGATGACCTGGGTCACGTGTATTTACCAAAGAGGAAATATGAGGGGAAGAGATCCCCCCCCCTCCTCCTCCTCCTCCTCCCGGAGGTTTGACCTGAACAAGACCTCGAGATGCAGCGCTGCTTTAGCAACGCTTCCCTCTCACACACTCAAACGCCTGAATAATGCAGAGCAGCAACGAAGAGTCCCGGCGGGTTGTAAATCCTGAGGTAGACGGTGTTTGTATCTACTGTACTGCGTGTACCGGGTATGTTCCTCAGCATCCTGCGAGTCCAGCTCGTCGCCTTTGGCAGGAAGTTGGTCTGCGGTTAAAGCCGCCAGCGTCTTGCCTTTTGGCCTCATGATAACTTCACTCACGTGCAAACCGTCCTTCCGCGTTCATCGATTGGTTACCCGTGACGGCTAACGAGCTTTCTCACTAATACGAATCGAATGCGTAGTTTTCCTGATTGCTGATGTGTCTGGGAACAACTACTGTATCTAATATCTGCTGAGACTTCGGTTTCTTTCATTGATTTTCTGCATATCTGCAATTTCTGCTCATGTGCTGCCTACTTCTGTGTTGTAACAGCATTGACAGTAAATGGTAAGTAGGATCTCGTACTGAGCCGATCTCATAAACGGACCGGAAAGTAGTGATGATACATACGTCTATAAATCATAATGACCTGGTAAGAATAGTATAAACAGTTACAATGAAATAGTTGAATCTATTTTCATACAGGACTTGTTGCCCGGGCTGCAAAAATCCCCTCTGCAATAACACCACGACTCAGCCGTGGTGTTACGACGAAGCAAACCTCGGTCGCTGTCACACCGACGTGCGACACCGAGGTCACATGGATCTTACCCAGCAGTGTGATGATGCAGCCCAAAATAGCCAAGAGGGCGCCGGTGCTCAGGCCGGTCGCCGTGTAGGCCACGGCTCCGCAAGACACGGCCTCTCCGTCGGAGTCGCAGTCGCACACGCGCACCGAGAGCGTGTTCGTGCTGCTGAGGGCGGGACTTCCGCTGTCCACAATCAACACGGGCAAGCGGTACACGGGCTGCTCTCGCCTCTTGAAACCGCCGCGCTTCGTCAGTATGGACGCCGTGTTGTCTGTAAAGGGAAAAAAAAAAGAAAAGCGCACATTGGTCACACTTGTGAGAGAAAGGCTGCGGAGCTGTATTTAATTTGCATATCAACTTTAATGGCTTCAAATGAACAATGAAGTGCATATATATGACTAGCGGGAGGCTTAACTTCTACTCTGTAATGATGGCTGTGCTTTGCTTGTGCAGTTTGAAATGATTTTACAGTATTAAAAGCAGCAACGCCAACAGATGGTGTCATTAACACAATTCATTACATGACACACTGCGGTGTCTCTCCCTGGTCTTGACCACCTGTTGGCTAATAACAGCTTTGGTTTGATGGCAAAATCTTATATGAAATCTGAGCATATGAGAGAGCAAGAGCGGAGAACAATGTGCCATTACAGCTACAAAGAGCCATTTCATGACAACTATATGAATAGAACTGAAATGCACTTTCAAACTGAGCAGTCGCAGTTGAAACGTGGATTTTGCCTTGAAGAACAACGCCTTTGTTTGTCTGGGTGATAATCCGATTGCTCTCAGAAGTCTAACGAGGTAAAACGTACGACTGCCGTGATGGATTCTCTCGTAAACGCCACATTAATAGAAATCGGGGAAATGTTGTCATCGGTTGCGCGGGCGGTTAATAACGGCTGTGACGGGTTTGGAAATGAAATTTGTTCGGTTGTTAAATAAACATGTGCTCACGCTAAGTGTGAGGTGCGTTTGTTTGAGCGTGTGTGATTTAGGATCACGGGGGGGGGGGTGGCGTCTGTGTGCAGCAGGGTGGCAAACAAGTAAAAGTGCAACACCGAGGAGGTACAACTACACGTGTCAACCGGTGAAGAGTATGGAAAGAGTATGTGGAGATCAAGGTGGTGGCTCAGGAGACTGCTGCACCCTTTCCAGATGTTTCCTAATCCTACTTTGCTCAGCTAGAGGAAGCTAACAAGACGGGTATACTGGGTTTGCCCGGCCCAACCAAACCGGTGCCGACTGTCCTGCTGTCAGCGACTGACAGGTCGTCTACACCATGAACAGCTGACACTGAAAGACGCACAATGATTCACTTCAGCACTAATTTAAAGTCGCTCTTAAACCATCGGTGGGAAAAACACACACGGGCACAGAACATGCAAAAGTCTGCCAGTATCAAATCTTTGACCTTGTAGCTGTGAGGCAGGAGTGGCAACCACTCATCCACCGTGTCACCCACATATAATTACTAATTAAAAATAAACTAGTCCCTTATTTTCTATCCAATGTGCCATAGATTGATATTACAAATCTTTATTGTACCATTAAATATACAGAATGCGAAATGATACTTTTGAACTTTTGGGGAAATGCATTTCACGTTCTAGCTTTCTCTTGTTTTACTTTTAAAGGGCGACTTCATCCATGTTCAACTCGCTCTTTATGGATTTAGTTTAGGGTGCAAATGCACGTTAATGATTTTAAACTTCCCTATATTAAAATATTTCCCTGAAATAGCTAAAAAAAAACTCCTCCAGATGACGTCAGCTGGAGGAGTTTTTCATCATTAGGAGTTCAGATAACCTCATCTGGGGGATCTGTGGAAAAGCTGGTTCCTTTTAAGTGTTGTCATCTGGAGGCATGTTTCAGCTGCCTTCTTTAAATGGGAACTAAAACTAATGAGCATCACGTGAAGCGCTGAGCGCGGCACACCGTGAGTCTAAGGCAAACGCACGGCAGAGAACGCTCGGGATGCATTAGCTCCACCAAGCTGGACACGTTTGCTCCTAATTTGCCGAGAGATTACCTCACACATCCAATTCATCATGTACTGTAACACAATTCTGCGCCGTGGCACAACCTGGCCGCTGTGTCTCGCTGTGAAATTTGACGTGGCATCCTCAGCCGAGCTCCCACATGTGTGAACCAAAAACTCGACACGGGGCGATTGCCTCGCCGCGTGTGTCATCTCCGCACATGTTTTTAAAATCAGCAGGGGTTCGCGTAATGATGGAGTCGAGCACAATCGTCCTCAGAGCTGTATGCAAATCGACACTTAAGTTTTTCTATAGGAGAAGATAATTTTCTTCATCCACCTACTGGTTTGTGCGTGGGCGGCGAGCAAATCGTTGTGGTACAAAGGCAGTTTTCAGCTCGTGCGTTTAGGTTAAGTTATTCTGTGATGTCGTTCACAGAGAAGCCTGCATTAAGCGGAACGGAGCTGTGCGGTGGAGAATCGTGGCACAAATTGAGTTATCTCAGACGTGCTCCAGTTGTGGAGGAAACGTTGTTTTTGCATGACGTTTTGATGAGCAATTACCAAAAATAAAAGGCGGGGGGCCATTGTCATAGGAGAATTATGGTTTCATTTGGCACGGCCGGGCTCGCCACGAGGCTGTAGTTACTCTGTACTTCTTCTCCCGAGTCAGATTGCAGAGTCGACTGTGCCCAGATACGGAGCTGATACAGAGAGTCGGAGTGAGCAATGGCCAAAGTGTCAATTGCACCGCTGCCAGGCTCAATTCAAAGCAAGTAAGCAGCAAATAGACCGTGCCTAACTTGACCAACACCTTTTACAAACTCCGAGGGCCACTGGCAATTTTCTCAAAGAAGTTTTTGATGTAGCGGCAGCATGCAACAGCGCTGATCTGACACCAAGTCCTTTGCCAAGGACTTAGAAATTTAGTACAACTTTAAATTGGTGACTAACATCAGGGTTTCTGCAGGGTTCAGCAAGTTAAACAGCAACACTTTTAAAGACCAGAGTTATGAAATATCAAACCAGTAGTAGGAACGGATAAACGTACATGGAATTAAAAACAAGAGCAGTTTTAATGTACTTTTGGAACCGTGTCTGCTAAAAAATGAGGTTCCGGCACAATGCAATTATGTTCTTGAAGGGAACATAATCAGGCAATGATTATTGTAATTATTAAAGTAGCGACTATTTTTAATAACAGGAAGGGATACGCGGTGGGACGTGCGGAGGACACTTTAGTTAAGGTTAGAGAAAGACTGTGGTTTGGGTTAAAGGTAAGTAAAAACCTTATGTCATTACTTCACTGTAGTACACGCCAATGATTATTAATCATAATAATTTCATTAGTGTGACCTGATATGGCAGAGAATCAATTATAAAAATATGCTAAATCATGTTTTGCCCACTGAAACACGAGATGTGACTGAAACACAAATCAGGCCCCATTTCTCACGCGCTGCCATCATAATAATCCCATCTTCACTCATAGACATCTTCAAAAACCCAGCGATTTTTTTCTTTTATTTACATCAGCTCCCTGCCCGTATAAGGCTAAAGAAGGAAGCTGCTTTTCTGGGGGGCTCTCCACAATCTGCAGATCTCCTGGACAACTCCAAATAACCACAGATAATCCCGCAGATACACAGCGAGAGCAGGTCTGAGGGTGAATGTCAAAGAGCGGCGTCGTGTCGCACCTTTGTTATCTCGCAGGGTGAAGTTGAGGTTGCCGGCAACCGGTGCAGCCAGGGCGAAATAAAAGCGATGGCCGCTCAGAGGTTCGTCCTTATCCACGGCACTGATGGTCTGGATCACCTACAGGATAAGAGGAGCACACACACACGAAAGCACATCCAAGATTAGTTACCTCGCTGTTCTTTTACCGATCCGACGGCCTAATTAGGCGTTAAGTCGGGCTGTAAATAGTTTAATGTGTCGAGCACTGAGAGCTGGCTGTTGTCGTCCCTCGTGGTATCAGTGTGAGGAAAGCCTCGTCATCAGGCCTTTTGTATATCCATCACTTTTCACTCTGTCATAGATTTATGTACATGAACACATAAATCACCAATCGGCCCCGTGAGCAAACTGGAGAAAATCAACCGGCGCCTGATTGATGGAAAGGGTTTGTTTTATAATATCTGGCTGTGGTTTTCTGTCGTTTATCTCTTGAAGTACAGTAAGTGCTTATTTGGCAAGAGCCTGGCAACCTCTTAGGGATGAAGTGTTTTATTTTGGGAAGTGATTTCTCCGAAGCAAATCACTGTCCAGCAACTCCTCTCTGAGTCCTCGCGCCTGGACCACAACACGTTTAGAGAAAACACTGAACTTCAACGCCAATAATCTTTAATAATCTGGTAACAATGCACCATATATTGGGCAAAACAATATCCATTTTTCATTAGAACAAATACCATTTAAGGTTTTTCTCTTTTGGACTGTGAGAGCTGTAGTGTAGTGCACAGCATTGTGAAGTGGGCCGTGCCGGCTCTTGAACTCATTACTCAGTCAAAACATGCCTGATTTTTTTATGTTTTCTTCAGCACTACATTAATGCAATTTTACTTTTTTTTTTTTGCACTTCTGTGGATACACTGCAAAAATCAACAGCTAATAGCTCGTTTAGAGCTGCAGGATTTGGTCAGAAACTCATTTTGCGATTCTCATAATCAAGATGTGCAACTGTCACATTAGAACAAACGGTTATTAATGATTATTATGGGTCTATTTCCTTAGTTGTCAAGACAAATGAACAGACCCCAACTCAAACATGCATTCAACTACAACAACAACCAAAAAACAGCGTTTTCCAAATCAGACACTGACATACTACGACTTTTCTCAATATATTAACACACATGAATACGAGCATTATTTAACTGAAATGCAGCCTGCCGCGGTTATAAAGCCGCACAGACTCACGCTGCGATGGCGATCCGATGTGGCACTACTAACTCGTGCACGGTGCAAATTTGCCCAAAATGTAGAGAACTGTTATTTTACAAAATGAATCCTGGTTCACTTTAGTAAAACCTATTCAACAGCTCAAATCTCGGCCCACTGAAGAGTTAATAAATAATATGCATTATTCCTACTCTACTGTCAGAATCAGATCAAGACAAATTCGACATCCGGCGAGTCCACTGACTGTTGCTCCACTGACGCTGCTCAAATAAATGCATATGCTACGCAGTCAGGCGTTCCTTCATTATTGCTAGTATGAAAATGACTCATGATAAGAACTGCTCTTGCTCGAGGCGATGTAAAACAAGCATTCATATCTGTGAGTTAAATAAGTGATTGCTATTTGTTTTGGCCTACTTTATGTTGCTTCTGAACCCCAGACTAAACACGAGCTTACTCCTTTTATTTTATAGCAGCTTTGACAACTATAAATAATGCAGGAAATCAAAACCCCCAAATAAACCAATTTATTTACACCCACCAGCATGTGCTGTAATGGCTTTTTTATTCATACAAACATGCTATCTGGAAATCAAGTTATCGCCTAAAAAAACAAGACAAAACACTGAGCTTTAATTCGAGCGTCTCGTGTGCAGCGGCACTTGTCTGCAGCAGGAAAGAAGAGAAAAGCGAGTACATGCTGTACGGGAGAAGCATATCACACACAAACACGCCATATGGACGACAAATGATAGCCACCACAGCGGCCATCAAAGTGGGTGTTACTGCGGCGGTGTCCTTATAAATTTAGATCAAGAGTCCTGAATCCTTTGCAGGCAATGGAGAAAGTCAACTCTGCGACGACTCACGCCCGTGGACGGGAGCCAGGAGGCTGTTAGAAGCGACGCACGGCGAATTATCACGCGTCCCAAAACAGCCCGGCGTCGAAACGTCCACACAAAAACCAAAAAAATTAAATAAATGAAAATCAAAAGGGCGAGACGGAAGAAGAACAGAGGGAAAAAAAAAAGCCAAAATGATCCATCAGTGCTGAGACGTGGATTATCAGTTGTCAGCTGTGATTAAATGCTGCTGGTTACAAGCTGTCAGGTATTAGGGGTTGGTGTAGGTGGCAAGTGACATCCTGCCAATTATTAAACTGGCAAGCGGGGGGGTGGGGGGTGCATGGAGGGGGGGAAAAATTCATGAATATTTTACTCTGCTCCTTAACAAAATTAAAATAGTTGCTCTTTCGTCACCGAGTGTGTTTCTTTTGTTGCCGTGTCGTATTGCAGAGCTGGGGAAATTCTGTGCAGAGATGCAAAAAAAGGTTATCTGCCGCCGTTCAAGAACATTTGTGATATCTTGTGTTGGGGAGTGATGTTTGCGTCCTCGGCGGATCAGTGACAGGTAGACGCAACAATTGAGCGCTCAAACATGCAGCGTGTGCATGCTTTGCTGCATATCATGAAAGCTGCCATTGATTCCGGGATCACAATAACTCACACGCCCCTCACTCTGTTATGGAAATTTTCACATCTGATAGAAACCTCTCTTTGTGCTTTTTTTACTCCGACGATGAATCCTATACACAATTTGAACCCTTTGATGTCCTTTGAATATTGCGGATGGATTCCGAGCTTATCTCTGGGAAGGATTTCATTCTTCGCAGCTGAAGGAAAGGACTGTAAATCATCCTTAAATCAAACACTTTGTAATGTATAATACCTTTCATTAGTCTGGCTCTGATGCAAGGCATTCCACAGAACCTCTGGTGGGGAATTCTCTAATGGGTTGAGTAGGAGACAGGAGGAGAGAGGCATGGATGTAGACATAAATTCTTACCCAAAGACATTAACAGTGGCAGCAGAGTGGTGTCTGTCGCGAGGCGGGACAGCGAAGGCCCATGAATCACGGAATTAAAGGGTTTTTGAGTTTACACATGAGCGCGCATCAGATTAAAGACGATACAAAAGGACAAAGGTCGGATCTTATCTAGGACGTCTCTATTTGTGTCTTTTGCAGGAGGTGAAGTAGGAGAACGTGCGGCAGAGGGAAACGTTGTTGACCCGTGTATATTTATGTGAGGAGATCCGTCACCGTGAATTCATTATTGAGGTTTCGACCAGACGCGGCACCAGGTTTAAAAAAAATGACTCTCAAACTGGAGGTGGGCTTCCTTTTCCATCCACTTCTGAGCCAAGGTTTCCAGCAGATTTACGGTTTTAGGAGGCCAGAGGGGGGCTTCTAGTGAAAGTCACGACATCCAGCGGGATTATGGGAACAAATGGATGCAGGGCTTTTAGATACTGGCCAACGATAGAGAGTAAACACTCCAATTTTCAAGACTCTCTTTCTGCTTCAAGTTAAACCATTTGTTCTTTAATCTGCCTCCAGCAGGACCCCCAACCTTTTGTAAATGACCCAGTGCTTATCCAAGCTGTCACAGAGCCAGATGTGGGTCCACTGTGAACCGGTGTCCAGTCTATCTCGGAGTCAACACAGAGAGACATAGACAGACAAACAGACAACCATTCACACTCACAGTTACACCTATGGGCAATTGTGAGTCACCGAATAACCAAACACACGTGACTTTGGATTGCGGGAGGAAAGTTGCCCATACCTGTAAAAACGGGGCGTGAATGGTTGTTTGCTGCAATAGCTTCTAGCACTTCATGCTTTTATTGTTGTGAACAGAATTAGTTTTCAAGAAAACAAGGATTCAATAGTCTTGACTGAATGATGTTGATCAAATATTTAAGCAAATGCACGTCTGTGTATTAAGTATTGACATAATTAAAATCAAATTGGTGTGTATTTAGTTTGGGTATTGAGGCTCCGTACCTTATGAATACCAGCTAAGATTTCTTCATATCACTGAGGGACGAAAAACTGTAAAATGTGTTAACCATATTTTGAAAAATAAAAAACCTAGTAAATGTGTTTACATTCTCTTAATGAAGGTGTGGTGAGTTGGCACAAAAACTCAGGTTTGGTAATGATTTTAATCTTCAAACACTAGACCTGGAAATGAGCTTCAAATGCGACCGAGAAGATATTTCTTTCTTTAATCCAAAGCCAAATGTTTTGAGTCTGGACTTTCTGATTGAACAGTCCCGTGTTCTGATACGGATTCAGCTTTTCTCGAGGCATCGCACCACCTGGACAATTAAGCCGAGTCTTCACGGACCGAAAACTGACTGTTCGATCAACACTTGCAGTAACATCTCACAGGTGGGCACTTCAAACAATCAAGACTGAAGTCTCCCAAACACCTAAAGCGTGTTAGTGAACTGCAATGACCGTAATTCACGGCGCCAGCGACAGACGGCATCTGTCCTCCTCGGAGCTGTGGCGTGTCTCCGAAACGTGGCCTCCCTAACGAGAAAAAGTAATGTCAGCTAATGTAGCGTCGCTAGACTCAGGGATTGTGGCGTTTGAACATCTTAAGCGTGTGAAGACATCTGAGCGACATCTGAGAGATGGAGAGTTTCCTCTGTGGTGCGCTGCCTTTTCAGATCTGCTCCTTCAGTTGTCTTGAAAGTGTAATTATCAGATTCTGATTGGTTCTGGAGCCGAGAGCCTTTCATTTGGGTCACCTCAAGCCCTGCTGGCAAATGAGTCATACAATAAGATCAAGCAAGTCTCTTGAAAGTTGAACTAAGAGTATAAATAAGCCTTGCATCAAATAGGTGGCACTTGTTACCATGGCGATGACAGCTGTCACCAGGGGTTGTGTTGACAAGGGAAGTGGTGGGCCTGCAGTTTTCACACCCCTCGCTCTGCGCCGCTTCTGCGGCTGCTTCCTCTGACATCGACGCCCCGAACATCACCCGCGCGTGACACTCATAACTTTCAGCGTTCGCGGACAGCTCGGCAGCACCCGCTCACACGTCCCGCCCGCCGCCGCCGCCGCCGCCGCCCCCCTCCACCCTCGCTGTCATCACACGCTCACATGCACACGTACGACTTTAATGACAATCAATATGTGCCTTTCAACAAATGTCATTTTTCAATCTCTTTTCGCTTCTTCTGAGCCACTGCGCGCGTTTCACATCGATCATCGGAATCAGATGCTGAGATTTGTCTCGTCACAACCGCGTTCGTCGGCGTGATCCCGACGCGCCAGAACCGCTGAGGCTAAAGTGATCTCCTGGAGAGAACTGAGATTAAATTTGCTCCACGTTCTGTCTTTTTATAGAACAGACAGTATTGTGCCACACACTAATATTTTACGCATCCCTTGTGCCTTGACATATCTGTTTTCATCTCCCACCTTGATGCAACACCTATAACAAACTGATAATTTGAATGACGACTGGAGCTGTGAAGTTTTTTTCGTTGCTGTTTGTCTGACTGATGTGACAGCTGAGGCTGTACATAGGAAGTGATAAGCAAAACTGTTTTGACGATTCCAGACGCTGGAAGCGATCCTGACCAAGGGGTTGATAAGACGTGCGGTCCCCCCCCAAAGACAAACCCCCACTGCTGCAATTCAAACCGGTTCGGGAGTGTCAGCGATATAAATCCAACTGGACGGGACATTCCAGTCCTGTTTGTGTATATGCAGAGAGTTCTTGGAGAGTAACAGAATAACAAAGAGAAAGTTCCTGGGACTTTTTAAGGCCAGATGGACAGGAAGCTGCTGACTAACTAACCGCACGTTATTGCAGTAGACAAAGAACAGAAGGCAGAAGTGCAGCGGTCCCAGGTGACAGCAACATGAAGACGAAGGAGTGTGAGAAGCACTGAAGCCTGAAAGAGGAAGTGGAGTAGCATGGGCAGCAGAGGCTCCGACTCCTCCAGGAGTTTCATTAGAAATGTCTCATTTTTTTAAATTTGTGATAAGATATATGTGAACTATAAGCGACCTCTATTAATAAAATTATGCTCAATTTGTCTTGATCCACATCTTGGACTTTCTTTAGATTCTCGGCCTTTGCTGCCCTCAGTCCACCTCGTCTTTTATCACCAAACCTCTTGGTCATTGCTGGGACAGTTTCCCTTTCTGTGCTCTTGGAATCTTGCCTTCTTCTGTTTAGAGATGAACTTTTTCTTTACGACTTGTCCCTCGGTGTCTGGACTGTGTTTTGTGGACTTTTTTTATTTTTTTATTTCTTCCTTCTGTTACATAACTTGGCTGTTTGAGTTGCTGCTAATTTAGCTGCTCTGTGTTTTTGCGTTTAATGTAAGAAGCGACGAGCCGACGTTCGATTCCTACGAGCTTCATTAGTACGTGTCTGTGCCTGTTTTCATCTCCTTTAGTCGCAGGTTTGGAGCCACTTCAGTGGAGTTTTACTGCAGTTTGTTTGTGGCCTTGGTGCTGCTCACATTCAAGGTTTTTTCCCTATTAGCCAGATGTTCTAGTGATGATTTGAGGACAATGCTCGTGCACATCTGGTTGTGCATAATATAAAGTTCCAGGGTTTTCGTGCCATGTCAAATGGCACGATGCACCTTTTCCGTGTTTAAGTCGCCATATCATAATTTAGCAGTAGCAGATCTCGTTAGAGTCATGATGCATCCTCTCCCTGCCAAATTCCAGTAATAAACTCAGTATTCTGTTCGTAGACGGGTCTCTGTGCTTTTGCACTTGGCTTCTAAGACTAAAACGTGAGAGAACTACAGCAGCTTTTAGCCCGTCCTGTTTGCAGCACATGTGAATGAACAGACAGCCGTCACCGGATTACGCTGCTAATGATGAAATAATGTTGATTCTAATGCAAATCACAAGGAGCGCACCTTAATTTTTAACTGGATTTATGGGTGTTTATTCATAGTGGACGAATAACGTCCTTTGGGAAGTATAAGTCACATTCAGTCTAAAAATATGTTTATCACGTCTGTGTGTTCAGATCTGACTGAGTTATGTCTCACGGAACGAGCATGAGCTCTGATACAAATTGCAGCAATCTGGCACTGGGGGCTTCGCACCTAAATTGCTTTTATGAGCGCCCTGTCACAGCTCTAACTGCTGGCCACTGTCGGTAAACGAGCCAAAGCGCAATAACTTCCCGCTGAGTTTTACGACGCTGACGCGCACCTGTCTCGTTCACCTGGCGAAGCATCTTCGCCTTGCCGGCCGGTTGACGGACCCCTGCTCGCGACCGGCCCCGGCGTTCACGGGTGCCTGGCGACGCCGAGCCTCCTCGGGGAGGATGCTGCAGGAGCGCAGGGAGGGGGGCAGGGGGAGCAGATTGGGGGCAGCAGAATGCCAAGTCCACTCATGTATGTAATGGTTACACTGAAGTGATTGTACAACGTGACCTCCCTCCCACTCCCCCTGCCCCCTCCACCCCATCATAATATCAATTAATATTATGGCAGAAGACAGACGCACCGATGATCCGTAACAAGTGGCATCTCTGGAGAGAGCCAGTGCCACGAGACGGCCTTAATTAGGCCTGAAAAATGGCAGGTTATTCCATCCATGCACTCCCTGTTAATCTGTGCTACGGAGCCACAGAGTCAACCCCGGCCCCAACTGGCAAATGTTATTATTTCATCTTCGTCGCAGCTGTGAATAAGCCAATGGGCGTGACAGCCAGTGGGCGGCCTACGATTTTCAACAAAGCTTACAGGGAAGCGGGCGCAGTTAGTGCAGCCTGTTCGCCGCCACGGCCGGACGTACAGTACACAACGGGGGTATTTTAATTAATTAGGAATCAGGGAGGTGGCGGCGCAAACATCTGACGGGCTACAAGTCGACACAGTCTGCCTGCTAACAGACAGCCGACACCTAGTTGTAATTCAAGCGCCGTTCCCGCATTCAAATGTCAACCTATCTCCTTTCCTTTGCTCTCTATGTGTTTTGGGGTGTAAATTTCATCATGAAATTTCCATTTTGCCTGCCTTCATTATTCAGTCTGAAGGTGCAATCCCACCGGTGCTCTTCAGCGTTGCCTAAACAGAATGGTGTGTTTCAGTGGGACTGAATAGAAATTGGAATTAGTGAAAAGTAAAAATGAGAGCAAGAACATCTTCTAGGAAGTGGGCATTCGCTCTGACGCTAGGAAATGTGGATTTTTGACAGAATCTATTGTGTGCAACGCACAAAATTAAAAAGAACAAAATGTAAAATATGTTGGACATTCACGCATGTGTTTTTCAGATATTTTGAATGTGAACAGATGAGAAGTCTGATATCATATGTAAATCTATGAACTAGTTGTTTGGACATTAAACTTGAAAAATGAATAGTTTGGACCAATATTTTTATACTATAACAAGCATCTGTAGGCTATTATTTTGGCGTCAATGATTCACTGTATTACATATTCCTTTTTTATTTTGAATATTTTACTGGCTAATTAAAAATCTATGGTACAAGCTAAAAGAAAACTGAAAAGTAAATGCAATTTTTGTGCACGGACATTTTATGTCTGTGTTTTGTTTTTTTATGTCCCGTGTAATATAATGTTCTGTCTTCGGTGTCTTCGTTGTTTTTGTCTCTGTGTTGAATCCAAGCCGACGTCCCTGCTCTAAGTAACTAGCGTGCTTCCTGTCCCCTGACGGAATCAATGTCTGCTCCTTGTCTTTGGCTTAAAATGGGAATTATGAGTCTATTTCATCATGCAGACAACCTTTGTGTTGTGTTTTACTGCAAAGGTAAAAACATTTCCACACGCGCTCGCCATTTTACACGTCGGGAGCGTCTGGACTATTTGCACGGTGAAACTGGCTCCTAGCTATGACAGCTCGTTTTATGACTGCAGCACTTTAAGACTACAGACGGAGTTTGAATGCGGCGCCTCTTCTCGGTGGACGGACAAGGACCAAGGCCTCTGTCACCGGCAGCTTCTGGCTTTGCAGCGAAGTAGCCCACAGCGGCACCAGGAGGGACCTCGCAGCTCAGCCATCGCTGGCATTGAGTAAGCAATCCGTCTGCTTCAGCTGAGTAATTACAGATTTGCTGTAGCTTTTCCTGCTGATGATGCTGTCATGGGCCACGGCTGTTGTTATGTCCCTGGGGCCAGTTTGATTGTTGGGGAATGACTTTTTTTTTTTTTTTCCCAGTATTGTCATAGTCTCCGTGTCATAATTTATCAGGCGCTAGTGGGGAGAAATGTACAAATTATCTGTCGAATATGAAAGTCAGGCTGTATTGACGTGCGATGGATTGTTGCTTGTGTGTTCTCAATTTGATGTCACTGAGCAACAGCAGACATTTGAGGATAAATTGTAGGATCATTAAGCAAAAATAGACATTCGGCTCTGGTTGAATGCCTTGTTCAATAATGATGACAATGTTTATTCCAGAAAATACTCAGTACCCTAAGGCTAAAATTTAATGAATTAAATTTAAATGTAGGAACATCTTGAAATACCTCAAGGCATATTGAATTCAATACAAACAATGTACTTTTTTTTTTTATTTGTTGTGTTGTGATGTTAACAAACCGAGTACAAGTTAAACCTAAAAATACCTTTTAAAACTCCAAAAAAGAAGCTCAGACAAAAGAGCTGCACTGTGGCCAAGCATCACGTGCCCGAAACAACCACAACAAATGCACGTATGAAATATTGTCTCTCACTGTTGCAAATGAAATCATTTGCTATTTTTGTTCACTCTCCCGTGAGCGCGGCGACAAACAACTGCGAAATATGAATGCAAATAACATATTTAAAAAGGCCTAATAGGCATTTCCAATAAAATGCATCATTCTGATCAATTGTACTTATTCAGCTCTGCACGCCTCTTTTACCCTTCGCATCTGATTGTATTTTCCAAATGCCAAGAGCCGATGAATCACCGCCGCAGACACACAAGTCATTTAGCAACAATGAGGCCAAATGCTAAACCCAGGGAAAATGTGATGCATGGCTAACGCTCCCCTGCCCTCCTTCTTTTCCCGGACCGAATCTTCCCCCGGTCGCCTTTACGTGATATCGTGATGCATTTTCGGCACAAATGTCCTCTGTGCCGATCGTACCGTTGCGGCACGCGGGACTTCAGAACGGAAAGACGAGACGCTCCATCCCGGCATGAGATATCGCATTTCACTGTGATGTTATTGCGGATTAGGACCGCAGCCGGAGTGGAGCACAGTCATTAATTAGGTCGGCTTTGACAGTATGAAACGGGAGTAACATCTCTAATGAGCGATAACACGTACAATACCTGCTATTAAGGCTTCAGGATGTGTCTCATACTAATGATGCCATCTCCCCGCAATGACCTCGAGCTGTGGAGTGGTTATGTGCGCGGTGGACTTGTTTTGAGGAACAAAAAAAGACTTTTAATGGCTTTGAGAGTCAGCGGGCCGTCTGTCTGAGTCGAACTTCAAGCAAGTGTGGAGAGAGAAAGAAGAAAGGAAAAGCTGGACCAACTGCAGAGACATTTCTGGGCCTCACCTGTCCTGGCACGGCGTTTTCACAGAGTACGGTTTCATAGTCGATGGCGAAGACCGGGGCGTTGTCATTAATGTCCAGCACCGTGATGAGGGCAATGCCTTTTCCAATTTGGGTTGGGTCTTCTGCAAGAGAGAGAGAGGGAGAAGAAGAAGAGAGAAGAGAGGCCCTGTTCACGTCACAGCACTCAGCAAACTCCTTTAGACACTTTAATTCTGCCCAAACTTTGCGTTGATACACTTGGACAAATGATAGAATATTGATCTTTTTGATGCGTTTTAATTAGTCACAAAGTAGAGGAAGGGGGAAAAAAAAGTGCTGCTCTAATGAAATATGCACTGCGCTTCCAACAGCTGGCATCCTTACACTCTCCGCTGTGGATGGGCCAAAGTGATTACGCCGGGCGCGGGCTCGTCGTCGGGGAAAAGCGGCGAGTGTGAACGGGCCATCTTGCACCGTGGGCCCCGCGCCCCCCCGTCTGCCTGACACACACTGATGGCTAAACGGCCGCATCTGAGTGCAAGATGATGATTTAGCCTGGCGACGCCGCCGTGCTGGACAGAGATGATGCGCCGACATTCGGGCCAGCCGATTTGATGGTGATAAAAAGGACACGCAGAGCCTCGGGCCACAGACTTTTTGTCATTGGCCGGGGTCTGGGCAGAGAGGATGAAATGTGAGTGACTGCATCTCAAATGCTCAACATCCCTCAGCCACAGCGTCCCTGTACCCGATTCAGTTACAAAAAAGCCATTTGCTATAAATACTGTCACAAGGCGTGCGGCGGATTTCGTTGCCAGTCCGAGAACTCTGCTCCTCGGCTGAACACAGTGCCACTGCGTGTCACTATGTGTCAGAACCCAGTACTTCATGCATGAGGGACTGCTGTGACATTTCATATGCCTATTATTATATGCAGCCTTCTCTTTGTTGCTATATCAGGCAAGCGCTCACACTTGGGAATCAACGGTGGAGCGTCTCCGCGTGTGCGAGTGTGTCGTTAGATGTAAATAAAAACACATCTTTGAAGCAAAGAGTGATAAAAAGGTGTTGGGGAAAAAAATGAAAAGCCTTTTCCGCACAGTGATCAGTGTGAAGATGTGAAGGCACAGGAACTGCCAGGCTGACAGGCGGCTTGTCTTTTTTAACTTATACTGATGGGACACAGCTGTCTACAGCACTCTGCAGATCCTGTGCTGATCATTGTCGTCCGCCGTGTTATTGTGCGATGGCAGTGGGATGATTGGAACGCCGGGAGGAAAACGTAAAAAAAAAAATACAACTAAATAACATAAAGACGCTCGTGTCCTTGAAGCCGCTGAGCGATGAACTTCTTCACATCGCATTAACATAGTTCACCCGTGGGTGATTTTGCCCAACCCCTAGTCAGGGAGACATGGAGGTCAAAATGAGCATCCTGTGCGTGAATTAATATTCTCAGACAGCCCTCCAGAAATTCTAGCAACTGTATTGTCCACATAACACAAGAAGGACATGGGACATTATAACTGTTATTACAGGACAGAGAGGATGTCAGGGTCCTCACAGCCACGAGATACTGCTTCAGAGTTTTCACTTTAGAGTTGGGAAACACTGGGTTCTTCATTTTAATTTGAAGTATAATCTACAAAGCAAGGCTTGATGTTCCTAACTGGCAACCATGAGGCTAACAAGGCTAACTTTAGCTGAATGACTCCCATTGTAGAATTCACACGCTACCCAATAGAATGTAAAATGATAAAAATTAAATGAATGGCTCCAAGGATACGAGCATCAAAGCGGCATATGACCAAGACATTAATGCATCACTATCCTATAAGTTAAAGTGACGTGAACCATTGTGCATGAAAAGCATTTTTACATTTGGTATTTCAACTATTTGCTTTTGATAATAGTTTTGTACTTTTAACAGTCTACACTGTGTTATTAATGCTTTTACTTCATTTAAGGGGTGTTTGAATAAATTGCATTATTACATGAACTGCATATTGTTAATAACACTGCAGGTTGGTTGAACGTATTTTTTACCAGCTCGCTTTTTTAAATTGCTTGTTGCACAAAGTGACTTTTGTAAAACACGGCTTGATCCTGATTTATTTTAGTGTTTGAAAAAGGTGCATTTATGTTGCGGTATTATCAGGCACTTTCAAACAGAAGCCTTTCACTTGTGCATTCGAGGAGTAAAAATCTCTAATTGCATCCCCTTAAAATATTTTTATTACAGTATAAGTGGTGACTGCTCTACTAATGTAGTTACTGAAATGCTTTGTGACTTGGAGGTGATGGACATGTGCCCTACGTTAGAGCATAAAAACTCACTGGAAAATCCAATATTTACAATTTTATATTTATTGTTTCAAGGTTCAGAAAGTCACATGGAAAGTGTAACAACAGGTGGAGCTCTGACTGGACAGTGGTTGTCGGTCCGTGGTAACATCTGACTTGTGTGCCGCACCGTAGTGTTTGGTGGAGGAAAACTTACGGCTCTCGATTGCGAAGATGGTGAGGTTGTGGACCGAGTTGGCCTCTCGGTCCAGAGGCTTGGCCGTGCTGATGACCCCACTTAAAGCGTCCACGTTAAAAAAGCGCTCCAAGTCCGTGTTTCTGTCTATGGAGTACCTAGACACAATCACACAAGCAATATACTTTTAAAATTGCTTTTGTATAGTGCTATTGATTTGACATTTTAGTGCTTCTTCTACTTTTAGGAAAAGGTGATGATAGTTTTCCACCATCAACGTTTACACTGGTTTAGAATGAGCTTTAACCAATTGTCAGTGACTTTTGATTTTCCATTATCGGCAGACAATTAACGCACGCAAAGATTTTTTTGAAATTCAAAATGCAGCTGCAACTTGGAAGCACAAGTGAAACAAAACCCTATTAAATTTTTGTAAAATTGAAGGCTGTCTACTTGTCCCTCAGCGCACAACACTGATCATACCCTTTCAATACATTGCAACTCATATTTCTAGAGAAAATTACAACTTCAATTAGCCTACATCCAAAGGGTATTATTGCAATGTAATTTGTCTCTCGTGGATGCATTAGTTCCACAATAATTTTAATTTCAACAGATGTAGTGAAATATATTGCAGACGCCGATAACAGTCACAGGAGCAAAAAGAGGCAATTTACAGCTACAATGGTGCAGTAATTTGATTTTCTGATTAAGATTACTAACAATCCGAACAGACCGAGCATGAATACCATACAATATTCATTCAATTAATGCAAAATATGTGGGGATGTTGAGAGTGACACCAAACAGATTGGCAAGGCAAGTGCTTGTTTTGAGTCATAAATGCCACGGCGCATGTGTTGAGCGTTGACCCTTCTGCAGGAATGCCCTTCTCTTGTTCAAGATGGCATTTTACTTTTGCAAATGCTGCACTCCTCAGCCCTCCCACCATCTGGCACTGTCTTTGTGACAGCCACACGGGGACTTTTGTGGGTGTACAGATGTTTGTAGACGTGCAATAGCTGAATGAATCAACCCATTACTCTTCTTTACTTGGTTTGGGGGCTTTAGTGGGACCCTTTGAGAATGTCAGAGCACATTATTTCCAAAAGAAAAATCTCTGCAAAGTTAGTTAGTTTTTAACAGTTTGGTAAATGAAAGTTAAGAATTGCATAAGTTGTTTGTAATGAAAGTACCTGATGGCACTGTTGGAGGTGTCCGGATCATGGGCAGAGACTCTTCCAATAGAGGTGCCGACTTTGGCGTCCTCCGACACGACCATCTTGCTAAGTGGCGAGGAAAATACGGGTGGCTCGTTCACATCTTCCACTGTCACCTTGACTGATGTTGTGTCGCTAAATGGGCCCAAGCTCAAGAAGTCGGAGTCAATATTCCTGTTTGTGGCTTCAATCCTCAGAGAAAAGCTGCTTTTTGTTTCAAAGTCGAGAGGCTGGAGGAGACAGGGAGGAAAAACACACATCATAAGTGAGAGATCCTCACTTTTCTCGACAATTAAATAAATAAGTAATAAAAAAAAGCAAGTTGACTTGGCAGCATATCTGGCGTTTCTTTGGAAAAATAAAGTCTGACCTTCCATCCAAAGCTAGTCCACGCTTCCAATCAGTCAAGGGTTAGTATAGATATGCATGTAAATCTGTAAATCATTCGCACAATGCTGGAATATCGATCGTGCAGTAATTAAGGATGTGGACCTATTACAATTTAACAGCCATTTGCTGATGGATTATAGTCACTTTGTGCTAAAATTGATTTTAAGAAAAGCAAACAACATGGTAAAAAGTGCTGTGAAATGAATGCTTTAGAAACACTTTGTCATTTTGTCTCTTATTGAACTCCCCATTGCAACATATAATATACTGCAGGAGAGCATTGATTTGACACGTTCATTGTCGGTGACTCTCTCCAGCGTTGTAATTGTCTGAGTTTGGTGCAAAACAAACAAAAGATAAAATTGGCCTGTCTGACAAGAATTGCTAGTGCCCAACAATGGTTCTCTCTCCTTTGAAAGAGCCACAGCAATGAACTGTCACATCCATGAGGCCTGAGGAGACCATTTCAAGTCCTCTGAAGCCCTGAAATGTGAAGTCTGAAGCTCGGGTGCATCCAAAAGTGAGGCAAGAATGTGCAACGAATTTCCTTGTGTAATGGTAGTGGATGCCTTTACACATTTTGCTTTAATGCATGCCGATGTCAGTGATGTTATTTATAGCATTGTGGTTCCCATGGTGAAAGACGTTTTTTTTAATTGTATAAAAGTTCCTGCCATCAGTCTATTCAGTGATGTGTTTACTGTCAGCTGGATTTAGGGAATCAGTAGGTCCACAGCTGTTGCGGCAGTGAACCTGCCAGCGAACCCCGGGATTCTTCGGTTCGATCAAAGGTGTTGGAGACAGTCGATGTTGATTTGTCATTAGTGATTATCGCTTAATCCAAAGGGACAGAAGACACAGTGAGACAGGTACAGAGGAGAAACAGAAACTGGGAGAGGCAGTTATCACAAAATCCTCCAGTAAACAAGCATCTGCTGTCTGGTGCTTACAGATTGCCACGGATGTGGAAACACACGAGACATGAGAGCAGCAATTTTTCTTCTTACCACACTAAAGAAACTGCACCAATTAAATGTGACAGTTTGGTTGCCAGCGTAATATACAGTGCACGGCCGATCCATCCGTGGAGCCATTACCTCGGCTTTGGCCACAGTGGTAAAAGGTTCAGAATATCGGTCCAGAAGTACAGTACGTGTCGATCCAGCCACGTTTCAAAGCTATCGGGGAATCCTGACATGTTCCCGGGCCGGATGAGATATATAATCTGGGTCAACACTGAGCATCCAGATGTAGAAGTCTCTAGAGGAAACTAATTTTGTCCGCTTGCACTTAATCGATAGGCAAGGGTTGGAATGTAGATGGACCGGTAAACTGAGCTTTGTCTTGTCGATCAGCTCCTTCTTTACCACAACGTTTTGACAGTGTCCACCTTACTGCAAGAATCTGGTTCGTTGTCCCCTGACTCATGAACAGTATCCCAACATACAGGACTTAAACTGCTTTACATGGGGCAGCAACTCGTTCCCAACCCGGACGGAGCAACCCATCGTTTTCAGGCACGGGGCGTCAAAAAGCGTCACTTTGCTTTACATGCGGACGCAGACTCGTTCAGTGTGGTTAAACAGAAACTCCGACACTTCAATTTTTGACGTGAAATATTAGATATAAAGGTCTCGTACGGAAGCGGACGGGTTATTGGAAAACACGGGACTGGGGTTTGACTCCTGGGCGAGAACTATCTGATTTGCTTGCACTGCTCCTCCAGACCCTTTCCAGACGACATAATCTGGAGGAGTTCCCCCGAGACGACTCACAGCAAGAATCTGATCCGAGCTTGTCTATCCTGTCTGCGGCACACGGCCCCACGCCCTGCCGAACAAACTCGCGTTAGAGTCAATTCATTGTTGGTTTTCCGTCTTTTCATAGTCTTTGTTGACATTATGACAAATATCGAATATTGCGAGCCTTATTCTTTAATATATCGAAATGCAAAGTCATTGGAAACATATATTCATATCTGTGGGTTACTGTGGCTATATTAATATTCTCACATTCTAAATTCCGAGCAATATTGTATGCCGCACCAGCTGGTCACATATCCAACAGCTTGAAAACGTTGCCCTCTGTCTCACGGAGGGAGGAAGGTTCAGTAGCAATTATAGGTGGGATGGTGTGAAGGCCCCAGTTTCTGATAAGAATGTTCACCACAGGCTCTTTCCAATCTGACTGAACTTGGGTTCTTACTTGTGAATCTCTGTCAGGCAAAAAAAAAACACCTCGTGGCTCATGCTGTACCTTAAGTAAGACGATGACGCCCTCCTGCGTGTCCTCGTCCGTCGTCACGTTGAACGTGCCGGGCCCATCTCCGTCCATGATCCTGTAGTCCATCTCTGCGTTGGAGCCTATGTCAGCGTCGGCCGCTTTGATTCTGGCCACCACAGATTGCACCGGCAGTGACTCCAACACTGTGTACTGATAGTTCTCTGGAAAAGGACGGACAAGAGCGAATGCTTGGTAATGGATATGCTCATTTCACTGTCGGCTCACCTTCGAGCTGCTCGGCTTTTGTTATAACCCTTCAGCTTTGATTCAACTTGGTCGCTCCTTAATAAATTCATGTTGCATAACACAGACAGGCAGCGGCAGTGACACAGCGAAGCACTTTGCTTCTGCTTCATACTGTAGCAAAGGCGGCGGGGAAGGCAACAGAAAAGCAAAGACTGGTTTAGCATTTTCCCAACATTTACATCTGGAAAAATATATACAAAACTTCCTAAATGCTGCCTGCATATAATAAAATGTAAAAAAAGAAGAAAAAAGTGAGGAAAAAAAATCCGGCTTCGATCCCTTTGGTCCTTTTATGGGATGAAATGTCCACTCGAAGATTCTATTACTCCAAAAACTCTCCATTGTGTTCCCGGAGCTTCTGTCTGACCCTTCAGACTTAAAGTACTCTTATAAGAATAAAGAAGGGAATCATATTCATAATCATAATCTCCCCAATCACCATGGCAGAGCTCATTACCAGACCTTTCTGTGTTCCTCACAGTGTCTCCCTCAGCCACCGTCTAAATGCTAATCTGCCTGACATTGTTTGCCGCCATGTAATCTTTATAATGGCTTTTTAATTTGCCGTGGAATAGCAGCTCTTTAAAAGACCAAAAAATTGCTTTCCTCTCTCCGTTTCGGCCCTACACCGACCACCCTTTTCCCCCCCATCTCCCCACAGTTTGTCCTCTCACGCAGCCGACTCTGGTTCCTCTCCCCCGTTCCTTCCTTGGACCGGCCTCAGCCCCTCCACTCTATCGTCTCTGATGCTCCGCGATGGTCTATCGATTCTGACCGATGACCCTGTGAGTGACACAGCGGGAGCAAAACCCAGAACTCCTCCAACGTCTCTTTCTTCGCAGCACGACAGCACTGGGTTAAAACAGCATCGATGACTTGTTGTGCAAACTTAAACCTTTCTTTCCCCCTAGGGGCCCGCAAATTGACTCGGCTTCATGGCAGTCCAGCGGTGAGTGCACCAGCCAGCCAGTGGTTGGGCTATCAGCGGTAAACCGATTGCTGGCGCTTCGGATTATCATGAGAAGCACTGCATGCCTTTGAATCCTAAAGCTCAGCCTGGAACCCATTAGCAGCCCGTGAAATAGGCTGACAACAAAAAAACGGAGCCTGATTGATCCCAGTATCCAACGCTGAAGCAGCCCCCAGCTCTGATGAAGAGCAAAGCAGGGAGGTGCACACCTTGCAGGAAGGCTGTCTTTTAATTTGGTCATAAAAGTCCAAATGTCTGCTGAAAATACAAATGGGGGGAAGCAACAGAGATAAAGACGGAATGAGGTTAGGAACACAGAAAACTGGCGAGAGGAAGTTCAATCATCAGGATTTAATGAGTGTCTTTTGCGTCTAAGATTTTGGAGTGTTTTTTTTTTGTTTAACCTTATCCTCGCAGACGTTATAGGAAAAATAAGTCCACAGTTGTTGTTACAGATAGTATAGCAAATTGAATTTTAATATTTCAATGGCTTCTTTTCAAAGGTGAAATAACAGCTCAGGGTTTCTGTACCGCAGCATTTCTTGCAGTATGCCCTCATTTGCTTCTCTAACTTCAAGTGCCTTTTTCAGTTATAATGGATCTTTAAAGGGCCATTCAGCTGGAACAAAAACACTACAAATGAAGCAAGGACCCGGTGGTTTTGTTCTGATTGCTGAGTAGCTGTTGAGAACACGGTATCTAATGTACACGACGAGCTCGGTCGGCTCTGTGGCGACAAAAAAAAAAAAAGGGGGAGTCTTACTGAGAGTGAACCGAGGTGGGTTGTCATTCACGTCGGTGAGCGTGACGGTGACGGAGGTGGTGCCTGAGAGACCCCCCATCTGGCCCACCATGTCTTTGGCCTGGATGACGAGCACGTACTGGTCCCTCGTCTCCCGGTCCATGTTGGGTAGAGCGGTTCTGATGACACCTGGAGTTAGTAGAGGGGGACAAAAACATTTAGCTTTAGAGGAAGTTTTAATTTTTTTCCAACCGGCCATAGGCGTCGATGTGACAGCACTTCCTTATTAACACATAAAGAAGCAATGAGGTTCAACGTCTGTAGTGTATCAAGGTCTGTGGAGGAGAACATCTTTGTTAATTGCTCTGGGATCTCTGATTTTGGGACAACGATCTGAACAATTTAACACACATATGAATCGTTTATTTCTTGTGTCCATTTTAACCATTTTTTATTTTCAGTCTCTGTGTTTTGGGACGTTTCTCATTGTCATCATAGCCACATGTGGTGTCCACTTCAATTAATTAAAGTATTAAAACTGTTTTTATCTGTATTTGTCAAGCTCTTCTTTCTTCAAGAGCATTGATTGTGTCCTGATATCTGCCCATAATTTGAAGAAGTCAAAACAACAGAAAGACACCAAACAAAAAAAGACATCAACAAAATCACACGTCGTGCCCTTAAATCACCTACTAAATTACCGCCGAATTACCACTCGAGTCCTAGAAGGCTGCATTCATGTCAAAATGAATGGTCTAAAAATATCAATTCAAGATGAAAAAAAAAAAAACTGTTTGCATCACAACCTGTCAAGTAGCAATTGCTACACGACTCGAGGGTTAATGGGCATCGTCCATAACGGCTGGAAGCTTGTTTACACGACAGCAACAACTCGTGACTCCTCTGCCATCAAGTGCGCTGTCACTCCCAATAGTTTAGCCGTCTGACATGTGATGAGGTTAATGTTAAGACGTTGTCAGAAAAGTGAGCACATGCAAAGGGACACTTTCGCCGCCAGGGGAAAGCATTATATCCATCTGTCCGCCTGTCACGATCGATCTGTATCAGAAACAGATCAGAGATGCGACGGCACTGACAACCGGTGACTGACATTTGTCTGTTGTCGTCTGTTGGCGCCCGAGCTTCTGTTGTTGGTACACGCGCACAAAAATTTTAAAAGGAAATCTTTTTATGAATGACGTTCTTCAATCTCAACTTTATCTCCAGACTACAAAGATGATAAAACCAGAAAAAAAAAATTAATGCCACACATTTAAATGCAAAGAAAAGTGTCCTAATCCTTCAAAAGCAATCACTGTTGCTTTCAAAGTTAATGACTTACCAGACAATGTGTTTCATTCATTAAATGGCACTTATTAAAGATTCCTACAGAACATGGGAGATTATTCATTAAGAAACCGCACAAAGCCACAGCATACAGTTGCCGGAGAAATGAATCATTTTCAGTTGCTGTATTGCGTCAATTTCTCACAATGCACAAATATTAGACGTGTCCACTTTTGCAGGAAAGAGAAAAACACACATTTCATTATGACATGTAACGTTGAATTTCGTAAAATGCCCTGACTGTGTTTGTTACATGTGAACGTTTGCGAGACTTCAATGACTCAGTTATAGGAGCAGAAGCAGATTTATGTTCATCTAAAGCTGCAGCATCACACTTTTCATACGGATAATGGGTCACGTGACCGTGCGTATTGTAAAAGCTTCAGCTGGTGCTTTATTTTTGGCCTTTCTCAGTTACTTGTACACCCACAAACTAACTGTTTTGCCACACTCTTAAAGGAGGAAGTGGGTCTCAGTGACAAGCCCGTTGCACGAAATCATTCCAACAGAAATAACCCAGACTATGACGACAATTCCAGGAGCATTGAAGCCAGTTCTGGGGTGTGTGAGTAAAAGGACAGTAGTCAGTCAAACATATCGTAAAAACATCATCTATGTCAATTGTATTGTATATTTTTTGCACGGTGCCATATGGGACAATCGTAAATTCTGATTTAAGTGTATGTCTATTTTGAGGGAGACCTTTCTTAAACTACTATCCCCTAATGGAACCGTTGGATGTTACAAGCTACTTCCTTTTTACCAGAATACATACCTGTTGAACAGCTCCATCAGTGTTCACATTTGTGCATGTGTATGTTTGGTTTTTGGTTGCCTGGAGATTTCGTATCCACAAGGGGGGCAGACTAGAGCCTGATCACTCCTTATCGGAAACTGTTTTTGGTCCATTCTGGACATTTCTTTTGCGCGACATTTAACAGTTGAACTGTATTTCCACTGTTGTTGTGGTGATTCAAAGCTGCTGCTGAAGTAACTTACGGACCCAACGCTCCAAATAAATGAATCAGACACAAATTAGCTTATACGATGCAAATACGTGCGAGTATACGGTATGTCGTGACTACAAGCAATTCTTCACGACTTGCTTGTAGTCTCCGTTTGCACTAAGAACCTTCCCACTGACTTGAAAAGAAAAGAATTACTTTTGATACTGATGAAAAACTTTAAAATTTGTTAATTGTTGGAATCTTAAGTCAGAAGAAGCTCCTTATTTACATAAATGCTAAATGGCTTTATGTCCAACAGATGGAGAGAAACTGCTGTGTTACTTTGCATAACGTGATTAGGCTCCGCCAGTTCCATCAGTGCGACTGTGGATCGTTGTTTTGACGGAGTTATGACTCTGAAAAATACGTTTTTTACGACCAATGCATCAATTGAGCGCTAATGGTTAAAGCACAAAACCCTGCAGATACCAGCCGTCCCTTCCCAACTCAAAGAAAAACAACAATCTCTGATTTCACGTCCGTGAGAATCACATTACACATGTTCTTTTGCACATGCGTGTAGAATTTACAAAAGGAAGGACAGACAAACTGGGTCAAACGCAGACGACCTTTGACCGTCAGTCATGGCTGTGCTTGAAACTAAACAATTCCATAAAGTGTTTAATTTTGTCTCCCTGCCATCCTTTATTAATGTCATCACGTCCCCTCCAGCCCAAAACTGTTATTGGCTGTTCTAACTAAATGGCTCAGTTAGCTAAATTACAGCGAGCTGTCCACTTGTTTTCTCCAAAGTCCCTGCCAGTGGGCTTACAGTGGGACGACGGTGGTCAATAAAGCAATAATCTTTGCCGTTGCTCTGCAAAACATGCCATTTCGGTGCCGCATCGCATAACGAACAGTGGGACGTTGTCACGCAGCGCCGGAGGAAATCACGGCCGCCTCTCTTCCCTTTAGTTAAAGCCTCAACAACAAAGTCCAAACGTGTCATGTGTTTCCTTTCTTTTCGAGCCTGATGCTTTTATGCCGAGAATTAAGGCGTCTCTGTCCTGTGGATATTCACCCATCTGCTCCGTTCGTCCCTCGCTCCCTGCCTCCGTCCATCCGTTCTCCGCTTGTCTGTTGCTTCTTCCACAGTGTAACCTCGCAGCCAATTAAAGAGCACCACCACTGCTCCGCAGCCCGCCGCAGTGACACCTGCGAACCCTGTTTACCGAGCTGCAGCAGAAAGGTTACTTCAAGCCTTCAATCCGCCGAGGCTCCCTTAATACTAGCTAGACACAAACAGAACAAAACTTTTCTGTTCTCGGCTGCACACAAACCCACTGTGAGACAAAGTATGCATATCCACACTTAAAAGAAGCGTCTTAAAGCGTTTGGGGGAGGTGAAGCTGAGGAAGAAGCGGGATAATGGTTGGATTATAATAACAGCTGCATCTGATGGCTCCTAAAAGGTGAAATAAAACGATGCAAAGTTTTCGCGGCAGCACCGAGACAAATGATTGCTCTTTCTAAAACCACAAATAGGCTCCGCACACAACTGATATACTTATTTAATATCAGCTTTGTGTTGTAGAGCCTGAGAGATGTTGGCTGTGGTTAATGATGCCATGAATCCTGATTCCTGCACGCAAAAAAAAAAAAAAAAAAAAAAAAAGGAGAAGAGAAAAACCAGTGACATGTTTCTCCTCCCGCCTGGCCAGAAGCACACATACTTCTCATCGAGCGACACTGCTAATCCACACAGCGATGTTGCGAGGCTGTTGTTTGTCTGCTGGGTGCCAGCCCCCTCGCACTCCATCTCTGTTACCCCGTGCGGCGCTGGTGTCATTCCTGGGGAGAGGTGATGATTAAAATCCTTCTGTCGCTACCGCGGCGCGGGCCTCGCGTCGCTGCCGTGACTTCTTGCCTCCAGTGCGAGCCAGATGCATTGCAGCCGTTCATTTATCTAGCTGTCTCCACACCACTGGCGGCAGACGGGTGGGCCGTGCTCCCCTGCTAAAGCCCAGATACTTGACATTTGTCTTGAGAAAAGGAAATAAAAGTGCAGACTTTGAAGGAAGCCCCGGGCTCTGCGTGCAGCTATGAGAGGTGCTGATGAAGGTGATGAACACTTAAACATGAAGGCTGCGGCATGTGATTTGCCGAAGCCTCAGGTGGTCTACTTACACGGAATAGATCCCATAACACAAACCGGGACATACAAACAGGGAATAGCCCCCCCGTCCAGGTAGTTTATTACTCAGTGACATCTAAGGTTCACGCTCCAACGGCACCGAAAGGCCCGAAAAAAAGGCCGGACGCCATTATTTAACCAAACATGGCTGAAAAACATAAGAGCCATCGTGTGTAATATGTTCATTTGTACTAATGATGCAAGTGTTGCTTGTGATTAGAATTAAAAAATTGCACCTCCCACTCCATATTACCTGCCCGAACAGCAGGAGGCAGCGAGATTTATATCTCGCCTTAAGCTGTAATGTTTTCGATTTAGTGCAGTCGCCACTATACAGAGGCACAGTGACACACAGCTTTAAAAATGGAGCCAAAGAAAAGCACATAAGGGCTTAAAAAATGCCACGTTACTATCTTAATCAAACGTGCCTCCCCCTGATCTCTGCATTGAATTTCCACGTGATGAGCCAGAACAGATCAGGCTCTTTTTTTTTTTTTTCTTTATTTGAGCATTTGAGCAATTTAATTAGATTCTGGATCCGGTCCATCCAGCCTTCTGTCACCTGAGTTCCTGTCATATTTAGATGTCATAGTTGTTTCGTTTTAGAGAGGAAAGCCGTGTCACATCTTAAATACCCCCTTCAGAATGTAATTAATCCTCTCATTCAAGCACCTGGCATTTCCGACTTGCTAAAATTTCCTCTTGTTATTCCAGCCGTCGAGGTTTGTGAGCATGTATGCATGCTTAGCGGGGTTAATGTGCGCGGATAATTGTCTCGAAAGGACTTGCCATATCGCCAAGGTGTATGGAGCCGGAGGCAGCTGCCGTCAATTAGAGCGCAGCCCTCACCCACGTCATTACCATCTCGGCTTCACCTTCAAACTAGCCGGAAACATCATCATTCCATATATTTAAAAAAATGCCGTCTTGACTTAGCACCTTTAGGCCCCGGCTACTCGTGCGTTTTGCCAGAATTATGCATCGCCGGGGAAACTATTGGAGCTAGTCAGGATTAAGTACTTCTCCCAAGGGCACCTTGTAGATTCAATTTGGGATTAAGAATGAGAGTAAAGAGACTTGTTAGGCGAAAGAGAGCCAGGATGCTACCCACCTAACACCAGGTCACACACACACACCCCCACCCCCTCCCCGAACATTAGCCCTCTGCCACTTAATCGCTTACGCAGTATTGCAGTGTGGAGCTCAGAGTGTATTTCAGCCCAGGCACTTTGTCAAAGTCACCCTCTGCTATGGTCCAGGCGTGTGCTGCAAATGGGACTAATTAGTAACTTGCAAAGACAGGAGCACAACGCTCGTCCCACAACGCTCAATCCTGGGCGCCTGTCTAAAAGCCAGCGTCTCACCCCAGGAGTGCGTTCGGAGAGAATCGCGGTATTGACGATGTGTTGAAAACTAACGGTTAATGCAAAGACGGTGATTCGAACACAACACGTTGCATCTGCAATTTAATTATAAAGCAAGACTGATAAAAAATTGCATTTTTTCAGGCAATAAAATACGACCTGACTCCGTTCGCTCAGGGGGTTTCCTGCCCCACTAAGTCTGGTACGGGCAGAGCTTCTCGGTGGCCATGTACTGTAAGCTCAGTTGCTGAGGGACTGACATCGCAAAATCAGCTCGACTTCATTGTTCTGCTCCTGTGACGCTGTGTCTGAATATACAGATTCTCCCCTGATTTTAACGCAGCCCGCCGACTCAAGACAGCGAGGGGGTTATACAGTGGCCACATGTTCAACATCAATTAATCTCACTTTGATGAATTAGCCCTGCAGCGAGCTATTGGTGAAAAAACTGTTGATTTAAAAGTTGTTTTTTTTTCCGTGCTCATTTGCCGCCGCTTTTTCAGTCTTGTTTGCATTATGTGGTATTATGCTCAAGACAAACACTAATGGATAGTGTATACTTCATAGCAATTTACTTAAGGCTTTAGTTGTGTCTCACACGTCTCCCCAAACGTGCATTAAAGCAAGAATATGTAAACAACAATGAAAGCTGCTGAAAAAGAGTGAGCGAGATTATTAACCAACGTTAATGCTACGGCAGCGAAACCACTCACTGAACTCAGCCAAGGAGGAGAGTCAGCGATGAAAAGAGGGAACATCTGACTGACTCTCCACAAATAAAATATGCAAAAGGAAAGTAAAAAAAAAAAGAAAGTCTCATCCACCATGTTGCCTGTTTCCCAGGAAGCCCACGGTACGTGCAGTGTAGCATGCAGCAGAAATGTGGTCTGCAGAGCTGATCGCAATCGGCTTTAGGGGAACGCTGGCCACTCGCAGCAAGCAATCATAACCCAGCGAATCTCCTGAAATATCAATCACGGCATTTAAAGATTCCACTTAGCTAAATGAAAAACACGTCATCGGCCGCGGCCGTGAAAGCGAGAGCCCTCGCAGGCGGAGCTATGTATGAACTATGAGCCGAATGGCTCTAAGAAAAACACGATATGAGACTAATGTGGGCTTTATGGGGCGGGCGCGTCGTTTGAACGTCGCTTAAGTGAATGTCTGCTCACGCTTTAATTGGCGCCGCTGTTATGAAGTGGCACGTGGAAGTGATGGGTTCAAGCGCCCCTCGCAAACTCTGTTAAAAGACGACTGAACGGCCCGAGGCGAGTGGTCAGGGTCCATCAGTCCTGTGTCAGTGTCAGAAATGTCTGCTGGTCACTGATGAATTTAGCCGTGATCTTTATTTCTTTTGAACTGAAGAAGTAGCAGGAATCAGTAAGAGCGAATCACCAGCCTCCTAATAATTATTTTCAAGTCGGTGGCAGGTTTCTCTGCTTCAGTGTTAAAAGTTGATGACACAACAGGATCTTGTTTTTCACAGGAAAACAGCAAAACATTTTTAGCTTTTATTTCCCCCGTGGTGGTTTTTCTGGAAAGTGAAGATGAAGTTGAAGTAAAGCAAGTGAACACTATTATTTCCTATTACCGATCTCAATTACAGCAGAAGGGGAAATTTAAAAAAATCATGGGAGCCTGCACAACGCAATGTGTTTCATTAAGGTTACCCCTGTCAAACAGGAAGACATTCCTCGTGTCCCACACGGAGTCGCGCCTCGGACGCCCATCCGTTCACGTCTGAATTCAAAGCGTCTCGTGACCGTTAGATCTAATCACATTCTGCGAGGATGGAAAGAGAAGCCAAGTACAATCACTTGTGGTCAGGCAGCAGAGAGCCAAGACGCTGGCAGGGGCCCAGAGACTGTATCTGGATGTTTTTAGGTGTGTGTGTGTGTGTGTGTGTGTGTGTTTGACAGGTTAATAAAGCAGCCATTGTCCTACAGGACGACTACAGATGTAGAATTTATCTTTAAGTGTCAAGGTTTAAGCTTAAACTACACCATGAAAGAAAAACACTGGGATTTTATAATTCCCAGCGTCTTGCTCGTGGACACTTCAACATGAGGACAGTCAGGAGTCACTAAGGGGACCACCGTGGACCACCCAGTCTAACACGAACCACTGTCAGCTCTAATAGGACGATGAGCCCGCAGAAGTCGAGACGGCGTCTGTGTGCCGCGAGGAACCATGCTGGTCTTCTTCACCCTGTTTCCCCGTCTACGTGGATGCGATAGGACACGCGGCGGCAGAGCCGTGCTGTCTGTGGCTTGGCGTAGTTTCAAAGGTCCGAGACACTTTGTACAGCAGTTAAACGAGCCTGGTGGTGCCAAAAGAGTGGCCGCTAACCTTTGAATACAACGGCCACGGAGTCATCGGGGGGTTCAGCAGCAGACCTGGTCCAGCTCCAGGCAGAGATTAACTGCCCCACCAAGGTACTGATGGCCCGGTAGATATTTGGAGACCCCACTGTCATGTGCGAGGCCCACACTCTAAAACCAGAAGACAGCGGGCCAGCAGTCACTTCTTTAACTTTGCCCCCAGGCCTCAGCCTGCAAATGAACAGGGCCCCAGGCGGGATCGGTTCAGTTGAGTGCAAATGTTTGCACCCCCTCAGTTCGAAATGTCAAGGAGTACAACAGCATTTTTTTCATCGACATGATGTTTAATGCACTTTCAGCTACTAGAAATACGTCAGAAAAGGAAATTTTGTTGTAATTTATTGCTCAGCGGAGTGCAAAATATGAAAAATGTTATTGTGAAATAATGAACAAAAGTTCTGCCTCAAAAAAAATACATACTAAGAATGACCTATTGTGATTTATACTCACCATCTCCAACTCCTTACTTTTATATAAAAGTTACTGTTCAAAGAGACATAAAGACAAGCATAAAATTGTGCTTCTTTTATGCAGTTATTTTTTTGATTTTTAACTTTTTTGGTTTGTTTTTATTCAAAAGGAATCAACAGGTCCATCATTGGGCTTTTATCAACTTCCTTCACGGTGGTTTTCTAAGTTGTGCATAAAATAACAAAGCTAAACAAAAAAAATGAGCAAGATGTTTCAGTAACATGTCAGTGGGATTAATTCAGAAAAAAATACTAAACTAAAATTGTCTAATCTCTTGCCTACACGCTACACAAATATTCCCTCGCCCAAAACCTCCTTCTCGTTTTTGAACCCACAACATCCACCCTAGTCTGCAACAGTCTTGCATGTCAGAAGCCATGATATTTATCATTTTCTGTGCATATGTTTTAAACACTACATGTATAATGTATTTATGCCATGCAAAGTTTTCAGTAAAGTGAAAAAAGACGCATCAAACTTTGATCATCCTCTGTCTTTGCGTACGAACCTTTAACTTACACGCGGTTCTTGAAAGAACTTGGCAGGTAGGTTGATGTTGAGATCAGGACTGTACCATCTGTTGCAGAACTCTAGTTTTTTTCACACACTGTAATAAAATCTGACAATCAATTTTTAAAAGCTTGTTATTAGTTGATATTATTTAGAGATATTTAGTAAATTTAAACTAATTTTACAAAAAATGTCCATACATGCTCCATATTCACACTAAAATATGTATACTAAGTTTGTAGGTACAATGAATTTAAATTTATTAAATGTACTTTCTTTGTAGGTCTAGTATTATTTCACATACAGATTTTTCTGGACACAACTGCAGATCATTTTGAGAAACATATGCATTGTTTGCAACTTAGTCAATAACAGAACAGTCAAAGAGTTAGCGCAGGTACAACACAGCAAATTATATATAGTATAAATTAGAGAGCATGGTGAAAACCAAAAAACTCCAGCTCATCTAACAACCAAGTTATTAAAAACATAAGAGTGTCTCGTGTTTGAATTTCAATACCATTTTGTGTCTATTGTTTTCCCTGAAAATTTAATTACAACAAATGATCAAATTTGACGATTCAAACTTAATTTTATTTCAAACTAGCTGAGCTGTTTTCAATATTTTCTAGATACTACTTTACTCCGATTTCACAGGAAATAATCCGATATCTGATGGTTTTGTGATGGATTCAAATGTGACCCTCTGGAATTTTTTTGGCATAACGTCAGCAAACAAACCACAGTTATTACGTTATGCATTAATGATGACTGTTCTCCATTGTCACTCTACTGTGTAAAGACTTCACGACAGGAAGTGCTTTGTTCCCACAGTGGTGGTCCTGGTCCGTCCTACAGCGATGCACAAAACTACCTGACACCAAAGGACAACATACATAAATAGTGAATATTTGAAACAAACATGATTATGTGACACTGCGGGAATTCAAAGTGCTTCTATGAAAAAAGATGCAACCTGACTGACCAACACTAACTTGCGCGTCATAGAAGCTACAGTAGATGTTTTTATTCAATTAAGACTTAATAACTGATATACTGTGCATATAGCAGCATGTCACCAAAACATGTGGGAAGATAATGGAAGCCATTAACGAAAAGCTCGGAAAAGAATATTCTATTTATTGTGACTAGTTTAATGAATTACTGCAGAGATAGTTTAAGGGCAGAGCATACTGCACACATGTACGCATCATTAAAATAGGTTTTATTTCTTTATATGTTGATTTATGGAAGCAAACAGACAAGCGCCCAGTGTCAAATGCTTGATCAACAGATAAATGAATGTTAGAAAATGAAATGAGAAAAACACTAAGGCACAAATTCAGGAGTTTCCAGCTAAACTCTTCTTCAGGAAGGTGATCACAGTATTAATTAGCTCTCAAAGATTTTTGGGCTTTTAAGCAGCCCAGGAGGAATCCTTTGCTTAAAATCAAAGATTTACAATCTTGGAGAGGTCTCAGTGGAAATGATGGAGCTTAGAGAGTGTCCACGAGGAACTTTTTCATTTACAGGTTATAAAACATGTAAATGTTCAGCCCTTAAAAAAAACATGGAAACACGGAAATGTTGCTTGATGAAAAGCTTCAGCGGGACGCTTCATTAGCAGAAGGTCTCCGGAAAGTGGAAAACATCATAAAAATTCTGTGATCCTGCACAGGCTTCACCAGCTAAATGTGCTGAAGTCTTGACGCTCACGACATCTTTTCCTCCTCAGACACCACATCCATAATGCCAACACAGTGTGAAGTCATTTCCTTTCTTGTGATATACATTCATTTTTTTTTTTTTCTCAAACGCTCCATTTTCCTCCGGTGGTTGGGCTCGTCGAATGTTTACAGTGAACCTTCCAGGTCACAGTGGAGTTTTCCTCGGCGAGCATCGCTCTTCTTTCCGTGTCTGTCTGACTGTGGAAAATAAACGACGTAAATCCCTGCACTGCAGTGGCTTTCAGCAGTTCATGAATTAGAACGGCGTTGGCAAAATCGCACCGCGTGTGTGTATGTGCTGCCCTCGAAGCAGAGGAATGAAGCCTAATATTATGGGATGGCCCATATTTCTCTGTTTTCTTGTGAGGGTGCTTTGCGTGAAGTAGCTGAGCCTCGGCAGGGCAGTGGCTAATGAGCCAGCTATGAAGATGTGGCAAAGGCTGCTGCTGCACTTCTCCAGATAAAACAGCCCAAAGTCAACAAGCTACCTCACATCTTATCTCGCAGCTTATTTCAGCCGGTTTCTCGGCCTTTTCAAACATTTTTTTTCAAAGTGATTTCCCTTATCTGCATTGATGTAATGATATGTGATTAATATTTATGTTTTTACAGTTTCATTCTTTTCAAGTCGGCGCTTTAATTTGGTAATTCCAGAATTCAGCATTAAAAGATGCCTTCAGTAGTTTTTGAATGACTCCACATGACGTCACATGCAGGAACCTTCACTTCAGATTACGTCATCCTGTTTGTAATAATTAAACTAGCTTTTCCAGATGACATCATCGATGACTCCTAATGATGAAAAACTCCTCCAGGTGATGTCATCTGGAAGAGTTTTTCAGCTAGAAGGAAATAAATATTTCATTTTCCAGTGAGAGCAAAGCTTAAAGCGACAATATGTCGTTTCGAAAAACCAAAAAACACAAAAAACACTAAATTATTATGCGACAGTCGCACCTTGCTATAGCACGGTCTGGTCTGGTCTCAAGATAAAAAATTTCAGTAAATACCAGCTGAAAACAATGATTAATGCTTGAGGTTACCAGCCACAACTATCGTAACGCACCTGGATCTCCAACCAAACTGTCGGCAGTCCAGTTGCATTGTGGGTAATGTAGGTGCCAGACAATGTAGGTGTCTCCGTAAATCCAGTTAAATATTCATAAACACGTGTACATTTAAATTATGATTCAACAACAACTTTTCCAATTCAGCCTGCAACTTGCAGCATCCACACGAAAATATCTTGTGTGCAATAACATAATAATAAATAAAAATGGCTCCAAAGTTCATGTAGCACCTCATCACTTCAAAATATGCACAAAAGCCAAATCGGGGACTGACAGACGCTGGACCTACCCGTCTTGGGCTCCACCGAGAAGTACGGCTGTCCGTGGATGATGCTGTACACCACCCTGGCGCTGTTCCCATACGTGGGGTCGTCTGCGTCCGTGGCTGCCACTTGCACTACCATGGTTCCTGTGTGCAGACAGCCCGTCATTAGTTTCTAAGACAACATCCGGACGCCGAGTCGAACGGAGCTAAATGTGGCAAGAGTCATCACATCAACCGAGCGTGTGACCAATTCCACTTGAAAGAGGGAAAAGAAAAGGGAGAGAGAGAGAGCAAGAGACAAGTAACTTCCCGGGCAGTAAATAATCTCATTAGCCATTGATAGTTTTGTGCCGAGGTTCATTTTTACTCCGGATGCCTGAATTTAAAGCAGTTTTTTCACCTCGAGTGGCGCCAAAATGATCAGACATGTGTTGTGTACTGGCTTTCGGCCTCGAACGCCGCTTAACAAATAACACCTTTCGGTTGTTGCCGTCGTCTGCAGCAATACTGCAGCGGGATTAAAGCAACTTCCAGCCTTTCGAGATAATTTTGTCGCCATTGTTTCCATTTGCCTCCCGCAGATCAGTTAGCAGCATCTTTTCCGGTACCTTCAATCTGTTGATTTAAATTCAGCAGCCAAATGGGTTCGGCAGCCCATCTGTGCATGTTAAAGAGTCTCTTCACCCCCCCCCCCATCAAAAAGACAGAGTTAAATTATTATGTATCTCATATCAAATTGATTCCAAAAACTGCAACTTTGTTTGGGAATTAGAAGAGTCAAAGAGTTTGAAGTCGTCCTCCAGCTGTCGGAGGAGAATTTCTCTGCTAGCAGGGAAAGGGGGCCGACTCCGACTTGATTATAGAGTAACCTGGAACATGCCTCTTACGAGTTATTACAATTTTAATCATGGAGTATGGAATTTGCTATTTTGCCTGAAAATCCCTTCTAATGACCTTGCATTGTCATTAAGAATATATTTAATACATATATATGACTTCCTCTCTCTGTTACATATTGACTTTAAATAGAAATACAAAGGACTCAATCAGATTTTTCTCTCTCTCTCTCCCTCATATATATACACATATATACTGTATATAAACTCAGTGGCCACTTTAATAGGTACAGCTGTACAACCTAATACCATCATGCAGCAGCTCTGACGTGAATTCTACTTTCAAATGAATGATGTGGCCAACAATCATTTTACAATTACTTCTTCTCATATTGTCCTCCACTGCAACTCCAGTAACCACTATAACCTCAACGATAAACACATAGTGGAATTATTACATGTCTAGGAAGTTCAACCTAAAAACTGGGATATTACAACATTGTAAAAGCTGAATTTATGGCAGATCTGCATTATATTGTACAGGTGTACCTAATAAAGTGGCCAGTGAGTGAATATGAGAGGGGAGATTGTGCTGTGGAGTGAAGCAGATAAATATGTAAGTTAGTAAAAGCAAAGATGTAAATCGGATTTTGTTTTAGTGCCCAGTGGTGCCCCCTAATCCCACAACTTCCTCCCAGCTTACAGGAAGGAAATTTGTTTTCAAGCTCGACCGTGAACTCCGCTGACAAATGACAAGTGCCGCCGCGGATGCGGCACGCTACCGTCCTCTCCCACTCCTCCTCCGAGGCAGCGAAGGAGCCATCAGACATCACTCCTCACGCGTTCCTCTTTAAATGTACCGAGCGAACGTGTTTGATGTGACTCGAGCTGACAGCCGTGGCTTGGTAGGTGCAGCGGAGAAGCGTCTGAAGATTTTACAGAGAAAACATAATCAGTGCCAATCAATTTCAATAGGTCATTCATTATGGCACAAATGAGCCTTTTTGCTCCAGCTGGGCTCATTTAACGGTTACAGACTTTTTCCCAGGCAAAGTAATTTTAGATAAAAGAATTGATATCCATTTGATAATAGGGAGGAAAAGCCGTGTAATAAATTGTTAAATTATCACAAACAACCATTATAGTGCAGGCTATTTTTTGCTGTTAGACTGTGCGTCAGTGTTGGTCTTAAAAACTGACGCCTACAGTCGTCTCACAGTTGGCAGCGGTGAAATCATCAACAACATTGTTGGAATAACCTTGGGGAGACAAAAAAAACACACACACACACAAGTGTGTCTTTTCCAGGTGATTAGATGAATAGCTGGGATATGCCGAATATTTCACTTTAATTGCTTCAGTAGCTGCACATGGATGGGCTCGAGCGTATGTGGAAGCGCGGGATGGTGATATTTCACTTCGGAGCAAACATGCTAGTAAAAATCCCACTTTCTAACACGAGATGGGTTTTACGGGCTTTTACAGAATGAAGTGATCATGGAAACTGAAGATTAAAGTCGTCCTTTCTAGCCGTAAAGCAGAATTAACAGGCTCCGGCCCTGGATGTGAACGATATAAAAGGACGGGGAGAAAAAAAAAAAAAAGTCTTGGTGGAGCTGGAGAAGTTATCGCCAGGCTGGTGGTAGAAGGACACCAAGATTATATCATCGCCTCTTAGTCATGACAGGTAATATTACAGGTAGTTTAAAACGCCAAGGTCAAAGGATGACTGTGTGAAAGAGATCGCAGGCGACGTCTAAATCTCTATTACAGGTTGATAGTTAAAATCACTTCACACGAGGCTCGGCGGACGAGGCCGTAAATTAACATTCACCGTGGACTCGGACGTTTCACAGCTTTCGGAGGTTTTTATTTTTTTGGGGGGCGGTTTTCTAGCGGTTGTTTGCGCCGGGAGTTGAACAAACGCCCTCCTCTGACAATAATGTCTGTAGGAAAAGGTGATACCAGCCGCGTGAGCAGCATGTCGAAAAAAAAACAACAAAAAACTGATGAACAGCCTGAAATTTAAATAGATTCTTTCTGCTCCACGAGGCTGTCATCCGCTCCTCAATTTGCCCTGCCTGTGGCCCTTCAATATTTGTCCATCTTCATTGACGTGATGGATCAGATCTTCACATTTTTTTTTATTTATTCCCTGCAGCTGCGTACAAAACAGGTTTACTAATCAATTCTGTATCTTGGGTGAGCAACTGTCATCTGCCAGTAATGAAAATAAATGTGGCATACTTAATCTGAATGGGAGACAGGTATTCTTCGCCACTTGCATATTCAGGTCGCATTCGACTGTCAAGTACAATATGAATTTCTGAGTGCACGCACACACAATGCAAATTTGTTTATTTTGAGTGTGACCCAGAATATGTCTTAGAACATCTCAAAATGTATATGTGTTATCAACGAAGGGGGCCGACTTCTGCCTGTTGAAATACAAATTGCTCATAAGTACAACTGAGGTGAACAAATTCGGAGTAAAATCCCCAAATATTTAACTGCAATATACATGTGTTTAAAAGAAAAATCAATCTTAAAGCATCACATTTAAGTCCACTAATGCTGAAATACCTTCATGAGTATTCAAAGCTGCCACCGTTGATTAAGTTGATTATATTCATGCACATTCACACCTGCTCCCCGTTGTTTCAGATAAGCAGGGATTATTGCTCGGAGTTCATTTCTCATGAATTTCCAATTGCAAAGTGAAAATAAATTTCAATAATTTTAAAGAATATTACCGAGTGTCTGCTGTTTTTTTTTTTTTTTTTTGAACGTGCGTTTTAACAGTTTTAATGTTCAGAGGACACTCCGGGCTAAGTGCCATAAAGTCTTCTGTTGTGATGCTGTACGGGTGATTTTTTTGGACACATTTCATTCTGTGAGGTTCTTTTTACTGATGGTGATGTCTCAGAGGGCACTTTGATAATAAACACGTATTTAAACCCAAAAAAACGGAAAATGATTGTACAGCTTAAACGGTTTGTCAGGACACTCGAGGGCATGTGCAGAGGAGAATCCTATGATGACACAATATAATTTGGGTCAACTTCCCTTAAACCGGAAACACCCTTTTTTAATTCAGGAAATAAACGGCGGTCCTGTCGTCTGATCCGGGCCCTCGTGAATTAGACAGGAACCCTGACAGCTGGACTGGTGAGTGGTAAATTTAAGAGCTGTGGCCTTGGGTTGACATTACATTTTCTCTGCTTGTAATGAGCCCTCAAACTGCTCCTTTGGCCCGACGCTGTGCGGCGGGAGAGTTGTCACACCTCCAACTGTCCTCAAGCTCTCTTGTCTTTTATTTGACATCCCTGTCGTGATTAAAACAAAAGCCTTCAGAGATCCCCGGGCCGTAAGGTCTCCGTTTGTATGGACGAGCACTGCCTCTAATTACTTTAATTAATTAAATTCATGATTTCCTCTAAATTGAACCCATTCATCAGTGGCGCAGGGCCGTGGCCATTAATGATTTAAAGACATCTATAAAGGAATTATTGGGGACAAGAGGTGTTTGGCCCCTCTCTGTTCTTTACGGAATTGATAATTGCTTTAAGCAGATATTTACACAAAGAGGCAAGGCCTTATTCTCCCATTTTCCTCACAACTTGTGATAAGGACCTGCACAGATTCTGCCAGAGCCGGCGACGTGGCGGGGGGCGACCCCGCGTCTCGGGGCCGCTCGTGGCGCGAACGCGTTCTCCTCCGCGGCTGATGCACCGAGTCGCCGTCTTATCTCCAGTTGGACATGAGACTCCGAGCCCTTGTACTCTAATCCTCGGGTTCCTTAAGCCTGAGCTCGGTGCCCCCCCGTTGACAGGCGGCTGTGTAATCCTTCCGAGATCTCCGTGTCTGTGTTGTAAGCAAAGCATTGCTTCCCTTGGACCGACTCACACTGCCGCTGTATTCCTGCTGGAATTTTCCTTTGGACTTTGAAGGTTGTAAAAAAAAAGGCACAAATACCTTTGCGTTCACTCATTTCCATGTCGGAGATATGCTGAGACACATTATTTCAGTTTTTTTTTCCCATCAGTGTTTATGGAAGTGTGCTTGCATTGAAAACTTAAATCAGCTGAAATTAATACGTTTATATTAGAATCACTGTATGTGTGAAAGATTAATAAGATAAATACAAATATCTTTACATCTTTCAGCTGTTCTGGTTTTATAGCTCACAGTTTGCTTCACTCTCACTGCTGCCGTTAAACAACTCAACTCCAGGTTAACACAACGTACTTTGTCTTCAGTGTCTGCAGACAGACTGGATCCTAAAGCGAACTCCCACACTTTTCTTTTCAATTAAAGACTGAACGGCAACATCGCACCATTTTGGTTTTGCTTGTGTGCAGAAAAAATATTCAAACTATATATGCAATAAAGTCATTGTACTAACTCAAAAGTAGAGTTTAACGGAGGTGGTTGCTGAGTGCTGTGCCTTGTCTTGTCATACCTGTTGTTCACCTAATTTGACATTAAGTAGCTAATAACTGTTTCTAATCATTTCAACCCTTTGAGAATAGATCCCATGCTAATAAACTGTTATTGAGATTGGAGAGTAACGTGCATAATAAATAATTTCTGTTTGTGCGAAGGTTTCGTATCAAACACCGGAAATGGATGTTAAATCAAAATCAAAATACATTTGAAACTTAGTATAAATGTTTAATATTTAACGTGGCCAACAAGGCTTTTTATGAAGTGTGAACTATAAGGAACTGGAAGACCTCCGAGTTATTCAGCGGTCCACGCGTTTAAAATTAGCTCAATCTTTGGGCTGTTATTTTAAAACCCTATTAAAAATACAAGTCCACCTTTTTCTATCGATTGACACCCAAGTTCAGTTCCGTCTCCATCCCATCAGTCACAGCTCCCAGCATGCCTGGCAGCGCCCTGGGAACCCCCGGAAGGAGCTGGAGGAAGGCGAGGAGCTCTAATGCTCTGCTGCTTACCGTGTTTCCACTGTGAGGTGGCCAGATAATGGATGGATAGGAAGGCGTTTGTCTGCATCAGACATTTTTCAGTCACATTTCCAGCAGCCAGCTACCTGTAAGTACTGGCCGGCATGAACTCTGAGCCCAATTTGTGCAAAGAATGCCTTTGGCCTTTGAGGCTTATTCAGACATTAAGTTTGCTTGAGTCAGTTTTTAAACATGCATCATTCATCAACATTTCCAAGCCTAGAGGTCCGCACTGGCATATGGGAGGTGATAAATATGTAAATTAAGGCACATCAGACTCCACATGACAATGCACCGAGTCTGGCTGACTAAAACACCATGAAAGAGCATATTGAAAGCATTTCATGCACAGCACCACCCATTTCTTGCTGACCCAACTGTAGAATTTCCGTTCTTTTAAAGTCGGAAACCTTCAAAAAATATCCTAAACCCGCTTTGGTAAACTGACGACATTTTTTTCCATTCCGTCCATATAAGGCGCACGTGGACCATGACTTATCAGTATGGAGGTCGCTCTCTTGCTCCAGCTGTGTTCCTCGTACACCTGCTAAGTCGAGCAGCCTCAGGATGTTGTTGTCGCTCATTTGCATTCGCTCGCATTTTGAGATTGAGCGTGACCTCTTCAAAAACCTTGGAGGAAATCTTGACCATGGAGCTAGTTAAAGACAAATTCTGATATTATGCCGTCCTCCAGGGATGTATTTAACATGCAAAGATAAAAGAAATATAGTATTTCCAGTAAAACATGCTCATCTAATCCACAAATGTGGCTGTTTAATGTTTTTGGCCATAATTTTAGCCAACTGAGATTTGGCTGTTCCACCACTATAAGGTTGAATTTTATTTTTTAATGAAATATTGCAACATTTATTAGTTAAATTCCTCTTTCTTTTAAGAGCAATGATGATGAATTATAATACTTACATATCTAAAATACAGATTAGACCTAAATATCCACGTTTGCCAGAAAAAAATGAATCCTAATCCCTCTCTGAAAGATCTATAGTGATATTTTCTTTTACGTGGGGGAGCTGAGAAGCGCAACTGATAAAGACACTAATGCGCATGATCCACAGGCCCAAAAAGTTTTGTAATTTTTCAGGCTTGAATCCAGAAGAGGATTTTTTCAGCACATGTGCCACTAATAATTCGAGAGCATGTTTCATCAAGGAGAAAACATCCACTGTAGCTTTGAATGATTAAATTGAATGACTCCTCTTAGAAAGCCATTTCCAATTTTAAATACACATGTTCTCCGTGTCAAATTAATAACTTTTCCTCTGCGTACTTTGGTTTCCTCCCACAGTCCAAACACGTTCACGTTAGGTTAACTGGTGACTCTAAATTGCTCTTTCCCCTTTTCATTCTGTTATTTTATTCTCCAAATAGCTCACGGAGAACTTTGAATTACGAAATGTGCTCCATTCCCTCAAGGGCGTCGTGGCGATTAATTTTTTGCACGTTATGTTTTCAAAAGCTGAATTGAAGGCACTTAAGAGCTGAAAGACATATAGAAGACAAAAAGTCCATGGCCTAATTCATCCACATATAATATTAGTGAGGGCAAAGGAGCCATTAAACGTACATGGTCTGGCTAAGGATTAGCCAAATCCAGATCATTTTACCTGGACGTCAAAACCTCACGCACCTAATGTAATTAACACATGAGGCGTCCAAAGAAAACATGCCTGATTCAAATTAAAATTGCAAACTTTCTTTTACTTCAGTCTTTCCTCCCCTATGACCCAAAGACTGAGAAAGATGAAGAGAAATTCAGTGAGGTGGAAAATGATCAAATGCAGATGTTGTAGAGAGGGCAAGTCAAAGAGAAAGAGCGAAAAAGATGGATAAAGCGCATAAAGTGAGAAAAGAGGTGATTCTATCAAGACAAATAGGGAGGCTTACCTAAGGGTGACATTTCCGGCACCCCTGCCAAGTACGGTCCATCAAGAAACTTGGGCTCATTATCATTGATGTCCTGGACCTTCACCACAAACTCAGACCTGGGCTCCACGGGTAAATTGGTCAGGCGGTCCACGGCCTGAGCCTGCAGGGTGTAGTAGGCCTGCGCCTCCCGATCGAGGCGCTTCGTGGCGTGGATGTCTCCTGTGTTCTCGTCGATGGTGAAGATGGAGGTGGCGCCCTCGCCGGATAAGACGTACTTCACCTTGCCATCTCCTTTATCCACATCTGAGTGAAGCTGTTTGGAAGAAGAGAGAACATTAGTGCAAAGGTGGTCAAATAAGACGGTAAATAACCAAATGGACTGAAAATTATTTTAAATCATTTAGCAGAGAGGCTAGATTTGTTAAACACTGACTCAAGGGTTTCTGTCTTTTCCATTAATAATCATTAAATAATGATTACACAAGTAAGGCAGAGACAACAAGCTAAACTGAGTGAACTGAGTTTTAATAGATTTATGGTTTTTACCACAATGTATAAAAACCTCATGTTAATACTGAACATTTACAGCAGGTGAATTATATTTTGATGTGGGCCGTTTTTGTCCAACGCAGATGAGCCACACAAGCAAATAAATATGTTGTAAAATGAATCAAAAGATCAAAGCTTGTACCATTTATTCATGAATGAATTATGTTACACCATCACAATTTGCATTTGGCTACAATTAGTGGGACGAAATGGAACTTTTACACATACTGTAAAGACACTTTGACTTTCTAATGTAATCGTCTTTGCAAATGATCAAACTAACAATTTTCCGTCACGGCCTCAATCAAAAACTAGCTCATCTCAAATACATATAAAGATCAGTTGCAAAATCTCATGAAAGAGACTGTAATCAGTCAAAAGACCTCTAATCATCTTTTTTATCCTTACAATAACCATGTAGTTGATGTAAATATAACTGAACCATAGCTATTCGGCACCAAATAATTTTCAACTAGAAATACGCTCCAACGTTTGACTTGTGGAAAGGTGCTGTGGAAAAACTGCTTATAGCTTTGTCACAACAACGACGACGACCTGAAGCGTTGGGCTTTGGAGTGAATTGTGGACTGTGCACGGCAGAGGGGACTGATTGCGAGCGTCGTGCTGTTGGTTAAGTTACAAATTGTGGCTTTAATTTTGTATTTATTTTTTATCATAATTATGTCGAAGAACAGCCAATATGTTGCTGTCAGTTTACGTCTTGTACTACATTCGTGGTTGTAATTTATCAGACGGTAGGTACAAGTGCCCAGTGGGGACCTGCTGGATTTGAATTAATAAAAGAGCAAAAATTCCAAGAGTGTATTTAATGTTTTCTCTCGTGAAATCTGTCATCAGAAATGTACAAGTAAAACGAGTCCTCGGGTGGCATTTATCACGTACAGTGTGTTTACCCAAATATTTAATGCAAAACCATCAAAATGTGCTTCATAACTGGGAAACCTTTTATGCAAAAAACGCATCTGCCCACCCGAGACCCGTTACTGTATGTCTGACGTGAGTTTGCTTAAAGGACGCTGATGTCTCTGACCCTGATGTCCACAGTTGCTTCCCCGTGGATAATGAATGTGCAGTAAAAACACAGCCTGTATAGCAGTGAGTGAATGCTGTGTTGCATAAAATCTGAACCCAGTGTTCTATGCACTTCCTTTCATCCATTTTCTGCCCTTTGGAATAAGAAAAAATTAAATAAAAAACACACAAATGGAATTGCAATGTCTCGGTGACATACTGTATTACATGACATCTGGATATTGAAGCTCAAACATTTGCTGCCATTAAGAGCAGCCGACATGTAAAGTACGGGTGTAAGTTTATTCACTTGTGACAAAAACGATTCTGCGGGTCTTTGTTCTCCTAGGATCAATAGCATAAGCTGATGTCGTGTCCCGAGAGTTATTTTTAATGTCCATATGAACCATCACTGTGACAGTAGACTTTCATTTCCTAGAGGAGCACAAACAGGCAAATATATTAATAGGAGTTGTTATAACGTTCCATAGACAGTCATACAGGTCTACAAAGAAGTCAGACAAGCTCCGTTTTCATCCGTGAACCTTTGTAGTCACTACAACAACCTTCTGCTTATGACAGAGGTTGATCTCAGAAGAGCAAGCCACGAGTTTAAAGACGACTTTAAGACCTCCGCTCAAAGTATGACACCAAAAGAAAAAAGAAAAAAAAAAAAAACGAAATCCTTGAACAAGTCTAAAGAAAGATCATTCAAAGATTTTGGAGCATTGAAATCACGACAATCAAGACAAGTAAAAAAAAACCTTGAATAATCACATTTTAAGCCGGAGCCGTCGCATGACCATCAAATCCCCTGAACCCCCCGACGCCCTGAAAGCATCGCGTCGAGTAGAGAATGTGTCAAACGAGTCAAACAGCTGATTTGTTTGTGATTTTACGATCACTGTCATGGCTCTCGGTCACTGGTAGTCCATGATTACAAGTACAAGTTTGCACCATCATCATGTTTAACTTGGATTATCATTTAGTTTTACGTTACAATTAATATATGAATGTATAATGAAGGATCGTTTTCATGCCGAATTTCTGAAGTTGGCGGGGAATTTTGTCGAACTTAATTTTCTGCTTTGTTTCATTGATGTGTTTCTCATTCCCACTTTTAACCAGTGTCCCTGAGCAAGACACCGAACCCCAACTCAGTTGCTTACATTCTCACCTTCACCAACCTCAGTCCTCATTCCTAAACCGATGGCAACGAGTACTGACCAATAAGAGACGGGTAGGACGTCTCTGTTGCTGAGTGACTGTCCAAACTGGACCATGGACCACGGTCCACAAACAAGCTCATAGTAAAAGACAGCTCAGATCCTCAGGCGTCTTTATTTCAAAAAGTTAGCTGTATTGTGTTGACAATAATACGAATAATACGGCTTTGCTTTTTCAAATTTCACACTGTGGATAGAAGATGGACACATGTAAAATACTAACTATACAAAAATAACAATAAAACAAGCTCGACATATTTTGGGAGCCACCATGCAGAAAATTAGACCTCGGAGGTGAACATGCAGCAAACAGCCAACCAGAATTTCCTGCACCATATTGTGTCCAAATCAGATGACAATATATTCTATAATAATGATTTACTGAGCCCTATAGCAGGTGGAGCAAGCATCAACTGGCCCATAGCAACAGATAATCGCTGGCAGTGTTTGGAATCTCGTTGCCACTAAACCAGACCTAATAAAACAAGACCCGGTAACAACTTCTCACTCTCTTTAAATTATTGTTTTCTGCTTTGCCTACATATTTGCAAGCTTAACGCTCCCCAACCAATCGCACCGAGACCAATAATTTGTGTAAAGTATCACATACAAGCATCAATAATAGCAGAGTAAACACTGCAAACCTGAAAGAGGTTCTTCAGCAGTGTGTGTTATTGCACTTTCATACTGTTGAATGACTCACCAGAAACAGATGGTAAAAAGAAAAATATCAAAATACCAAGGATTATGCTGCAAACACGCAAGGAGTAAAAAGAAAACACATACCATATTTCCTATAGAACTACACAGTGACATATTTTAATCAATTTCCTTGCCTCCACGTTGAGGGTTATTTGCTTATACGTGGAGTCATTTCATGAGTTTCTCAATTAACAACTGTAAAATTCAAGTTACATATATAAAAGTTTATTGAGAACGATTGTATTTGAGCCATTTCATTACTTTTTATCATTATGAGTTCGTTTTACAGTCGGAACAAAGCAGAACACAAACTTATGCAAACATGGTGAACATTGCTTTTCAATTACAGTAAGTTCTGCGCTCTTTTGTTTATTGGCAAAAGCCTGTTACGGCGTTTCTTTTTATATTACAGTGTAAACGCACACGGGATTATTGCTGAACCTCTTCTTTCAATTTATCTGTAAATGTCAACATCTCATTATGGGATAAATAACAATGATATTTCAGGTTGCAAGCAAGCGCTGCAGGGGTGGAGAATGATTAGGTCAATATGATATTGGTGGCGCTGAAGGAGTACACGCCGAACAGACGATACAGCACCAAAGGTCTTTTGTTAATGGAATCCATCAGTCGGCTGATGGATGCCGCGTTAGGGGCGCCGCGATTGCGTCGGCCGTGTCCTCGAGCCTCGGCGTGCATACGCTACATCTCTTACGGAGCTCGCGGTGTTTGTTCGCCATCTCCCGCTGTCAGAGGCAAACTTGAGGTAAATTGTCAGTCGTGAAGAGAGTCAACATTTAATCTCGGGGAAGCCATCCGTGGCAGTTTGTTTCCAGTAAATGCCACGGACACAAAAAAGGACACAGCTGACAGGCCGCCAAGAATGCCAGCCGGGTCGAAGGTCAAGCGAGTCGTCTTTTCAGTGGACTGTTTGCCCCGCTCGATTCCTCGGCCCGGTCGTGGGAGGACGCACAGCGGTGCAGCAGCTTCACAGATTCCCTTCGCAGATCTTTAAATCTCATCAACAGTGAGGAGCGCATTAAATATGTATAGCTTGGCAGGGCTTATTAAAAGTATACCCTGGCCAAACACTTTCCTCTCTCATTAATCTAACCCATTTTAAAACAGTCACTGCTCATTTTCAGGTTGTATTTGAAGTTTCATCTCTTATTACTTTTGAGCCCTATAGTTGCTTCCCTTGCAAAAATGTAAATACTCCTCTGTAATTCTTTTTATTTCGGCTTCCCTTGAGGTGAGCGCAGCGCAGCGTGCGGCGCGGTGGTGTAGCTCAAAGGCACTCCCAGGGATTGCGAAGGCGGGGCGGGATCTGAACACGAGCCCTTCTGAAATCAGTGCTGACACTTATCATCACTTTGTATGCCGGCGGTTCTCCGGGGACCAGCCTGTTAGCTTTGTGTTTGCTTGTTTACCTTGTAGCGAGGGAGACGGGCGAAAAAGCATGAAAGGACCCGAAACAGCCCGCTGATACGCGCTCGTCCTATCGGCGGAACTGCCGCGCGATGTATTGAAGCCGCTCTACTGTTTGAATTTTAGTTGTTTTCCTCCATCCTTGATACATGAAAACTCATGTTGCACGGTTTATAAATCCAGTTTGTTCCTCTTTGAGCCCATTTGGCTTGGCCCTCTACAATGTTGGAAGGAGAAAAATACAGTGGCTTCAAATAAAACAAAAAATAAATATAAATAGAACGGCACAAACCCCCAAAACACACGTTCTGAGCTTTGTGTGCGCGTCGCTCTCGAAGAGAGCACAATTTCTTCTATTCAATGGACTGTGCACAATCCAAAATGGATACAAAAGTCGATACCTGCAGGCAACCTGTGAGCAATCCTGGATCCAGTCCACTAAAACACCCTCCGCTGCTGCTCGAGAGCCCTTAATCAACAATCGCCCTCGAGATATTTCAGAGAGCAACTCGAAATACACGGCTTAACAGGGGCCTCTACAAGCAAGGGAGCAACCTGCACATAATAACCCTTCCCGTGATGTCATAAGACACTGTATTTCCACATGCAATGGGAATCGTGACATGACATGAATTAAGGTTACATGTGTGATGTGGCACATGCAAAACCAGCAGGGAGTTCAGACTCGTCAAATAATACGTGCAAAAAGCTAAAGAAGGGCGGCAGGAAATGAAAACGTGCTAAAATGTAAAGGCGGTTTCGGTGCAGCTGTCACCGACACCAGCTCCCGATATGCTTGGCTTTTCATCTGTTTACTCGGCCACGTTCTGGTGAGTAGCCATGGCGCTGTGCTCTCAGAGAGGCTCAGTGGCTCAGACGCTCCTCTTTCATTTCAAGCTGCGAGGTGGGGAATTAGAGGTCGCCATGGAGAAAGTGGCCGCGTGCACACGGGGCTGTGCAGTTCCACGGGGGCCGAACACACACGGGATTATTTTTATTCCCTTCCAATTCAAATGACGTCTTATTATCTCTCTTTTAATGATGATTTAATGTACCGTTTATATTAACTCTTGAAATCTCACTGATCCCCCTGTCTTCTATATTTGGATGTTTTTGTTTGGTTTTTATAGAAATGTCATGCTTTTGACTGCGTGGGTGTACTTTCATATCAGCCTGTAAAGTCATATTGTCATTACAGTCCCATCCGATATAATCCGAGATAAACTATACAGACAAATGGAAACAAACATTTACTGAAACTGAAAGTGCAGCTTTTCTCCATGAAGGAATTGATGTTCACGTGTTGTTTTCAACATTGAAGTCTCTCGTCAATAAGAGACAAGTGTCCCATTACTAACATCCGTATTGATTTTACAATTAATTTTGACTGTCTCAATTTTGAGATAAGGATCTTGTTGTTCTGAGATCTGGAATTCTTAATTCAGACGAAACCTCTAATAATTACAGCGATCACCGAGATCTGATTTAAATTGCTTTTATTTCCACCTCGGTTTGAGACAGTGGGTGGAAAGTATCTGATCTTTACGTATCTGTGCAATTAAGTAAGTTGTGTAAACAGGAAACAAGCCCATTTTAGGCTTTTTGTGGAGACATTTTGGAAAAAACTATCCCTGTTTGCCTTTTATTGTACTGAAACCTGAATTACCTTTATGTTGTAGAAATCTCAAAACCTGATGATTCTCAGGAAGGTCAAAAGTGCAAAAAAGTTAAGTTATTTCTATATCTGTAAAACTGTTTGCTCGCAAGATCCTGATGCAATGTTGAGCCGAAGTCAACATTTGCATGTTAAACATTTGAGATGCAGTATAAGTAAAAAAAAAACAAAAACAAAATAACTTTAAAAATGATTTAAAAACTATCATCCACCCCAAATGAACTCATTGAAAAAATGCTTTATACCAATATATAACTAGATTGTGCATTTTGTGGGTTCTAGTCATCACTTCATAGAAGCTTCACTTTTGCTAAATATTTTGCATGAGATATTTGCATATCTCCATGAGATATCATTGCATTATACATGAGATATATTGCATTATGCATATTATATAATAACATGCAGTTAAAAGGTTTATAGTAAGCAGGTTCAGCACCAGTTTTCTGCAGTTTATTATTATCCAACATTTAAAATGCGTTTCGAATTAGTTTATGCTTATACTTTCAATGCATATGTTTTTCCATGAGGTGTAAGTAGAAGTTAAAGGTTTACGATCTGTGCAGTGAATACGCGTTGACAGGAGTGGAAATACAAGTTTGAGACGCTGAAGTGTCACTTTAAACAGTAAAATCTGCAGGAATTTCTGTTTTCTGGCCAGAATCAGAGTCAAATCACGTTACCTGATTAGACTCTGGAGAGCATGTGTCTGTTGACAGAAAGCACAAAGTGAGTGCGGATGGATCTTTTCCACAGATAAACGGCCTGATTTCAGCGGGGATCAGGCCTCTTCACGTCAAAGAAACAGATATTTAAAAACTGTTTTTTGGGGGATTCAAACTGACATTTATACACTTTGTCTTTCTCAAAACGTGGCTTGTCGACATTAAACCACGTAGATAATGACTCTGCTTCCATGTGGGGACAATGAATGTGTATTTTTCATTGCAAAAAGACTTAATTTCAGAGCTAATTTGAATCAGTGGTAGTTCGTGTTTTCACATTCAATCAAAAAGTGTCTCCCACCATGGCCGCGGGTATTCATACCTTAGCCTGTGTTTATTATAACCCTAGAACATAATGCACTCAGCCCGCTGTGCACAAAGGGTTCGGCTTTGGAAACAATCAAACCTGGCAGAAAACAATGGAGCAGCCTGGACATAACAAAGCCAAAAAAAAAAAAAAAACAGGTTGTTCAAATTGTATTTCAGTATTTAGAAGAAACAACCAACAGTATTTTGATAAATGGTTTGATGTAGTGAAAGATGGCAAACATGCAACAAAAGGGGCATTAAAGGAATCAAATTCACTTTCTAATGATCAAAAAAAAAAGCCGCCGCATCAGGGCCGACGCGAGTGAGGTTCCACTTACCTACAGCAGCACAGAATCATACACGGAAATATAAAAAAACCCTGTTTATGAAAGCTGCCGAGCCACTGCCCGACATGAACTTTCAAGCGCGTTTTAAAATGTGACAAAAATTCCCTTAATTTACTTTAGCACAATAAGGCGGCGTTGGGAGTAGCCTTTGACACGCACGCGTTAATTAAAGACACGCAGGAGTGATTCCCCGGCTTTTCAGTCTGGTGCCCCGCTGCCTTTTCTGGTTTGCCAGCCTTGCCACCATGCCGATTTGTCACCCACATCAATGACAGTAATCAAGCTAGCAATCAGAGCCGGCTTTCACTTTATTTATTTATTTCCTTTTTTTTTTTTTTATTATTTGTGTCTGTGTTTATGTGTGTGTGGCATTCAGCTGCCCTCATCACAGAGATGAACATAAATGGAAGACAGGAATAGGCATCACTTTCAAAGTATTATGAGGAGGGAATCAAAGTTCCTTTGTCACAAAGGAGGCTGCTCAGATGCGGATCGTTGTGATGATGGTTTCTGCTTTTTTTTTTTTTTGGGTTTTGATTTTCATGTGCAAGGTGAGACAACATATCGAATCCAAATGAAAAAAGGGAAACGTTTCTTTAGCAAGTGGTGTCAATACAAATCATAGTTTGCAGGATGAGCTTCTAATAACGTGCGTTGCTCCTTGTGTCTGTGTGTTAAGGTGAAGCAAAGTAAGACAAGGTCACGGAACCGGACAAACGAGCAGAAATAGAACAAAAACCTTTAGCTTTATGCTAAAGTGAACGTACAGCACAACCCATTTACAAAAAGCCAAAAACATGCATCATCCCGTCAAAGACTCTGAAGCAAGCACAGGTCATTTTGCTCACAAGGACCAGAACTACAGATACTGATGAAAAAGACCGATCATCGCGTGTCCAAGTCTCACCGATATCAGAATTGCAACTGCAGAAACGTGTTTCGGTAACATTGCCTCAGGCCTGCAAGTCGCACAATGACAAAACCACGCACAAACCCGGTGAAGGGACAACAAGACTTGACTTTTACTGCCGGGAACAAGTGTGCGCTGCAGAGTACAGTGGGCTATAATTATCACTCGACATACTGTTCCCAACCTCTGCTCTCATGCTCCGACTCATCCTGTGCTGCAACCGCTGAATTTCATAAAACACGTGCTCCTATATATCTCCCGTTGACTAGGGTCCGGGCTAAAAGATTATGGTAATTTTTCTTTATTGATTGATCACAGTTTGACACCTCGTGTTTGAGCGTTTAATTGCCGACAAGCTGAGTATTAACCTCTAATATTTGCACAGTGCTCGGGTCAACGTATCTGCTTCAAACGTGCTACAGTAATACTTTTACTGGGTGCAAACACGTACTGCGTGTGTTTCAGGGGAATCAGACATGTAAAACAAAGCTAATGCAACGATAAAACTGAACCATGTTCAAGTGGAAGATTAAAGATGGAGGTATTTAATATTTCAAGTGTGCACACAAAATGTGCGATGAAAATGTGCAGGGTGACATACTCATGCTGCAGCGAAAATGCATTTGCATAGTAAATATATATAGAGAGAAAAAAATCAGAAAATTTTTGATTTTTGTACGTGTACATTGTTATTCTCTTCAATTCTCCAGTTTTTCGCCTAATACAACACCGCATCCACGCGTCGTCCATTTCAAATTTTTCAAAAACTCTTCACTTTACTACTTTACTTCATGGAATTTCTCTTCTCCTCACAAAAATGATCAGCAGATTTTTGAATATCATGCATCCTATAGACTAACATTGGAAAAAAAACAGGGAAAACTGCTTTTACAGGTGGATGATTTGTCCTTCCCCTCGGCTAATAGTGGATAAATATATGAGATCTGAGATAATTATTCGATCATTTACATGAGGAGTTATGGTATAGACAATGTTAAAGACAGTATAAGTTGGAGAAAATCAAAATATCAAACTGTAAACAAGTGTAGAGACATAGAAATTGTCAGGTAAACAATATGTCATGTACTTAAATGTCATGTTTAAATGTCCATTTATACAAAAAGCTGCAATTGTCTCATTTTTTCCCCCCAGAGAAGCTCTTTATATCTGGAAATAAAAGCTTTGATATTCACATTAAAACCTAAATGCATAAATAATCAAATAGAACAGACAACAACAGATGTTTAGAACGTAATAATAGGTGTGACGTCTCTTTGTGTCAACAGGAAATGATTTATTATTGATGCTAATGTTGCTTTGTGGGTGCGACTTTTCATCATTTGGAATATAATTTTGAACTGTAATAACTTTTAATAGGCCTGATTGAGGTGAACCTCCGTTTGTCTATAGAAAACATTTTGTACAGCTCTCGGATTGTCACTAAATGTGCTGAGCAGGGAAAGAATGAGCCGCAGCCAGGCCGCACAGCTCCGAAGCGACGACACGTCCGCCGTTAATTTCTTTTCTCCTCTACTGTAAAGTGACAACCAGGTATGAAAACTTTTTTTTCTTGGCTCCCACAAATAGCAGACCACTGGCCACTTTGTGTGGTCTCCTCCAAAAAGTTGAAAATGTTCAACAACTTTCAAAAAGTCCTCGGCGCTGCCAACAGGGCCCCTTCCAAAGTGGCGCCGTTCCATCTGTCTTGCAGCTGCTCCCTGTTGCACTAAGAAAAAAGGCTCTGGCAGTTGGTTAAAACGCTTTAAAACGGCTTTTCGGCGGCTACAACAGCCGAAATAAACGACATTGAAGCGACTGCGGCGACGAAGCATTGTCAGACATCCAATGGATATTTAGACGCTTCAAAGACGACAGGCAAGACTTCGACAGACTTCACGGCCTGTACCGACTTCTAATGGCGGCGAGCTCCCAGATATTTAAACCCCTGCAGGTTGTTTGGGGTCATTAGGATCAGACGTGCGGTTGCGTGACACTCCTGGGAGTCGTCAGAGTCGCATTAATTAAACTGTGAAGTGGTGTGCGACTGCCTGCGATGGGATTTCGAGACATCACTTCAAGTAGTTCATAATCGCAGAAGTCGTCCGTACAGGGATGATTGAGCCATCCAGTATATTTTTAGTCATACCAGCAGACAGGTTCTATGATTCCAATATCTACAGAGCCACTGCAAGAAATGACAAGAGATTTCATATAGAGTCAATATTCACAGAAGAAGACCCCTAATGACTGTGGTGCCAGGGGCAGATCTAGAAATGTTCTGTACTGGGGCACATGCTCAAAATCCGGAGGCACATTTAGAAAATGATTGAAAATTTTACACTCAAACTTAAAAGCCTGTGTGTTTAGAAAGTGTTTTCTCAGTGTCAGAAATGTCAAATATGTTAATTATCTGTAATTTTTCAAAGGGTCACAAACAAATAATAGTAGGAGTGAGGTAAAAATTGTATTCATTAAAAATATATGAAGCCACCTTAAAAATGCAAATAATAATAACATTTTACCTATTTAAAATGAAAGAGATGTATTTAAGTCGCAGGTTTGGTTAGTCTTTTGCAGTAGGTAGCCTCACCTTGTCACTCTGGAGTGGAGTGACACCAGTGGTGGCGAATCCAATGTCAGGGGCGAGTCGTGCCCCGCCCCCAGGACCCCTCATGCTCCGCCCCTTTAAGTCATTTATCTATGTAGCATGTCAAAAGATGTGCCTCAAAAAATAATAACTGGGTCAAAGAGTCAGTAATTTTTATTAATTAAACGAGACATATAGACGATATGATTAGATTCGGTGTCTTTAATATCATTTAAACTCTTTTACTAACATTTTCCTTCTGTGTTTTTTTGCAAATACTGTTTTGATGTCGTTCACACATTTCTTATTTTTCGAAACCATAATTGCCTGTGTTTGTTTACTCCTGCCTTTTTCACATGCACTCAGACTCTCCACAGCAAAGAGGTTTCGATGGTGTTTGACACACATTATTTTGATTAAAAAGCTGTTCAGTGAAGAGTACTCATCGCTGGCAGCACTCTGAGGTGACCGCCTGATGACAGTGACATCAATAATCTCTTCTCAGGCACCGGTCGCCCACAACACATGGATGGAGGGTATAAACAAGAACAACAAACAGGCGCAATATTGAAAAATGTGGATCAGGAGATAAAAAAAAAAAAAAATCACACCCGTTATTTATTGACCGTCTAAGAGTAACATAAAGTAACGTATTGACATAGACTTTAAAAGTTCATCTCATCTCGAAAGCCACTCTCCATATGTTCAACTCTTTTTCTGCGTTTATTCATAATACATTTATTTCTGACACCATATGCTTGGTGGAGATCAACATACGATCTATCTGCAACACCCCCATAATGAAATACAAATAAAACAATATATTAGCAATATCTAACTATAGCTGTGCTTTCTTTCCAAGGAATTATTCAGAGCTAATGTGTAATTTATAACGATTGCCTTGATGTGAGAGTTAGAGCTGCTCTTTGTAGAGCAAAGGGGGGGAAACGAGCACACCCGTCTCTAATGCAATGTTGGATCACAGGTAAACATCAAACGCCGGAGGAGGAGAAAACTTCACACGCCACTCTGATGCATTCTTTTTCAATTTGAAATGCATCACAGATTTGGCGCCTCCCGTCTTCATCGGGAGGATAAGACGTGAGGACGGCAACACGCGCCAATACGTTGCCTGGGCAGCACTTGAACAAACAGATTTCATCAGCTCACCCGCTCTTTGCAACTGAAGTGAAACAAAGTCCTCGTCGGCGACGGGACGGGGGAGGGGGGCTCCACGTTTGAGTGAGTGGGACGTGGAGTGAAAGGGCAGGCCTCTTCAGTGATGGGAATAAATACTGCCATCACCGGTGGGAACTGCTCCATTTGTTTAATGTGCCATTTCCGAAGTGGAACCCTTGTAATCCTACAGACATGGCAACCTCGCCGTGTATACCGCCCCATTGGAATTTGATCAGAGCTAAAACTGTTTACCAATGTTTGCAGCCTGACATTTATTGAAAGTGGCCTTTACTAAAAGTCATAGCCAGAGCGTGAAAAGGTTTTCTGATGAGCCTGTGAAGTTTCTCCATCTTCTGGGACAAAAGGACAGATGCTGGTGTGCTAATATAACAATAAATCAATCACATCCAGTGAAAAACAGGTGCCCCCAGAGGGCTCAACATCCAAACACTTACATCTGTGCGCTATATACTTAAACCCTTAAAGCAGCAGCGCGGCACTGAAACGTCTAAACAGCGACTGGATGAATTGCTGTGAAATGTTGCATCAACAGTCCCCAGAGAACTCACAGCCTGAATTTTCCTCCGTTAGTGTCTTGAAGTGGACATTTTCGTCTCACAGCAGCGACAAACGTGGCCGGAGGCATTTTTTTTTTATTTTAAGGTTGTTTGTTCATCTCATTCTCAGGGAACGTGATAACTCGACGATTTCCTTCCATTTGCTACAAGCGTTCACTGTGATTCAAGGATGAACTGATTAGGTTTTGGTGGTCAAAGGTCAAAGGTCAAATAGGTAAGTTTCAGTCTACAGCTCCATGTAGTAGTAGTTCATTATAAAAATACACTTATATGTTTTTATTATACTTATGATTCATGTGCTGACAACATAATTATGTACTTTTCATGTTCTTTAAAGTTACTGGATTCTAGCTTTTCTGTCTCTTGAAGATATTTGCAGTTTAGATTTTTTAGATTTTTTAGATTTGAATGCGACTTCGTGACACAGACAACGCAGACTCCCTCCACATGGACGGACACGAATGTCTTTGCTGGAAAACTAAACAAACATGGATGGCTCATATCAGCTGATTTATGTTTTCTTTCCTCCAATAACTCAGTTTAATCGTGTCACACTGTCACAACCAAGCCTGTGATCGTCGGTCAGCTGTCTTGATTACGTGAACCCTCGCAAGCTGTTACCATGAGAATTTGTTTTCCATCTCTACTGTCCATCATGCGTCCTGTGGATTTTAGCCTAAATAGCCGCAGGCTCTTGGTCTTTTTGACTAATAAACCAGCAGAGATCGGGAGATTGAGGGCCTACATCAATTCAAACGTATGTTTTTTTCATCCACACACCACTCCGTGCGGCCTGATATTATTTTAAAGGAATAATGTGGAAATCGTTGCCGCTTCACTTGCAGGAAAAACGGAGCAGTGCAGCCACCCTGAGCATCCGTGTGCTTCCATTGTGAGTAAATGCGGTAGTCGACTGCAGGCCACCGTGTTCCATCTAATGCTCACATGACATTTATCAATCTCACTGTCAAGAACAAGTCAACTTTGATTTCATCTGCTGCTTCTGGGAAACCAATATGTCGCTGTGCCATTGCCTTAAGTGGCCCAGACAGCACCAGAGTGAGTGTGACATCTCTGCTGTATGTGCCACCGTCTGCTGAAAAGACCCCGAGGCCGAGAGATGAAGAGTCAGCAAAAGTTTGGGCAACGTGGGGATGTCATAACTCCTTATGGTCTGTGGTTCTGAATCAAACCAGAACTGCATGTCTTGCCAACATGTACTTATATGTCACCTTATCATTCATGTGAAGCAGGATGACGCAGACGTTCCCCATATGACAAAAAAGAAGCGATTCTGCATTTAAGGATTCTGTTGGGCACACGGAACATATATTTTACTACACACATTTTTACCAATTAACAAACAGGATGTGCATTTACAGTTATCAATAATAAAAGAGAGTGATCTCAAACATCTAAAAACTGCATATTGCATATAAAGTAAACATCACATATAGTATTTTAATATAAAAATAGAGCTAAGATTAAAATTTGCCAAAAATTAATAAAGTGTATTATATGTAATATGTTTTAAGGTTTGCAAAACTACAAGTTTTGTCACAAGTTGTTAAGATGAAGGGAGCTACTCTTGTTGGACATAAATTAGTCTTTGTTAGGTTATAATTACCGATATTGTCTCCATTTACCTCATTGTTGTATAATGGGATTAAGATTTTTTGTAATACAACAAGACTAGACTGATAAACTACTTGCTCTGATATTTCGTCAGTATTTTTACGTGTTATAGATTGATGAATGTTTAAAAAGAATAAAATCAAATGAAAAGAAACTGCAGTCTAGGAATGTCAAAGTGGGTTCGGTGTAATCCTGTGCACAGCTGTATGTTAATCCATGTGCCATGAAGCTGAGCTGGGGCAAAAAAGTTGATAAAAAAAAACGATAAAAATCCCAATGCACTGGAGACATGACTAGACCAATATTATATATGTTTGAAGTCATCTATAAATAGTGTTCCTGTTCCAAAGTTGGCCCACTAGAACAAGCTGCTACGTAGGTTTTCTTCAACTAGAACTGCAAGGAAAAAACAATTAGGCCGGTAGTGAACGGACAGAATTAGATTAGAACCATTTGATAATCGATTAGCAAAAAAAAGGCTGTTAAATTGATTGTCAATTTAAAGTTGATTGCAACACATTTAACATTTAAAGACATTGCTTTGTGAAACAGTTTGAACATGTTTCGTCACAGTGAACGCTTTTGGCATTTGGCAAAATTTTCTTTCATCTGAAACAAACCCCCATTTGCGTTACGCATTGCTCGTGAATTATGGTTAAAGGTGCAGCATGTGTGCGCGAATGTCTTACGCACAAAGCAGTGATACAGGTTAAAACAGAACTATAGACTCACATTATGTTTGTCTTGGTCGTCAAATATTAATGTGCAGTGACTGTTGTCATCTTCCAAAATGCAAACAGCTGATTAACTTTCACCTGGTTGAATAGGGCTGAATTGAAACAGCTGCTAAATGTGGAGAATGTTTGGCTGCTGTTTGCATTTTTACCTGCATCATCAATGATGATCAATCTCCACTTTAACATATGTTTTTGGAGCATATTTCTAGTAAAGAAAAATGCAAACTGTGACTCCGATGTAGAGAGAGGTACTTCAGGGTGGTGTTTTAGCCTTTGAATCATGTCAGCGTTAATATCCGTGGAGATCGTAGATTGAGATTCTGAAGCTTATGACAGATGTGATTAAATTCACAAACTTTTAACCTGATGTGCTAATGTGGAAGATGAAAAGAAAATTACATTTAGATGTAATAAAATAACGGAGCGTGTCCGTGAAAGAACTGGATGAACCATCAGAGCCGAGACACCAGAACTGGGCTCTATATATTCCTCAAGCGGCTGCACATATGTACATTCGGTCGAAATATGTAAATGCTGCAAGAAGCAGACAGTTGTATGTGATGTGCTTGAATCGACACATGATCTGCTTCAGGTTGCTGTAGGTTCTATAGAATACAGAAAATGGACAATATAGAAAATGACATCTTCAAGGTTTCTTATGGAAAACAAAGATTTGTAATATTGCAGATGCTTAACAACATAACCGGGCATCAGCCAACAATCAATATAGATGATGCATCTTTTCTTTTCTGCTTTTAAAGACCTTCAGTTTTTCTGCTGTAGGCGTTTGTGTGCATATAATTGCATTATTGAAAAGATTCCTGATGCAACATAGAAATACAGAAACAACAATAAGTCTATAAGATATTACAAACTAATCCAAGGTCCCGTATTCAAATGTCTCCAAAACTCACAGATATTCAGTTTACTATCAGACAATTCTGTAAATAAAAGAGTCTCTTCATATTTCAGAGGCTGCAAAGAGCTTTTTTTTTTTTTTGCATGAAAAATGACTTTAACAACTCATCCATCCCTCTGTTATCTTTTACCACTTATCCTGTTAATTAAGGGTCGCAGAGGTGCCGGAGCCCATTCCAGCTGACATTAGGCAAGGCACAGCGGCCTATCACAGAGCCTCACGCGAGGACAGATAACCGTTCATACCCGCGGGCAATTTAGACTCACCAATTAACCTCACCTTCATGTTAGTACCTGCGGCCGAACGTGAGAACCCGGGACCCTCTTCACATAAAGAAGGAGTGCTGGCAACTGTGCCACCACGCTGCCATACTTGACTCATCTCGTTTGCTGTAATAATAGTCACAGATTATTTTTCAATGAATGACTAATTACTGCAGCTCCGTACAGTTTGCTCAGATTTTGGACAGTTTGTTCTGCTGGACTTTCATAAGTGAACTCTTATATGATCTTCCATCCATTCAACAGCTACACTGAACACTTATCCTGACTTTACATTTATTCATTCCTTTATTTTTTTTATTTGTCCGAATCCATTCGCGCCACCGGTGCCTTTGAGAATGACGTTGCTGACCTTGCCGGCCTTAGTCAAACTGCCCAGCATTCTTTCCTTTGCAAGGTCCCACAAACTTTTTGAATTTCTGCTCTCTGAGATCACAATATTGCAAATTCTTTGAGTGGGCTGCAACAAAAAAGGACAGGAAGCATCTGTCCACAGTGCACAAACTCTACCGAGAGCTGTGTTGAAGAACTCATGTAATGCGTGCGTCACTTGATTGCCTGAGATTCCCAGGCCCAACACATTCTCGCCGCAGAAAGAAAATCTTCACTTTGTCCTAGCTTTCCTTTTTCTCATCTACTCTCTGTGTAGCACCTACATCCAGCAAACATGCCCATCGCCCACTGCCGCCATTGAAGTATATAATACGAATCCCGAGCCCTGTGACTCAAGCCTTCCCTTAGTTCTTTGGGGAAAGAATGAAAAAGCCCACCTGGATTATACAATGCAACCAAAGCCTGGTACCAGCGAAAAAGAAAAGAAAACACGAGGATAATGCCATCTCTTTTACACTACCAACTGTGCCGCTACGATCCAAAGGGATTATAAACAACTCAAACAAGCAGTACTACTTCAAACAATAAAATACCTTATTAAACCCCAACATGAGAGGGCCTTTGGGAAGGAAGACTTTTGATGTGTACACAATCCCTGCAGTAGTGAATATATTTAGTCTCTCACCAAGAAAAAGAGCAAATCACTCTCCTGACTCCATTCTTCATTCTGAGAGATATCAGGAGCCAAATTCAATAACAACCTTAGATCATAGCCCAATCCATCTCTGAATCATCCCATAGTCTTTGCATAGCCTTAGCCCTTGGCATAATTTAACACTGTCAGACTATGAACTCATCTCCTCCACAGAAAATGAATGGGCCGGGTTCCAAGAACAGGATATCTTCACAGAAATCCCTCAAACTTCTCTGGAGCCACTGAATTTAACTGAATTTTCAGCTGTGTCAAACTGATATCTACTGGCAAGGAAAAATGGACTGAAATGGAATGAAATTCGGTCTGAGCGGAGGGAAAATAACTCATGTTGCACCTTTAGTTTAAATTGTACTTAGGCCATAACCAAGCTTAGGGCTAAGGTCCATTTGAGTGAAAGAAAATCCCTAGTAAAATTACATAGTAAAAAAGAAAGAAAGAAAATAGACGAAAGGGATCACAGGCAGGTTTCGTGGTTAGTTACAGCCATGCCATAGAAATGAAATTCAAATGCCATCCTTAAATTTCACACTTGGAGAATGTCCTTGGTTTTCCCGGGAATCCTCATGGGAGTCCGGTCCGACAAAGTGAGGGAAAAAAAACGACTCCTCGACATTTTCTGCACCAGACAAGATCCACTTATCCCCGTTATCCCTGAAAATAAATGAATGCTTTGGGGTAAGAGAAAGAAATGAAGCTGAAATTGATTCAGCCACCAGCTCTTTTCAATACACTTTTTGTGGTTATGTTTTTATGAATTGGTCTTGGCCTCCTAATGTCGGATCCTAACTGGATAAAATTTCCAGAATCAGTCATGTGGAGTAGATAATGAAGGGAGCTAGTTTTGTTCACTGGAGCATCCAAGTTCTGAATCAGGTAATTATATGCTTTTACAGCCAGGCTTGTACCTCAAATGAGAAGAGAGAGCAGCAAAGGTCAACTTTTGCATTCTGATCATTTACTAGATCATTTCGTCATTAAGCTCGGGCTTTGAAAGGAATACCTTTGAACAAAGCTCTACAACCTGTCTTCCCCAGCATCAGGTTCGCGATCACATGCAGCAGCATGGGAAAGTTGGTCCTGCATTTTTTGCTCCAGATAAAGATCATCAACCACAGGATGAGATGCCACGAACGTTTGGTTCTAGTGGATTTTGACGACCCCCGGAACCTCGTGAATTGTCACAAAGTTTGGCACACATTTAAAAAGCCCTTCTCCCGATAGCACTTTGCTTTGATGTTTTCTCCTTGACTTAGATTTTTGCTGCCTTGAACCTCGCTTGGATAAAAGCGTCTGCCAAAAGACTAAATGTAAATGTAAATGAATCCTAACAACCCCGCTGATCCACTTTGCAATTTTCTTCCTTATCCAGTGCCGTGATTTTGTTAAAGGTTTTCATGGTTCCCGGGAGATGCAGCCTAATGACTCTGAAGGTCTGGCTGTTCTCTATAGGCACCGTGAAGTCAATATTTTACACAAAATGTGCAAAGAACTATCGGATGAATAGCTATGAAATTATGTTCCCGTTACAAAGAAATGCAACTAGATGACGATGGGCAAGTTAGCATTGACACATGTTAGCATTTAGCTCAAGGCAGAGCTGTGCCTAAGTAAAGCCTGGTAATGACATACACACTTGGTTTTGGATCTACCTGGATATGGAAAAGCACAGGTTAATGCAAAATGTAAGTGCACGCACAAGAGACTGATCACAATGCATTTGAAGAAAAATCTTCTGGCTAACTTGCAAGCCTGATAAAAGCCGTATGTGTCAGCAGTCGCTAGTGAGTCTCCCCTTGCAAACAGAAATGTAAAAATGACTGACAGTATCGATTGCATTGCTTCTCTTGTCCTTGGATGCAGCCTGTTTGTTGACACGTCTGCCTGTCCTGCCTAACTAATCTGCATATTGTGATCGGATCACAGTGACACAGCATGCGGAGCGAGAATGCTTATTCATACCGAAGCCGAAATACAAAAAGAAAACAGACGTGTGAATGGACCCTTAGTGTTCAAAAGAAAGACACGGAGTGTAGGGGAGAGACTTCGGTCTGCACTTAAAAAGCACCGTCCAATCCAGGCCGCCACGTGAGCGCTGCAAAGGACCATTAGTAGCCCAAGAATAAAAGGTTGAATTAAAAGCTGAAATTTTACATGCTATGATGCAATTAGGGAGTATGTGCAATTAGGTAAAAAAAAAAAAAAAAACAACTAATGCATTCAACACAACTATTGAAACATGCAAAACAAAGATAGAAATTGTAATTAACAGACTTATTTGCATCGCAACCAAAGGCACTAGCTGTGGCCATTCAAAGCAGAAAATTAAAGTATGCATTATCTCTGTGTTCTCCGGCCGCCAAGTATATATTTTACACAATGAGCTGGAGACAGGATCTTGGGCTGCAACCAACACAGTCGGCAATTGATAAAATACACCTCCTGGAGCAAAGGTACAGAGGCACCATTGTGAATCACCAACATTAGTCTGATGACTGGCTCATACAATACACTAATTGCCTCGTGTTTCTGTGCACAGATTTCATCTCCGTGGAGTAATAAGCCTTTGCACGTTGCCTTCAAGTCACGAAAGAATTCAGCCCAAACCCAAAATGTGAGAAACAAAACCAAAAAAAAAAATGAATAAGATTTGACCACATTATTAAGAAATCCTTGCAAGCTGTGACATGACTTGCTGCGAATCTTTTGAAGCTGCTCCCTGATTGTGTTAAGCGCGCCCTGTGTGATATATATAAATGAACAGCACTGATATGGAAATAAGCACGCCGCACTTGTCATTTACTTTCAACGCGGCTCAAAGTGAGGTTTGTGTTTGTTTGTCATGCTTTCAGAGCTGACGCCAAGTAAGAAGGCAGTTGCAGAAAGGCTATACTAAGAGCTTTTCCACTACATGTAGGTCATTTCCACTCCCTGTGGAAATATAGCCTGGTTTAGGATTAGGGGCTATGATTCATTATGACTGGATTTAATTACAGCGAGAGGTGGTCAATGCTTCCCCAGTTTTTAGCATATTAGGGTCTCTTCATCTCTTGGATTGTAAATGTCTAGAGGAGGGAGTGGGGGATGGCGCGGATAAAAATGTGTGTGTGTGTGTGTGTGTGTGTGTGTGGATGGATGGGATGGGTGGGGGAGGAGACAAGGTAAAAGCTTCAGGTCACTTTAGCAGAGCTGCATACATGGACACACACACACACACGTATAAAAACAGATTAGTCAGTGTAATCGGGTTAAGGTGAGAAAGTTGGATAACTCGTTTATGAATATATGATATGATAACTCGTTTTCCCCTGCCTAAAAATGGCCTGATGTCAGAACCCAAAGGCGTTCCTGTAAACAAAGAAAAAGTACATGGATGTTATTACTGCACCATCGCCGACTAGTTATGAAGGGAGATGAGTTAGTGGCATGTTTGCGGTGGACATCCACAGCCCGGTCACATGAGCTCCCCACACCAACACCAACAGCCCTGTCCCACAACCGAATCTGGAGATTAATTATTAATTTAGTGTATCTATTCTAATTGAACACCCTTGGAATTATTAGTGTTCAGGATATTTTTATTTTTTCAAGGTAAAAGTAAAGAACTTCACATTCTACTACAGACGAATGAGGGAGTGCACTAACACCCCTCAAAAGGGTTCACACACTTTAATTCAATGGGCCAGACATCGGCACGGTGGGAAAAACTACACCGTGAAACCTAATGGGTTTCCACATTCAACGCTGCGTCTCCTACCGGTTTAAAGGAGGAATCTAAGCTCCCTCTGCTTATTTAATTTAGGCGCTCACCTGATCCGTTGGAAGAGACTTGAGGTTCAGTGTCTCGCCCGAGGACACTGCAACACAGAGCTAGGAGGGAGCGGGAATCGAACAACGGACCAACAGAGCTACAACCTGTAATAAACGGATCCAGACCCTATTTACTGCGGCGGCCAAACCAGAGTTGAAAGTTCTACAGCAGGGACCTACTACCTTGTCACTCAGGTGGTGGAGACAGCTGAAGTATGATGAAGTCTGCCAGTGGAGCCATTTTTGAAATATTACAATATTAGGAAGTCGTGATGTAGTAACTATTTCTCATCTGAACTTATTTACTGTAACTGTAACTTACTATGACTGTGTGGCCAACTTTTGTTCGTAGACGCAGATTTTTGGGTACAATCATTTTAACCTTTAATTTTAGTGATAAATTTAGCCTAAGAATATATAAACCATCGAATGACGACAAACAATTTTACAAATTCACATTAAATGTACAATAGCTGTGGCTTTTTTGAGAGGTTCCTGGGAATCATAAGAGAGAAATAATGTGTATTTTATTTCATAGCTGCAGCAGATTAATCTAATTCACAAATTCTAAACCGCTACAAAACAAACAGAGAAAGACACATTTTTTCACATTGTTGGATTTGTGAAACAGGCATTTTATATTTCAGAAAGTGAGTAAAGGCAGACTGAGACTCAAACAGCGCAGAAAGTCAGAATGCAAACGTCAGGTTGAAATTTTCTCCTCAAACAACACAACTTGTTGTCAAATACACTAGAGCATCTAGACTAATTCCATATGGCACAACATTTGCACTCTATTCACATTCAATAACAATCAAAATAAAATTTAGCAAAAATCATAAACTTTCTTTTTACTTGAATTCTATTTTTCATACTGGAGAAACGCTGTAAATACTGCGATGAAAATACAGAAAAGAAAAAAATGAAATCAAAAGACTTAAAATAACTAAAAATCAAAGTGAAAATTGGAAATAATCTGAATTTAACATTCTGTCTGTTCAGTCCTGTCGATTTGGCAGCAGGTTTTTATTAACATCACACTGGACGTTTTCCATCGACTTGTAAATAGCAACTGATTAACGAATCTGGCGAAGGGAGTTGCACACGTTTGCCTTCTGTTTGCCACCGTGAATTCAACAATTCTTCTAAATGTTTTTTGTAGTAAAAAATGTGTGAAACCAATGGAAAAGTGTTAACACATTCGCACGAGAAGACTTCTGCTGTGCTGAGGAGGCGACGATAAAGATCAAGTTGATCATTCATTAGACGCATCTTAGCAATTTACAAAGACGGCGAAAAGGCACCGGGGGCATGAATGTACAATAAATGCAAGAAAACGTGGTTAAACCGAGAATAACATACATTATTAGTATTTATCATATTTCTTTTACACACTGTCTGGCGCTCGGCTCTTGCTCACTCGCTGTCAGACACTCAGACATTTCCTTCACGCTGCTCAGGAAACCTGTTGAGGCGCTGGGATTGGATCCTGTTGGCTCAGATTAGGAATGAGCCAAATTTTTTTTATGACTTAATCCACCGTTTGTGTGTTCGTTGAACATCACACTCATAGCGTCATAGCAGCAGCTGCTCCCCTGGGTGACAGACACCAGACCAGGCACCTTGTACCGAATTGGGTCACATATCTCTACTTTGGAGGACACGTGTACTGTGAGGGGCTAAAGCCTCTCAGAAACGTCACTGATTCGTTGCTGCAGAGACCTGGATCACAGTCTATGTCATGAGACCTGTTCTTCAACGGCCTGGTGAGGAGTGAGGACTCCGAAAGGACTTGGAGAGGAATGGAGATTTGGATACGACCACGGATGAGAACTTTTAATTTTTACTAAAGTTTGAACGCTTTCTCACTGACGTGGCGTTAAATGGCAGATGGAAGAGAACAAGTCATATTCAGAGGTTGTGGACAAGGAGAAAGAAGCGAAATACAAGGAAGAGCATTCACTTCCAGGAAGTGCTTGGGGATATGCTGGGCCTACAACACACAGGACTGACGACACACCAGTTTGGTTCCTGAGTCCTGTGTGTGATTAGTTTCAGGCAAGAAAATAACTGACTTTAGGTTTAGAGTGAGATTGTGGATGTTTTCAAAAGCGACAAAACATGTTTCGTGTAAAACCACCCAAACCAGCTCCTGTACCTGCCCAATCAAAACCATAAACTGCTTTAATAAAACTGTAGGTCAAACAATCTGGACATTGTACTGCGGGATCGAGATTAAAACCAGATATGTTGCTGGAAGATCTGTTATGTGGGCAGGCAAAAATACGTTGTCTGATGACATCACTGACATCAATGACTCCTTCAGCATCAACGTATTTGCAACTCACCATTTACGTTGCACAATAATTTCATTATTTGTCAGATGCATCCATTGTATTTGTAAAAATGAAAGACAGCACTGCGAGGTCCGAGAAGCAACGACTGACACTTCGCACCATCTACAAAAGTTTGCTCATTTCTCGGATAAAAATATAAAAAGACATTTTTCAAAATATCCAAGACATTTGAGTAAAGATGTTTTGTTCTGCTGTGTTTGGAGCATTTCTGGTGTAATTTGTAATGACTGCTGTTGGCTGGTTTTGTGTCATTGGAGAGCAGTGTTTCATTCTGAGCTAAAGATAAAACCGTTTGTCTGGTCAAAGGTTTGTGAATGTAGCCGGGAGTTTGGGTCTTTGTGTAAAGGCGTGATATTTCAGGAAATGCGGTTCATCAATTCAGCAAAAGGAATCAATCGTGACCGAAGTTTCCTTCATGTATGATTCCTCCAAAGTACAACAAAGACGGGTCCCAGGAGCGTTTGAACTCGGAAAGTGCATGCTGGGAAATCTGTCAATAGGCTGCAAATATGGTTCTTGACCATCTACAATGACTTCACTGAACTCTGTGCAGCACTTTCGTTCAATTCTTCGCAGGGGGTTCTATCGGAACACAGAAAGTTCTCTAAGAACTTTTTCACACGACAGATATCAATTTATGCCGATAGTCCAGGGGGAACACGCATCTGTGCTGCACTACACATGTTTTTCACAAGACCTAAACACACAGACTAAACCTGAGGCCAGAGAAAACTACAAGAGAACAAAGAAGAGGAAAGATGGGAGAGTCAAACCAAATCAACCGAGCTCAGCTAAAGAAGTGCGAGGGCAGACGGGTAAATACACCTCACAATACGTTGGCTTACGGCTAAGAGATGAATTTACACAACAGAAAAATCACATGAAAGGTGAATGTTCTGCCATTATGATTCTGTATTGGAACACAAAAGTCAGCAGAATATGAAAATGTATCTACTCATATGCACAAGACGTTTATCTCTTTTCACTGTCATGTCATACAAGGAAATCATTGATTTTTAAAATATATATCAAAAAATTTTGAAGAAATGTTTTGAATTCAAGTAGTAGATCTGAGATTTATAGTCATAAAATAACTTAAATACACACATATAATAATTACACAGGGGTCAGTGAACCATTAGTGAACTAGCTGACACTTACCTTTAGTGGTATTATAATGATGCAAAAAAAAAAACTGTTGCTGTAAATACAATAAGGAAAATATAAACAGGAAGCCACTGATACACATTAATATGCCGTCAGTGACAAGTCCAATGCATAAAATGTACGTGTGAAATCGTGTTGGGTCAGAGATCAGGATGTGCTCAGTGCATTACAGAGCCAAGACGGCAACTTCAGCATCACATTTTTCAAATTATATTACTGTGATAGAGCTCAAATCATTTTTTCATCGTGCTTGAAGAAAATCAATTGGCCTCATTCAACAATAAGTTTTATTTTAAGTTCGTTCCTGAAAAAGGTTTCGGAGAAGAGTCTCCACACATGGAAATCAGTGTAATATTAAAAGAACGTATTAGTTGTTGTAAATGTGAGAAGCCGCTGCAGCCGTTGCATCATGATTAAGTAAGATTCAAGCTCGGTCGGTCGCGATCCCCTCTGGCGAGTCCATTGTTAAATGTATGAAGCAAAAGCTAGAATCTCCTTCTAATAATAAACTTGACGGGCAGGAAAAAGAAAATGTTGGAATGAATCTGTGTCACAGCTTCCAGCTTGTGGTGCAGGAAGTTCTAAGTATTATTGAAGTTACTGTGCGGTCCACATTATGTCCCGGCATCCTCTCTGAGTTCAGAGACACCGGTTAAATACATACTAAATAATTAGCAATAATACTTTGTGTCAGCCACAGATTTTTGATTAAGTCAAACCAAAGAAGCAACTTTCAGGTGCAAGACTTGACTTAGGACTTTGTAATCAAGACTTGAGACTTGGACAACAATGACTTTGTCCCACTGATAAGTTGACGGTTGATGAGAGCTTAGAAACTGAAGTTCTACACTGATGACTTTTCAAAATCTTTTTGGGCATTTCTCAGTTTGACGTTTTGAACTGGGTAAACAAAGGAAAAATCTAACAGATTTGGGTGTGAAAAGACTCGTTTTATGCTTTGTCTCTTTTACGTGCTTGGGTTATGTCTATTTGAGAGGTAATTTTTTCCAGAGCAGGAACCTAACAATTCTCTATAAGTCCAGAGCCACCGTGAGATTTCGGTTTCTCTTAAAATCAAATAACAGCTACTAGATACAAACAGACCATCATCCGTTGAACCTTTATGGCTCGAAATCTACATGTGTATGATGCTAATAAGATTATGAAAACGGCTTCGTTAGCATTTTGCAATGTAACCAATGGTTTGGTCAAATTGAAATGTCACAAATAACACACAAATTTCCATAAACCTTAAATTCTGTTACGCTGTATAATCATTATGACAAATGTGTAATAAAACACTGTATAACATGCGTTTTATTTTTACGAAATCAACTTTTCTGCAGAGATTTTCCTTTCAAAAATGATATCACATCCAACAACGCCAAGGCACCAGGAAATGGTTATATTGTACGTGTCTAAGTAATTAGGTTTCACCTTGGCAAATTTAGCCGTGTTAACCAAATTAGCCTTCCTCCTGCAACCTGAAAGAGGAAACCTGTTTTTTCGCTCAGATGGATGTTTCTGAAATTAGACTGCTGTGGAAAGTGGGGAATAATAAGATTACTATGATGCTTCAGTGTTTGTTAGAGTCAAACTCAGTGCGGTTGTGATAGGCTCAGAACCCGGGGTCCCATAAGCAGCAGAGGGTAATACATAATGAATCAATCTGAAAACACACTTGACAGAATGAGCAGCTCTCTGAAGGTATCTGGAGTAAAGGAGAAATAAGAGAGATGGGGGAAACTCAATATCTCGGTAATCTTAAGGAAACATTTTTAATGCCCCGAGCCTCTTGTCTGGTGGTGTATCGGGCTGTGTGAAAGGCAATTTCAGACGCGCTGAAACCGCTTTAATTTCATACAGAGACACATGTGAAACGCAATTAGCCAGTCCATGAAAAATGAACTCTCCGACGCCTCGTCACACTTCGCCTGACCAACACCGCCTGTCCCTCACACGGCAGATCCTTCCTCGGCTTTGCTTCGAAAAATGCAAATGGCCTTCGAGCGTCTTCTTTAAACCACGACGCCATCTAAGAACAAGCTTTAACAAACTTCTCTGTCCCACAGTGAGGCTGCAGTTGAGCCCTGCAACTTCTACTACTTTATCCAACTGAAGAGGAGCAAGACGCTCGATGCCAATATTAAACCATCACAGTTTAGTCAGAATAGTCTCCGGGCCACCTGTTATCCACTTTTTATGGAAAGTATAAAGAGATTTAAAACATAACGTTTTTGTGTGTATTCATAGTATGTCTATAGTCTCAGCTCACGCTGAGGAGCTCTGCTGAATAATTCAGGATCAGACCTGATGGGGATGTCGAAAATCCAATACATCAGCAGTTCAGGAAACTTCAACAAACAAACACACACAAACGTAACAAAAACGCATAAAACATGATACAGACTAATACACATAAAATAAAATACACAACTTCAACTCGCTCACAGCTCGCTTTAGCCACAATATTGCTTAATATTTAATTCCGTTGCAACGTTACTATTTACAAGAACCGTGATTAATTTGTAAACTCTGTATCCAAATGCCAAAATGATGGACCTCTGGTTTCAGCAAGCCATCGTCAGACCTCCATAAATTTGAAGAACCTTGCTGGGGGGTGAGACAAGAGGCGAGTGAATAAATCCAGGCTCTAAATAATAATTTCGGTCTGGGAAGAAGACAAACAGCTTCTGTAATATGTGCAAATACGTGAGGTAAATCACTTTTCCGACCGACCTGACTTCTGTCACTGTCTGACATCTTTGTCTCTGGCCTACTTTGATTTGAACTTGTATTTTTGTGTAAAACATGTAAACAGATGCTAACGGTGTCGTTGGCCGTAGTTCACTTTATGAAACCGTTTTCGTGCACAATGTTTTATTTTGACGCGTTAATCTAATTTAGAGTCCACCCACTCACTAATGTTGGTAGATGAGACATTTCTCAGGACTCGGTTTGCATCCTAAAGCCGTGTTTGATTGACAGCTCCAACACTTTGCTGTTTTCTTTCGCTGCAGTACAATTAAATGTCTGTGTCAACAGATCAACAACTATATTTAATTTACCATGATGTAAAATGAATATTTGGGATTTGGGGGACTTTATTTTAAACTCATTCAGCACTGAACTTGCTGTGTTGTGATCAAAGTCAGTGAATCTTAAGGGTCGTGTAGCACGGTACAAATCCAGATCATATGACACTGCTCCATTTCCACCTCCGTCTGCAAACAAAAACTGCAAAAACATTTTACATTTTTCTGATCAACAGTGTGATTTTCTAGTCTGCATCTTACCCAACCAGGCAACGCTCACATTAAAACGGTGTTTGTTCAACACCTGAAGTTCAGTGCAAGAGTAAAACTGTCCTGGTGTCGACCCGTTAAACTGTTGAACGTGCAGTTTTACAGTCGCGGACTCGTGCCTTTGTCTTGACCTTCTTGAGTTTGACTTTGCTGGACTTCGCCTAAAGTATTGTCCTGCTGATCTCGACTCGAGCCCTGATGCAGTACGTGACAGAGAGAGAGAGAGAGAGTGTAAGTGTAAACAAGGTTCTCGTCCCGTCCTTTCCCCCCACCCCGCTGATAACTACCCTCTGGTCTACTTTACGCCGCTGTTTTCATCCTCTTTGATTCCCAGGCTCAGATAAAGGCTTTCCCACCCTCCCAGAGGCCCCCAGGATGCCTCACGAACTCTCGTCCCCGGGTACCGGGCGTATGATGTCCCCCCCCCTCCACACACACATACACACCACCACCGCCGCCGCCGTCAGCTTGAATCACCCTCCTCCACGGCTCGACACGCTGCTCTCTCCGCTCCCCAGCTGCGCCGTCGTGTTTGCGGCGCCAGCGCGTGTGAGTGGATGCTATTGAGACTGACCTTTGCAGCAGAGCGTCGTGCTCTATGATTCTAACCCGTTTGACAGTGAGCGTCTAATAGAATGCTAATGAAGCAGCTCGCATAGGAACACGTTGGGTTTGCTCCATCGTAATTATCTGTGGGACTATTCCTAATGCCCGTGATGCATATTGTTTGATTATTACACTAAATTACTGTCAAGCACAACCCAAGGTCCTTGCTACCAGGTCAGACACTACTCATCATGCATGCTCATAAAAAGGCCTAATAAATATCATCAAATTGCAGCACTTGTTGCAAAGAGGAAAGAGAAAACCTCCTGTTTGTTGCATTGTTTGAGATAAGTGATTTCCCTTTCTCCAGTAACGTTTGAAGATTTGACAGCAAGCCATAAGAGATACTTCCATCAAGAGATGTTTTCTGTTTTCTTGCTCATCATCGAGGTACTTTCATTTGTAGTGGAAGAAGAAATCCTTTTGTGTGTGTGTAGCAGGAGAGCCCGGGCTAATGCCGCCTGAACGCAGCCTGAATTATAAGGTGAAATAAGTCCATCCATTACTCGGATGGTTAGTCAGACTGCCAATTTTGAAGACATCTCTATAAATAAGTGAGATTCGGCATAAGGGCTGCGTCTGCGCGCTCGTACCTCCCGCGACGTGAAGCAGCACTCTCTCTGCCTCGGAGGCTGGATTTCTCCAGTCACTTGAACGTAAACAGATCCACGAAGGAGTCCTTAATAGCGCGGAGCATTAGCGTCGCAGGAAATACACACGGCAACGGAGAGTCGGTACATTAACAAAGCAAAGATCTAGACATTGACGTGTGGGGGAAAACGAGCAGGCCTGCCAACACTGCTTATTCAGCAGACGCCGCGGCCCGCGCCGCGCCTGCACGCAACGCCCTGCAGAAGATGTTAATCGCATCGTGTTTACCAGTAAGTGTTTGTTAAGTGGATGAGTTTGTGAAATATAAAACGCGCCCGTTCAAACGTGTGTGTCGCCAATTTGCGGCGGAGTGCCGTGCGGTTCGGGGGCTTCTTTAATGTATGTTCCTGCTGGCTTGATGTGACTGCGGCTGATTCCAGGCCAGCACACTTACCCAAGGCACAGTGCCAAAGCATAATGAGATATTTGGTTGTGAAATTCAGAATCTGACAGAATGCATTAAAGCCAAGCAGACTGCAGATGCAAAGGAAGCAGCCGGGCCAAAGTGATGACTTCCCATTTCCTAGCAACTATATCGCATTTCCCTTTGCTCCCAGCCAAACAAATGACCAAATTGTGCAGCGACTGTGCCACTGTTTGGACACAGAATCCCATTGTTTGTCATATTAGATTCCTGGATGCATCTGACAAAAGCAATTATTGGCCATGTCACTCTGCTGATTTTGCATATGACCTGCTGGGAACATTAGCTGAGTTTGAAATATATATATATATTTTTTTTAATATTTGGCAGAAGCCTTGTGAAGATTTCATATCTAGCGAGGTCATTTTCTTGACGTGTCAGGACCTTCCGTGCTGTCACAAGGTCAGGGTTTACTGCCCAGACCTTTTTCCAGCAGCTGTGCTCCCTTGTGATAGCAAACAAGCACACACTATGTGACAACTATGATCTGAGGGAACAAATAATGTGACAGCTTCTCGAGCTCCCAGGCTGGCTGCTCTGCGCATGGGGGGGGGGGGGGGGTAAATGAATCTGATTTTTCATATTTCTGAAAGGGTTAGATTGAGCTTGTGCATGAGGTCAGATGTAAAGATGCAGCCAGTCCGACTTTTTACAAGCTAGAAATACCAAAGAAAATCAAAGATAAATCGATATATGAGTCGAAAAAAAAAGAGGCCCGCAAATGTGTTTGTGTATATTTCATGTAGATAAGCAGGTCTCTGCGCATCAATGAATACGTAATCAGTCTGTTCACGTCCTTGGGGGTTTACTAACAAGAAAAGCAATCAGACACGAGCATGTGTTGGAGAAAAGAAGCTCTCAACATTCCTGACTCCTGTACCGGCCTCGTCTTCTTCAACTCAACAGGACAAGGACATTAGAATCAAAGCGCAGAGTGCAGGTGCTCGGTCGTCAGATATAACAGACGTCAGAAAAGTCAGTATATGAGAAACTATGGACCAAAAAATGACCCTTAGCTGAACTCCAGCAGTGTCCCCCGGAAAAAAAAAAAAAAAGAAAAGCAGAGCTTATTCTGATTCAGATGCTTTCCTGCAGCATCCCTCTGGCAAAAACAGAGGAGAACAATAGGACAGTCAAATGTATCCTAATTCCAGCTGGAGACGCTAATCCAGTTCAGAGACAGCAAGGAAATGGGCTTGTGAGAGCAGACCCGGCAAATACATGCAGATGAGAATGATTATCCTGCAGATGAGCGGAAAGATGAAAACTAATTTAATAATAAGACCAGAAAATTCTCCAAGATAACAGGGGATCTAGAGACCAATCCAAGACCCATCTGGCCTGCACAGCACACGCTGGAGCCACATGAGCTGTTTGTGCAGAGCAAACCCCGCGCTGTAAACCAACAGTTTTACAATGGGCAGCTTCAACAGTAGTAGTTTTTTAATAGTGACGGTGGATCTCAGTTACAGTCTGGGATGATTGTCTCCTCCACTACATGCCACAGAGCAGGACTTTTTACCTCACAGTTCACGGTTTTGTACTTTTACTGCACAACACTTCTTTCGCATCTGCCTGTTTCCTGCAGGAAAAATGCAACCGTGACGCCTCCTATTTCAGGTAGTTGTCTTTTACTTGAAGATGTTCATTTTGACGTACTTTTTATTCCACTACATTCATTTGCCGTGTTGCTTTTGGTTAAATATAACACGTAACATGTGTTATTCTCCTCCTTGAGTCACACTTTGTTCCTGCATTTGATTGGACGGTTTCCCTTTTTTCTAGGTTCATTACATTTCATAGGCACATACCTATGAAATATTTCACAAATTAAACTTTAGTAACTAGTTCCCTCCACTTGTGAAGTGTAACTTTGTGCATTTATTCATTTAGAGGGGTACAATTATGCAGCTTACAATCCATAAATATAATAATTCATCATTAACTTACTGAATTCTTCCTCCAGCAATATTTATGACCGCCTTATTAAACTACCCTTTTATATTTACATTAAACCCCTCACAAATAAAGGCAAAGGTATGTATTTGGCAAAGAATTGTTGTAGGTAAGCTGTAAGTGCGTTTAAGTCCTTCACTATATAAAACATATTTACATAAGAAAAGCATCTAAATACTGCTTCCACCTTTGGTCTTTACCGGAGGAAATGTGAACCATAATAGCATAGCAGAGTTAGCACATCTCATAAATGCATGATTAGTCACTTCCTCACATGAACTTTGCCATTTGCGCCTTGCTTTAAATGTCATTTGGAGGGTTTCATACTTATTTACCTGCCAAAACAGGCATTACTTTGATCCATCTGCTTGTACTTTGGGGGGAAAACCGCTATAGTACAAAGACACATTTGAGTGATATATACCTTTTCCAGGGACTGATTACAAAGCAAATTACCTTGTCATGTCGTACTCCAGCCTCTAAACCAAAGCTGCACATTTGCACAAGCACAGACTTAAGCCAGCTGGAATAAAATGATTCCCACAGTGTCTGCATTTTGTCTTCTTCTAACGTCTTTGTTTGTATAGGGGACTGGCAAAATGTACAACTCTGTAAAACCATGTGGTGACCCAGATTCCGCGGGTCTTTATGGTGAGAAATAATTGATAAGTATATCACTATACAGGTGCACGAAAACCGGTGCCAGAGCTGCAAAAATAGGCTGCAGGTGGACGCGTGGATCAATTTGTCACGAGACTTTGTTCGACTGGAGGTTCAGCAAAACGCTCTGCCTTGTTCTTATGAGAGCACGTTGTTAAGCCACATTACCGCCGCCCCAGTAACAGCCACAGATCACTTACCTTGCCGACGTAGAGTGGTTCGTTTCCCGTGTACTCCTCCAATACGAAGAACTGGTTCCATACCCAGCTGCGTCTGTGCCTGTTCAGGACCTCCCAAGGGTCTGGATCAGAGTGTGGGGACTTCTCCAGATCCCCCGGGTTGGGATTTAGGCCCCAGCAGGCCTTCTCCCGCAAGGGAAACAGGAGTGCCAGGAGAGTCAGGGCTCTGCCTATGCCCGAGCAACGCCGCCCCATAATCTGGGCCCTCTCCAAAAAGCACTAAGGCCAGAAGAGGTGCAAAAACATAGAAAAAAAAAAATTACAGAAAAGCTGAAATGTCAAACCCCTCGGGGTTTTATCCACTCAGTCCTGACCCTGTGTTTCACCAGAGGGCAGAGGGACCCTGAAAGGAGCGCATGGGTTGATAAAGAGTCAAGCTCTGCGTTTTGCTGTGTTGCTCTTCTTTTTTCCTGATTTCAGACTAAAAGTGGGGTAATTCCTTCTACTTCGGAGCCAGGGAGTTGACATTAAAGCTGGCTAAGAGGGTCAACGGCGACCAGGGAGGCTTCAACACAGAGGCTGTATAATTGGCACCTATCAGAACAGACAGAGAGAGCGACAGAGGACGGGGGGGGGGAGAGAGAGAGACAAAGACATAGAGGAGAGAAGAGAGAAAGTGCCGTCAGCAAAATTGCCTGTGTGACCGCAGTCACTTTAGACAGCAAGTAATGTGCCTGCTGATGCAATGATAATGACATTTTTCATCAATCATAAAGAATCTGGTCAAAAATGAATAGACAGTAAATACAATCAAGATGATGTCCTTCACATACACACGCTCACCTACACACACACGCCGAAGAAGAATCGGGCGAGGTCAAAATATTAATAAGGATGAGATGGAAGAGGGAAATGACCCGGCTTCTCAATGCACACGGGCAACGAGATTTCACAGCGAACAAAACAACAGCGGTGGTGCGGAATAACAATCAAACGGCGTTCAGGAGGCCCCCGATTGTTCCGCCAAGGTCGTTATTTTGTCACATTTTCTTGGTATGAGATCACGACGTAACGGTGGCGGGACACTCAACCCTAATAAGCCACACGATCTGTGTGGCGAGCTCTCATCACCGAGATTAAAAATAAATCTGAGCTGTCAGCAGCGTGATGGCCAGAGTGCTCCTGACCTCTAGTCGGAGCGGTCTGTTGGCCGGCCCGAGCACATGCGAGGGAATCTGTCTCCCTGCCATCGTCATGCTGTGACAGATCCCCCAAGACGCCAGAAACATGAGGACTCGTCAAAGCAGAGAAAAGCATCAGCTCCTGACAGATAATGTTCTTCATGTCACAACACATCCTGACAGTCCTGAGTAGCTGAGCAATTACAAAAAAAAAAAACCTTCATAATATCGCTGATATCGTCTGTCTAATTTGACATCCCGCAGTGACTTCGACAAATTCGCTCAATAAATATTTTGAAGTAGGATCGTGAAATCTCTCCGCACGTGCAGCCAGTGAGGCTGTGCAGCTGTGCTCGCCGGCAAAAATTTATGCGAGACGTTGGGACGACACTGGCTCGGAAAATGCCATTTAGACTTCGGCAGGTCTTCTGAAAGCAGACGTTCAGAAAACCGAGAGCTTGACCGCACACATATTTATTTCCTCGCTGACCTCTCTTTCTCTCTCCTCGACGCGGAGTATTGGCAGGGCCACGGACGTGGAAGGTAATTGCTTTGGCATACAGTGACCTCTTTCTTCCCACACAGATTCTCCACAGATTCTTTTACTTCCTCTTTGTTCCCCCTAGCAAAATAAAAGAGCCCAGCACAACATCCTGTGGAAGTAATCTACTGTGTTCTTCGTCTGCTGCGAGCAATTAAGGCGGAAATAAGCCACCGCAGCGTGATCGTCACCTCAGCAGACGCCTATATGTCTGTGAGGGGGAAGGAATTTATTTTGAAACCAAGATTTTATTCCACTTTCACAAATTTCTTGAATGAGAAGCGAAACCCCCCTGCAGGGCAGAACTTCAGGAACGTGTGCAAACGCTGATTGGTTCTATCACCATTTCTGTTAATATTGTTATGAAGTTGGTTTTCTAGCCAAATATGTGAAACAAAGCCAAATATTCTCCCATTCCAGCCTCTAAAATCGGAGGATTTCCCACCTTTCCTTCTCACATACTGACTGGGTGCAACGTGATCGTTTCAACATTTGGTATTTTTGGTGCAACAAATGTTATTTTCAGTGCTGCGTTTCCTAAACAATAACTCCAATGACAATATTGTTATTCCCTCAACTCGACATGAGCACGAGCACAAACTAAGGCTGGCAACACTATGAACGTACAAGCACACAGACTCAAAGTCACTGCCTCTGTATGACAATTTAATGGTAGAGGTGGAAAGTGGAGCAGATCTGGCTGCAGGGCAGCACGCCTCGTGAAGGCAGGTTCCAGCAACTGCATATGGTGGGAAGAGAAGATCAGCGCGGGGTCAGCTCGAGCCAAGCGGCCAAGTTAATGCTTCTCATTTCGCTAAGCCCTCAACGCTGGAAGTGATGGGAGTCAGATGCAGAGTGGAGATAACACTAATGTGGCTGCGGGTGCGGCGGGAAGTTTTTTTGCTGATTTGCTGCGTAGATGTTTTTTTTTTTTTTACATTATTTGGTCATTTGTGCTGCACAGAACTCAATCCTGCAAATGCCTCTTGAAAAGCCGAGCTCGCAAGGCCGACTCTGGCTCGAAAATTAGCTGCTCCTCTGGCAAAACTAAGAGAGCGATGTGACAAGAGAGTTTCCCCTCGCTACTTTTACCATTTGTTCTTCCTGTTGGTGTCAGGTGATTGACAGTAAGTAGAGCACGACGCGACGTCGCGCTGATGTGAAAACACTCGACTCCGGCACAATGAAGTGACAACGAAACGGAGGAAACTTTGGCAAAAACCAAGCGAGGGATTCATGCATACTGTGATGGATTATCTCCACTGTGATGGATGGGTGTAAGTGGTGCTTTATTTCTGTACTGTACGAGAAAGTGCAAGTAACTGACGAGCTGTGCAGCCAAAAACAAAATGTAAAGAAGAGGAGCACCACGCAGATGAAGCTTTTAACTATCGCACATCAAACTGTCTATTTTAGCCTTCTGTGGAATAGCTGGGGAGGGTCATTCTGCCTTAAAGCACTGACAATGTTTTGATGCCAAATGCTCTAAATGCTTCACTTGGTTTTTCACCCTGCAGAACAAGAGAATCCAATTGGTGCTTTTTCTTGTGATTTAAAAATATATTCACCATTTGGCTTTTTTTTTTTTTCAGCTGAGCAGTATCAGCCTTTCAAAATGGCCCATGGTCGAGTTCCTGTGAGGTGGGGTTGGGGGGGGGGGGGGGGAGCAGACTCATTGTTGGCCAGTGTCAAAGTGATAGTGCTAAATTAAGTGAAAATGTGAGATAAAGCCGTGAATGTGAAGCCTCGCAGTCATCCTCCGGCTCTGTTTCTCTTACACACACTGTCCTAATCCCATTTGCCAGTCTCACAACAGGATTACCAGTGCCACAGTGCTCAGTAACCAATCACACGCTTCCTCTGATCCATATTCTCCTCCATCATTGTGTACATTCAGAGTGTCTTCGTTCACGGGGCCACGAAACACAACCCAGACTGTGGACCCCTGTGAAGTTTGAGGCGCCTTACGACAGGCAGTCAGCGCCATCAGCTCATCGTGAACGAAACCAACAGATGAAACAAGACTTGTTATTTGAACGAGTGACATTGGAGGGTCTGAATATAAAAAAACAGCAGCAGCTGACATTTTTCATTCATCCCACTATTAATAACACGGAAGTTCATTGATTCCTCTGATGCCAACCTTTTTTTTTTGTCTCTTTCTGGGGAAATCAGAGACCATGGTCAGCTACTGCACAAATCTTAATATCATGAAAGCCGCTGGGTTTCCAAACAACGATGCTCCAAAAGTGCACAAACACCAGACTCTTGCTGACACGCCGTACAGTCGGAGCTTGAACCCGAGTCCTCTCGTTGGAGGGCGGTCTCCCACTAATAGATTTCTGATACCTCATCTCGCGTTCATTTGAATTCCGCTCACATCTGTCGCTAGCAGAGCTGAAGCTGAGTGTCTCTGCATGTTTCCCGTGCTGCTCGGAACTGAGCAGTGCAACAGTACTTCTGCTTCTGGCGTTTAGACGTGTTGCATGTTGACAGAAGCTGAATTCTTTTTTTCCTTTTCATTTCTATATCACTGATTAAAATATGTTGGAAATAAAAGAGTGCAGCAATGTCTCTGCCAAACAGCAAGTGAATAATTGATAAAGAGAAATGGCACTGAAAGAATCCGACTGTGTCCCTCCTATAAGTATGTAAATTCATTTTCCAATGACAGAAGCAAAAACCGTTCCTGTTTCATGAAGGCTGTTTTTTTTGTAACTGAGATTTTGAAAAAGTCCTTAAACTAGCACCTGAAGCTCTGCACTAGACAAAATATTTCTCCTTGTCCTTGCAGCACGACAATATAGGATGATAATTTCATGAATTGTGCAAAACATGCCATTTTCCACATGAAAAAGTCCTGCAGCAAGTAAATTGCTTTGCACAGTCAGAAATCCAAGTTATTTGATGCATTTCGCTGACGATCTTTTACATGGAAAGAAAAATCTATAAGCAGTTTTATTGTGTATTGATTCATAATGTAATTCTTAAACAATTTCTGGAAACCTTCCACTTATTCTGGCGCTGCAGTTATTACTTTGGTGACGTGCGTCAGATCTGATGCATTTTATGATCCAGCTCGTTCCTTCACATACTCACGAGACTCTGCAGCTCGGTTCTGGACCCGCGAACTCTTTGGCTCATTGCAGTGAAAAAAAAAAAAACAAAACCCAGCAGGTACCGCTCGGTTCTGGTGGCGTGACCTGACCGACTTGACCCATCCGTTCAAGCGTCGAGCGTTGCGCATTGGCCGTCAGCACCTGCACGACGCGGAATGAAAAGTTCTCCGGACGCACCTGTTCCCGGATCAGCGAGGAAAAAACCCAGCTCGCATCACTCACCCGGACCGATCAGAACCTCGGACCCACTTAGGGGTTTTTTGTTTTTTTTTTTTAGGGAAATTAGAGAGGACGGAGGATGGCGCAAAACGGGCATGTGATGGGAATCGGGCAGCGACAGTGGAGATCTGCCGCAGAAATCCTGTGTCCGCAGAATACTAATTACAGAACCATAATCATCAAAAAAAATAACAATAATAATGCACAGGAAGCCCAAGTAGTCCATAAAGGAACTTGGACGTGCACGACACAGGCACCGTCCTCGCTGCGCCTTCACATCTGCTGGAATTACTCACCAAAAAAAAAAAAAAAGAGAGAGGACGGAACAAGTTCACCGCCGCACACACGGCGTCTGACGCTGAAAGTTGAGCCTCGTCTCCCCGAACGAAGCCAGTGTCCAAACGAAGAGCCGAAAAGTTCTCATGGTGGATTTAGTCCTGAAGGCGGAGCGGGTTCTGCTGGAGACCGGATCCGCCGGATCGCGCGTAAAATGCTCATCCACGGCAGAAACGGAGGAAGTCGGAGACTCTCTCTCTCTCACTCTCTCTGTCTGTGTCGCTCTATGTCTCTCTCTCTCTCTCGTCTCTCTCTCGGTTCTTCCTGCGCAGTGCTGCCTCCGTGCAGGGAAGCCCAGCTGCAGGGTTCTGGGTCTGTATCCGTCCGTCTCCTACATGGGTAGGCTAGGGTGGGGGACGTTGGGGGGGGGGGGTGGAGATGCGCGCAGCGACGGACGGGGAGACGCGCGCGTCCGAGCCAAATCGCCGCCGACTGCAGCTGAGAGCGACCGTGGAAATAGTTTGACCAGAATAAGTTGGCGAGCAGGGAGCCAAAAAACACACGCAGGCTCTTGGCAGAGAGAACGAAGAGCCGAATCCTCAAACCTGCCAAGATTCTGGCAGCAGATGGCATGTGTACTGTTAAATGATTTCCCTTCTGATGAATAGAAAAATCCATACAATTCAATGATTATTATTAATATTATTATTCTTGCAGGCACCTTATGTACAATCTCGTTCCATTCTCTGTGCTGTTTTCCTCCACGATTCACACCAGATTCATACCCGACTGATAAAAAGACAACAATTTCCCAATATTTGGGCTCCCACTTGCATTCAGAGTTTTGTTTTTTCATCCAATTAGCTGCAAACTGAGCTCCTGCGGTGACAGAAGAATGCAGCATGAGGCTGGCCTCTCCACTGCACCTCCACGCTCAAAGACCTTCCACATCAACTGGTCTTACTTACAGTCCTAATTAGTGACAGTAAACACACAGTGTGCGCCAGCCTGTGCACTTAATAACACGCATTTGCACAGAGTATAACACTGTCCTCCTCCGAGCCGGATCACAGGAAACACTTTGAACCTGGCTGTGTGTTTTGCAGCTGCTTTACACTCATGCATATTTGTTATATGGTATATGTCTGATTTCACGTTTTTAAGTTTCTTTGGAAACAAATGGGTGGTTTCCTTTGTCCGTTCCCACGTGCTATTTGCATTTTTTGAGGCAGAATACATTATATCAGGGCGGCTGTTTTTTGTCTTCCCTGTCAAGAAGGGAGGGAGCAGTGACCCAAACTAATAGAAAGAGCAGCCTCTGTCTGTCATACCTGGAAGAACAGTTAGCAGAGCTGAAATTAGAGGGAGAGCTGCACACAAAACAGTGGAGGTGAAAGAGTGCAAGAAGATGGCTAGAAATTTCAATCTCGACTAAACAACTCGAACCCAACCTAAAGGAAGCGTGGGGACAGAGTCCAGAGGGCAGCGGGAGTGTGATAATAAAGGGAGAGGTGAGAGGGAGGAGACGAGGGAGGTTTATCGCAGGAAGGGGGGAGAGGCGGCAGCTTCAGCGCTGAGAGTTATTTAATTGGAGAGTGACATTGGGAGCTCGGCTCGTCAGCTCTTCCCCATCAATCACGCACAGTCAGGAGATGCCTGAGGTGACGCGGCCCGTGTCCCGCTCCCTCCGGGGTCCGGTGGCCAGCCCCCAGCATTTAACCGCCATGCCTCACTTACACCTCTTCCACCCTAACACCCCGACCCTCCGCCGGGATGCTCCGACCTCCGCTCACCTGGCTCACAGTTGTCTGCTCCCCGGTGACACGCTGCTTGATGGGTCTTTTTGTTCACCGACTAACAAGGAAAAAGAGGGCTGGTGGAGGCCTACTGTAGCAGCTAATGGAACGTTAATAAAATATGACCTTCACACACAAACAGGTTTCGTTTTTGCATAATATTTGGCAATACACAATACATCACAGTAGCCGCATTAAACATCTGCATGAGTGGGTGTTACTCTGAAATGAACGTTACGTTAGATGTATTTAAAACCTCGGGTGGTTTGGTCTAATTTGCATTAGTACTCTCACCATGTTGAGTGACTAAAGGCGTATGTTTCTCCATTCTCGATCTAACAGTTTGTGAAATTACATATAACGAAGCCTAATCCATGGAGGTGCCTTCTGCGCAACCCCGTCTCCTAAAAAATATGTTAGTTATTCATTATGTCCCCATGAAATCTATTTTGTGAATGGTACTCTTTATTAAGAAAAACTGAGTGTTGGGGGAGGGTGGGGGGTGTAAAAAGCACTGCACTGTCAAACTAAAGACCTGAGATCGATACCAGGATTTTTGTGTGTGTTTAGGTTCAGGCAGAAAAGAAAAAACTGGTGTTAGGTTTAGAGAAAGATTGTGGATATGTTTAAAAGCAACAAAACACATTTTATGTAAAATGACTGTTACACATCACACAAACTGGACATCATACTGCAGGGTCATATATGACGGCAGCTCTACAATTACAAGGGCTTTTTAAAATAATCTAGTGTTCATCAGTTAAAATCATCTTGGGGGACATAACATGTATCCTAAGCATCTATTTGTCACAGAACTTATTTTTGCAATGATCCAAAAGTCAGGCTGATATATCAGACATGGCTCAATCAGGCACATACCTGGTTACATAAGTCCAAAGTCTAACAGCATTTCTATTTTTAGTGTATGTATGTATAGCTGGATGTCATCTGCAGAGAGATTAAGCTTTTGATAATATTTATGGATAATGCCGCAAGTAAAAGCGTGTATATTGAAAATGATAAAGCCCCTAGAACTGAGCCTTGTGGCATGCCACAGATAGGATGATCAGTAGAAGATGAAACATTACAAGTAGAGACAGAGAAACTTTTGTGCTGAAATATGATTTGAACCACTCGAGGGCTAAATCCGAGATGCCAACTCGTTATTTAGCCATTTAATCAGGATGGTATCGTCATTGAAGTTAGTTGAATGCACCAGTGATGCTTTACAATATCAGGACTGAGCAGTTGCCAGCATCATATGCATCCAAGAGATCATTAGCAATCCTCAGAAGAGCCGTTTCTGTGTTATGGAGAGATCTAAATTAAGACTGACATTTAGAAAAAATCGAATTTCTTTCTATAAAGGATTCATTTAGATGACGGTGCTTTTCTTTTCTTTTCTATTTTTTTCTTTTCAGAGGAATGGTCACTTTTAAAGTGGTCTACAAATGTTTAGGCTCAGAGGATCAAGACTGGGTTTCTTTAATGTGGTTGCACAATATCATGAAATCTGAGAGAACATGAGCGGCAGTATACAAACTAAGTAAGAAAGGAGAAGATCTGCAGCAGAAACGTGGCGGGTATGTGATCTACAGAACACAATGTTGGTCTCAAGTCATTTATTTCATTAAAACCTGGAATGGACAAGGGTTCAAACCGCGTGCAATGAGTAGAATTCTGCTGGATTTGTGACGAAAGCCACGAAGGGTCGTCACCTTGCAATGAAACCCGGACCCTAGAATAGGAGATTTTATTAGGAACGTATATAAGAAATCCCTCACATTTCCCGGGGATAATTCAATCTTACGGCAGGCTGGGGAGGTGGTGACAGATTAAATGACATTAGGACGATGCCATTAAGGTAGTTCTGATAAATGAGATCTGAGAAATAAGATGATCATACATTCACACAACTGCTGTATGTAATTGAATAAAGGCAAATCAAACCCTCTCAATAAGTGGCTTTCCAATAAATTCGATACACAACACGACGAAAGCCAAACAGCCAACTCTTTGTGCTGCAGCTCGATGCCGAACGACGAGAATTAGGCCATTAATCACCCTCAGGTATCTGTGCAGAAATTTAAAAAGCACCTACTCCTACTTAGCATATCTAAACTTTTAAAACTACTTCTGCTGATGTTGTAAGCAGGCACATGAGGATTTTTAAGGCAAACTGCAGCTGTCTTACTAACCCTAACCACGTTCATTTAGTTCCTAAACCTGATGCGTTTGTGCCCAATTCCCAACTAAACTACACAGTTATTTTTGAGTATCGAGGCCAGAAAATTGGGTTACACCTGCCGCCATTTGGTTCCTGGGAAAACGAGGAAAAGGGCGTCAAACAACACATTTGGCGATCACTAATGGGCGGACCGCGGTCTGAAACCGACATATCAGTTTATATCAGTTTTGGCGGAGATTACATTTCTTTTCTGACGTTGTTTTTATTCAGCAACAGGGACATCCTAGAGGTCTCTTATTGGCCAGTGTTCGTCGCTCTGTGTTTAAGCATGAGGACTGAGATTCACCTTTGGAGTAGGGTGGTAGTTCACTAGACAGAGACGTGAAAAAACTGAATTTCGAGGGAAAACAGCTGCAGTGACAGTGACAGGGAGAGAAAAATATAAGTGAGAAGACAAGTGACAGAAAAGCGGCAAAATTGTTTGACTTGAGTTGTTGACTTTCGGGCGCAGATGACAATGCTACGTAAATATATATATATCAATTATTTGTATATGTATAACTACATCATGATGCAGCTTTGCCATGATGATGCTGCAGACCTGAGGAAATCTTTGCTACCCGTACCTCCTAAATTGACTAAATGGTGCGGACCAACAACCTCTATGGGTTTAACGGCTCGAGGTCTTTAATTATTATTATATTTTTTATTTTTAATTACTCTATCTATTCATTTTCTCAATTTATAAATAGAATTTACATTTTTCAATTAAACCGCAATTCCTGTATTTGTTTGTGGTTTTGCCATTTGCAGGAACTCCTGGATATATAATCTACCTGATGAATAATGAAATGATATGGATTGATGGCCATAACAAGAAAATGACTGGATCCATTGATCAGCGATGTTAATGGCTGGTCAATCTCTGACCTGCTAAAAGACAGGTGACATTATAATTCCAGTAACTGCCTTTTACTGACATTGGAAACAGATGATTGTAACATTGACGAGCCAATTTCAGCTCTAAACAAGGTATTGATTTCCCCAGTGGACATTTAAAGAAAACATGTTGCTGTGCTCACAGCGAACCACTTCTTATAGCTTATGTTCGCTTTTTCAGAGCAGCCCCAAAGAGCACTGAACACAATCAAACAAGAGCGGCCGAGTAGAAACGCGTGATTTGGCTCTTCTTATTATGCAGACGGAGAACCCGAAAATCAACAGTGAAACATGTAATTGTCCTTTCACTCCCAGTTTAATTTATTTTGATTCAAGTTTTTTTAACTTTATGAAAATAGAATTCACTCCACTGCGTCAGCCGTTGCATTCTTTAGCGCTGGCAGAGCAATGATTCAACGCGAGTGACCTTTTTCACACCACAATCTTGACAGTGGGATCCTGATTTATCATCAAGCTGAATTCCATTTAGTGCTTGTTCCAATTCATCTTGGACTTCTTTGCTCTGTAATTGCACTGAGACACTTGCACACAAGTTAAAACGCCCTCCTTAATTGTTTTTTTATTATCATTTTAATTTTTTTTTGCTGTTGTTGTTGTTTTATTTATTTTATTTTTTTAGATGCACGAGGAGCCGTGTTTCTTCTGGCAAGGCGCCGCCACTGTGGGGTATTTTTTTTTGCATAAAGCCCAGTATGGGAGCATCCATTTCACTGCACAGAGCTCGTGGATCAGAGGCAGCACTGGGGCCTTGATGTTCAAGGGACGAGGCCGCGGAGTCGACGTCCCCTGACTCCTGCACCACGGCCAAAACACAAAAGCCCGACTTATTAGCATATGCTGCATCAAAACATCTCTGCGTCTCCTCTTCAAGGAGCACAGATTCGGACTAATCATGCAGCAAGTATTGAGCGATTACATTTTTCATCAGACGCAATGCATGCGGATTGAAAGATCAAGTGAACTAATGGATGACCTAATCATGGGGGATTGGCTGTATCGATTCGGATGGTCATATTCTCATTGTCTGTCAGGCCACAGGAGCTGGAGGCGGATACCATCTCTCACTGGCTGAAACCACCATATTCAAGAAACTCTCATTCAGATTACACTAATTTAGCCCATACCTCTCCCGTTCCCCTGAGGGTTAAATAGATTACGGGGGAGGAATGGCAATCTTGCTGAGTTGCAGCTTAGAACTTGTCTTCCACAGGGTGAGACTTCGAATAATTTACTGTAACATGTTTTTTTATCAACCCTACTCCCCTTTTAGCTATTTTATTATATTTTTCTCATAATTCCTCACATGGATATATACAGCGCACAGTTTCTCCACCTGCATCCTCCATATATAAATTGTCTTAATCCTCATTGATATACAGTTTGTTGAAAATGTTGTCATGCTTGCAGATGCAATTTTGCCTGCAAGCAAAATTATGACTTGGTGGTTGGTGACCCTGGCTGCCAACGCTGCAGAGACAGTCATTCTTCAAGGACAATCTTCTGCATCTGTGTGAATAATCAATGTTACTGAAAGTTTATCATAAACTCGTGGCATCTGTCGTACAGCGTCGAGCGATATTACTTCTGCAAAGCGCATCTAGAAGTAGCGGCATTAATTCTTCTTCAAGACGATAGAGACGGAGAAGAGGGAGAAAAAAAGAAAAACCATCTGGGTAAATACTTGAGATTGAGAAGAGGTGTAGATAACAAACAAGTACATAGGTCATTCTCGGCAATTTCCCTCCAGAAGCGTCACAGCAGGTTCTGAAAGAGAAACGTCTCACTGCAGACAGACATGTTCATTCACCTCAGTTTGTGTCGACTCAGACAGCATCCTGATCGGAATCCTAATGACACACCAACTTGCTGGCATTCAGTGGTCTGTGTGTCACAGAGCAGCAGCGACGTGGCAGCCCGGGCTCTGCTCTCAATTCACACTCGGATCTGCACCTACAGAATCTCTACAAAAGGAAAATGAGGCTGTCGGAGGAGAGTCTCCTCGTCAACACAGCCGCCGTGTCACAGCATATTATACACCGCACGGAGGTGAAGCTCTGCAAGCCTGGGTTTAAACGTGCAGCATTTTGTGGTCAGCGTTCTTGTGTCACTAACTAGAATTAATTTGAATTACTAAAAGCGGCACTAATCAGTATATTGTCACCAACGTGCTCAGGGAACTACACGCAACCTGAAGTTTTGCAATGACAAACATATCGAGAGTGATCACCCAACTTGCAACTTCAAAGCCCTTTGGAACTTTTTAATCTCTTCTCGCTCACTGTTTTAGATGTACAGCCCATAAATTCAGCTCTCGTAAACCTTGTTTCCACTGCCAGAAGGATGCTGCTTTGTTTTCAGCTCAAAACCTCGGATAAATACACTGTGGACTACGTGCATAGGACCCAACACACAAAGACAAAAATTAGCCACTAGCTGATGAACAAAACTATAAAAATTAATTTGTGTGATATACAAAATCACTTTTTGTGATAAGTTCTAGATGTGTACATGCAGTATCTTCATCAAGTGATAATGTGAAAACATGACAAAAAGTCACTGTGAACAACAATCCGAATCCTGTTTCGGTTCAATCTCACATCTCTGACATCGGAAATAATTTAAGCAACAACCAGCCGCTGACGTCAGTAAAAGAGTCTCTGTACCTGCTCAGTAGCAGACACAGACAAAGTTAGCACGTGGCTGATGGAGTGGACAGGATCCTTCACTCCGGAGTTGGCAGCGACCAAAGCAGCTAAAAAGAGAGTGATTATTGCACTTGCATTGATGAGGTTGCCAGAAACCCAAGTGGATGTGCGGATAAAACTGTTTGTGAAACCGTTTTGCTGTATTAATTGAAAAAGTGATAATACTGCGTGTCACTACTGTGTTCACAACTTGCACTGTGCCAAGCGCCCAAAAATAGTTACATTCAATTTCACAGTAATGTTGCAAATATTAGGACATATGGGCTCATCTCACCTATTTTTTTTTTTTACCAGCAGTTTAAACACATCACCTAAAATGAATATTCTAATTATTAAACACTCAATGCTTTGGGACACAAAAGAGGCTTTTAAAGCTCGGCTGCTGACAGGAAGTGACCGGCAGGTTTTTTATTCCTGAAGTAGTTTTACTGTGAAAAACACCATCAACTAAAAATGCTCTGATCCACTTTTTTTATTCACATGCTCATTTAAGTAGCTACAATCGCAGTTAAACATCATATTGGATTCATCCACCATCTATGACGTTGCTCCAGCTCAGTGGCAGATTTTGGGGTCAGATCCTGCCCTCACGACAATTGTGGGACACGAGGCTGGTCTGAACAGATTATCAAGTCTTAGCAGAAATCAGCCGATAAGAGCAAACTGACCGGGACCTTTACAAAGAAACAACAGCCAGAACTTAATCCACATTTTTTTCTCCTTTTTTGTTCACCTCCACATTTGTTCTGCTCAAAGGTCACATTAGCTCACGTGAGTTTCTGTGAGATCTCAAATCCATGGAATCCCTATTCTAAAATCATTCAGTATGACCGTCAAGAATGTGCTTTTGCACCTAGACATGGGTTTGTTGCTGAAGTATTCAAAATTTGTAAAATCTTTTGGTCATATAACAATAAAATTTGACAATCTGTAAAAGTTGCTAATGGTTTGTTATTTTGCGTTTGCCTCCCAATGTCCGTGCACCTCGACAGCAGAGGTTCTTCTTCATGTGTGTGTTTATACGACACACATTTAATTCTTAAGATGTGAAAATCCTCTAGTGAGCACCCTGCATATTAGCGAATAGGTCGAAGCAATTCGTAATCGCCCCTTTTGATGAATCCGTGCATTTCCGTGCACCTAAGTAACCGGTTTACAGTTGGCTTTCAACATGGAGGAGAAATCTGATGATGCCCTGATGTATGTTTACGCAAATGTCCAATGACAATATTTCCATGCATTTAAACTCCTCCCCCATTACCAAAGAAAGTAGCCCGGTCACTTAAATGCACATAAAGGTCATTTTGTTTCACGCTGCTTCACGCTGGTGTTTCCCAATGATGTAGTGTAGCTACGAGTAATGAATGTGCAAACATTCGTGGTTAATCTCCTTCCATAACATTTCTTTATTCATATAAGAAAACTCCTTTTCGTCACATATAAGATTGCATTTCTATTCATTTCTGGTTTATTTGTTGTACCTCCACCTGCTGTGCCAGTTTTCAATTAGTCCTTCCCCGAAAGGTGGCAAATGTTCCAAGCATTTGACAGCCAGTCTTGACTGCATATCACCCAGATGCTTTTCTTTTGGAAAAAAAAAAAAAAAAAAAGGAGAGGGGAAATAATGTCACCTTGTGTTATATACAGAAAGAAAGAAATAAAGAGGCAAACAGGGAGAAAGCACAAACAACACAGAAACGAGGACAGGAAGAGACAGAGACATAGATGGGGAGCAGCAACGGACAGTAAAAGAAGAAGAAGAAGAAGAAAAAAAGAGAAAGAGGCGAAGGCATTGGCTTTGTCATGACAGTCTGCTCTCCCATGGAGGAGAAGATGTGTGTTCACATGCTCCAGTAGTCAGGCTGAAAAACCCCGGCCTGTTGCCTTCACTCCAGCTGAGCAATAGCACTCATGGTTGCCTGGCTGGCAAAGAGCTTGTTATCCCCATCCCTTCATCTGCTTGCTCCTCTTCTTTTCCCACACCACAAGCATCTGCATTCTGTTTGCTTCAACAAGCCCCCCCCCCCATGTTTCCTGGCCACCACGTAACAAGGAAGCAAGCAGAGGTTTTTTTTTTGTCTTTCTTTCCTCAAATTATTCTTTGCGAGCCACAGGTGAACACAAATAGCACAGCCAACGGCGCCAGGCGGTGCCTGCATCAGCCGAAGCGTCCTGATCCCGAAAATCAAAGTCGTGCGCTCCCGCGGGCGTCTGGGCCGTCCTGCCGGTGACAGAGACGAGTCCCCAATCTCGACCCAAAAACAGGAAATGAGCGGCGATAATCTAATGAAGCCGGTCGACCAACAAGTGTCAAATGGCAGTACACAGGCCCCGCGTGACGAGCTGGGTTGACTGAATACGCTGGGTAATGAACGCCAGTCGAAAACTCGGAGGAGGATAACAGATCTTATCTTCTTATCGGGCATATTTCAAATGTTTCTCATTAACTCCAAGAGTTTCTGTTCTACCCATTAAATTTTCTTCCCGTCTTTATGTGAATGGGATTGTATGAGCCAAGAACACTTGCTGAGTCAGTGGGTGGACGACGAACAGAATAAAATACATTAGCAATCTCATTTTTTTTTTTGTTAGTTGGTTTTTTTTTCACCCCCACTGGTACTTGAACTCAGAAAGCGAATATAAAATAAGGCATTGTCTTAAAAAAGCACAAAGCAAAAAAATAGACTCTACAGCAGGGGCAGAGGACCGTGTTCAAAATGGGAAAACAAGGACAAATATTTGCTGTCAACGGTGGAATGCTTCAATTTGTTAAAACGATGCCGCTTCCTAATGCTGCTTCATAATGGAATAAACTTTCAGGAGCAAAAAGCATAATTATAAAAACTGCCTGTGTGTTGCTTGAGAATAAAGGATGAAACTGCCAAAAATGTGTTTTTGCAAATTGTTAATTTCCCAAGTGGCCACTGGCTTTGAGTGATTGTTTTGCTAAATACCTCTACCTAGTGATTGTCCAATTATAGCTTAGAAATTTCGGCAGATATGTTCATTTTTGAAGTGGTGTTTATGGGTTTGTAGTGGGAGTGATACTTGATTTTTGATGACTTGGAGGTTGGTGGTCTTTCAAAAAAGGAGCGTTCTTCCGTTTAAAGGACCTTCTTGTGAAATGGTGCTACATAAATAAAGTTGAATTTGACTCAGACAGACAAAAAGGGTAAAGAATAAATTAAACACTATTATATTTTGGCAAACAAAAGCGTATTGTATTATGTTCACTATGAACAAAATTACCACTTTCCATTTCAATAAATCCTCATTATATTTGTAGAAAACACAATCGGGTTATATTTATGTTGCCTAAGTTTGTTGTATATGAATGTAATTTATAAGATGATTGCAATGAGACATTATCAGCTCATAATTCTGGTGCAGCAGGTAACGTTGGAACTTCCGGCGAACTGACGAAGACGTGACAGAAATATGAGTCAGTGCTGCTGATTTAATTCAAAGACAGTCATGTTGTCGATGTATTTTAGAGACAAAGAAAGTCCGATTAAGTTTAGGTTGGTGCCGTTAAAACCGTTTGTGAAAATGCTATTCACGTTTTTTTGATTAGTGTACGGCGTAATAAGAACAAACTGAACTTACTTAAACGTAGAAGGTCACCCAAGAACAGATTGAAGGGTGTGACAACATCCTGACCTGTAATTACAGCAGAAACCTAATCCAGCGTTACCATGGAGCATTTCATACTCGATTATTTTGCAGCATTTCTATGTGACGCTCTAAGACAAAAGACCTGTTCTCCACCTGCACATTGACTGTGTGGTTTCTCTGCACTGCACAGACGTGTGACGTAACTTTGGCAGCTCTGTCCTGCTCTTCAGGTTTCTAAGAAAGCATTAGATTAAAAGGAACGTTCTCTTCCATCGTCTCCAAGTTAAATAAATAAAGGATGATTCCAGCCAAACAGGGTGATGTTCAAACAGTTGGATATTACGTTTTTCTTTATGATACCGATGATGGGATGACCATCAACTAGTGGACAGACTGTACATCACTCTTTTAACATATGTTGTGCATTTAGGACCATTTCATAAAGTTCTTAGCGTGAACTCACGCTCACGGAACGAACAGTAGCACAATCAGCTCCAGCTGAAGCGTGAGCCATCGCCGGTTGAAGATCTGAACAATCACGGCTTGTGAAATATCAAATGTTGCACTTCTCAGTCTAAAACTGTACAAATTTAAATTTAGGATATTCCACGCAGAAGACGAGAGGGGAAATAAAAAGTGAAAGGATGACAAATGGTGATTAAATCCATTGTCTGAAAAATGGGTGCAATCAGTAGATAAAATAAAGATTATGATGAGCTCGGCTGATTATCAGTGTGGCCAAAAATGTCTTATAATTCACATCACAAAACACTCGCATTTATTGTTCCTCTCTTTCAGTTCTGTTTCTAACACTTTGATTTCTCATGTGAGGAAATGAGGAAAAAAAAAAATAGAGAAAGAAAGCTCACAAGTTGATTGAGCCGATGGCATGAGTGTCTGAAGCCTTTTCGTGATTGGCCCCCGTGGGTTTTCCATGGTTCAGGAGCGTGTCAGGGCCACACTGGCTCAGGCTGACAGGACCCCCCTCAGGTCTGGGCAGCTGCCAGGACGGGGAGAATGCTCTGAGTGGACACATGGTGACAGGAGCTGATGTGGTCGTCCGCATCCGTCACAGCTTTCATTTCCTACGCCGCGCCATTGATTCCCTGACCGGGTGACACTAGTGACATTCTCTTTTAATCTGTTGCAAGGAGCCTGACCTGCGGAGCGCGTCTCCCGAGGACGAGAACAAACTCTCGGCTACTGGAGCCCAAATGGAAACTATCACTTTTCACTCCACTTGTTTCGAGGAAAACGTCCCAACAGTCGCACTTCTGGATCGGGGGGTCGGGGGTCTGTTTTGCTTTGCTTTGCCTTTCCCATGAGGGGGGAAAGAGCAAGAGTGAACAAAGCTGCAGGAGAGGGGACGAGTTCCTGGTTGTAAACCATCGCTTCGTCCAGGAGCGGCGGCATCTCGCCGGTCTGAGGAACGGTCAGCTTCCTCCGCGTGTTGTCAAAGTGGTTTGACATATTGTTTTCAGGAGCGGGAACCGGGAGGGTGTGCCGGCGCGGACGCAAGCCCGTATTTGGCAAGCGAAATTAAAGGTCATTTTGAGAAAGTGAAAATTAATGTGCGCTATCAATTTCAGCCTTTAAAAAATGTGACATATTTCAGCGTGACACATTTTAATTAGGCCATCAATAGTATGGCAAGAGTGGCTAATGGTGCAGAAGACACAAGCGGGATAAGTTGCCTTCACTTTAACTGTTGTGGACACATTTAAATGGCATTGAAAGAGCTGTGTGGACATACACCCACCCTTCCGAAAATGGGCCGTCAATACGCGCTGGTAGTCAAATACGCATTATAATACACCTATAATCGCCTCTGACGGAGGAATGACGATATGAATCCCGACTTTGAAACGTCGTCTCACTCTTAACATCAGATTTTTACAGGTTATAGCCTCGTATCCTTGCGTTTCTCCGTGGAAGGCTGAACTGCTTCCCACAGGCAGATTTCAGTTTTCTGAACGGGGGGAACCTCCTTCATTAGCGACACTCTTTAAAGCGTTCCTGCTTTTGTCCTCCCCTCCCTTCTGCCCAGAGAATAAATAAGATAAGGGAGAGCAATGAACACATCCATCATTCAAAGTGGAAAAGGGTAATTTAGCTTGGCCCTCCTGACAGCTTTACAACTTTGCACGCTATTCTATTTTAATTGGCAATCATGAATTAACTGAATGAGAGCCCCGCTCACTGCCGATGTCTTTCTCATTGCAGCTTTTAATTGGGTTGACTTGATGAGTTCCTGAGATAAAACCAGACAATATATTCTCATGATTGGCAACTCGTTTGTTGCCATATAATTAGGCTGCAGACAAATCAAGCACACGACTGTTTCCTTCCCAGCCAGGCCCCATCCTTTCAACAGACACGTCTTGCTGGCTTGAAGACGAGCGAACTTACCTGCACTGACGTGTCCGATACGATGTGATGGATACGTGCCGCAGGGATCAGAACAAACACGGTGTCGGACACTTTTAATCCGCGGCGTGTTCATTCGTCTCGAGCGGTGACAAACGTCCGGGCTGAACGCGTACGGGCTCGGCCGCGCGTTGAGGAAAACTCAAAAGGCAACAGTCAAACGCTGCAATAGTGCGAATTTGAATAATATCCGAGTCCGCTCCAATCGCGCATTGAGCGAGTTCATTTTTTTTCCTCGCTGCTGGTTCCTAATGAATAAGACAATGCCCCAGGCTCTTCAGACTCACCCTACACTTTTACATATAAGGTCAAATGTTCAAAGCTTTCCTCCCTTCTCCCTTCATTTTAAAAAATAGGGAAAAGGGGAATTAAACATTAATGGGCTGATGAATAAATATTTTGTGTCTCCCGGACTCAGCACTTTCTCCCATTACTGCAGTCGGCTTAATTAACTCTTCTTCAAGCCTTTTGTAAATTAACACATTTCATTCGGTGTCCTTCGACATTGTTTTTCGTGTGTGTGTGTGTGTGTGTGTGTGTGTGTGTGTCTTCTTGCACTTGTTCCTCTTTTGTTTTAGCGCCACACACACGGGCGCGTAATTATTCGACCTTAGAGTCACTATTTTAACTTACAGTGCAGATTTTTCCCTTCAGATGTAAGTCGGACCGTTTGCTAGAGGCGAAGCACACTCGGGATGTTTTTGTACTCTTCAAATAGTATGCGAATCACTTCCGAATTCATGACTTCCATTTTTGATATTCACAATACCGCAGGCCAGGAAGTTGGGTTGGATTTTGGACCGTTCAGTATTTTGGTTTGTCTCACTCGGATGCTGCTGTTATATATATAGCATATGACTACGTCTGTGTGTGTGTGTGTGTGTGTGTGTGTGTTTTTTCCTTGTGTCTTGCACAGAGACAGATATATTCCTAAAAAGAGCTCACTAGATCTATTATTCAATATTCTCTTCTTTGCCATTCTCACAGACAGAAGTGAGGTGAGAGGCCCAACCTGTAAGTGCTTTCAAGTTCAGTCGTGATCTGGCAAAGTAAACGTGAAAACTGTATTTAAAAGTGGTGTAATTTCAAACGGCAACGGCTGTTGACTAAAACCACCGCCATGTCGGTTACGGTTCAACCATCAACCCTTTTGGTTTTTAACAGTTTACAATCAGGGAGACTTGTCACTTTGAAGCGACTAAAGCTCAAAAAATACATTAAAAAGGAAATTCGCCGTTTTTCACGCTGCCTTGACGTTTGACACAATCCCTGGCTCTGTCCCATGTCGGGGAACCCGCCGAAGACATTTCTGCACTGTCATTTCTTCGGCTGTCAGTCATGCCGCGGCTCCTTTTCCTGGTTATTATTGTTTGTTTTGTTTTGGGTTTTTTTTTTCTTTTTTGCTTTGGACTATTCTCGGCCCGCAGATTCTTCCCCGTCACATCTGCTGGCGAGTGATAAATGTGACGTTACTCCATCTGAGGATCATTAAATGTCAGGTCCCGCCGTGACAGCGGAACGTCGTGGCAGAAAGTCGATGGCGTGGGGGATCGGCTTGTGCGAGCGGAGGAATCGCCTGGTGGAAGAGCCTGCTGGGAAGGATCAATGCCTCATCTAACACCCGCGTGCCCACCCCTGCACCAGGCCGGACCACTCACACCACTCACAAACTCCCTGCCTGGCAATGAGGTAGTCCAGCTGCTTAGAGATGAGTGTGCACAGCCAGACGCAGCCGCTTGTGGTGATTTGTCAATGCATTACAGGGTGGTGACAAAGTCAGGGAGCTTGACTTTGCACTCTCCAACACTCATATCCTGTGTTAGCATATTAAAATTGACTGTCCGATTGTTCGGTGAGACAAAGCAACACACAGACGAAATGAAAATAAAATGAAAGAGAAGCAGGAAAAAGATGCAGGAAGAGCAAAACGGCACAAATCCACGTCGACTCTTTCAGTTCTCTCACGCTCGTGCTATTCTCGCACACGCTGCTCTGTGAAGCGAAGCATCGTATTGATTGCGGCTATTGGATTTTAAAGTTTCCAAACACCTCTGGCTTCCGTGCGCCTCCAACATGCAGCTGCCTCATGCGAGGGCGTGGAGATAATCTCGTTCAAACACTTTCTTGAAGGCGCTATTTATAACTTCTCATATGACGTGCAAAGGTGCCAATCATGTTGTCGCCATGTGAGCAGGAATTATAATTCTTCTGCTATTTATCTGCCTGAACATGAGTCATTTAATGAGCCATCTTTGTTTAGCTGATAGCAGACGTGTTTAAAGGCAGTTACTGTAAGTTTGTTTAAAATAAGCCCTAAAGACGGGACGTCCACAGCCTCGCTCCTCTCACATCGTTGTCATACAACCACGCAGTTAAAATGTCCATATAAAAATATATATTTTGATCTGAATTCTAATCGTCTTAAACCGAAAGACTTTTCAACATGGATGTAAAATAATTTTTAATGTCAAAGGAGAGAATATTTCTGGTCATTTTTCTGGTGCGCACCAGTCGGGGAGACAACACGCAAAGTAATTATTTAAACAAACAGTAAGACATTTTTCGGAAATTGGCTTGTTTGCTTTGTTATCGACGGTTGAAAGATCAATACCGCTGACACATCAGCATGGAAGCTGAAGCCCGTTGGCCAAATTTAGCATAAAGGCCGAAAAAAACAGGAGGAAAGAGTCTCACAGCGACAAGAGAACACGATGAATCCTGGTGGGCGGCTGTAGTTAGCTTTATTAACCAACCGCTGACCGCTAATAGACAAGCGTCAAGCTCGTCTCGCTCCCAGCGAATTCAAATCCATCTGCACCTTGAAAACTCACTAATTGGGACGTTAAATCAAAATGTTTTAATCTGTGGAGAAACCACAGTGAATTCAGTTTATCACCATCCCTCCTAAAGTTCTTGTTTCTACACAATGAAACAGCAACATAATAATGGATTTTCTATTACAACATTTTCTTTTACCACAATGGGGAGATGCTGACATTTATTGTAAAGGCTGAGAGCAGCTGATTTGATACCGGTTAGTGGGGAATTATTAGAAACTTATCGTCTCATACTTATAGCTCAGTAGGTAGCCTTCTGCCATCCGCATATGATAGAGAGGCAACATCTAACGTCTGTAGTTAATTATGACAGAAAAATGAGTGAGATCAGGGGGATGGGCAGGCGCGAACTTTCAGCCGCAGGTTTCTACTTCAAATTGACACTAATGAAGATTGTAGCCCTGAGTTTCTCTTTCTAACCGGACAGGCGATGGTCAGGTTTACCACAGCACACGATGGGAACCTACTCAGCCCACTTAGAGGTTCCCATATCGAAATCAGTTTCATTGGGCTCATATAGAATGATAAGAGTTGACAATGGCCTGTTTGGGTTCTCAAATGCCCTGATGCTGAATATATCATCGAAATGTTCATCAAACTATTGCGAAACCTCGGGGTTGTGTTTTGATACTTGCAGGATAAAACTAGAGAAAGATTTGGTCGGACATAATCACACAAGCACTGGAGTTAATTAAACTTTGAAGAAAATCTCTATTCCTAACTAAAGCTTAACTTTAACTTAAATGTTCGTGGTCGCGGGGTGGGGGGGGGTGGGTGGGAGGCGGGGTGGCTGGAGCCTATCCCAGCTGTCATTGGCTGAGAGGCAGGGGACACCCTGGACAGGTGGACCAGTCTGTCTAAACCTACGTGTTTAGCATAAAGACAGGAGCTTTGACCAAGCTCATCTTCACACTTACTGCAGGAAAGTAAATAAGGGAATTTGCAAAATGTCAAACTGTTTATTTTACGTTAGAGTTCACTGAGCCATAAGACAAACACACATTGAAATATGGCAGATTTTAAACAATAGCCTGCAATTTCATGTAATGTGGTCAAAAGACGATGATGGACTTCCTTTGTTTATCTGCCGATTGTACATTTGGAGAAAAAAACCCACTAAACTTCGATAAGAAGTGACTATTTCAAGCGATCCTCTTTCCATTTATTCAGCAGACGATATTATTATTGTTACCATGGAATCGCACACAGGACAGGAAGGACAATGAAAATAGTGGCTTTTTTTTTTTTTTTTCCATGCGGTAATAGTCTGAAGGCTATTGAAACAGTAATGTAGCTCGCCTCAAGGAGTGCAAACAGCCAGACAGGCAGAGGAACAATAGGGATTCATCAAGCAGCAGCCTCTAAAGCCCCGGATTGTGACAGAGTTAAATGAATTGGTCTATCAGCGCGACACCTGAGAGACAGTCTTTGGGAGTCTGTCAAGATAAACTCTTAAGGATCTTGCGGAAAGGTGCATTGCAGCAAGGTCATCGTCACATTGCATCAAAGAGGGTGCTGCGAGCAGGGCTTTTGTTCTCCCGTGTGAAGTCCCATTTGCCAGAGGTAACAATTAAGACTCATCTGTCAGCACACACTAATGTGTTCATTCACGATTCCGCGCTGGAAGTCTTCTTTCGCTCATTTGTGCTTTCATTGCCGTCAATAAAGTCCAAGGTGTTCGAGCAAACGCTGCCGCCAGATTGTGGTGAAGTCTGTCATTCGGAGACGCAATAATATTGTTTGGTTTGGGGGGGGGTTGGGGGGGGCTGTCTGCTGCCTTCGAGGCTGTGACATCTATTTTTTTTTTATTAAATGATCACCTGGTGGGAGCGAGTGAAAGGTGCATTTCGGTGTCACACGAGGTTGGCACCGGCCAATCTCCCCGTGTCCCCGCGGCCCCTGGGTCGCGCGCTCCGTTACAGTGAGCTTTATCAGATGTGACAGCTTTGGACCAATAAAGTGGAGGTCTTTAACAAGTGTTCTTTTAGTTGAATTTGTGCAGAGGGTGAACGGGAGGTCCTATCTACCCATCTTGAAGCAATTTCTCTCTCTGATTCCTCTGTTGTTTGATGTTTATTATAGCTGAAGGTCAAAGTTAGTTTTTAAAGGTTATCATAAAGTTCAATTTACACTTACTTACCGCTAAACGCCGCACGGAAAACACCGGGCACGGCGCGTAAACTAAATTAACGTGAGTGTAACACAAGCCAAGAAATGGAGCGGGGAGCAGCGTATACTCAAACCTGAGCATATTTCGAGCAGTAATGAAGTTGCACTTGAATGAGAGGGAGCTGCTTGCGATTCCGACTTTTGGGAATAACAGACTGCGAGTCAATTCCAGCAGGTCCGTTGGAGAGTGTGGCGGCGAGATAAAGGCGAGGCGACATTGTTTAAGTCTTGATCCTGATGCAGCACTCCTCTGCTGGGGGATTGCACTCTAATACATTTACCATGTCGAAATCAGCCCCATCCATTGTCCTCTTTACCCCCGCCGCTCAAAAGCAGAGAGAATCCAAACGTTTTCCCTCCATCTCAAGATTACACTTACGACTGGCTGTTTTCTTGCCCGGCCTCTCCACCCCCCCTCCCACGGCCCCTTGGAAACTCTTTCATTTCAGAAACATCTGTTGGCAAAGGGGAATCGCTAATCTCTCAAGGGCTTTCTTTCAAATTTCATTATTGAGACAGCATGCAGATTTGAATTACTGCAGATGCTCCCGTGTTTTTTTTATGTTTTCTGCCTCCACTCTTCACTCTGTTTTAATGGATTTATGAAAAACGATCCAGTGCCCACCACGCTAAATTTCAAAAGGTTTTTGATTCGGCGCTCTCAGACAAATTCTGATGGCTTCAGTGATAATTTCACTCGATTGTTGTCGGCTCAGCAGGCCTGTCGCCCGTAATCATCGTCCGCGAGGAGACTGGCCGAGGTGCCCACGCTGGGACAGCAACACAACACAAAAACACAGCAAAGAGTTAAAGGAATGAACATTGTGTACTAGGGTCCGTTTCTCTGATTGGAAGTTTGCGGCGAGAGAATTGATACGAAAAATCATGAGTGTAGGCTAAATATGTGCTCAGAGACCGGAAACAGCCCATTCAAGCTTCAACACGTGGAGCCAGAATATTAGACGGAGAGAAAATGAAAACTCTGTTTTTAAAGCAGTAAATTAGGAAGCTAACTATATTTAGCTACCTAATTGAGTATCAAAAATCGAATATTTTTACTGAAAATCAACAACTACGTCATCCCATCTGACAACACAGGTACAGGATTACGAAATGCAAAAAGCCACAACACAACCAAATTGAGAAGCTCCGAGAAAATGTCTCCAGGTGCAACTAAAAACATATCTACAAATTTAAGCCTCCACCAGTTTTTAGGGGCCCCTGGAAACATTGCTGTGACGGTTGTATACGTGGGTTCTGTGGGACACTAGAACGTGATGGACACAACTGGGACACAAACCTACCGGAGCGGACTCGTCCTCGGTGGGTCGGAAAACAAGCTGGTAACACGTACGTTTTCTGATTTATTTTTCTTTATCACTTTATTGCAGGGCCACAGTAATATTATAACTCGAAGAAGAAAAATTCACTAACATAGTTGCTCAGTATCGTGCAAAGATGGAAAACTGCACAGGCCAAGGACAGTGTCTTGCATGTTTCTTAATGACACCAGCCTCTTTAACAGGAAACTCAAGGTCAAAAAAGAATTGACATTCTTTGCACAAGAGCAAAAGAAGGAGCGTATTTGAACTTTAATCTTGAAACTTTCATTTTAAAAAGTTCTATTCTAGACTTCTGTCTTCTGTTTTATTGAAAGTAAAACCCTTTAAAATTATTTTTCACTTGCATTTTTTCCATTAATTTCCAAGGAATCAGGAAAAGGCTTTACATGATGAACTGACTGCTTTGACTATCGCTGGTTTTATACGATGTCTTTTATAAAAGCGGCAGAGAAAATGTCAGTGACGTATTTGAACGTGTAAATGTGCCTATTAAACATCATCTTTCGGAGTATATGCAAAACTATCAGACTTTGTGTTTTGAAAAAGCGGGACAGCCTGACCGCTTTCGCTGACCACCTCATCGACTGTGTCAAGAAAAGCTGTGACAAGCGAAAGGCGGCTTCAGCCTGTGTAGACCTCACACTGTCCTTTTGGGGACTGAACAAAGCTATGGCCTCCGTCCCGTATAAACAGTATGGCCTGGACTGGGAACAGAATCGGGAGGCAGAATAGAGAGACGGGAAGAATGAAGTCTAAACAGAGGCAGGGATTTATAATCGAGTCTCGAGACATTTTGAGCAAAGAGACTTGATGAATCAGTACATTTGAACCACACTTTAGCTCGTTCCTGCACTGCAAAACAAATTTATGGAGATTTTTGACACAAAAAAAAACATTAATGCGCCAGAATGTTTGTTTGAATATGGAGCATCAAACTATATCTTAAAAAAAAAACACACACCACACAAAATCGTATACTGCCAGAGAACATTTGAAATATCTGAAAACTTTGCCATTTTGACATCACACATTTTATCTGGGAAAGCTTTGATAATCACGCCGATGCTATTTATGTTCAGCAGAATGACCGAAAATAAAATGAAATAAAATAAACAACTTTTCCGCTCATTTTTGTTGTTCGTGTTTGCTGTTGAAGCCTCATCCAGCTCTGGTCTCATTTCCAATAAATTAAGCAGATTCCAAGAACGCAGCCTGCTCATGCCAAGATGGTAACACTTCAAATTCTAATATCAGTTTTGAATTAATTTGCTTCTTTCATCTGTCAGGACCCATTGTGCCTTCTGTTAATGACTGACAGTGACAGCAGAAGCTTTCTCCCACACAAATAATAATAATAAAGAAAGTCTAACAATAGCAGCAGCCGCAGCCGCAGCAGCAGCAGCATTGGGGAAAATAGCACAACGCCCTGATTGTAAAGGGAAACAGGTAGAGTTGTATTCCAAGGCTTTTTCTGCATATAATACAACTGGCTCAATAGTGTGAAAGTGTTTTTTTTATAACACCTCACATGAATCCAAGCCATTTAAAAAATACAGTCACTATGTTACTTTCAGGACAGTTATAAAAAATCTAAATTATGCGTTTGTGCTGTTCATATCAGACGCTGCGGTTTGTCAGTGGGGCTAGTGCTGTGTGAGCCAAACATCCACCGTCCGTCAGAAGGTGAACGTCTTCCATGCAAGAGGTGGGACACACCCCCTGCCAGGTCGCGAGTCTATCGCAAGACTAACGCCGGACAGACGATTCGCACTCACGTTCACGCCTCTGTGGTATTTTCACTTTACGTGTCAGTGAGGATAGTCACTGGCTTTCTAGTGCTACAGTAGTTTTAGTTTCAAGTTGAGCCACCTCCGCTTAAGGTCGCTGTAAATTAAGCGTACGCCCGTGCGAATGTGAAGGGTGGCACTCCGTAGACCCCAGAAATCACCGGCTGTTGCTGGGCAGGGCCTTCGGAGCCTGGCGAGATGGTTTGATGGGGGCACGCGGCAGATTGCAGGAGCTGTTGCATCTGTTAGATGGTTGTTTAAAAACCTTTAAAGTAGGAAGGCCTAGTTGTATATTGGCATTTTCATAAAAGTTTGAATATTTTAATATTAAACACTTACCTAATTTGTAGGTGTGTTGCTGTTGGGGAGCCATTTTGTGCTGTAAGACTAAAGTGAGCCAGTCCCGCTCAGTGCGATGGGCCAAATAGCCTTGGAGGAAGGTAAAGTGAGTCACGGGTAAAAGTAGGAAGGATATTTCCGTCCGAGGTAACATGCACTTGTTTAATTTGTCCTCGTCATACATAAAAAATTTTATAATACCTGTGTACAATTTATACAGTTTTTCATATTTGATACTGGTAATGCATTTTGGAAGCTTCATGCGTGTCTCCTCCTTTAAGTACGTTGTGAAATTAGATGCTAAGCAGCGCTTAGGATGTACGCAAGGACGTATGTGAGCAGTTACGCAGACGATGCTGCTGTTTCCTACACGAATGCATAAGTCAAAAGTAACGGACCCTTAGTCTGATCGTGTGATCTTTGTGTGCATCGTAGCAGTCCTTCACGTGTCCCCCGAGTAGCAAAGCATGAATGTAGTTTCATGAATACATAAAACGACATTATTATCTGTATACTGTAGTAATTTGTCACTGGTCGTGTTGGTTTTGTGGGTAAAAACAGGAATAAGACCACTACTGTTAGCTGGTAGCTTGAGAGTCTTATTTCCGAGAAATCTTTTCAAAATTCAATTATTTATATTGCCAAGTGAGCTTTTGTCAAAAAAAAAAAAAATTTATTTACATGTGAATTTATCATTTGTGTATTTATTCATAACTTTTGTTGTTTTTGAGGTCAGTTCCCACTCATGACTGTATTTTGTCAAAGGAACCAACAGCTCACAGCTGATCCACAGCTGCCTTGATTGACTGGAAACTAACTTTTTTCAATGACTTTACGATATTATATTTATGGAAAGCATATTTATACTGTACAAAATGTACATTGCTGGGCAGCAAATTCTATAAACAAAAAGAATGTGCCTAATAGCGTTGCATAATTCATGGGCTCACACACTATTTATAACTTGTTATAGCTCAGTTATTATATCCTTTGAATGCCATTATGTGTAATTAGTGGTCTGTTACCAGGGCAATGATCCTCTAGCACCAATCTGTTTTAATATCGTGTGTTATACATCATTATTATTAGCTGAAAGCATCGCTGTAATTAAAATACATTTAGCACAAAGCCTGGATGCAGCGAGCGTGTGAAGCGCTTGTGCGGAAAAACCAACAAGCAGCTTGTTCGAACCGAAGCTCAACAGCGACTTTAAGAGTAAGGAAACACAATTCGCTCTGATTTGCCCTTAAACATACACGCTCGTAATTAGCCGTCCGCAGAGGTGCCGAGCAGCTGCTCCTCACGAGCCCCAACACAATGAAGAGTGTGTGTGTGTGTGTGTGTGTGTGTGTTGTTCTGTGTTTTCTCCTTGGCAGTGGACCATGGCTGTGCTCATTACAGCGCCGGGCTGCTGATGCCACCATCATAACCAAAGGAGAGACGGGAGAGGGAGTCTCCTCCTCGCGCTGGGCTAATTTCACTTGTTTGAGTGACTATTGATTTATGCTCTGTGTATCTTATACATCAAATGCAAGGACATGGTGGTAATTGGTGACTATTCAAAAGAAAACAATCCAGCTGGGTGGTCTGTCTGGTCCCAGAAAGAGGAGGAAAAAAATATATAATCAAGAAGTAATTGCTGGTAGTTTATATTGGCCGAGTGCAGCCAGCGTTATCTCATCAGTGTGTCACCGCTGCAGAATCCTCCGGTGAAGAAGGGGGAAAAGTCTCACTTTGGTATGGAAATGAAACGCAAAATTACAGCAAAAAAAAGGGAGGCATTCATCTCCTGGGGGGGTGGGGGGTGGGTTTGGGCGAAGGGCTCGGGACAAGGGGTGAGACAGCCAGGCAGTTTAACCCCTCTCTCCAATTAGCTGTGAGAGTCCTTTGATTCGAATGTGGCGGCGGCGGCGGCGGCGGCGGCCCAGTGCACGTCCCTCAACCCTCATTACAGCGCAGCCTAATTTTGAGACACCGCTCGCGGTTCCTCCCCAGATGTAAGGCCGCAGAGTGTCTGAAGGGCAGAGGAAGACGGAGAGGGCTGGAGAACGGGGGGCGGGGGGGGGAGACACTGGACTCTGTTTTATTGGACGTGTGATATAACTGCAACAAATCTTTGAAAACCTATCTTTGTGCAAATCATCCCAACACCACCGAAGGGAATAGGGCAGTGAAAGAATATGCTAATCGGGGCCGCGTTCCCAAAATAAGAGTACATAACTTAGGAAATATTTCTTTTTCTACATTAATGGTCATTGGGGAGAGCATCTCATCCGGCTGCTTCTTAAAGGATGAGTGCCTGCAGTATCTCTCTGTGCACTTGATGTCAAGAAATATATTTCTTCTCTTTTTTTTTTTCTGATTTGGAAGTCTTATTAAGTGACACCTCACACGACATAGCACATCAAAGCGCTCAAAACACAATGTGGTACAGTGACTCCCAGAGGAATCCTGAAACCTCCATTCTTGTGATTCTATCAAGGTGACATTGCTCACCAAGAAAAAAAAAAAAAAAAAAATAGAAGCCATCTTCATCTCTGCTCTGCAGTGAAGTCCTTTGTGACAGCGACTGGGTGATCCAAGCGCTCCTCTCGTGCAGCGACGATGTACAAGAGCACCGCTGAAAGGCAAAACACGGGAGCTTCATTATTTAAATCGCGGGAACGGATAGACAAAGTAAAAGGGCAGGGCTCGGGGATGTCTAACCCGAAGTTACTGAAGAGCTCATGAAATAAAGAACACTCGCAAAAGCATTCCCACACTCTTCTTACCTCACGTCCTCACTTCATAAAAGTGCCAAGTGGAGCTATTCCTGACCTCGTCTAACAGTCCGTAACTCCACGCAATTAGGGGTTCCACACGGGGTGGGCCACACATTTCTGACGAGTGCATTGTCGTGGGTTTATTGCAGGGTTTTTTTTTTTGCTTTATGATTACAACAGTGGGGAGCGAAGATGGTCAAGCTGAAGAAGTTCAAACCACTATTTTTGCAATTGCAAGGTCGTAAAAACGGTGAGATACACGTGGCTCGTAATGCCAGCGCTGACTTACAGAAGGAAGTTGTGACGGGCAACGTCTGAGGTGCAACACATTATCAGAAAGAAAGAAAACCCTCCCGCACAATTCACGGCTCAAACTAAATGTAAGTACAACTCATGTTTATATTAGCGGTATAATTCTATAAAATACGACCCAGGGTGGTCGTCGCATTCATGGCGTGTTTATTTTCGCTCCTCTTTACAGTCTCTGTTTTCTTGCAGAAATGAATATAAATGGATATTTCTGGCATGAAACGCTTTAATTATTCCCTATTCTCCGCGGTGCTCTTTGTGTGTACAATGACTTCCTAATGATATATGAAACAGCGTTACGGTTTGGAGAGAATATACAAGCCTGCAGCCATATAAAAACACTCTGCATAACCATCAACAACGTGTTTATTTTGAAGCTTAGGTGCCCGGTGGATGGTTTTACTGCCGGGCTGCAAGGAAGCAACTGTGTGAGACCGAGACAGCAAGTAATCTTGTTAAACCAACATGCATTTGACGGAACACTTTACGGCTTTTAGCACACGTGCGAATGACTCGAGACTCTTGATTTGGTTTTGGTTAAATGTGAATGAACAAGAGTCGAATGCAGATTTTCTTCACGCCTAACCGAGACCATAATCTTTCCTAACTGTAACCTGCCGAAACATCGTCGTAAAAACGTGCGAGATTTATTGTCGGAAAACACATATTTGTGATCGTGTGAGTAACAAAGTCCAATTCTTAACGTCTGTGAATTTTTCTTTTATTTATGTTTGCAAAGTATTTCGTTGAGGCTTTTTTAAAGTGTGCAAATGGTTTGTGTTTTGTGTTTCAAATAATAAATGTTTGCAGACACATTCATTAAAACTGTGTCACAGCATATTGATAAAAACATCGTTTGGCTCAAAATGCAATTGCCGTTAAGAAAACTGACTATAATATAGTGATGCAGTAACAATATATGATATCACTATCTACTATGTAAATGTAATTTCCATCAGAATGAATTATGTGCACAGTACACAAATTTACCACCTCTTTGCTTTCCATTGAACATAACGTCAAACAGCAATTACGTTTGCCTCAAAATGTATTTGGCAAAATATTGTAGTCGTAGATTAACATAAACTCGAGGAGGCCGTGTTGAAAGAAGACAAGTGGTGCCAACTTCGGGAAACAAAAGTTTATTTTCAAATGCTGGCCTCAAAATCTTGGCATTTCACTAAACCAGAGGAGGACGCAGGAAAACCTATGCGCATAAAAGACAATATAGGCAAACTTTATGTACATAGGAGAAGTCATCGGAGATTCATCCGAAGGCTAGAGGCAGCTGTAAAAGATTGTCAAGCGTCTCAGAGGAATATACCAAAAAGTATAAGAGAAGCTGCATGTTTTAAATGGGTCGTGCTTGAAGCAGAAGCTGGAGTTTCAGTCAGACAAGTTATGTAGAATCTATCTCTGTCTATAACCTTTGAGTGTCTCGCATTTCTAACCCGGAGCCACGGGGGTTCGCCTGCATCCGGACCAGCTGCACCGCACGGAGAAGTTGGAAATATCAAAGGCCGTTACATAACTTTCACTGGCTCGTCAGCGGCCCTAATAAAAAACCGCACGTCCACTTTAGCCACGTGTCCATTACGGCCAGCGTGTGCGTCCAAAGGGGTCCGAAGGCCGGAACGGACGTGAGGACGGTAAAGCTTGTAAATGCGCCGCGGGCGTGTGAGCAATCGAAAAGGTGAGCTCGCAGTGGCAAGGTTACCAGTTTCCAATATCTATGAGAGGCCTGTCCATTTATGTGATATTGAGTTTTCACCGCGAGGCCCATTTGCGTCCTGTTCCCCGGCTCATTTTATCTGATTTACTAGGCCGCGTGTGTGCGATGGCATCTATTCATCTGTGTTTAACATCTCCGGGGCCACGGGTTCACCTGCCTCCCCGCGTTCCCACCGGAGCTTATTAACCGTTGTCGCTAACAGGAGCACTCCTACTTAATTACATAAATGGATACGTACGTGCCGAAATGTAGCACATCCCGGTTTCATCTCCTAAATCATTCCGCATAAATCTGACTCAGTGTTCCCCAAGCCGCAGCTCCCAACTATGATTGAATAGTTTCACTCCTGCTTCTTTTAGGTTATTTTCTTCGATTGGACTCCTTTTCTGTGCTCACACGCTGTTCTGCACTCCAGGGCTCCACATTGCAGCACTATTCTGTACAGTAACACCGAGCCCTGAAACTGACAATTTGCAATGTAAAAGTGCAAATGAAAATATGACTCATAAAAACTAGAATGGATCCAGGAAATTTGCTTTATGTGTAACTCTTTGTTTGGCATTAACCGTAACCACTATTGGCTGAACGCAGAACCACAGACGCATTAAAAGGCCACTTCACCGATTGTCAACTTGCTTTCTCTTGATTCAGTTTACGGTGTCGACGTTCATTAACACTTTTGAACTTCCTTCTGATGTCCCTGTATTAATATATTTCTCTTTTTCATCATTAGGAGTTCGGATGATGTCATCTGGAGGAAGCAGGTTGACCGTGATTATATGAAAACATAATCTGAACTGAAGGTTGCTCCAAGTGATGTCACTTTTCAGCTAGAAGTAGAGAGAATTTTGACACAGGCAAATTTAATGTTTTTTATGAACTATAATCCAAAGGATGTTTACCCGTTTGCACACAGCTCTGCAGCTGGCCAACGCTCACTGGGAGCAACCAAATGAGCGGGTTCAGTGTCTTGCTTAAATACACTTTGACATGTGACTTGAGAAGCCAGGAATCAAACCAGCGACTGTAGGATTGGTGGATGACAGCGCTACCCACTGCTCCACTCTCATCCTTTAAGAGAACTGGACAAAAAAATGTTTCAGTCTACAGCTCCAAAATGATGTACTTTTCATGTTCTTTAAAGTTACTGGATTCTAGCTTTTCTGTCTCTTGAAGATATTTGCAGTTTAGATTTTTTAAGATTTGAATGCGACTTCGTGACTTGGCGTCTGCGTTGCAGCCGGACGATGAGCCCAGCAGCTTTTACAGCAGCTATCGTTTCTTTCTTTTACGCAGACAAAGGGATGTAACGTCTCTGTGTTAAAGCCAAGCTAACTCAGCTAAATGCAATTCTCACATTATCGAGCCTCTTTCACATATGAACTTGAGAGAATAACTGGAGACAGTTGATCGTTGACACCTGTGCACATCAGGACGTGGGTCGGGTGAGACGCCTTCTCACTTGTGAGGAAATATTTCATTTCATCAGGGAAGAAGTGTTGTTTTTCCATTACTGAAGACTAAAATAAAATTAAAAGAATAAAGTTGAATTAAACGATGCACGCACTTTTAGATAATAAAGTCATGCCATGGCTGGAGTGCACGAAGCACTTCCTCGTTTTTAGCTCCACGGGAGGTTGGCAAACGGAAGAGCTCGAATAAAACCTACAGCTCATAAGCAGATTGTTTTCTGAAGGCACCCGATGTAACCTGCTTTCCCACCCAAAACACAATAAAGAGGTGAAAAGATCCAAGCAGCACCTATTGAACCGGTTCTGTTTACCTGAGCCACGAATCATTATTTTAAGAAGCTGAACTTTCACACAGATGGAAAACTTTGGGAAAGGTAGTCTTCTCACCTGAGGTGCTCGGAGAAAGTCACTTAATGGAGTAAATTGTGTGTTTATCTGCTTTCTGCTGCATTTGGCTCAGAGGGATTAAAAAAAAAAAAAAAAAAAAAAAAAAAAAGACTGAAAAGCGCATAACAGCATGCGAGGTGACCGATAGCGAGGCAGTTATTAATATTTTCTTTTATGTTCAAGAACGCTCCCATTTCCCTTTTACCCTCAAATAATGAAATGCACAACCCAGTGTGGTAATAAAATTAGTTATAAATACGCTCACAAAAGCCTTTGATGCTTAATTATATATGTTGCTAAAAAGTATAAATAGACGTCGCAGGAGATGTTGAAGCAACGTCTCCGGTTTCACTAACAGTCGCGTTTGCTTTCGAGGTAACGGAGCCGAAAATATAGTTATGTTATGTTAATGCGAAAAGAGCTGTGTGCATTTTTAAAAGAACAATGTGACTCCTGCGAGCTCCAGATTTTCAGACGGGGACATAAAGTTGAACATCAGGGGTTTTGTTTGACATTTCGTCTACGCTTGACAAGTTCCCCCTAATTTCAGGCAACACGGTAAACAACATTCTTTCCCACTTTTTTTCAAATCAGAACCATTAATTAGCCTACTGCTGGGCCTCTGTAGGTTTCCAAAGTTGACTCTTTCTAAAGTTGTGGGCAAAAAAAATATAAGAAAATCAATTATTCCCTCTCAGCCCCGAGGTGCTTAACACGTCCGCACTTGACTGTAATCAGCAGCTGCATCTGACTACAGCAACAACAACAACAGCGAGAAAATTCAAATACGTTTCCCGAACCCTGTGCACTTGACAAGTAGCCAAGGTTGAGACCTGAAGCACCAAGGACCGAGTGTGTGGGAGGGGTATGAATGGAAACCAAACGCGGCCGTTTGTGACCAAGAAAGAAAATTCAGTTGGGAAGGAAACGGTTCTAGTCCGTGTTCACAATCCTTTTTCTTACATTGCAAGACAAAAAAAAAATGGAGAAATAAGAAAAAAAAAGCCGTGCGTGAATATGAAGAAGATGCTACTGGACAAGCTGCTGGTTGTGTCAGACTGCAGGTTTTACTCCCGCCGAGGCCTGGACCACTTCAACCCACCATTAATATAATATAAATTTAACATTAATATTAAAATCCACAATAACCTGTATCAGCCTGGCGATCACAGCACATCGCGGTGGCCGGAATTAAAACAATTTCTGCTCATGTTGCATTTTGCACTCCCCCTGCTTGTCATGGACAATAAGACAAGTTCAGGAGAGACAGAGTGAGACGCGGTTCGTGGTGTCGAGAACAAAGACTGTTGAGGAGGGTTTAAATACGACACATGTGCATGAAGGGAAAGGTAAGCAAAAAATAGCTGCCTGTTATTCTATATTCAGAGTCGCTTTCCACCTCAAAGAATGCATCTATTTATTATTTCATATTCACAGAGGAGGTGGGAAATTAACCCAAAGATGCTCGTGTCCAAGCTCAGATGCATTTTCCTGTTTATGTCCTCTCTGTGACGTGTAAACACGGACAAAATCCAATCAGAAAGGCACAAAATTAGATTTTCTTTGTTGAAATCCACCCAAGAGAGCAAACGAGACGTCTACATCCTTAATTTATAGATTTGTATCATGTCACAGACTTAATGTCTTCCTTTGTAATCCTGAGTTGGTTGTTGCCAGAGAAAGCAGCCATGCGCTTAAGCCCTTGAGATTTTCTATCAGCTGTTGATGTGCAGCGTTGTCGGTCTGATGGGAGTTTTTTTTTACAAATAAAGTGATGATTTAGAATTTTAAAAAAGAAGAAGAAGAAAAAAAAGCTGCTGTACCAAACTCTGTCACAAATGTTAATCGCTAAGTACAGATTGATGGCTTCAGTGCAGAGGGACTTGTGCAGGATCTCTTCCTAAATGTCACCTGGATTGTGCTGTTCATTCATGTGGGGATTTTCACATATCTGCCAGGAGGCAAAGCCCCTCAATTCTTTATCAGATCGCGGCTTCATAAGCTTCACGGGCCGATATAAAAGACATTTTGCTCCTGACAACCTCTTTACAGTCCGCCGTCTTCCGTCAGACTTCACCGCCGGTGCGTTTTGGGAAGCTTGGCATTTGCAGTTAACACCTGAAGGAATCTAATTAACAAAGGACCAGAGTATTTAATCACATCTTACGAGTTCACAGTGCACCCTGTACTTCATTTATTAAAAGTATTATGATTTTAAATAAAGCCATCATTCACTGTCATGGCTGAGGTTTTCTGTGCACACTGAAGGTCTATCTGAGAACTGAAGGCGTCAGAGTGCGCTGACTTTTCATGGCGAAAATAGAAAACCAGCTATTATTTATTATGTCCGACATTCTGCAAAGCTTGGCGGAAAAAGAAGAAAACTTTATTTCTACTGCTAAAGGCAGCCGTGTTCATCCAGTGCAGTGTGAGTATTTAAAGTATTTCAAATTACAGAGGGAAATATTTTAGGTTTTATTAAACCACATTTACCTCTTAACTTCAGATGTAGCGGTGAGGGTTTCCAGACACAGGTTAACATTTTACATCATTTAAAACAGATGCTCTTCTGTTGAGTCTGTTAACTTTAACCGAGTCAGAACAAACGAAGAAATCGCGACACAGCAGACGACACGTCCCATTTCATAGGCAAATATTCCAACCACTTGAAACTCTTTTAAGCGGCAACTTGAATGCGGCACATCAAAGATTTAACAAGCCATAAACTAATATTTGGGAAATCTTTCTGAGTATGTCAGATTAACATCTGCTTCACTGAAGTGCTCCCCTTGCAAACACTGGGACTTGAGTGCAGGTTAATTGGACTGGAGCGGTACTGCAGCATATGAACTGGTGCAGCTCTGCCAGTAATGGGGACATTGTCCCAGACCGCTGTGGTGAACAGGAAGTCTTTTCATTTACCAGTCGATGTCCCAGTCGACACCTACGGTCAAGAACCTTTGGATATGGGGTGGAACGAGTTTCCTTTGTGCCCTGGAGACCGGGTGCAGAATCCTGAAGCCCGCGGCTCCTTTGTGTCAGCAGCAGCCAGCTGACGTGGTTCAGGGATGCTACAGAGGCTTTTTACAGACACGCCCTGTTAGACCCCGTTAGTATTTGACACCTCGCTGTGTTTCTGTTGCCGGGCCTGGGAAATCCTCGGGATCCACCAGCACGAGCTGGAAAACGCTGCTGAACCTGCTGCCGTCACACAACTCGGCGTGAGCCCCTGAACATGCACGGACGGAGAGCAAGAGAGCAAAACACCGATTACGCCTCAAGTGATGCGAACCTGTGGAAGGCGAGGCGGAAATATGACGTGTGTTTCTGTTTCCGCTTCATGTTACATTCACACAATCTTCAGTCTGCGTGTATATGAAGATTTCCTCAAAATGTTTCGCATGTTCACAGTTCGACTTTATCAAAAACAAGTGTATAAATCTATTCTAAATCTAAGTTCTAGTCTTTTTATTCAGAATGGAATATTAATCTATAGAATTTTTAATTTTGTTTTTGATGCTTTAATTATACTCTACATATGTTGCTAATAGGCAGAACGAGTGGTTAGTGCTGCAGCCTCACAGTTAAAGGGTCCCGGGTTCAAATCCACCAGCCTCGAGATAGACTGGAGACCTGTCCCGTGAACATAATCGATGCACGAACGTTGCTGATAATTTTATACTTTAATTCAGCTAAGAGTATTTTTACAACGGCATTGTAAGTCACAACTTGTATAACATATTTTATACCCATATGTGTGTATTGAATACAATTAAAGTTTGTATAGGGTGCAATACATAGCAGATTGATTTAGATAAATATACTATGTCCATTAATTATATCCAGTTGCATGATTAAATTTGATTAGTCAGCGGCTCTTGATTCATTCTCCCCCACACTTGTACCAGATGTCTAATAATCACAGTTATATCAGTTCCAAAGTTGTCGTGATGCAACCGAAGCCCATACGCGCGTCTTCCGCTCCTGGTCCTGCTGCCCAGATGTGTGATTCACTTCAGGAATTAGTCTAATCAGTGACGCTCATGAAATTAATGTGACACATAAGCTTATGAGATTAGGTGGATTTTTGCTGATATACTGCGAGCTTCTCCGTCTGTAAACATATAGGTTTAAAATCAGAGGATTACCAGCGAAATGTGTCAAAAACACATTTGATGGGGATCAAATATGCTGATGCAAATTCAGTTTGCATTGTTCTAGGTAATGAATTAGGAAGAGGATCAAAACATGAAACCCAAGGTGGAATTTTGCTCATTTTTCCTTTATTTTCTTGCCAGATGTGAACAGACTGTGATGGGATGTTCTCAACAAGCTGTATACAGGAAACCATTTGGTGAATTATGCGATCCACTTGGCAAGTTTTGAGAAGTGCTCGTAAAGTAGTGTGAAGACAAATGAAGACAAATGAAGCACATGGTCATACACCGACTTGGTCCCTTGATTATTTATCGCACAACATACGGTGGCCCCGAGGTGCAACACGGAGATTGTTTTTGTCGGTTAAAAAAAAATGTGTTTGCATTTTTTTAAACTGAAATGTGAGAGCTCGCCCAGAAAACACGAATAAGAAACAACAGGCCTCAAATGTAATGCTCTAAGATTGCATGACAAACAAAAGCTACGCCTCAATAAAGATTCTGTGAAATAAAATGCCTAAAATTATGATTTTACAGCATTTTATGGTGATGACAGTCTTTAGTGTCTGTGTTTGACAGTTTTGTGACATTTGGTGTTTTTAGCTGTAGCTACATTGAATTACACATCATTTAATTTTAAAAATATCAAATTTTTATAAAACAAAACATGCATTTTTGTCAAGTTTAAAGAATTACTTTCAGCACATACGTATTTTTAGGCAAGTTTTTCATTTCCCCGTGATTTTTGTCCCTTTAAATCTATGTTTGCATGTGTTAAGGAAGGTGAAAAAAAAAAAAAAACTATTTTGAAGTTGCACCTCAGGGCCACTGTAAGATGCACACCGCCGAGGAGTAAATGAGCAAAAGACAACACCGAAGCGAATGTTTATGATAATTTGCTGAACTCTAACTGTGCATATCTGTGGCAAAATGAAGTGAATTTGCAGCAAATACAGCTGGATGCTTTGCCGAAGCTTCCCAGGAAAAAAGAGAAAGACACAAGTAATCAAAACAAATGCCGTGAATTAGTTACAAGTGCCCAGGCCTTGGCCAGCGTGCGGGATGTCACAGCCCAACGACTTCTCTCATTTAAAATATGACCGGGGCAAACAACAACACAACCCAAGACGCGTCAGGCCGGAGTCCAAGAAACAACGCTTCCAGAATTTTAGAATATACAAAGCAGAGCTTCACCTCCACCTTACCTGCGTTTGAACTATCACTTCAGATTTGATGTCGAGTTAGCAATGGCCGTGGGAAGTTACATATTTCCGCTCACAACGTGGAAGGACGAAGAGGATGTGGACGTGTGTCTCTGCAGGAAACAGGCCACGGTTAAAAAAAAAAACCCACACTCGAAGTGAACCAGAAGAATTTTACACATTTCTAAGGCCGAGCAATTGAGCGACTTTCAGCCCTTCTTACTTTAATCACTTTAAAAAAACCAAGCTGATTAACGGCGGTGGTAGGAGGCACATAGTGCAGCATCTCTTCCTCCCCGCACCGTCTATTCTTTGATGTTGTTGTTTGCCGATGTTGCACCGCCCCGTCATTTGAATATCACACAGAGAGGGGGCTCCTGCTCGGCCACTCGCTGCGCCTTTGTTGCCGTGATTAAAGCAGGTGTCGCGCGGGGTTGCGTTTGTTAATGACGGTTTGCATTTAAATAGCTGTCACTCGTCTGTCAAGGGGAGGGTAAGGAGAGGGAAATGTTTGTCTCCGGGCCTCCAGTGCACTCGGAATGCATCTCTTTTACATAAGCTTAACCCAGCTTTGCAAATGAGGAGGCAAAGTTTTGCAGGAGTGTACCTGTAAAAGCCACTCCGCCGATGCCGGCAAGTGATGAAAGTCCAAACTTTATCGGGGGGGGGGGGAGAGTGCAATCAAAGCCAGTTGAAGATGTTGACTTGTTAGTATTTGTTTACAGCACAGTTCTCAATATATTTTATTAATGCGCATTTCTGCAGCACAACATGGAGAATTATAAAAGCTCTAATGAGGGGCAGAGAGGGGAGCTTCATGGTTTGAAGGACCACTGGGTTGGTTCTCCTGCACAGACCATTGCACCCACTACACGTCCAAACGTCCCCAAAAACAAGTTCCCCCCTAAACTAAACTAAACTAAAACAAATGGGGTTCGGCAATGACATGTATGAATTTACATTATTATGCTTTGATGCATATATGAGCAGGAATGATGCGACCACTTTTCCATCTGCCCCTTTTTGCCTGTGATAAACTACCTGCTGAAAATTATAAGCTCACAAGCAACAATCACCAGCGACAATATATTAAATTAATGTATATAATTCGTTGAAACTTTGCGCATGAGATGTGGTGCTCTGCTACACTCTTCTACACCCTGCTGCGCTATAGTTGTCATTATGAAATTAAAATAGTGGGAACACTCGTTCCTTTGAAAATCAAGCAGAAATAACTGCAGGTCTCTGTTTGATAAGAAAGTCAATCCTGGCTAAATAATAATAATAATAACAATAACTTTATAAGCAAATATTTCCAGACAGTTAGCAGTGCAGCAAGGCATCAGACGGCAACTCTCTGCATCCATAAACTAGTCATCGTGTGAGTAGGACCAAACCTTCAGACATTAACTGAAAATATAGTCTGCTGTCTATAAACAGCGGTATGTGGCTTCTTCTTTGCTCATTTATATCGGCTGACTCGGTCATTTGTTGCCCTCGAATCTTAAAACCAATTAGCTGAGAGATGCTAAAATGCACATGAGGTAATAAATTCTCGGAGTTTGTCACTACAACCAACATCTTTCACATTACACAAAGTCACTTGATCCATTGTTAATGTAAAATATTGATTCGTGTGGCTTTAAGTAACACGCTATCTTTCATTTATGGTCCACTTTGGACTTTTTATAGCTAACACCACACAGCCTAAATCTTTACTTACCGTTAACACGTTGTGTGGAGATTTTTTTATTTTTTTTCTGCAACTGCAACATTCACACATCCGTGTATTTTACGATGCATTTGGAAAACCCAGAAGTCTGGTGTCATGTTTCCCCAAAGTTTTTCCTGCGTTTTATTAGACTGTCTGAAAAGCGAACACGGCCCGCAGAGACTGCATCACGGCACGGCGCGGCATCCTTTACGAGGGAAGTGACAACCGGGAGGCAAACATGACATTTTCCTTACACCAGAACAGGTGATGATGTGTCCCTGTGTCTTTTGTAAAGTGTGTTTTTAAAGGACAATGGAAGTGTGAGCTTTCAAGACACAGACGCACAACGGCAGCCGAGAAGCAAAAGAGATGCTTCACCGAGGCATTAAGTCTAATCAAGGCGAGAATGGTGGACGACCCATATGTCAAGAACTATTGTATCGTCCTTGAAAAGCAAATTCCTCTTTACTACAATGGCTCCACGGTTGCTCTGTTTGATTGTTCGGCTGCCCGTAATGGGTCGACAACACGCAGTCACTCATGAGCCATTTTCATAAAATAAAGTTGGTAAAACAAAAAGAAATGGGGGGTGGGGGGGGGTTGGATTCTTTATTAGCCATAATTACGCGGCAATTGGTGGCATTACAGGCACCTATGCCATCAATCACGGTTTGTTTAGAGCACCCACGGGTCCTAAAAATGTAAATATAAGCACGGGGCTGAAGCATAAATGGCGGATTTATACTTACAGGAAATGAATTTTGGCAGAAATTTAGTGCCGTTTCTTCTGACACTAATGTTAACACACGAGCTGAAACGGAAGAGTTTTTTTTGCGCGCGGTCGACTTTTCCACGTGAGCTCGTCTAGAACGTCAGCTCGACGGACACACAAACACAACACGTCTTCAGCTCCAGTCCCTTGTTTTACAGATATGTATTCGAAATCTAATTCTATTTATTAGCACTGAAACAAGTTTCCCCATTACGCTCACCTATTGATCGTCTCATCCTGAGAGAGGGGAGATTAGTGCCCAACTCCCAACACCTCAATCAATAATCATCTCCCTAATTGGGTATTAGCAACAAGAAAGTGGACTCTTGTCACACAAATAAGGAAAGAAAGAGTAAAATTCTGCGTTTCGAGGCAGCCTGGGGTTTTGGCTGTTATTCATCCAAAGCGTTCCCTTGGACCTTTAATTTGAAATTAGGGTGCAATTCTTGTTAAGGATGTGGTTTCCTCGCTGTCTGCGAAATATCACAACCCAAGAGTTAAATCCCGCTCGATGCAGGCGCGCGTTAATTTGCGGTTTTACTTCTGTTCGGAAAGAATTTTGATCAATTCTGGGGCAGAAAATTGACGGCAGGAGGGAGAAACTCTACACCTGACGTGGGATCTACAGTTTTAGTTTGTGTATTTCCTCTTCACGAGGTCAGTGACGGTCGAGCCGCGTCCCTTCGACCGGCCACCACAGTTCTAAAGGAGGACTTGGCATTATTTTTGGTGCGTGTGGCATTTATGTGTAATTGATTCGTCTCAGCCACTTTGAATGCACGGACCATGAGCGCGCTGGTCTCCCTGCTTGCCACGCTTCCCATCTGGCTCCCCATCCAATCACAAAAAGATTCAAGGAAAGCAGAGTCGCACGGCGTCTCGCTCTCTCCAGTTAATTGAAACAAATATCCGTTCGAAACCAAGAGTGTCTGTTTAATTTAAAGACAAGGCGACCACGACGCATTTTTGGAGGCAACAACTCCACGTCAGTACGTCTCATTCATAACCGCTAACAATACAGCTGCGCTCAAAGCCAGTTTGAAGCGGGAAGACGGAATAATGTAACAGATGAAGATTTTCTCGCTTCCTGAGGAGTTGACAAACAAACCAGAGACGCTGATCAAAATGCATTGGTTTTAATTGGAATCTGGTCTATCAAAGTTTGATGAAAGAAGCACGATGTCTCAAATTAAAACACGCGCTCTGTGCCGGAAAACGGGGGAAGAATAAATTCTCTACTGAAGCTCGCAATGGAAAGTCTGACATTTGGTGGGAAGCATTTCAGAGACTGTGGTTGTGGGTCCGTGCAAATGATCACCTCACATGTATCGATGTTAAAAATGTCGATTTTGTCTGTCTGCTGTGTTGCATTCCGAGCCCCGTGCTGTATCTCTTAGCATCTTTGAGTAGAACATTAAATGTAAAAAAATAATGCTTGATGTTTTTATACCCGATAACATAATAAGCAGTATGAGGCTGTACACAGTCACAGAGACACAACCCAGGAGAAAAATCATAAAGCTATAAAAGGAGGACAGAAATGTGAATTCTGAAATCATCTTGACGGTGCTGACCTTTGAGGGAAGAGACGGTCGGGTCGGAAATGGATGAAGCTACCGAGAGCTAAAGTGGTGATGTCATCCTGGCCTGCAGCGTCTGGCTTCAGCGTTTCTTTCATGGGCCTTTCTGATGGAAACACACTAATCAGCCACTTTATTAAGTACAGCTGTGCAATCTGGACCACGTGGTCCAACACTGCAGCTCTGCCGTGAATTCTGCTTCCACAAGGTTACAGGTTCTCCGTTTTTAGATTGAAATTTCTACTGTGTGTTCATGATTGAGATGGGTTGGCTGTAAGAAGAGGTGGAAGTAGACAGGCGCAAATTTAAAAAAGCAACTTTATCAATTTGGCAACAAAGACGCAGCGTCCCTCGGAACCATTGTAGACAACTGTCATAACAATGTTTCCGGGGGACATTTTGATTTGCAAATGTATTTGAATTGCTCCCGGCGCCATTTTCCGTTGTGTTGTGACTTTTGCAGCGCGTTTCTCAACGCTGCACCTGCGATGTCAAATTAATGTTCACCTGCAAAGTTATTAATGTCTCTTGGTTTATTAATAGCAGTTGCACTAAATCGGCTGATATTGGTTTAAATGGATTAGTAAAAGTGGGCCTCATACAAGACGTGTGACAGAAGTAACCGGACATGGTTCTTAAGACAGTCAAACCCATGTTTCCAATAAAAGCTACAATCACGCTGCATTTTCAGTTTTCATTGGATGATGTTGAGCTTTTTGAATTGCCTTTGTGTTTAAAACGTGGTCTAGAAATACATTTGCTGCGAGTCCCCGCAGCTTTAATGCAAGCACTTTTAGTTTTGTGCTCTTCCTCTGCATACAGTACATTTTATAATGTTCCTCTGTCAACATCTGCAGTCAGCGGTTCAGAGGTTTCTTCGCTGTTCTCTTGCATTGTGTTGCCATCTAACACGAACTCAGAAGAATTTCCAGTTTTTCTTGCGGCTAAAGCCGAGGTCCTGACCGCACGCTGCGGGGGACAGTTATGAGGACTAGCGGTCCATGCCTTGAGTCGGCGCTAATGTTCGGGGAGCCGCAGCACCCCTTCCCCTCTGCCGGTTCATCGGGCTCCCAGGGGACTGCTGGTAAACACCGCACGTCAACCCCGAGGCCAATTAGCCTGCGAGATCGGCCTAGTGAAAGGCCTGTTGGAAAGAGGAGGGGGACTTAATTTAAAGAGCAGACTCAGTGAGAGTTCAGCTGTCCTAATCGCTAAAAGAGCTCAGCTCCCAGGGGTGCTTTCAGGAAATATACAGAAGTTTTATTGTGGTGAAATAATGCACCACGGTGATTTTATATAATCATGTAGTGTTATGAAAAAATAACAAGCAACCGAGAGGTATCTACGGAGAGGTTGTTAGTCCGTGACCCTTAAAGGCAGATCCACCCACAAACTGAACGTCTCTCCGCAAGACAATGCAACGTGTTTTTTTTTTTTCCTCTCAATTTAGACAGTGATTTGAGAAATTGAATTAAATCCTTAAGTTTAGTTTCTATCAAAGCACCGAATGTGGCTCATAAACTGTGATATCATCGCAAAGAGTGGGAGCATGTGAATCACAAAACTGTTAATTAGAATCACACAGTATCTAAGCAACAGTGCCCCAATAAATAGCAGCAGCTCTTTAGTGGGGCAGCATCATGCTCCTGTTGGCTCTGCGGTTGACCTCTGCTCCGGACACTTACTCCGAACCCATCGCGCTTCACTGCCAGATTCCGAACGATGCTGCAGCGAGACGCGCTGTGTAGGCGAAGTGTGTGAACAGTTTCACAAGATATGACAACTGTGATTTTTTTTTTTTTTTTTACTTTCCTTCTAGCTGTTTTTGCACAGCTGTTCGGAAAGTTAGTAAGTTCTTTTTCCTTTTTTTTCTCCAGCGGATGAAGTACAACTGGAAAAACACCTATGAGCTAAAAAAAAAAAAACAATGTTCAAGAAAATTAAAGAACTGAGGATTTGAAAAGACGACAAGTTGGTCTGATGCAGGATGCATCTTACTTAACAAGATATGCACATTTTATTACTTCTATTGGGATGATTTATTGTTAGTTTTTAAAAATACCACATTTTTCTTTTACACGGGTCTGCACTCATTAATACATACACAAAATTCACAGCAATACAGACAATAGTTCACTTTTGTCTGTTGAAATTCTTGGCTGGACACTGTGGTGTACCTGTGTAATTATGCTGATTTATAATTAAAGTATAACCATTAATAACCATCTACACAGTTAAATTTTTTAACAATATCATTTATTTATCAGTTATTTTACGAATGTTTAGACTTAATATGTATATATTATATTTTATAGCTTCAGCTATAATATGTTGTAATGTGCATTGCTGTACATATTATATAAACATTAACAATAAATCATTAGTTCTCGAAGATATACGTTCTTCTCATTTGGTATTGTCCATTTAAATGTGTCTTATATTCAATAAACACACACACACATCCACTTTTTTTTTAATTCTCCTGCTTCCACTTTCCTGTTCATAAAAATAAGGTATTGCATGTCTGTCCATGCTGGAAGATTGAGTTTTTCCTCTCCTGAATTGAGGGTAGGATATGCTGCACAGATTGCAAAGCGCTTGGGGACAAACTTTTGATTCCGAGCCGTACAAATAAACTTTGGCTGGAATTGATTTGACTACCCACAGTGTCAAGTGAAAATGCGGCGGCCCGGCTCCTATTCTCACCTCCAGCTCAGTCCTGATGCTTTTCTCGATGTCATTACCGGAAACTTTGGGGGCAGCTCTTCAAACGCACTCCGCTGCCGAGTGGATCCATTCCGTGCGCCTTTCTCTCCTCCTTATTCTTCGTGTCGTGACGGCTGATTGTGGACTTTGTGCTCCACACAGGCCCGTAAACCTTCACAGACACAAGCGGCCTAACAAGACCTAACCTTGTCTGCTCCCAGCTACCGAACGGCGGCTCCTCTCTCTCTTCCTCCTCTCCCTCGCTCGCTCTGCTTCAGAAAATGAGGAGCTTCTCAAAAAAATGTGACTGTAACAGTAGCCAGCGAGTCCCCGAGGATCCCGAGCTAGCACGGTCTGCCAGTCTATCACACAGGAGCACACTGCTTTTGTGACAAACTGGCAGACTAACATCTTTCATTCCTGTAGCTCCTCTGTGCTCTTCTTCTTCCTAGACAATCCTCACAATAACCTCACTGGCGAGTGCATGACTACACAGTGTTCCCGGTTGCTTTCTGTGGATTCAGAGCAGTGCGCTGGTAGATATCAGCGCTCGAACACTCCACATTCATTAAAAAAAAATATATATAATAAAAAATTGTGTTGAATAAACAGCAGAGAGCTGTCAAAACATCACAAAAGGTCAGAATACAGATTTAATTACTTTTCATTGTGTGCGTGCGTGAATAACAACAAATCTCCCCCTGCTAATCCTCAGATCATTTGCTCGCAGCGGAAAAGTCACGCTTTGCCGGAGCTTTGCCGGAGGACAGACCTGCGCGCTGGCTCTATTTGAACAGGTGAGCGGCCGCGGCCTTCCGAAACCCTTCAGACGCTGTATCCATTACAGCGTCCGTGAGAGGTGGGTGAGAGGCAGGGAGCGTGGACGGGCTGCTTCACTGCACAAACTCTCTTTACACCCTAACTGGCAATTGTTAAATTCGCACTCGTGTCAGTCTTCTTCACAATTTAGAGCCCTGTCAGGTGTCTCCTTGTGGACAAAACTCCCCCCGCCCCCCCTCCCCCCGCGGTCACCGATGTCTCCGAATGGAACAGCGAAGTAATTCTGCAGTCTGCTGGCGTCGCTCTGTGTTTTCTTCTTTTCCTTTACTTCACAACAGCCTTAAAGATTCATGAGGGAACTTGCATTCAAACAAGCTTAATATCCATCCTCTTTCGTTCTGGTAACAACACAGTCTGGCAGAGGGAAGTGAATCATAGTGCCCCAGTGACTTGGAAGTGCCCAGATATGCTAATGTGTGAGTTGGTGCAATAGATTATTCAAATGCATGGATGCTTTGCCCGTGGGGTCGCCCCGCTGCCGCGCCACGGTCGCTCCCCGTGTGTAATAACTCCCCTCGTGCCGCGTTTCCTCTCCGGAGCTGGGGAGCGGCGAATATGTTGGGACGCGCGGGTGACACAAAGTGACACGTCTCGCCGGTGGCTTTGTAGACCACCCACATGAGCAGAATGCATGAGCGGCTGCTTGATGTCCTTTTTTACAGATTTGAGACGACATTTAGCTTATTGGGAATAAAAATATTAAGCTGGTTTGTGGACAGACGCCGCGTGGTTTCAATCAATCGCATTTCATTTGTGTAGCACCTTTCATCCTGGTTCTTCACAGATCACTGAATAACTGAGTGCAAAGATACATGAGTTATATATAAAAATAGGAAAATCGAGATAAAACAGACAACGAATAACGGGAATATACAAGAGCATAAGAGGGAAAGACCCGAGAACCAATCAATACAGTTATAATTTAAGGTTGTGATGATCATCTAAAACCCCAAAGTATGACATTTTCTGTGGACCCTCCCAATAATGTTCCTGACAATCCTACATATGAACAGCATCAGTCTAAAAACGGATCTCTGTTCAAGGTCTGTGTGCCCTCATTGTACCCAGTAACACCCGCATACTTCATCCGTGGGTCGCTGCACTGCTCAGCCCACCAGCAGGTTTTTGCAAGCTGGCCAATCAGAACTGAGTAAACATCGGGTGAGGGGCGGCGTTAAAGAGACGGGAACTACAAAGGAATTACGTTGCACAAAGCGCAAAGTGCTGCATTAAAAAAAGGGGTTTGCAATTGTGCAGAAATATTTCGGAAAAGACACGGAATAAAATCTAAATGAGATATTATGTAAAATGTTGCCTCTATAAACTTGTTGCCATTTTCCAAGCGGAGGCTTTGAATTGACAGCTAATCTTTCAGTTTGATGCTGGTGTAGCTGTAAACCATTGTCCAGGCGTGTATCATCATCTGCTCTGTCACAATGTATGTTTCATGGAAGAAATGCAAAACTGGAAGAATTCGCTGAAGGTTTTACTGCCTCCAAGACATATACTATAACTGACCCATGAGCAAAAAGTCGCTTCCGTTACGCTCAAGTTAACACAATCTCTGAAAAAGCTGGAATTGTCATCTGTTTGACCATTTTTTGTGAGCCCCTAATCCATCTTTTGTACTAATTTTTTGTAGTAATAACTAATGTTTTAGTTTTATTGAAGTATGAGTATTTCCTGCATCAATGCAAAGCAAAAGATCATAATACTTGGATTTTGCAAGTTATTTGCTTTCTATCTGCTTAATCATTAACACGTTTATTAAAACCGCCAACTAAAACTCAGCTGTAACATTTATTGTGAACATATGAGGGAATTTCGGGAAAAGATTTTGGGGGAGTCTGTAAATTATTATTGCTGGAAATGACTCGGCTCCTGTTACAAAGCTCAATAATGTGGCTCGTTGAGTTTTTAGCAATAGAACTGTAACGAGGGATTACGAGATATTAGATGAAGCGATACTTCTTAGGTCTGATCAGATCATTTTCAGCTTTTCATGATTCTCAAAAATATGTAGAAGATGACCAGACTTCTATAATTCTTCCGTTCAGTTCAAACCAGCCCGGAGATCAACCACTCCTGTCGATTAAAAGTGTCAAAGCGCAAGGTGAAGCTGGTACATTTCGCACGGCCGTTTGTCAAATTAGTTGCTAATAGGAAGCCCCCCCCGCCCCCACCCCCACCCCCCCACTGCAGTTTGATCCATCTGCCGCCAGTCTAAGGCTTTAACTGCTAATTACAAACACCTACACGAGCACCAGGCAGGAATATTGATTCTTCATCCTCGCATCTCCAACATCTTTCAGGGCTCAGTAACGGCATTCCACTGTCTCGGCTTCATGCACCCGCGCGTGAAAAAACCCTCCTCGAGGACGGGCGACACACGTGGTTTGTCCGGAAGGAGAGTCCAAGGAATGTCCTCACTTCAGGAAAAACCACGGTGTGTGTAAATCGGGGCTTTTAAAAAGCAAAGATTTAGTGCGTGTTTAATGGATCAATAATGATGGACAGACAAGACAAAGAAGATTAATCAAAGTGCTCTGAAAATAGAGCTCTTAGGCATGCAATTAATATGTCAGGGAAGCCTCACGGGGACAAAAAAATCTGTTAAAATAAATGTAAGAACAGCTTCAAGGGCTATTACTTAGGATTATCACCATTGATTTTGTCTACACTTTCTGTGTGTGAATCTGATGTTAATATCCCTATTGATTCACCACTTTTGAGCAGCTTTTTGATAGACACTACTCACGCGCTGCTTCTCATGAAACTTTGAGTTCTCGATTCCATTACAAACGTCCGGAGCGTTCCCTCATTTCCTCAAGGAGGGTTATGATCATCGATCCACTCCAGACAGAAAGCGTAAGTTCAGCACATGCTTTGATGAAATGTGTCTCAACTTTTATATTAGCGTAATAGTGCATCAAAAAACAACTGGGACTGGGAGCCCCCAAGTCAATATGGCTGCCAGCCAGGACGAGCTAATTTCTTTGGCTTCGCTTCAGATGTTTTGCATAACACGACTTAAAACCGACTGACAAAAAAAAAAAAAAGTGGGAGGAAAACAGAAGCAGACAGACAGAGAAATGGAAGAAGCGCCTCCATGCAGATCACTAAAAAGGAAGCGGCGGATCAGTGGACGTGCAACGCTTTTGTCGCGCATTCAGAGCAACCGCAGCCCGCCATTAGCACGCGATGACAGCTAATGGTAACGAGCACAAATTAGAGAGTCCCGGACTTTTCCGTTTCGATTATAGCCGCTGTGGTTTTATATGCTGGACCCACAGGATGTGCAGACTCAATCTGCTGAAGCCTGCTTTGTTTCTGGCGACTGCACCAGAAACTAACCTGGGGTTGGCGGGGTCTGCTTGTAATGGTCCCTCTGTATCTCAGTGTGTGTTCACTTTCATTACACTTAGTGACACAGTTTCAGTCCAAAATTAGAAAATCAAGCGGCAATTCTGCGTTAGAAGCCCGCTCTCTTAAAACTCCTCGTTTCTGAATAGAATGTCGATTATACATCTGTAACGTCATGTGTAATTTCCTTTCTGTGAAAAAGAAATAAAAAGCTACTTGAATAATTTTAGTTGAAGTTTTAAATTGTCCTGCCTGACAAAAATCTGGAATCACCGCCGCACTTCACTTAAAGCCACTCTCGTTCGGACACATTCTGAATAACAGATGAATTTTCCCATTTGCTTCACATCTGCTTGATGTTACTGACGACTTGAAGTGAACAGTTTTTTTTTTTTTGACCAGTAACAATCAGACTCTTCATTTTCGCACAAAGCTCCTTCCTAAAAACATGGAGGAAACCGCGTAAGCCACGATGGCCTGCAACAAGCTGGAACTCTCAGAGTCGATTAATCGGTCAGTTGGGTAATGTGGCGAATTCGATTTGGACAGACTTCAGAAGAAGTCACACGCCCTCCTTAAAACCAAACCTCGCTGTATTTGTCTTGAAGACTACACGTGTCCAGGAGCTTGAATGAATCCGACAGGAGCTGAGAGGAGCCGAAAACCACCTGATAACATGTGCCACATAAACTACATCTTCAGCCAGGCAATCAGAACCCCGACAAAACGCTCACTCGGCTTAAATCTTGGTGGAGATTGTACCTGTTACGGCCAGAATGTCGTCTTCCTGAGTTAGCCAGCGTTCACATATTTGAAACCCAATATCACCAGCCTTTAGTTTCCTCATAGTGGCTGTATTATTATTATTATTATTGAAATTGACGAGCAGCTCTGTGAGGCCCGATGAACACGGGTTGCTCTTCACTGTAGGACACACACATCATTTCGACTCACACCAGATGCTGTTGAGTTGATTATTAGGTTTTCATTTTGTTTTTCTATAACCTATACATCCTGTTTACCACAGATTTTATGGCTGTAAACTGTCGAGCTCATAATAAAGTTGGCTGGACCAACCTCCTGGCTAGGACGGACGTTGGGTTGGTCCAGATTCCAGAGACCGGGATTTGAGTCCAAGGTGAAACCACTTTCTGTCGTCTTTGTCTCAACCTAACCAAAGCACCATGTTTGCACAGTTGTAGTCCAACATTTTTGACTGTTTAGGAAGCAAAGTTACAAATAAATTATTAAAATCATTTTGCACCAGCTGCCATGTTTGCACCAAGAGGTGGCATCTGCCATTTTGGTGCCTGGAGCCAATATGGGGCCAATTTAATCAGACAGTTAGTCTGTTGATGAGTTCACATGTTTAACACCTTACAGTACTTTTCTGCAATCATCATCATTCAATCATTATTTAACTGCATTTAAACACTTGGTTCTTTTCATCATATGTAGCTGACATGGTGTAGAACTTAATAATAATAATAATAATAATAAGTCCAAGTAGACATTTGTGCCAAATTTGAAGACATGCAGTCATTCCTGAGACACCACACAGGGAAGAATGCAGCATTTAAAGAACGCTTGTAGCTCAGTTGTCCATAAACCACAGGGTCAGTGGTCAGTGGTTTGACTCCTGGTCCCACTTTGCTACATGTCCTTGGGCAAGACACTGAACCCATAAATTACTCGCAGCGGTTCAGGAGAGCAAGTTGCATGGCAGCCACTGTCATTAGTGTGTGTGTGTGTGTGTGTGTGTGTGTGTGTGTGTGTGTGTAAATGGCTGCGAAGTGAGAAGCCACACTGCAAAGACTGTAAAGGACGGACACATGGACAACATTACACGATCTGGTTGCTGAGGCATAAAAATACATAAAACATATTGTCAGTGTGTTATATACAGTTTCGATTTGGATAAAGGAAGATCATAGACTTTTACAAACACGTCCTACTACATTATGCAACCAGATTCATTTAGAAAGATAATTAACGTAGTTCTGGTAAAGCTCTAAGTCCACTGGTGGATTACTGAACGGGAACAGTAACAGGCCTTGTAAAGGATCCATTTGAAATTAATATTTCTTGTCGTGCAATCAAGTCAAAGTGACTACAAAGAGATGCTGCGAAGAGACACAAATCAGACAAATCAGTAGAAATAGATGCAAATTGAACGAATAATAAAAGGGATGACTGAGGGGAAAAAAAAAAGTCTGACCACAAAGAGACACAAAATGACTCGTGTCGCTTTCAATCAGAGGGTTCTTGCCCTTATGTAACGTGTCCGTGTGCAGGGGGGGCCGCGGTCACACAGCCCATCCATGATTAATTCCGCCAGTGAAACTTGAATCCGAGTTGCTCCCGTGCTCTTGTGTCCCTTCACGCTCCTCGTCCGAATTAACGCCGCCGGTTCACGGTAAGCGTGGCTGCGTATGTGCCATGTGGACATGCGGTTTTAAAAGAATCCCTCAGCCAACACGAAGCAGCAAATGTGAAAGACTTCAACCTAGAAAAGGTTCGGTTGTTCCTCGGATTATTAAGCGTGAGACGGGCGTATAAAGAAAAAACACACAGTTTCAAGTAAATATGCTAAATTGACTTTTATGAACTTGTGTGTAGTTGTCTGACCCCTGTGACATTTATCGTATTGTCCTACAAGGCAAATTCCAGCCATCCGGTACTTCGGGCAAGTTCGAGCAAATGTTAAGATGTATTGTATTTGCAGCTATTATCTGCCCTGCTCTAGTGCAACACATAATTTCACTCTGTTCTCCGCTGCACGATGGAGAAAAAGAGGCCTCGCGTTACCCGTCTGATACATCCGAAACACGCGAAAGTGCTGTGGAATTAGATTTTTTTGCCACGTGAAAGACAGATGAACAATATCTCTGTTAGAGCATCCGCCACAGCAGTGGCAGATGTATGGCAGCATAATTATACGCAGAAATTGCAGTTAGTTATTTTTCAAAGGCACCGGTTCAAACACATCCGTGGACTCCTCAACCCTCCACCCAGCCTCACGCTGTTTCCGTCGCTGTTGTTGCTCCCGCTGTTCGTGTTGCTCCGCTGCTGCTCTGCTTCCGTTGCAGCGAGCGTGTTCTTTCAGGCCGCCGCCGCCGCTCTCCACTCTGTCATCTGCGTTTGTGACTGATCCTGACGCCAGTTGGTCACTTACAGAAGGGGACAGAAGTACAAGAAAGCAAAGGAGAACTTCTCGGAGAGGAACGGGCATTTATGAAGATGCTTCAGAGCGTGTTGTCAATTCCTTGAATCTTTGCCACAACGTTGATTTATGATAAATGTATAAGAAATAAGATCATTTGACCACCAAAGAAAAAAAAAGAAATCTAATCGTTGGTGCTTTACTGACCTCTAGTGTTGGATATTTAAAACGACTGTAATAAATTGTGTAAACAGCAATAATATTGAAATAGTGGCTCTCAGGCAAAGCGGTGACGTTATCTGTAAGTGAACGTTCCGGCCCTTGAAGGGGTCAATTCTTAAAAAGCAAGTTCAACCCCGTCGGATAATTCCACATCAGTCACATGTGATGGGAAACGACTCAGTCTTAGAATGATCCACTCATCGTTTCCTTTACATGAAACACGTGAAGCCAATCAAACACATTTTCATTATGAAAATAAAGTCAGTGACCACAGTCAAACACATTCCAGACTGGGAGATTCAGTGCAAACAGGTTTTAAGAGTCTTGTCACTGCTTCTGCAGCTGAGCATCATCCCTCACAGCCACTGGGAATATCCCAATTTCCTTGATGATCCGTTCAGCAGCAACGCTGCTGTTTGCCGGAACCATCCGTTGAGACCTCAATTCAAACAGCCTTACTTAAGTGTCAAACGAAGCCTTTATTAATAAGCGTTCCAGCTGCAGTCAGCGTTTGCAAATGTTCATTTTTCACGCGTTTCTTTCGCATTCCTTCTGCCGAAGGTTCGTTTAAATCAGTTTAATGCAACAAAACCAGGCGAGGATCAAATATGAAACCACACTCATCCGGTAGGATTCCTCCTGCGTCAGTGACTGTGTCCAAACACTGTGCTCACAATCTGTTCTTCTTAGGGGGACTGACAGAAAACTACACATCTGACTGTGCCAACATTTGTAGGATGCTTTGCATACACCGACTCGTGATTCTTTTTACTCAATTTAACGTTCTTCATAATTTCATAAGTTTTTTTTTCCTCTTGTCCTTGTTAGACCCAGTGTGTCCCAGTGGGCTCCCATAAGCTCTACATACTTGCAGTCTTAACAGGCTTTTGGACGATGTAGCAATTACCGGAAATACCTGTGCTATGCACAAGCAGACGACTCATTATTATTTTGGAACAAAATAATGTTGGTATTCGGAAAGACCCAGTGTCAGTCAATAGCTTGTGTACAGTGCACAAATCACTCTGCGATGCTCATTAAGCTCCCTGCCGCGAACACCTTCATCACTTCATCTCTACTGCAAAATTTGGCAACTAGAGAGTAAGACAATGCGGTTTGAGACGAGTGGAGTGGAGATTAATGGAACAATATTAACAAGAAACCGGGCTGTAGGCAGTTGATGTCTCATCCACGGGCTGCTGAGGTGAAAGTTAAGAAGCTGCAGCCTACACACTAGCGCGCATAATTCTGGAAAAATTCCACGTTAAGTTGCCTCACAGGAGAAACGCGGGGCAACAAGGGCATCATCGGCGTGAAACCCCGCTGACACGCACGGTAAACACAAGCAGCGGCAGACATCAGGAGTAATTAACGAACAGCACAGCAGCATCATTCCATACGTTTCCATTGCATTTCGGAGAGAATTTAATAGGTACATTCCTGCTCTTAACTGGGTTTTAACATGGGATTTGGCATGACAAACAAAGCTGCTGTCAGTTTTATACTTTCTGACAGCTTCACAGCTATTGAGCTTTCCCTTTATGTCCTTTCATTGTATTCCACTGGTGGAAAATACTTTGAAAGGTCCCCCGGTGAGTCAGTGTAGATTATATATATGTGTGTATATGTGTGTGTGTGTGTGTGTGCCCATTTTCTCTGTGTCTGCTGAAAGTTGGACAAAGTCTTGACAATATCAGTGAAAGTATATAGTGCACATTCACAGATGGAGATTTGTGTGTATGTGTGAATGTGCACGTAAAATCGCATCGGCTCGTTACTGTGACAGTGATAATGTGAACAGGTAAACCCAGAGTTATATCACATAATAAAGTGAAATAAGTTCCCCTCTTCTGTCAGATGGGACACGAGTTGAATTTTTAAAGAACGATATTATGATGGTGCAAAAAAAAAAAAATCAAATTGACTGCAGCGACTCCACCCGTGCAGTGTGCTTAAGTCTAGAATTCCACTTCGGAGAAAACTGTAAAAAAAAAAAGACAACTCTGCAAATCCTCAAGCTACCTCTCATGAACACCTGACAGCTGTCTCGCAGGCAAACGTACCTCGTCGTTCAATTAGCGCTAAATGCTTTCGCGTCTAAAGACATTTACATTGTGTCTTGTTTCCAGGACTTCACTCGAATTTGCCCAGCACCATTATTGACGGGGCGAGCGCTGAAGCAAATGTACAAAATCTAATCCTCTCAAAGCAAGTTTAGTCATCGAATGTCAATCTTCACCGATTCTCTGTTAAACATTGGTAAAACTGGCAGACAGCACCGTTATCCCGCGGCAACACTTCCTAGATTCAGAAGGAACCTGACGCACAAGCTGTGCAGATACAATAAACAGACATCTGTTGGTTTTAACAGATCAGTATGGGGTGTTCTTTTGGGGGGGGGGTTGAGTTTTGTTTGACCAGGAGCTGTAGGATAGCAGTTGTCCTCCTGTTGTCTCTGTTGTGCACTAAATAGAAGACGCTCTTTTGAAACGCTGGGAGACAGGCAGAGGGAAGCGATAGGACAAGCAAAACAAATACATCAGTCCTGCTGGCTCTCTGGCAGGTCTGTTATGAATAATTTATGCCCGAATGACGGATGTTTTGGATGTTTTGTTCCCTGGAATCACAGGTGTAACTGACGCCTGCCTACGATGCTGAAGTCGCTGAAGGTCAACGGCGCAAACCGAGAGACGAGCAGGTACTTCAGACGGGGGCTTTCGCCTTTGAGCTCTTTAAAAAACAGGACTGCGGAAGAGATGCCGAGGCGCTTTGAGCTAAACGCTAGTGTCGGCAGGTGGAGCAGGCGGAGTTTGGCATCTGAACCGCCTTTGTTGAGCGCGTGAGCGTCGCTAATTAACGCTAAACACAAGTCGAGCGCTTCTTCCTGTCTAGCTGTTCTCTTTGTGCATGTGCAAACTTTGGCAGCTGCACAGGAAGGAAAATGTCTGATTGTGGGTATTTGCTCTGACACGTAACTTAATTTTAACGCCGCAGAGTCGTATTTCTGGTAAGCACGCACATTAAAAACCTGCGATTACATCATAGTGACAATATGAAATAATCTGTGGAGTCATTGTTTTTCCCCTGCAGCATGTCAGTCAACATTTTTTGGCTTCTCGCGCTTCCTTTGCCAGTTCAGAGTGTTTTCCTGCTTACAACACTGGTTTTAATTTTAATTTTTTTTATTTTTTTGGCACAGAGGAACAAGCTAATCCGGGCTGCAGGCTGACAAGTGGCCAAACAGGAGTAGGAAAGCTTCAGTGTTGGTTTTACTGTCTGTCTGGTGATGGTGGGCAGCGTGATCAATTCACGTCTCCACATTCCGCCCAGTTTTAGAACATATTTTAACTAAGCACCAGGAAAGAGAGCTGCTGATGTAGGTGGAGCTGCCTGAAGAGGACTTTCAGCCGGCTGACACCAGCGATCATTCCCAGCACTAGTGATTACGTCTGAACCCCCCCGCTGCGAACTAACACGGACCATTGATTTCTGCGGAGGGGGCTGCCGCACAGAAGACCTGCGTTTGCTCAAGTAAAGTGTTTTAAAACCATTTGTTAGTCATCAGCAAACACAAGCTGAAAAACCGGAGAAAAGCGTCTGTGGAGAGCAAAACTCGAGGCTATTCCATAGAGCACATCAGCCCGGGCTCGTGGGGGGGGGGGGCAGTCCATCGCTCTGCATGCAGCAGCATCTGTAGCACTCGCTGAAAGGGCAGGGGAAATGCAGCGGAGAATTTTACATGGTATAATGACCGTGAATGCTGCCATTTCTCTCCTAAATCACAACAGTAGCAGTTGCCGTTATTTCCTGGTGTTTTATGGAGTGTCAGAGGCCTGTTTTCTGTTTATTTGGCTTCCTGCTCGCCGCGAGAAACATTTTTCTTGTTTGTTTTTTACTTTATAGATTTTACAAGGAGGAAAGACGGCTTACCATTTTTCTAGGTCAAAGCGAACACAGACATTTATTTATTTTGCTGAGCATTTCTCTGATACGAGCCATTGTTAGCGAGTCACTTAGGTGTTTCCAAGCCCTAGCGGAGGATTTCCCGTTCTCTTGTTCACTAACAGACGTGCTGACACGGTGACTTTTTGGTGATACCTTAGCAGAGCGGCGGAATTTATTTGAATGAGGCGGCACAAGATTCGAGAGATGCAAAAAGTCACTTTTCTTATTATTTCACAGGGAACAAGTCATGACACAGAACTCGCCGTGTTTAGCTGTTGAAAATTGAAGTTGCTATGTCAACATTATTTTCTGCAAAAAGCCTTCTTAGTCGGGCTTCACTTCAGTTGCCAGTTACTGCAGTCAGCGTTCGAGTACATGCGCCCATGCTGACACCTGTCTCTGTGGGGCTTTAACAACATGAATTTATCCATCTTTGGTGTGTCAAGGCTGCACGATAGCAGGAGATATTTATAGTGCTTTAATTATATCCTTACAAAACACACTTTATATGAAAACACACTTTTAAAACATAGCGAACACTGTCAGTGTGGTTCACGTGTTGCCAACAGGCAGCAGATTTACAGTACAGTAGTTATACATTTTGTGGTATCGTAGCGCTCTTACAGCCGACTCACAGCATGTAAAAATGTCTTTAAATAAACTCCACTCGTATGCATCGAGCACTAACATTCTACACGCAAAAGCAATGTGATTTATCAACAGCTGAACTTCTAAAAATCACTTCAGTCGTGCTTTAAAGAGGTGTTTTATCTGTGGAGTTGTCTGATCTTGACGTGGCGGCACTGTTCTCTTAATTAAAACGAAACAACTAAATAAATAATTGCTAAGTGGTTAAAACAACACAGTAAAAGCAAGCGTGTATTTGGACACACAAACATCACGTCTTCATCATTTGTCATACTGATGTCCACGTGAGACAAAAGCTCCAACGCCAAAAAGAAAGTCTGGATGTAAATGGCTGAGAGCAGAAATAAAATGACAATAAAAAAAAAAACAAAAAACGACAACTGAAAGTCTTAACATTTGGCGAAACCGCTCAGCTGTTTTTTAGCAGAAGGTTTTTTTTTTTTCGTAGCTCTTAAGGCAAAGACGCAGTTTGACCTGTTAAATACAAAACAGCTGAGCAGGTTTAATCCAAATGTTAGGCTATCCGAGGGATCGACAGAAGTTTACTCGCCATCTGTGTCGTCCCTGCCGACGGGAAACTCCGTTATCTCCTTAGCGATGCGTTCCGCTATCGCTCGGCTGCTGGCCACAATCAGCCTCCGAGACATCAAATCGAATGGTCCACCTGGGTCAAAGACAAAACAATAACCAAGTGCAATAAAGCTGAGCACGTAAGAGCTTTATGATTTCATCTTTGATGGATCTTAAACAGTGCATGCAAAGATAAAATACTGGATTGAATCTACTGATCAGCAGGAAACTGATTAGCAACTGTTTTGATCCTTTTATTACACAAAAACATTAAATATCTTGTGCCGGCTTCTTTGATATAGGGATGTGCTGCTGAATATATTTGTGTTTGGACAAAACAAGCAAAGCATATCATGTGCTGGGGGAAATCCTCATCTCAATAAATCTGGCTCATTGAGCCACCTGATCAATGGAACAAGCTGAAAACATTTATTTTGAGATGTCTGTGTGCACAACTAAGCTAGTCACAAAGGGAAGAAATGTTAACGGCACAAAACCGAGCGGCGACGGCGTCGGCAATGAACGTGCAAAATTAAAGCTCCTTTCCCGTTTTTACATTTTAGATTTTGAGGAGTAAAAACAGATTATTGTATAACTTTTAGTTATGGTCTGAGGAAGGAGACGGAGGTGAGACCTCATACTCTCCACATCCAAAGCAGTCACCAAGGGCAACACATTTGTTCCATAACCTACGTGCACTCCTCTTCGGTACAATTTGGATACTGACAGGAGTGTCTTGGCAGAAACCGAGCGCGTGTTGCTCCTAACAGAAATAGCAACGGTGCACATTTTACTTGACAGTTTGTTAGCAGCTTCCTTGGATTCTAAATCTAAGACAAGATCAGATTTATGTCAGAGGAAATGTTGCACAAATTCAAGATCAAATGTCTGTTTCCAGAATAAAGCCAGTAGCTGCCCCGCTCATAATTTCTGGTTGTGTTTCACTGCAGAAAATGGGAAAGAAACTAATGAAAGTTATTAAAAAACAAATATTCCAAATACATTAATAACTATTAGTTTGTCTGCACTGAAAGAACAGCAGTCCATTTCTGCCGTGTTGCTCTATAAAGTAATCTCCTCCAGCAACACTGCAGTTTTTCCACCAAGTCCATCACCCTGCTGCGCACTTCCATTATTTCATCCAGTGACTCAGCAGTCCTTTGAAAAGTTTGGAGAAGTCGGGTTTGAAGAGCTTATTTTTCTCAGTGACTCACCTGAAATGTCCATGATAACGCCTCCAGCTTCAGTAACAACCGCTGCCCCTCCAGCCATGTCCCAGCAGTGGATGCCCATGTGGTAGTAAGCGTCAGCCGAGCCGCAAGCTACCAAACACATGTTGACAGCTGCACTGCCCGGAGAGCGGATTCTGTGGATGGAAATATGATATTTTGCTGGACTGCACACGACACCCTTTTAGCTTCTAGGTGGTTTACTGCATGTTTAGTGTCATTGCGGATGTACGGAGTTAGAACCATTAAGACTTTCAAAAAAATCAAGCATGATTTGAGGCCCTATTTATGGCTGACACTTTTTAAAAGGAACTTGGCAGGTACAAGTTGCCATTTAGACAATTTTATTCCCATATAGGGTTCAAATTACCTTCACATGTGCCAGGGATTCTCAGAAAAATATGAAAACTTTGATATCAAGCTGTACACTGCTGTTAGTGCTAATGGAAACTTACAATCACTGGACACAGACGCCGGCAGGAATAGCTTTAAAGCTGAAAACATCCAATCAGTGACTACTGTGACAGTCTAGAAATGATTTTGATATTTTCTCAGCGTTTTCAGCTTCTGTTTCTCCATTTTTTGTGCACCTCCCTATTATTTTACGTTAAAACATCATGTATTTGGTTTCACTATGAAGAGACCAGCTGCTCTTCAGCTTTTGCATTTCTGACCGAGCAGAAGCATTTGCTGTAGAATAAAACACACAAGCTGTTACCAGCAGTAACCACACGTGTCGTCAGACAGATTATATTTCATTTATGTGCTTATTTACCCATGTACGGGGATGGTGAGGATGGTCTGGATGTTGGCCAACATTGTTTTGAACTGCCCGGGGTCGCTTTTGAATCCCATTTCTGTCAGTACCAGAGACTGGCTAATATCTTGGATAGAAACACAGTACGAAAAACATCATCAATCAACAAATGACAGGCCGTTTACTCATAGGAAAACAGGTTAGAAACAGAGACAGAAGACTCCAGCAGTGTAATGGACAACTGCTGCCTGTTAATGCAATTAAAGATTCCTCCTGGCGTGTTGGCTCCACCTGGTGGAAAACTTAATAACTGCAAGTGCGAATGTGATCATCAACAGTCACCTTCTTGTCCAGACACCTTGATGGGGACACCGTTGCAGAATGCACCTCTCCCTTTGCGCGCCGTGTACAGTTTGTCCTCGATGCAGCTGTAGACAATTCCAAACTCTATCTGGGGCCAGGAAGCAAAACAGAAAACAGCAGCGAGTCACGTGGGAGGAATGCTAAGAATAGAACGACAGAAGGGAATCCACAACTAAGGCAAACAGGCAAAAATCAAGTCATGCGCCTGTGACTGATAAACAACAAAGGCTACCTCTCTCTTCACAGAAAAGCCGATTGACACGGACACGAATGGGAACCTGCACAGAAGAAATGTACAATATAAAACGTCCATTTAATGAACCCCCCCCTAGATTCAAGCTCAGGGGAATCCATTTCTATTATCACTGCAGTTTCATCTACGTTGTCTAATTATCCCTGACAGAGAGGACCATCCAAGAGAGAACCTAATTAAAAGATAAAAATAGTTAAGGAGCGACAGAGATAAAACAAATCCAGTGCGGTATCAGGATTCCAAGCAGTCCATACAGTACTTATGCGAAGGCATTTGCACCTGTGAACGAAGTTGGTGGTACCATCGATGGGGTCGATGATCCAAGTGGGATTGTCCGTAAGAATACTTGGTGCACCTGCTGCTACCGACTCCTCTCCTATGAAGCTTCAGAATCACAAAGAAAGAAAAAAATAATGATCATTTTCAGGTGTAAATGTCACGTTTTATCAGTGAAATTAATGACAAATTTATCACATTACAGGTATTTTCTTTAATTTTTCTACTAATGTCTGCAGTGTATGATATTGTGTAAAGATTTTCTTACTCTCATATTAGCAATGGTCTTGCATTCAAACAGACTAAGGTCAATTTTCTGTATTTTATAATAAACTGAACATTATCGCACCTCGGGGGAGTTTTCAATCTGCAGAAACACTTTGGGGTATTTATTAGACTGATCCCAGCATCTGAGGACCCTTATTCCTCACATTGTTTGAAATATTTGCAACAGTCTTTAGCGTCAAGTCACTTTGCACTTTAGTTTCTTTTTTTTTGTCTGGTCTGGCTCATAAAGTCAGTATTTGTGACTGAGTTATTAGTAAGAACAATTGTAAACTTGCTTTATAATACTACCTTATAGACCACAACCATCCTAATTGGAAAAACAATAAATTAAAACTTTGACAGACTGGTTAATAATTAAATGATTGATTAAAAAAATCTCTTATGCTAATGTCCAACTCAAAGTGTGTCCACACTTGCTGGTGAAGTACCTGTGTGTTGGGTACTTGTCCTTGATGGAGGATATAATCAGCTGTTCCACTTTCTGGTCCGTCTCAGTCACCAGGTCAACCGGTGAACTTTTCTGCATGACTGCGATGTCCTTCTGCAGCGCCTCGCAGATCATCTGATAGAAACAACAGTGACAAACTCAACAAGGGGATAATTTTCTTCCTTCTTCTTTTTGGAAGACCGGCTACATCTGCTACTTTAATTAGCCCAACATCTTGTGTGTATCGGGGTAACATATTGTTGGCAGTGATGGGTCACAGATGGTTAGGTGGAAGCTTCGTTGTAATCAGTACACATTAGCGTAACGTCCCCCAGAAATCATGTGCGTTCTGTACAAAAGTAGTTAAAATCGTTCAAGCGTGAGGCTTTAGAGATTTGCTAAAATACAAATTACCTTTACATACACACTGATGACACTGCTAACAAACTTGGCCGAAACCTAAATATGTCTTTAAGAAACGCTTCATCTTTGCAGCAAGAAAAACAAAAAGATCAGCCTAAATAAAAATGCAGTCATCCAGACATGATCCCTGTGTTTCTAATTTCCAACCAGGGGATGTTTCTAACACTGACTCGTTACTTTAATAGATTAAATATAACTGAAAACACAAAGGGATTAAACGTTGTATAAATTAAAGGTAAAGTTTCCATATTTGTCCCTCAGTCATGTCTAATGAAAACAAGTTTCTTACACTTTGTTCACATCAAAACAATAATCAAAACAATAATAAAAATGAAGGTTTCATTGTTTCCAACAAAGAAAGATTGTGCAAACCCAAGTTATTCTTAATCTGCAGAGTTTCCCCTCACAATCAGGCGGTTTCCGAGCCGTATAAGGGAAAGCTCCGCTGCCTTCCTTACCTTCCCTGCCTTTTTGGTGACCTCCACACAGTGGTCCATGCACTCCTGCCAAGGATCAGTCATGTTGATGTGGAAATATTCACAGATACAGATGGATGGAGCCAGAGGTGGATTTCAGTTTATTACAGATGCTTGCGATGAGGGATGACGTAATAACAAAACAACAGGCTAGGTAATTAGGAAGCTAGTGAACCTGCAGCTTTTTAGCTAAATTAGCACCAAAGGGTGACGCTAGGGACCTTCAACAAAAGGACAGCCCGATTAAACCGGCCCTAAACGCAATAAAACCACGGTAAAAAAACGAAAAATCTAACGGTTCTGTCAAATGGAAGTGTAGTGGCCATTAATTGACAGAGACAATATGAATGAGCTAAAGCTAAATGCGCCTCCACACCGGCTAAGTTGTCTGTGTTGACATTTAGGAGGAAGTGGGCGGGACTATGAGAAACTCCAAACTGTCATTGGTCGATAGGTGCGGCTGGGATGTGACATGCCCGCTCGCATTGGCTAGAAAGCTGCCATTTGTCCATACAAGGAAGTTCACCAGGAAAAAAAGAAAACAGTGGAAGTTGTGACTCCCAACTTTGCACCTTGTTGGCAGAAGAAGACGATGATCTTGACAAGTGTGAGTCATATGTTTGTGAAGAAGATTCGGTTTAGAAGCAGAGATGGAAGAAACCTAATAAACTAAACTCTACCACGGGTTAAAATGAAAGGAATGACCTAGAGTCAGGTGCCTAACGCTACATGCAGTGTGGAGCCTTTAATTTGCAATATAATTAGTAGAAATTAACTAGTGACGTTTTTTTTCTCTCCGAAAGTAAAATCATAGTTATGCTTATTTAAAAGCAAGTTGCATAACATAGTAATAGGAAGTTCAAACACCTCAGAATTGCACTTCAGTAAACGTTTATGAAACACATGAACAAATGCATGTTAAAGGACGTGGTGTTCAGATTACAAATCACCACGAAGGAGGAAGCTGGTTTATTAATATACAGGCACAATATATTACCATAAGGTCCAGAAGGTGGCAGCAGAAACTTTATACAATATGTGTCTGCTGTGTCTCATGCACAAATCACATGAGGTTTACAGGCTTCTGGTACAGGAATTTAGTGTAGTTATAAACCCTATTTGAAAGCCTGTTCCCACTGATCTATTATTGCTCAAAAAGCAAGTAGTTATATCTGTTATTGCAGTGGACTTTGCATATAATTCGAGAACATTCACATGACTGTGGTTGTTCATTTACACTCAATGTAAATTGAGTGACACATCCCATGCCTTCCGACTGTGACTCACGACATCGGAAACCTGGGAAATCCCAGGATACCCCAGAGCGCAGACGAAGCCTGTGTGTGAACTTGGTGCTTTTAAATCTGCTGTCTTCGCTTCTTGCTTCCATATTTCGGCTCTGCGTAACAGCTGTTTCTTTGAGGTTATATTCAGCTACTTACCCTCAGAGCCTTTTCTGTCAGTGTGTTTGGGCAGCCCTGCCGAGTGCTTAAAAACACAATTATCTTTAAAAGCACGGGGTCACAGTCTCATCCATGCTGGCATACAGGTTTGACCTCAGAAAGCCTTAATATCACATAAAGGTGGCAGAAATTTAATGTCACATCAATTTCAAGCACTTAGCAATGTCTGGCAATAATTGGGAATAAAGTCAGTGTAATTCTGCCAACCTTCATTTCCACAACGAGATAAAAGTAATATCTCTCTGTAGAATAATTTTTCTTTGAAGTAAATTTCTTTTTATATACACATTTATCCTCATCGTTACCAGTAAACAAACAATAAAGTCTTCAGTCTACCAAAATGGCAAGCCAAGTTATGTTTATGACAGTTCAACTAAGCAAATATCATTGACCCCTCTCAAGATTGTTGGGATAGAAATGAAGCAATTTTATGCGCACGTTCACAGAACTATTGAGTTAATATTCTACCGAAACATTCATAGAAGACAACAGTGTAACATGCAGGAATGGACTGCCCTCACTTACTGTTAGTCTCCTTGTTCTAAACATTTATTGCAACATGCCCCATTGGCAAATCTGTGATTTTTCTTTCAAACTCTTTAGTTATGAAATGCACCCCTTCCTTATTTTTGATCGTAACCTAATGAGACAAAAGTCAGCCTATGGACGAATCAGGACCATGTGGACAATTTTGGGAACTAAACCCACTTCAGCCTGCAGCCTTTTTTGGTTACCAAGATAGGGTGAAAATTGCTATTGCCATGCAGGTTAGAATTATATTGAATTATATAGTGGCTATTGGTGAGATACAGTGATGCCTTAAAAGCATTATGATGAGAAACTGAGCATTAGGAACAATACAAACATAACCATTATGAGTTCTCCTTGCCTATAAAACCTGTACTGTATGTCACATCCCTGACTTTTCAGGCGAGCATATTGTAAATTGAGGTCATAATTTACTGTATTCAGTAACACAAACAGCAACATATTTCTTCCTCCAGCACCATGGCACCATGTCACAGAGAACAACACATACACTGTGAGCAGAGATTCCTAATAAGAATCATGTGGACCTACGCTTTGCAACAGGAGGCCGGGCAAAGCATCTCATTTGTCCCGTAAGAATGTCTGTGTGAGTTTGGTGCGGAGCTGTGCTAGTCGAACTACGAAGACCATTTCAGCCATTAGCACTGAGGGGAGTGTACGTCACACCACACGACAACAGTTTGGAAAATGGTGAGCAATTTTTATTTGAGAATAACGTATCTTTTTATTAACGTGATGTTCATTGATTGCATGTGAAATCTCAACGTTTGGTTTTTTTGTCTAGATGCCGTCATTTGTTACAAACAGGCGATGTTTGAAAAGCTGCCAGTTCTGAAAGTACTGTCATTAAAAAAAAACAATGTGGGTGGACATGGTGCACGATCATCACTCAGTCACATCTTGTGAGTTCCTAGGAAAGTACGTGCTTGCCTGGATTCAATTCCAAAAGTGAACTGAACTGAACTTTGCTGATCTACAGTGACTTGGATCAAAGCCTGAGCAACCACACTTCTCCAGAGGAACAATGAGCCAGCTCGTGGTCTCGTCATCATGACGGTCCCAAAAACATCCTTGGCTTTTGCAATACCCACCCTGACAATATGTAAGTTACTCCTACAAGTTTTTTTCTTTATTTCTTTGTGCCTCCCAAATGTGAAAAACGTAATCCCTCTTCTATCTGTGTGTTCATCTCAAAGGCCTCGTTCTGCTGCCGTTGTGCCCCGGTCAACCGAGAGCTCAGCTCGGAACAACCCCCAACATTAAACCCATTGTCGTTGGAAGGTGTTACAGTTACATCAGTCTAATTAACCCCAGGCTAAGGTAATGCCGCAAAAGTTCCAGTCTTTGCAAATTTGTTTTCTTTGAGTTAAATGTCAAACGGTCTGGATTTCTACAGCAGGTTCCTACCTGTTGGTACTCAAACACACAGTCACACACTAGTTTGGCATCGCATTCGTTTTCTTGTTGTCGGTTTTCAGTTGACCGTCACGGTCTACATTTCAGGAATGTGATGCGTCCTGTTTCTCTCATCGCAGCACTAACAGATCTTATTCTTCAGTGTTTACATTTTCAAAGTGGCGTTGACTTTTTGAAGGACACATTATGGCTTGTTTAGGTTCATGAAACCCAAAGTTTAGTTTTTTGCTCTCTCTCAGAAGTCAACAAACTCACCAGTGCGTTTTTAATGATTTGCGTAGGTATGACTGTGAGGCAATCTGGAGACAGTTTGAGGAGGCTGTGCTCCGTCAGTCGTCCTGCAATGTGACGGTGGAGGATTATCACCACATGTTTAATGCTATGCCACAGTCCTGGCCTTGTGACAGGGTGAGCAGGACTGAGACTTCAAACTGACAGGTGCTTTTAATTTACACCCCAGTGCACGATTGTGTGAACTTGCTTTGTGTTCTCTCCAGTTCCTCTTCTGGAGTAAAACCAGGACGTTGATGCACAGCTACGCCGCCGTTGTGCGTGACTTCTGGACGCTGGAGGACACGCTGGTTGGCTACATGTTCAACGATCTCATCTGGTGTGGGCAAGAAGACGACTCTGGTAGATCGTTTCTCAAGTGTAAATCTCAAACGTAATGTCTTTACTAGTTAAAGCTGCAGTGTGCAACTTGAGCTAGCGCTCCTTGCTCTGCCCCACCATCCATCCCCTGCTTTTGTATAGCTTTGCTTCACTCGTGCTCCACCATGGTCTACACTCTGCCCAGGCCTTCAGGAAGGCTTCCTTATGATGTTGCAATAAATATGACTGAAAATTACGTAGCAACCAAGCAGAAATCATTGCCTTCCTTATTCTGACTGGTCAAAAGGTTGAGCCTCACTCCAGATCTTATGTGCTGGTGCTTGTTCAATAAGTCTGTCCCAGGTAATTTGACGGCAGCTCTCCACAAAAATATGATATGGAGCATATTTGTAAAAATGTAAATAAAATAAACAAAACAAAATGTTGCACACTGTAGCTTTAAAGAAGGCAGGGCAACGACAGGAGCTTTTCATTTTTCAGGATATCACCAATTACAGGTTGCATATACCTTCACCGGCAACTTTATTGGGTGCACCTCTACAATTTAATGCAATCCAGTACAGCAGCTCAGTCATGAGGGTGGGGTGGGGGAAGTGCAGTATATGAAGAGAAGGCTCTAATGTTTTGGCCAACCTATTTAAAATTATTTTTAAAAAATTGGAACCACCTCTTCTCAAAATGCCTTCCAGTATGACTCCACCTCCCACTATGACCTCAAAAATAAACTATAAGAAATTATAATATTGTAAAAGTAGAACTCATGGCAGAGCTGCTGCATTATATTGTACAGGAGTACCTAATAAAGAAGCCAGTGAGTGTATGAGGGAGAAGAGGAAGTATCGCCTGGAAACAATGTTCTATAGGTATAAATTTAAACAACAGAATATTTTTTTCATTATTTCCCTATTATTCAATTTTCTATTCACTTTTCTAAGTCATTTAGTCAGTTTTTTAAAATCTTAACAAGAAAGCAAATATAAAAATGTTTTGTTGATTTTTATACACGTGTTTTAACCGTGAATGCAGAGATCACGTGGTAGCATAAAAATAAAATGGGAAACTGCGTGTCCACACGTCACCTAAATTTGCTGTTTTATCTTTCTGTTCATTCACATCTCACTTGCAAATTCCAACAGTAATGACACACATGAATTTGACACACAGGATTTGATTTCAGCTCTTGTCCGGAGTGGTCAGCATGCAGAAATCATCCAGTGTATTCCCTGTGGAGGCAAGCCTCACAAAACGTGAGTTTTCCTCGTCTGATGAATGAACGTGCAGAAGCTGTTTAACATTTAGATGCGACATACTGTTCCGAAATCAGCAGTGGAATATTGCTGTTGTGTGATTTTCTTCATCCATTTGTTAGTTTGCAGAAATGGCTTGTGGCAACATCACTGTTTTACTGAATGGATCTACTGTTAACGCCTTCAGCAGGAAAAGGTACAAACAATGAACAAAGCAAATATGCTGCCACAGCGTTTGCTGAATATGTAATAAATATGTTTTTTTCTTCTTGTTGCAGCATGTTTGGAAGCGTTGAACTAGATGGCCTGAATCCAGAAAGGGTGGATTATGTCAACATTAAGGTGGTGACCAATCTAGAGGGACCACATCTGTAAGGATAAAGGCCAATGATGTTAAAGCTGAAAGTTTAATTCCTTTTAATAGAATAAAGGTTTTGAAACCTTTATACTTTTTTTTTTTCACACAGTGAATCGTGTAGTCAAGGATCCGTTGTAGATCTGCTACAGATCCTCCAGTCCAGAGGTTTCCGCTGGACCTGCACAGACAACGACCAGTAAGTGAAGACTTAATGAAGATGATTTATGACTTTATAACAAAAATTCTAATAAACACATGCTGCAGTAAAAGACATTGTATTTCCCAACAGGACCCTGATGATCCTTCAGTGCATCCAGGGTCCCAAACCGTCCTCCTGCCGGACATGTGGAAACGGCCTGTTGGATGGAAAAGACCCGCTGTCTAATGAGGATAGTGGGGGCTCAGTGGAAGCGGAGTAAAACATGATATAAATGTAAATCCACGTAGACGTTACTGTTCATTGATCTGGCTCATTGAGTGTGCAGTTCCCCTCTGTTTTATGAATCCTGAAGCTATTGGTTTGCTGTCTACTGTATTATGTTAATGCAAGTAGGTTTAATTAGGAAAATGCACAACAAAAGAGACGACAGTAATAGCTGTAAATAGCTCTGTCGCAACGGGGATCCATCTGTGACGCTTTTAATGCTATTTCATTTAAACGACAACAGACCAAATCTGGGGCTTGTCTTTAAGACAAAGAGCGCACGTTGAATACATGCAGCTGAGCCATATGCTAGGAGCTCGTTTTCACCCCAGGTCCCTTCGTAGGCACTGAGGTTGTTGGTTTAAAGCTTCTGGACATTCCTGTAACTCGGGTCTGCCAACGGAAATACTTCAGGCCCTCGCATGTATAATCCAAGAAAGTGAAGAGTTGAAACAAACAAAATATTATGTAATATTTGCAATAATCTGACATAAATAAAATGATGTTCTGTTGTCTGGTTTTGTATCACAAATGTATATTAGCGGTTTGGCTCCAGTGCATGTCTTGTTTTGTTCAGTGCCCCAGCCTTCATGTGTATCGACCGTGTAAACTCGAACTCGCATCTGTTTAAATATGACATAGGTCACTAGGTCATATCAAAGCCATCGTTTGGAGTTTGATTTGAACTTGGGCCCATATCACACGTCACACATGTCATTTATTTATGGTACAAGATGACAAGAGCAAAACACATCCACCAAATGCTGTTCATGTATTCTTATTAATACAAGTCCCGTAAAACAGAGATCAACAACCTGTTTACTGCAGTGCCTAACCTTTAACTTTGATCCTCCTGCTCCCACTTAATCATCAGCAGCAAATCTGAACGTGTTCACTATTGATCGTTGCTCCACGACCTTTGAATTACAGATCACAACCATGAGTTGATTAGCACTGAACTGCATAAACGCCAGCCACACCTGCTTCACAGAGCGACGCTGTAAGAGCTTTAAATCGACAGATGTTCATAGAAAGGCAGCGACTGCAGATGGTTTGAAGAGAGAAACGGATTCCAAACATGTTTATGATGGATCCATAAGTGCTTTCAGAATGACTTCTGCAGTGCAGGAGGTCACTGTGCCACAACCGTTGGTGTTTCTGTTATTTATAGTTGCACAGGAATAGTTCACTCGTTCATACGCAGAAATCAACCCTGCATGTCAGTTCACTACAGCTGGGCAGTGTTTTTATTATATTTATTTACGGTACAATTTTCAGAAGAGTCAACAAGTAAATCAGAAAAAACTCTGCAGAGTTACATGTGTCAGTGTAAATAATCATTTATTCATATGAGCTGCTGTGTTTGCACCAAATTCCAGCCTCTGTGATTTGAAAGTAAATGTTTAATCTGAGCTGTTGGTCAACCAGCAGTTAAAGAGAAACTGGCAACAGGCTGAAGGAACAAATTTACATAAACCTGAGTAGAAATGCCTTCATTCTTTTACGTGAGCAGATGAATTTTTTCAAGCTGTTCCCCACTGCAGAAAAACATTTTACTACAGTTACTTGTTCTGCAGATAATAATAATAATAATATGAAAACTAACACATAATACACTTGCTGCACAGATAAATATGCAGTAATTCATATGCAGCTATAATTACAGCCCAGTAATAATCTCTGTATTCAACATTGAAAAGTGAACTTCGTCTTCGTGCGGACTCGGTCTGAGCAGCTGCAGCGCGTCAGAGGAGGCCTGTGATTGGCTGAGGGCAGCGCACGTACGGCGCGCGCCGCCTGCGCCGCTGTGTAAATGCGCGGCCGTCAGCGCGTCGCGCAGTCCGAACACCGGGTCCCGGCAGAACCGAACCGCAGCCGAAGCGGGTTTTGTACGTCGACACGTCTCCGATGATGCGCGGCGGGAGTCGCTCTCCGGACAAGAGGCGGAGGAAATGCCTGATCGTGGCCGCCGTGTTGGCGGCTCTGCTGCTGGTCGCCGTCCTGGCGCTGGCGCTGGGGCTGGCGCGGCGTCAAGACCCGGACGCGTTCCAGCAGACTTTTCTCCGGAGGTGTGAGGCGTTCAAAGGGTGAGAGACTCCGAGCCTAAGAAACACCTGCTTCCATTAACGCTTTTAAACTTTGATGCGTTTCAAATGTTTTTCTCCTTCTTGCTGAAAAACTCCTCCAGATGACGTCAGCCGGGAGAAGTTTTTTTTATCGTTCGGAGTTCGGATGATGTCATCCGGGTGAGCTCTGGGACAGCAGTGCAAAGTCCATAATGGGAGCAACAAGATGACATAACGTGAACTGAAGGTTCCTCCAAGTGATGTCATCTGGAGGCGTTTTTCAGCCAGGAAGTCAGAGGGAATATAATTGCCGTTCATTTAGATGAATTAGTCAAACTGGAACCATAAGAAGCAAGTTCTTTACCTGCGAAGTCGCCCTTTAATGTTTTGGCGTGTGTTTGATTGGAGGCTGCACTTTGCTGTTGATGCTTTCTGGCGTTTCGGGTATTTTGTCCATCCCCTGTCTGATCTAAGTATAGGCAAACTGCCGTCTGTTTTCAGATATGACTGTCAGAACGTATGGGAAGCATTTACACGAGCCTACGTGGGGCGAGACCCGTGTCGAGTTCCCGCTGAGGCCTACGATCCGCTCATCGCCGCAGTCCCCTTCGTCCCAGCCTGCAACAGGGTAAATCCAGCCTCACATCACCTACCCTGGGTGCACATCCGCCATCATCACCAACGCCCAGTTATATAATAACGTCGTATCAAACGTGTTTTGTTCTTAGATGATGTTCTGGAGCAAAACAAGTCACGTGGTCCATGACTTCACGGAGAAGAAAAACTGTTTTATCACCCTGGAGGACACGCTGCTGGGGTTTGTCCTGAACAATCTGACCTGGTGTGGAAAGGAGGGCAGCCGGGGTGAGACACGTCGGGCACCACACGTCCTCATTAGTGGCGTAACGTGTAGTTACAGCAACTCGATGAAACGCTGAGGCACGTCTGACATTTGGAGACGTGTCCTCAGTGCGTTGTCAATTAAAATATGCTCGGGCCTTTGTATCTGCCGCAAGGACCAGCTGCAGCGTCGGAGAACAGATGCCTGGGAATGGGCGCTGACAGACGCACATGCTTAAGTCAAACACCAGAGTCGTTATTTGTGTTGCACAGTTACTAAATCCCGTCGTGTCACGTTTTTTAAGCCCCCCCCCAAAAAAAGTCTCAGTGCTCAACGGCAGCTACCAGACAACAAACACAAAGACCTAAAGTCAAAGGAAGAAACGTTTGGAGAGGGAAAACCCGCCCAACCAGTAGAAAGAGGTTTTTTCTGTTTTCAGTGACCGTGCAGAGTGTGCACGCTGCTTTTATTCTGTGCAACACCTGATCAAATCTTTAGGACACACACACACACACACACACAAAGTTCAACAAGAGTCAAGTCAAGTCATTTTTTTTTCATCTTCTTCCTTCTTGTGAAAGACTGAATAAAGCTGGAAACAGGGAAACAGCTGTCCTGGCTTTGGTGACTTATAGCAGGGACTCTCCACTGGTTTCCTAGCAGCCTTGTGAGGACAAGACCCCAAAAAAAAGTTGCTGTGCTCCAAGAAATAGTCTGGCCCGTAACGCCCTGTTAAATATATGTTGTTTTTGTGGAACAAAGAAGAACTTTGTTGAGTTGTAGATGTGTTAGTACAGTTTGTCTGTATGTTTGGACAGGGACAAACTTGAACTTTTGAATTATCCTTATTTTCATTTACACTGCTTGTTTGATTTGAGTCAGTAGGGGAATGCTGCGTGCTTTATTTGTCCATCTGAGTCACCTTGAAATGATACTGAGGTTTTAATGTGTGTTGTTGTAGAAACGTTCACCACCATGTGCCCGAGCTGGAGAGACTGTGAGAACAATTCTGTTGGCTCGTTTTGGAACAGAGCCTCAGCCGCTGTAAGTCTTTAAGCATAATTTTTTCGAATGTGTTAGTTTGCAAAATAATTTCGCATGTGCAGCACAAGGTGCAGCCGTTCAATCGTGCGGACGAGCGACGCGAACGAAGGGAAGAAAAGGACAAGTTCTCTGCCTGGTTCGTCATCAATGAGGCTTTGTGTCGGTCTCCATGGAGCCACATAGCGGAGCGTTCTCCTGAGAGAGCAGCGGCGGCCCCCACATGCAGAGGAGCCCCCACAGTAGCTGCAGCTGCCCTCATTAGTCTGAGAAGTTGATCTGAGGCAAATCTGCTTGGACCTTATATCACAAATTAAAATACATATTTATCAGTGTGTCTGTGAGGAAGCTGCGCATTTTTTCGGCATTTTTTATTCTCTGTATTCACTCTGATTTTGTTCTGAACTGCAGCAGGAGTTTCATTCTTCCAAGACTTCACATCTCTGTAACTCTGACTGACAAGGCCTCGTATCAGCTTCAAGACAAACAATTTAGCAAAGGAGGAGGCGCGTGGTTTCTCACAGAGGACGTGCTTTGCAACATGTCCTTGGAGTTTGATATAAGGAGCCAGAATTATAGCATAAAATAAAAGACACTATAAGAGCGGCTTTTAAAAAAGTCCTTTAAAAGAATGTGGCCCGCTGCTTTGGTAACCGCACTTATCGCAAGTCAGCTGTCAGGTGCCGTGTTACATCCTCCACTAAAACCCCTGGAGCTCAGCAGAAACGGGATTTTCAGCCGTTGCCATGTGATTGCAAGAATATTTCCGTAAAACAAAGGGACAAAAATGAAATGCGATCATCGCTAAAAGTGGCATTCACACAGCGATGAGTACTTTTACTCGCTTCCCCACGAGCACGGGAAGTCTTTGGGGAGTGGGCGTCGAGTTGAGGTCATGCTTGGAATGTGTTGTTGTTGACCTGCTACTACCTCTGTGAATGAACGTTTGTGGGAATGTCCTGCAAACCTCCCGCGCAACGTGTTTGTCGAGATTTATTCTCAAGGTTCAGTCGCTGCAAGGACGACGACAACAACTACAAATGTAGAGAGACGAAGAGGGTCACTTGGAACATGAAGAAATCAGTTGAACGGAGGGAAACATAAATATCTAGAATATGTAGTGAACATGTTTGAGCAAGTTGAAGTGGGCCTCTTGTCTAAATCTAAACTTTTGTCCGTAGTTTGCAGATGTTGCCTGTGGTGATGTAACAGCAATGCTGAACGGATCCCTCAGCACTCCCTTCAGTAGTGCCAGGTGAGTTGTGCAGCCCCTCTTCATGTGCAGACAGTGAGAAACATCGGAAAAGAAATGCATCTTTTCTAACACAGTTATGAGCGTAAATAATAATCTTGGCTTTAAATCTGGAAAGAGAAGGTCTAATTAAAAACACATCACACAGGTGCAGGGCTGTTCACTCCAGGTTCGGGGGAAGAAGTAACGACTGCAAAACCAACTTCGAGCCAAAACTCTATTCAAACATGTTCGTGCTTTCAATTCGCCGCCCCTCCCCGTTTTTTTAAATGGCAGAAAGAGCAAAACTAAGAATCAACATCAGACGGAGTAAACGTTCAGCTAGTACAAACGTTTCATCAGAATGGGTTTAGTGACATTTTTATATAATTTCCAGTATTGCACTAGAACTTTTTAAATGTCATTTTTGTCACTTCTGAAAAGAACATTGGTACCAGCTGAATTTGTATTATTATTATTATTACATTAGATTTAATATGCATTTTCTGTATGGATGCAAACTTAACCCTAAGCCTAACATAATAACACTGAATATTCAACCAGTACAAGTGTTATTGTATTCTGGTATTCTTGCATTAAAAAAGTTGTAGATTGATAAAGAAAATTTGTGGTGGTATTTAAATGAATTACAAATTCACTTTCTAATTGTACTAATTTATTTCTGATTAAGGAACATTTGTAATAGCTCGATGTTGATTTTTTAATAGTATCTACTTGATTGGAGTCAGCGTGCAGACAATACTTCCGGTAACCGACAGCATTTAATAAGCAAAACCCCAAATTTCAGAAAGCAACTTCAATATGCTGATTAATGTTATATACGACTACTTTTTTATGCCTGTTCAAACAAACAAGACTCACTTTGTTTTCCTGTTTCTTCTGCTCTATAACCTGCCTGTGCACCTTAAAAATGCTAATGTTGCAAACTGTTTGTTAGCAGACTTCCGAGGGGCGAATTCTTCTAGGTGTGTAGAACGAGACCCTCAGCCTCGCTGCCCCCCTGAACATCCTTCCACAAACACTTTTGTCTCTTGGTCTTTGGTCTTTTCTAAGAATTTCCGTAGAAATCTTCACCGATCAGTGGAGCTCAGAGAATTTTTGACGACCAGTGTCACACGTGCGAACACACTCGTGTCCGTCTGCCTGGTGGCGTCAGTGTTTGTGTCGGTGTCCACGTTAAAACATTTACTCGGCTGTTCATTTACAGTTGTCTGTCGAGTTGACTTCACGTTATCTCTTTTGTTTTTTGATGTCAGTATTTTTGGGAAAATCGAAGTCAAGAGGTTCAAGTCCCCAAAGTGAAGAGCCTGACTGTCGTCCTGGTCACGCAGACGAACTCAGTGTAAGAGTTTCTCTCATTATTTATGATGGCGCGACACACACACACACATCTTCACACAAAATCATTTAAAGTGCCATTCCATGTACATCGATCGTCATAGGAGAAATGTGGTAAATTATTGGGTCGTCATTTTTTGGCGTGTGCGTGTTTTTTGAGTCACTTGAACTTTGCTGAACTTTGCTTTTCAACTCACACGTAGTTAGTGATACTGTTCACCGCACAAACGCTGCAAACACTCACAGACTTCAAATTGATATTGTTGATGTTGTGTCAGATATTGTTTAATCTGCCATTGAGTCAAACGCTGTATCTGACCCATCTGGAACAGTGTGACATGCAATCAAGTCACAGCATCACTTTTGCTGCACAGTTGGCAGTTCAAGCCTTTCTGTGAGTAACATTGGTCTAAAAAAAGTCGTTTTTCTAACCTCTGCACCTTCTCTCCTCCTCAGGACAAACTGCACGAACGCCTCTCTAAAAGATTTGCAAAAAGAGCTGCACGACGGATTACATACGGCTGCAAGGAGGTGGCTCAGTAAGTGTGTGAGAACGATAAGGTTTGCGTGCAGTTTTCTGTCCTGACACTTGACGTTGAGCTTGTTTTCTTGCTGCTCCCTGCAGATCACGGATCCAGGAGTGCAGCTCTAATCCAGAGACACCGTGTGGAGACTGTTGGTGAAGATTCCCAAGGACGCAACCTCGGAAATCCCCCTTTACACTCACTGGCCACTTTCCTAAGTACATTTGCACTAGTAGTGGGTTAGACCCCCTTTTACCATCAGAACTGCTTTAATTCCTTGTAGCATAGATGTCTAGACATCTGGGTGTATTGGGTCTCTGCCTGAATGCAGGGAGTTACTTCAATGTGATTGACTGATTAGATATTGAGTTGAATATGTGTTTCTTATACCCACGTGGCTAGTAAGCAAATGTGTGTTTGTATTTTTATATATGTGTATATCTGTATAGAGGGAGTTTGATTTAATTTCTGTTGGGTTTTTATATCAATGAAATTCTATAAATTGTTATTTAGTGCATAAAATGAATACTATTCTTGTTGGGCCAGTTTCAATTGAATGAAAATGTGTTTGTATGCATAAATGTTTCATAACATGAGTAGATTTATTAGTATTTTTAGTGAACTTGTTTTTACTGCAATGAGGAAGCAGAGAAGTTTTCTGGCAAAGTTCAAATTTACGGCAAAGTCCGGGTGTTGTCACTGAATTCGATGATGGGAAAATGTGTGATATTTTTAAACAAAGTGTTAAACATGCATTTGTAAAAATATCTCTGGTGGTGTCGATTAACTGTGTGACTGAATGAGCGAGCGAATACATTTTAATAAAATTAAAACGGGACATTAAGAGTCTTTAACTCTTGAACTTTACACTCCAGCAAATGTGTGTGTTTTATGCTAAACAGACAGATTTCTGTTTCTCTTTTGGCTCAAGAGCAACTGGGATCGACCGGCTTTGGTTTCACATAGGTGTAAGCAAGTGTGCAAACCGCAAAACCACAGAACAGAAAGTGCACTTTAAAAACAAAAAACCTAACCTGCTTTTGGTTTTACGTCTGTAGGTGTAGGCCGCAAAACGTCTTATCAGCTTTGTGTGTGAACGCAGGGCGTGTGTATGGTGACACACACACACAGGAAGCTAAAGACCAGAGCTGAGTGTGCGACTGCCGGTCTTTATGATTGAGATTGTTGTGGCAGGGAGAAAGAGACTCATCAAGCACAGCTAAACCTCCGTTTTCCTTTTCTAGTGACTACTGTGTCATACGTACGGTAAATGGGCTGAGTGGGTGCTGGGAAGAGGTGTCCGGGGTTCCTCGCTGCACAGGTGCTACGCGAAGAAGGCCCCTTCTGTAAAACCACCACATGGGGTACTGCGACAAGCAGTGCGCTGTCGGTAAACACCATCGCGGTATGAGTCACCGCTGCTGATGATCCTCGTTTTAAAGCTCGCCGTGAAGACGACGCAGGGCCTTTACGATCAGCAGAACAAACGTCAAGAGACCAGCAGCAGATCCTGATACAGCAGTGAAGCACAGCGGTGCCCGATATAGCAACCGCTTTAAATAAAGTCTCATTTTAAATCACTTTGATGACGGTTTTCACGTGTCAGTGTTTGGTTGCCGACGTTGGAGAAGGCTGAAACAAGTTTTATCTAAGTGACAACTGTGGCGTCACCGTGTGAACGGTTCTATGCTCACTTTGTCCATCCAGGACTGTACACCCAGTGCAGTTTCTTGACAAAAGCCGTGATTACCTGATCTTGAAGGGGATTTCTATGTCAAAATCTAGTTTAAAGTTTCAGTTTCGCGCTGAAGTGCTGCAGACTTCTGAACACTCTTACTCAGATTAGTTCAGAGCAGACCCGGGGGCAGGTATGACAGAATGACAAATGTGAGGCGTAGCAGCCCAGAAGCTGGGTTTGGGGTCTCCCCGAGGGCCTGTTTACCCCGCGATGGATTCTACACTTGAAATGTACAATTAGCCAAGGCCGGTTAGATTAAAAGCAGGATGTGCAAACCACAGTGAGATATGTGGATAATCTTTGTTCTTCAAGCCTAATATCTTCTCATTGATATGAGTATTGATATGAGGATTTTCCAAGTGTGCAACGTGTCCAACGAGGACAGAACAAGCTTATATGTACGGAGCATTTCTAATTACCTTTGGTGTCTGATGTCCCTCTGTCCAAAGGTGACTAAAAGGAGTCACTTTGGACAAAAGGGTTTTATTGGCTCGAAGAAACAAATGAATATAACACATTTACTGTGCAGAGGATAAACTAAACTGATTTGACTATAATATTTCTTCTCTGAACTACGACATCATGTAAATCATCCAAAACAGAGCAGCTACAACCGGCTGCAAAATTACCCGAGAGGCACAAAACTGCTACAGAGACGCAAAGCGGCCTAGAAAAGACACAAAGACGCAACAAAACAGCCAAAAGGAAACAGAGAGAGACAGAAAGCGATCCTGGAGCGATGTGTCTCTCAGTAGGTGTCTTTCTCGCGTGTAGGAGGAGTGGGGGGACATTTGACACGTACACGTTGTCTCATAACTTGATCATGATTGAAGTTTTGTTCTTAGAAAACATGCTTGTTTGAATGACATCAGTGCCCTGAGCTGGCGAGGTGAATGTGCAGCCTCACTTGTCTCTTGGTGAAGTGGGACATCCCAGAATAAGCTGCAGAAATGTCCCCAACACCTGCAAAAAACTACTGGAAGTGGAAGATCCCACTTCACCAAAACACACACACACACACACACACACACAGTGAGAAATACAGCAGCAAACAGGTTCGTGTTGCTCTACAGCTGTGTCACCACATGTTGAAGGACGATGTACGAAAACACGGTGAGACCTCATGATGATGATGATGAAGATGATGAAGATGATGATGGTGATGATGGTGATGGTGGTGGTGGTGGTGGTGATCTACAGACGTGCGGGTTTCTGTGAGACTCGGTGAAGGTGCGGCGGCTCTGGGCTGAGTCCCCTGCACTTGCTGCCGGTTACTGGAGGCGGATTTTCCCCTCGGTCTCTTTCCTGAAACACGTCCGCTGTGACTCAACACCTTTGAGAACACGCCGAAGATTGTGTCAGATAACGAGCCGCCGATTTTCCCACAAGCCGCAGCTCGCGCGTTTTTGTTTGTTTTTAATTTTTACATTTTACTGGACAGTTTTTTTTTTTCTTCTCGATATTGGTGATTTGATTCAATGTTTTCCGGCTTCTCAGCGCGAGCGGGCACGCAGGAAGTGAGCGAGCGTGAAACTACAGGCTGAACACTGTACAAAATAATAGTTAGAAAGTCATTGCGTTTTGGATTATTATTTTTAGTTTGCTTGTTGTTCCAGTTTTGCAAAATTAAAAAAGCAATCATTTAAAAATTAATCAAATCATTATTTAAAAGTTCATAAAACTGGTTTTGTTCTAATTTAGCAATAGCCTATAGTCCATTTGCTAATATGTCATTAAATCTTTTTACCTGTTACTTCTGTTTATTTTATTTTATTGTATTTCATGTTATACATTTACTAAATATCGGATTAGATTCCGTATTAAAATCGTAAAATGAAATAAAATAAAATACTGTTGCAGGGAAATGGTTAAACAATAACAACCTGATGTTTTTTGTTTTTTTTTGCAGTGCATATGCAGATTTTTCTCCCAGTCATCGTTTCATACCATAAACTCATCCTTTGTTACCGCTCGTCGCGTTAATCAAACTGCTTGTACTTTCCTTTCCTTCGACAAACTTCGTCATCGACCCGAGGGGCCGAGGGAATCCCGCCGCTGATTGGACAGCGGGGTTTTTGCCACGTCACGTGTCACCATAAAACCGTGCAGAGAGACGCGCGGCGTCAAATCACAGTGTCGCTGATCTGCACATGTGGAGGACGACTCCAAACTACAACATGGTGAGTTGGTTTTCATACATGCAAGAAAAATAGCAAAACTTTGGTTTGTTCACATTTTCAAAATTTTAGGAGTAAAATTCTGCTCAAATGATCCAAAGAGCTTTTTTTTTTTTACCCTGGATTCACAGGCTCATTTACAGAAAACACCTTCCCATGTTTGATCTTGGTCTATAGGACCCTGATTATAATAAGGTTTCATGTCTTTTTTTTTTTTATCGTTACTTGTTATTATTGTGTCTTATGGAGCCAAATGGGAGCTGCAGTGTTTAGGGGTGATCACGTGACTGTGTGGCCATGAGATAATTCACATCCTGTGTGGGTTTGAATCAGCTGTGCTGCCTCTTCCAGCACCAGGATCTTTAAAATACCAATACTACAATGCACAACTTCCTGCGTTTGTGATTGTAGCGGTAACAAACGTGTTCACAGCAAAATATGCTGAAGTTATTGAAATGAATGTCGTCGCTGGCAAAGTGGCCCATGTGTTGTAAAATAAAAGGGTAAATGTATTTTAGTAACTACTAATGATTAAATGAATGACCAGTTCATCTGCTGTTTTTCATTAATCGGTTTATCATTAGGTCTGTTTTACATTAATATTGGCTAAACATATAACAGCACTTGATTTTTGCATTTGTGAGCAGGCATCAGGACTTTTTTTTATTTACAATATATTGTCACCAATTCTAACCTCTGATATTAATACAGACTTTATATTGTTACGCATATATGTTACTTATCATTTACAAGCCTCCTCTTATGGAGGAACTATAGTTGTGAATAAATACTGCACTTCATAAACCCTTAAATATGTTTACAGTTACTGTGTACAGTTGTCTTTTATGAAGTTTTTTTATCTATACAGTAAATTTTAAACAGAGTCACAGTAAAGTGTTATGTTTTAATTCTTTAAGTTTTGAAAAATAATGAAAAAATGTCCCAGAGTTTGCGATGACGTGTCAGAATTTATTTAGATTTGTTAAAAACAAAAACATAGAAATAACAAAAATAATAATTACCTATAATTAACAAAGCACACGCAATAATTATTTTCAATAACGGCTTTGAAAGATCGATTGTCAGGATTGTTGTTGGTATTACCTGTCAACTGACTTGTATAACTAACAAATTTAATACACCCATATGTTTTATAGTAATAGTTTCACCGACTTTTGGCTGATGATGTATGTAAGGACCTCCAGCAATTCATTATCTAAACTGATTATCCTGTAACGAGCCACAGATGCAGAATAATGTGCTCAGTGACGAGTGAAGGTTGTTTCAGTTTCCTTTAACTTGGATGTTAATGTGATATTCTGCTTTCTTACACTATGTGTCATCTCCTCTGTGTTTCAACAGTCCCTATATAAAAACATGACCGACAGAACGACCCTGGACCAATCACACGCCGCTGAAACTGTTCCTACAGACCACAGACAAACTCACAGACTCTATCCATCGCTGCCACATATGGACAAGTGAGGCTGGATACTTTAAGTCCACAGAGCATGTATTTTTAATTACGTGTGTTATTAACTAAAAGGATGTCCATCTGTTTTTAGATATGACACCTTTGTCCCGAAACGTTCCACCGAACAAAAGCTTCAAACCGCTGTGAAGTTTCATGCACATGCCCTGCTGGAAGACACACAGGTACAGTACCAGTGCTAGACCGCATGCAACACTGGAAGATACGTCTGAGAAAATAATAATTATTCCCCTGCTGTCATCGTCTGATTCCCTGACCACAAGGAAATGACCGCGTTCGCTGTGTTACTGGAAACGGCCTAAAGCAAAACTTTTAGAAATGTGTAAAAGGAAGTCAGTGGATATGGTCATATTTCCTAACGGCCACAGACATTCGGCAGCTGATGGATACGCCGCATGCCACATTTTAATAGTTCCTCTTTTTTTTTTTTCTCTCCCTCGCTCTCCCTCGTTTGTGCGCTACAGTCGGACGTGTCAGCTGCCAACAGTGACGTGAGACTGAAAGCACAGATACTTATCTTAGAGGAGCAGAGACAAGAGGTGAGCACATTTCAGAACTGAGATTTGCATTCGTGTCAAAACACGTGCATGTACTTTTACACCTCCTAACATTCATGTTCTCTGTCTTACTCAGCTTCTTTGTATTAATGAGAAATGGGCGAAAGAGTACCGAACCGTGGTGCGCTACTACAAAGAGAAGGTAAGACAGTCCGCCCGTGTCAGCGTGTTTTATGACTGATGTGTCATTCCACTGTTGTCTGCATTGTGTCATGGGTCTTTTTCTTAATGCCACACACTCAGGTCCGGGATTTAAAAGCATTAATGCATCAAAACCGCAGTCCCTTTGAAGACGGGGCGTGCAAAGAAATGGAAATTCTCTTCGCGCAAAAGCTAAACATCAACCCCCTCAAGGACAAAGAGGTAAAATGGGTACAAACATGTGGAGGGTCATGCTGCATACAAGCTAATGCTTTTCATTGGTTTAAACCTGTAAAATCCCTTTTAATCATTTGATCCTTATGGAACATTTTTTTTTTTTTTTTTTTTGACAGACTGGAGATGCCGACGGCTGCTCTGAGCTGTTGAGGGCAGAAGAGGAGGTCAAAGAGCTGCGGCTGCAGAACGGCGTTCTGACCAGAAGGGAGCAGCATCAGCGCGAGGAGATCAAACGGCTGAACAAGGTGAGGCAACGTGCAACACGTCGCGCTTCGACGCGCGCAGAATCAGAACCCCGGGATAATGGTTGTAATGTTTGCTTCATTGTTGCCGCACAGGCCTTAGAGGAGGCTCTTCAGTCCGTCCGACCTCTCGGGGCGAGCAGTGAAACACTACAGGATCTGTGGAAACACCAGGTGAGCTTTGTTCATCATCATTTATAAAAAAAAAAACCACTTTAGCACTTTGGGAATGGCCCTTCTCATCTTTTTGACAATGAGAATTAATTTTTTTTTTTTGTTAAATGAGAACATCGATCCCACAGATAATGTGTCTACATGAAATATGAAGCCGTAGAGAGGAGACAAGCTAAACGCAAACGCGGGAAACAGTTGGACAGCTACGGTGTCACCTTTAAAACCTTTAAAGTTAAACTTAATCGCGTCTCATTCGCTTGATCGATAAAGACGCGAGTGTATAAAATTACTATTGTGATTTTTCAGGGGATTATTTGTGACCTGGGAGATTTTGCCAGGCAGGAAGAAAAAAACAGAACCACTTCTAAAACCACGTGTTGTTTTTCATTTCATTTAAAAAAGAGAGCTACAGTGAATGTGTGGTGACAGCAGACAGAGCGGATATTGGAATATTTAATGCCAATACTATATAAAATACATAAATGACAAGCAGATTTATTAGCAAAGTACTGAATTGTTTTAAAATACTATTTGCAGTTTTTTGCAAATTCCATCAAGCTGGATTCTTAACTTTATGAACATGAACCTTGGCCAATATTCAAATTAATAAAGTATTAGTAATGAATAAATAAAGTAATGATTAACCAAGTCTTCAAGACACATTTCAGAACATGTGCAACGTTTTGTAACTTTATTCCATGTTTCCTTGTTCTTGATTTTAGGCTGAGATTTATAAGGAAGACTTTCTGACGGAGCGGAAGGACAGGGAGAAACTGAAGGACAAATACCTGGAGCTGAAGAAGAGTTTTTTGAAAGCGAACAATGAGCTTTGTGCCCTCAAATCCCAGGTAGCGCGTACAGTCTGCTGCTCATCGTCTGCCATGTTTGCAATCAAAGAAAAAAACCTTAAAGACTTAAACACGATGTCTCTGTTTTGACAGGCGCCTCGACCACCGCAGCCCGTGCACAAATGTACCTGCGTAAACCGCCAGCTCGGCCCAGTTAACCAGCACCACACCCAGATGCAAAGGCGTTACACTGCTGGTAACGACCGGTGAACTCCGCCGACCTCCTCGGCCGGTTGTGGGATTTCCTGCCGATGCACTTTATGACGTGTCTCCCGGAGCAGATGCTTGAATCAGAGTTCCTCACTTCTGTGGCAGGTTCCTCCCCAGGCAGTTTTCATTCAAGACGGAGACATTTGGCAGCAGGGAAAATGTATATTGGAAGCGTTTTTATATAAACACTTTCCAACATTATAGGGAGATGTTAGTTATAGCCCAGCCCAAACACTATTGATTTTTATCAAAATGAACCCGAGATTTTGTACAGCGTGTCCACAGTTCGGTCTCAAAAAGCCTTCAAGAGGAAATGTACGAAAGTGGCACTTCAAGGAGGAACGAGCACTGCGTTGTCCAGGATCTCTGCGAAAGCATTGCCCATGTTCCCTGGAGATACAATTTTTTTTTTTTTGCAGGATTTCATCCACTAATAGTCCACTAATAGTTACTTTGCACCAGTTGTGGAAGAAAATTATATATTTGACAGTATATTTATGTATGTTTAACGCATGGCACCTACTTAACCTGTTTGTTGTTTATTTATGAAGAAATTAAACCATCATATGTCACATTCTGATTCTGAGACCTGTTTTTTTTACCTTATATTCTGTCCCAACCAGTTTTAAACAGACACTTGACAAATGACCTGAAATTTACCGCAATCACCAACTGTTTCCCATCTTGACTTCCTGTTTTTTTTTTTTTCTCACGCCTGGCTTATTTACGCTAGACACATTTTTAACAATAGCTCTCAAAGCTGGAAAAACAGCTGATTGTCCAAAAAAAAAAAAAACGAAACTGAATAAAAATGAAACTGAACAAACAAGTTCTCATTATGCCAATATATGTCAGGATCTGAGCCGTAGCCACTGGGATCGACTGCAATAGAAAAGAAAGCCGAGCTGCTTGCAGACAATGTCTGTTATCAACTCTCCTCGGGTGTTTGGAACCTAATTTTACTCCCCGTTGAAGTGACCCTGAAGCCTCCTGCAAATTGTCCCGGAGCTGTGATTTGATTTGAGTTTCCATTAAAGGCAGTTGTGTTTTCGCCACCCGCTGAAGGCGGGAAATGGGCTGCAAAGGGCCCTGAAAGTGTCAGGTGCACGTCCACCACCAGCAGCAGCTGTGGGTGAAGTTCTGAAAAACTGAAATTTCTATTTAAGTGAAAGTAATTACGTGATTAATATTTTACTGACGGTACTAAAAGTAAAAGGGTCTTTTTTTGTGGATCAGTGCTTCTTCATCTATTGGGCGATATTAACCAATTTATAGTTATAGACATAAATGAAATGTTGAAGCCGATTAACTTTTTCAACTAATGCTTCGACCAGTTTTACTTCTCAACTACCCGTATTGAGAGGGAAGATCAGGTTGGCGATGCCAAGGTCAAGCGCAGCAAAATGTCAAAGAAGTCTTTTTAAATGAGAGCGTGGAAGGTGAAACTGACATTACGCTCGTCTCTCTGGTGTTTCATTTACATAAAAAAATGTATTTGTCATGAGTGATGTAGAGATATTTGCTGTTAGATGTAGTGGAGTAAAAGTCAAAGTAGCCATAATTAAATTTACTTTAGGTATAGATACATAAAAAAATATCCTTGTTCTTTACTTTCCACCATTGACCATCAGTCAACATCTAACACTTTTCACAATATGTGTCCTGATAAACTGCAAAACTGCAGCGTCCTCTACTGGTTATGAGCGTAAATTACAACGACTAAAGAATCTCTTCCCTCCTCAGGCTGCAGTTTCCTTGATCCATGAAAACCTACAATTAGCTCAGGTCAAACTGAGCAATTCCAGAAAACATAAAAGAAGGTAAATATATAGTATATAATCATAATTCTTTTGTACTTTGAAACACATCGGTGAACTGGCCTCAGGAGAAACCACAACAAACAACAAGAAGTCACTGAACGGAAAATACTTTCCTTTTAATAAGAGTCACAATACGTCGTTTCATGTTTATTGACTTATTGCTGAGCAGCTTGGTCATTTTTATATGTTTTCTTGTGCGTGAGTTTCTCCAGGAGGAAAAGTATCAAGGACATTAACTACAAAATGCTTATTATTCTCTGAAGTTGAGCACATTTCATTTTTATTTTTGATGCTACTGAATCTATTAATAATGACTCTAAACAAGAGTGTGTATCTGTAGCATTGACTCCTTCCCAAGGCTCAGCTGGTTGGGTGCAAATTTTCTTTTTTCTTGCTTTGTTTGTTTGCCGCTGCTACGATTATCCCATGTACTCGCCTGCTCGGGCCAAGAAAACACTGCAATAGCACAAGAATGAAGAACAGGTGGAGGAGAAGGTTTCAGACAGACACCACAAACCCAGGCCTCAGTCACCAGGCGCGTTATTTGACACGAGAACAGGAAATATCGCTGCAGCAAAAAACGACAGTCGCGGCTCCGTCCAGCGGCTCCTCTTGTATCATGTGTCAGACTGGATGGAGATCATTCATCCGGCTGCACTCGCTCGAGTCATTTTGGGGGGAATTGAATATTTCACATCCATAAATGGTTTCCCTAGATGCTCTCAGTCGTCACGCTCGTAAACATGGACAGACTTAAATCCTTTAAGACAATGATGAGGGGTTGAGTAACTCGCTCACAGTTGTGGAGGTGGATTTTAGAAGAAATTTATTGGCACAGTTATAGCAGCAATGTGTTCTTGTTTATTTTCGACAATGATCCATAACAGTTTTTTTCTATCTACCATTGGCTAAGTGTAAGTTTTAACGAAACAAAGGTGGAGCTCAGTTGAAGTGATTGTCAGTACAATTGCATAAAGTGCATATGCACACAACATAAAGGAAGTGAAACTGAGTATATTTCAAATCACCAGATCTGCCTTGGAGCTACATTCTTAGTGGTTTAGTCTGAAGATAGTTGCTGTTTATAAATAGATGGAATAATGTACGTTAATGATTAGGATTCACGGCCTCAGGCGATGATGACCTCTAACATAAAATATACTACAAGGCTTTTAAATGGTAACTGTACCCAGTGCTCAGTGTTGTAGCATGTCGTTACAATGGAAATTGTGATGTTAAAAAAAAAGTTATATACGGAAACACTGCATTGTCTCTGCCCTTTGAAAGATAAATATGCTCAATCCATTCTGTTGAAGTATTTTCAGAGAACAGCATTAACAGCCGCCTGGCGCATTCAAAAAGACAAATTCTGGCCAGTATTGCACACTAGTTTTCAACCAGTTACCGTTGGACACATCGGCCGCTGAAGTCAGGGATATTACAACGTCCACCCGTCAGCGGGCCGGCCCCGTGGCTCCTTGCCTCAGTAGAAAGCAGGGTTTGTGTGCTCGATGACGCAGCGGCGGCAGTGGCGTCTCACAAACCGCAGAGCCTCTGGCGACACCTCGCAGTCCTGCACGTTGAGAAGCTGCAGCTCGCAGCAGTTGGCCGCCAGAGCTTTGAGTCCTCTGCCCGTTACGCTCTCGCAGGCCCTGAGACTCACGCGCCTCAGGCCTTGGCAGTACATGGCCAGCTGCTCCAGTCCACTGTCCGACACCAGCGGGCACTTGCCCACATCCAGAGACTTGAGTTTGGGACAGCTCCTGGCCAAGTGGCCCAGACCGTGGTCTGTCAGGCCCTCGCAGCCCCTGGCATTCAGGTAGCGCAGTCTGGGGCAGTAGCGGGCCACGTAACGCATGCCCACGTCTGTAATGCGGGTGCAGTGGGCTACACTCAGGTAGCGCAGGCAGCCCTCCAGGCGGGCCACTTCGCGGAGGCCGAAATCCCCAACCAGGCGGCAGTCGCTGAGACTCAGCTCCTTTATCGAGGGGCAGTGGAGAGCCAAGTGGCGCAGGGCTTCGTCTGTCAGTCTGGTGCAGCGGCGCAAGTAGAGATGTGTCAGGCGAGGGCAGTGGGAGGCGATAGTTCGCAAGCCCTCGTCCTCGAGGGAAAAGCAGTCGGTCATGTCCAGATAGTGAATGGAGATCTGCTGGCCGTGCAGAGGGGACAGCTGCAGCGAGGCCTCTTGGGTAAGGCTGATGCACGTCACCTTGGAGCAGCCTGAAAGAGGAAGAGGTGCTCGGTAACTCAAAAACACGTTACTCGTTCAAAGTTGAGTGAGGATTAGTCCAAATCTTTAACAATCAGGTGTTTGTAGTAATAATTCCTTCTGTTATTACGAAAACCTATTTCTACTGAGCTTCTATGATCAGTGAAAATTGGATGGAGCATCCAGTGCAGAGGGAGACAGTGAGGACACAAACTCGGTGTCAGCTAGTCTACGAAGAGCAGCAACTAACCTTCTTGTCACTTGGCTGCTTTACATCTGAGGGCTAAGTTCATCTATGAGCGCCCACATGAGGGAGCCAGAACCAGACCTGCAGTATTTGGTTCCAGGCCTTCAAGTGAAGGGATGAAGTGTTTGCAATTGTGAACTCCAAGAATATCAAAACTGTGGTAAATTTGACATAAAAAAACTCAAATACTGATGTTCTTGCCAGTTACAAAACCGGCTTGATTTCATTATTTTCCGAACGGCTATTTTTACAACAAAGGCCTCACTTCCTGCTGGTAATAGTGCAGACATCGCTCTGCCGTCAGGGTCTGGTCCAAGTCATTGTTACGTGTGTCACTTCCTTGATGAAAGCAGCAGACGGGCCCCGTCACACATGCTGAGGTGAAGGCTCTCGGCTAAAGAAAGCCTTTCTTCTCACACATGCGAGCTTAAGGTTGGCAGAGCTTCTCTGCTGGGCTAATGATTTTAGCAGCTTTAGGAGCAATGACCAACTGAGAGCGACTGAAGACTGAGGATTTTTCCACACGTGTGATGCAAGGTGGCGGCCGCTATATAACGGAGCACGCCTGCCTTCAAGGCAACAGTGAGGGTAAGGCTTCGATTGCTGCGTGCAGGACATGGTTACTAAGAGATTTTGCTTTTTACCTGAGAGGTTCAGGTGTTCCAGGCTGGGGCAGCGGGACACCACGTCAAACACAGCCTCATTAGAGATGTTATAACAGCCAGCAACCTCCAGGCGCCGAAGCTCCGGGCAGCACTGGGCCACCACGTGCAGCCCCCGGTCAGTGAGCCTCTTGCAGCCATTCACCACCACCGTCTCTAGAGTCAGACACACGTTTGGGGTGTCCTGGCACAGCCGGTGAGTCAGGACCCTGATGGCACGGTCGGCGTGCAGCAGCTCTCCCGTTAGCCGAACGGTGCTCCACAGCCTCGGGTCCCACGCCAGGTTGTACCACCGGCGGCAAACGCGGGCGCAGCGGCACAGCTGATTGGTGGGAAGATGGGAAAAGATCTGCAGCAGGGTGTGATCGGGGAGGAGGTCAATGGGGGCGTGGTGGTGGGACTTGGACTGGCGGGAGCGGGTGTGAGTGCCGGGCTGAGGGTGGACCACGGCAACCGTCTCGGCGGGAGCAGAGGAGGAAGACGAGGAGTTGGTATCATGGCCGTTACTGGAGAGGGCCGGTGAGGAGAGGGAGGAGGACTTGGAAGGCAGGATCAGACCAGGGCTTGGGGTGCTCAGAGTCCTGGTGCTGGAGTCTAGACCTGAACGAGAGAAGAGCAAGACAAATGATTGAAATAGTTAAGAGAAGTGTGTGTTTATGGTTTTCACATATAGAACAAAGGTGCCACACGTTTGAATCTGGGGTCCACTAGTTAATGTAATCCAGGATGATTGTCTGCATTTTTTACACATTAATCTTCACTGTGTCTGCTGAAAATGAGAGTGAGTTCACACGACACTTATTCACCGGGACAAGAAAAATGAACAGAAAGCCAAACAAAACACATCAAGTACAGAGTTTATCATGATGGAGCTTTTAAAAACACCGGCTTTTATCGTCAGCGGAGAGGAGTTTCCATGGATTTAGTTATCGTGTTTTGGGATGTTTGGGGAAAAAATGTGTCACATTTATCTTCCAGGCGTCACGTGGCCTCTTCATCAGATGAACTCTGCAGCTTCAAAGCGAGCGGGCCGAGGAGTTTGGTGCAGGGGCTGACACTGCGTGGTCGGCCCTGTGTAAACACTGGGGCCCTCCTGACAGATGTGGGCTGATTGCCGCCACGTCTAAAGATGCAGCTGTGAGAAGCGGCGGCGGAAACCCATCGCTGTGGCGTGAGACAGTGGCGCCTCGGCTTCATCGTCGGCATCCTGGAGACGATCCGCCACACCGTGAAACTGTTTCTCTGTTATCTCGTCCAAAGTTTTGCAGGCTTCTTTTCCCAAGTACTATTTAGTTAATATTTTTATTTTAATAGTTATTTAATTCCTATTATTGAACGCATCTGAGGCAACATTAGGTAACTTTTGATGGAGTGGAACCATGTTGGTTAGCAGGCAAATGCAGACAAACGTTCAGCTGGTTCTGCACAGCGTGCGTTGACGTCTGCGCGACAAATGGACAGCATCCTGCCTGTCATGTGGATTTGTGTGCAGAGAGAGAGCGAGCTCGGCAATGACACCGTCCTGCAGATCTGTATTCCAGGACCTTGGCTCAACTCGGCATCCCGACTCCGCTCTGATGACATCCACAGACCCATCCTCTCGGGAGCATGTCCTCTGATTCACGGCTACTTTAAAACAGCCTCCTGTGAGCCTTAAAGTTCTCACTTCCATCCGAATTCGAACAGAATCTAGAGAGCTACTGTCTGCAACGCATCAGAGGTTAAAAATCCGCAGCACTAATGAGGACGCTGGGATGTAATTGTCCTTGTGGGATATGGTTGACCTCAGTTGGGGTTTCATGCATCACATTCTTGTGGGTGGTCCATCTATGAATGTGTAGGATTATTTGCTTGAGTTCTTCTGGCTTATCTTGGCCCCTGCGTTTTCTCAAATGGAATTTGCCAAGAATAATGAATTTTTGAGCTTAATACGAAGGAGCCGCGGTCCGAGTTCAATATAAACATCTCGTATTTTTTTTTAAATTTCACACACCTGTCCAAATATGTCACAACAATGGTGGGGCTGAGGTTTGTGCGCAGCGCATAGTAAACACAGCAAGATTCCTCAGTTAATACCCAGTGTTTGGATTTGTCCAACATGGCTGGAGCCACACACAGAGCTGTACAAACAAGTGGAAATCAGTATATTTTTGGCTCTGTGCAACTCCACTAAATTCAATCAACACTGTACTTGCGTGTTCTGGGGGCCAAACGTTCACATTTTGCGATCGAGCCTTTTGTAACACACGTCTTGTTTTGCTAGAATCGCAACGTCCAGCAGCAGCAGATCAGATTTTCCACAGATCCGCACGCAGGCGTGGCATGACACTTTTCTTGAGTCATTAGTTTTGATGGATGATCTTGTCTAGCGTGATGGATGAAGCATGCAGGAGACAAACTCATCTGCCACTGGCCGAGGAGCAACTTCCAAATTGCATAATTACATGTGTCACTGGTGAGGAGAGTCTTCCAAGCCGGAGAAACACAGTACTACTAATTAGACTTCATCCATTCCTTTTAGGCCGAGACACGCTCTCACGTAGCTGTTGGGGAAACTTAAACGCAGACGGCTTCACAGTTGCTTAGTTGCGCTGGATTTTGGATAATAGCACCTGGATTACTTTAAGGAAGTCCATATGTGTTGTAGTCCTGAGGAGCATCTGTTTACTCGTTCCCAACGGACCGCTGACATCTTTTGACCCAGATGTTCACTCTTCCACACTTTAGAACATCGTGTCTCTTCAGGCACCTTTAATACAGCGAGTCAAACGCAACTCATTGGCATTCTACCGTTTCCCATGTTCTCAAGACTTGGTTTTTTATCGCCAGAGTTTAAAGGGCGGCCATGCCAGCAGTTGAAGCATGCTGTAAATAGTAGTAGATGAGAATGCAAACATAACAAAAAACAGGTGATGCATTCCCGGTCGGGATGGTTGGAAACCGCACATCTGGAACTAGAAAACATCATGAGTAATACAGCCGACTTAGGTAAGTTAGACTAATTTAGTAGCAACAACAGTGCAACAACTGAAAGCTCCACAAAAGGCCAGTTTGTCGACCTCGCGTCTGGGAAAGTGCAAAATCCGACGCATTGTGTAGTCGAGGTTGCCGTGAGCCGTGTGCACGTTAGCCAGCAGTGCAGCGTTTTATATCTCTGCATCACTGCAAGCCCGTCATTAACAGAACAAATACCGTACAGCTGTTAAAGTTCTCTTAAAGGCACTGCGAGTGCAGATGGTGGACGACTCAGTTTTGGTTCGGGAAATCAGAGAAGAAATAGTGGAACATCTGGTCTTTACCCTGGACAAAGAACAACGGCGCAGTGGTGAAATGAAAGAGAAACTCATGCATTCTGAATGCGCATATAGCCACAGCCAGGCATACTTGGCTGAAATCATTTGCCACTAATACCCAAATCTAAGCTGATGTACAGCAGGGCTGCAGCAGGATCTCATTAACATCAACTTCTGAGACACATCTGGTTTGTGCTTTGATACCAGAAGTTTAATGTAAATCAATTGGGGTTGATCACTGGAAAGACAAGATGCCTGCGTGATGAAGAGGCGCAGCTGGATGTTAAGAGCGATGTCGCCCTAATGACAAAAACCTGATGACTTTAAAAAAAAAAACTGTAACGCACGAAAAACAGATTTAAGAGGAAACGAAAGAAAATGGGGGCAAGAGGAAAGGAAGGAGGGAAGATAAATTGGCAGGAGAGCTTGCAGACTTTACCAGAGACAGAGACAAGTGCACAGGCAGGCTCGACCCAGACTTTGATGCCGTCTGGTCATAAAGTAAAGCTATGGGGATTCTACCCAGGATCTCGCGGTGCTGCGAAGCTCTGCTAAGACACTGTCTGGATCTTGTAGGATTATTACCGCTGCATCTGGCAGAGCAAGCCAATCCATTACCTCAGTGCCATTAACCCTGTGACATGTTCTGTTCTCCAGCTCCTCCCCCCCCCGCCAAAACCAAGTGGCGCGGCGTATGTGGGGCTATCGGAGATGCAAATTTCATACTCATAACTCACAGAGTCAAATCTGAATAAACATGAGTGCAGTGAAGCGTTAAAATGAAAGTAACAGCTAATAAAATACAACCGGTAGAAGGGGGTGGGGGAATCAAAAGCACAATTGATTTATCGGCACTAAATGGTTACATGCTCCAGTTTATTAAAGGGAAACATCCGACTGAGAGGCTGAACTCCTGGAGTAGAGAACATCTGGGTCTGTCTCGGGTTTTATTGAATACATGGAAGTTGATATTACTGTGCAGTGTGGCGGCGGAGCTATCAGCAAAGCCTTCACTACAGGAAGCTCTTACGTCACTGGACAACCCGAAAGACAATAGGGCCCGCTGGTTCTTTTACAATGTGCACACTCGAACAGGAAACACACTTCTCAGCTCCGCTCAACCCCCAGAGCTCGTCTACGATTGGGCTTTGGCGATTCTCACAGTCCCTCTGTCTCAGCGCTCGTTTCTGAAGTTTCGGCTCACACCAACCCACAACACGACACGACGCGACAAGACTAATTTGCCTAAGGGAGTTTTCTGCCTCTCAGAGACTTTCTGTCTGTTCAGAAGACACAGACGTCCCCACACCCCCAACCCTCGTCACTGCATAAATCCTCGGCCGAGGAGGACGGCGCACGCTCAGACGTCCTGAAGCCAAATTTAAAGGCAAACTCACTCCTTCCAAAAATGAGCTTTTGTGTTTGTCACACATTTTCCAGACTCCAGAAACATCACGCAAAACTGAGCTGGCCTCTGGCAAAACGCGGAAATTTAAGATTACGTGGTTTTTACAGGTTGCTAAAACAAGATTTTGAAGATGGGGCAACAGAGTTGGATTTCCTCTTCTTGCGAATGACATGCATGCGATGCCTTTCTGTGCCGTCTGTCACGTCAAAGGGACGAGGAGGGCAGAAGAAGTGCACGCTGGACTGGAATGGAAAAGCAAGAACGGGCCCAGAATGGTTGAATTGGTTATGATGAGGAGCAAATGTAATGATCTCATGTGGTTAAATCAACAGAACACGGGAAGCGCTGACACTTTTGCGGTTACATTTGCTTGAGCAAAAAAAAAAAAAAATAGGAAGAGAGAGAGAGAGTTCACCCTAATTCCAGAGAGAAGTTTCTAACTCTTCAAAGTGTTTTACTGCAAAGTGTACGAGCAGCAGCCGAGCGCTCTGCGAGCGCGTGATTGGCTCTGCGCTCTTTGCCAACGTGCGGCACCACGATCCAACCATTACTGCATCTGTACTGCTGTCACTGGGCGAAATGCGAAATGCGATTTGAATGGAATAGTAGCTTGTGTTTAAGCGTCCAGCTGGAAGCTGAGAGGAAAGGTTTAAAAGCGACTCGTCAACTTAGATCGTGTCAATTTGACATGTCGGTTTGTGTGTGGCTTCAACAAACAACAGATATGTGACTAACCCCTTGAAGATGCTGGGTTTTCCCCCGTTATCAGCTCCTATCAGACCTGCTGCTTCCCTCTGCTTCCAGTCTTTATATCACGGCTGCTGGATGCTTATTGAGTTGTTCTTGTGCCAGAACCTTCCACACTCGCACTTTTATTATTGCAGTCCAGAAGCAACAGGCCTCTGGGCTTAAGACGTGGTGGTGGGACCCACATCTACTATTGATACATGATGAGAATGTTGTTTGTTCTGCAGGTTGTCAAAAACAAGAGTCCTGGATAAAAAATAATAAGTATTTGGAGCTGATTATGGTGCAAGATCAAGGTATTACAAGCCATCATCATGACAGGTGAGATGCTTGAGTCTGGGCAAGAGAAGTGGAGTCGCTGACGAGTCATTGTCACTGCGGGTCAAATTAGTAGAAAAACTGAACCAAACAACGATGACTTGATTAAATGACTTGCTTCTGTAATTATAACATAACGTAATTTATCCGCACAAAAAAATATTGGCTTGAGAAAAATTTCCTCTCATTTTTGTACCATTACAACTTCAGCCTCAGCTCGCACTTCACGGCTTATGTAATGAAACAAACCACGGAATGAAACGAGGGGAAGTCCAATGTGTCAGTTCAGCTGCTCCACAGCCGTGGTCACGTTACCACATAAAAGCCCAGAGACCCAGGTGTGTCAGGGCAGAAACATCACCCGTGAGCCAAAACCTTTACAGGAAGCGAGCGCACATTTTCAGCCAGGTGGCATCTCTCCCAACTCCCGTCAAACTTGCTCCTGTAGTGGAAGTGGAAAACGTGACCCCGTTGGACAAAATGGCAAATGCATTCACAAACAACGGGAGCGGCGCTTCCTCCGTGAGACGGAGGAACGGGAAGGATCGAGGAGTAATCAGAGAAGAGTTATGGGATGGAGGGCTCTGCCTGCTCCGCGGCCTCGCCTTCCCCTCCCTCCTCCTTCTTTGGTAAACTGCTTTCACTTGTTTTCCTTTTTCTTTCGCCGCCTTGTTCTGTGCTTTTTCGCTCACATTTCCTGGCTCTAGGAGCGGTAGAAAAAGAAGGGGGGAGGAAGGAGGAGGAGGAGGAGCGAGGATGGCTGATGGAGAAAATCTGGGGGAAAAAAGCGTTGGCATTCTTTGCCTCTCTGTGTTCTCTCTTAAGACAATTTTCAACGAGAATTAGAAGTAAACCGCAGATATTTCTTTTTGCAATCACAGTTGAAAACGTCTTAAAATAAGTTCAGGCTGCTGCTTTGTGTCAGAATGGTCAAAGTTTTTCCACAGGCACGTCCTGCAGCCGATGGCTATCAACTTTTTTTTAGGCTTTGAATATGCGAGCTGTTTTCTTTAATGCGCCATAAAATCACCTGCCAAGCATCTCCTCCAACAACAAATGCTTCCTCATCTAAACAACTTTCAACACGGACGTAAAGCTGCACAACAGATGCAAGAAGTTTCACAATTTGCGGCTCCAAGTCTTTAGCTTAGCACGGCAGAGATAACGACAAATTAACGATTGCATTTACGAAACCGGAAAAGACACGTGACGCACGCAAACACCTCGCTGCAGACTCGTCCACGCTTGGCACCGCGAAAAATCAACAGTGCAACTCTAGATATCTGAGGGAGTAAACACGAGTAAACGGCTCGTCAGCCTGCGGGCTTGTTTTGCACGTGAAGTGTGAGGGAGCTGCTGGAATATTAACATGTTGGAGACAGGGGCTGTTTAGGCTGGACACCATGACACACAGCGGCAACATGGAGCTCATCTCCTTGACTTTTCAGAGAGAGAGATTTTCCATTTAAGACCAGCCTGAGTGAGACTTTCCAGTCAAGTCACAGAAATACTTCCACACTTGGCTTTGAAGCTTTGGCTTCGAGTTAAATTGAAAAATAGATGTGATGAAAACGATCGACTCTAAGCTTGTTGCTGTGAATGACGCCGCAGTGCGTGTCCTCCACCGACTGCAAAGGTTTTATGAAATTCAACTGGCGATTCTCACGTCGCACGGGCCGGCACCACGGCACGCTCACCTCGAAACCACACAGCATTGTGCAGCACACGCGAGCGAACTTCACTAGTGGAATTATTTTGCGACGTCACGCCCGTATTTCGACAGTGTGTCACGAGAGGAAACAGTTTCCGGAGGCTTACAGATGTGTTTTTGAGCATGACGTAACAACTGTGCGCCTTTTGGCGTCTCACAAACTTTATAAACTGTAACAGCGTCTCCTCATATGCAATAGAGGCGTAATCTCGACGAGACGTTATCGGCATATAGAAAGCTGCTGTGTTTGCAGCGTAGCCCCGCGGTTGTATATAGTGTGTGAGGTCAGACAAAGCTTTTCCTCGTCATTGTTATCAATGTTTGTTTGGCAGACGGACAGGAAGTCGGCACGGCCATTGTTCCCAGTCTGAGCGGCCTTCCTGGTGCCATTAGAAATGGGTGAAGGAGCTGACCTCGGAGCCCGGCGATCACACGGGCTGAACACGTCAGGCTGTTGTCAGCTTAGCTCCCGCCGTGTCTGAGGCACATTCCTAAGGTGCCCTGAGTTTTGGCTTCACCACAGCAAACCCTTGAGGCCCAGACCAGGTCAAAGTCTGACCCCCCACTGGGAGATACTCAAATCCATCCCACAGGAAGGATTTACTGTCCAGCACTGTGGCTTTCAGTCTGCAGCTAGTAATAAAGGAAGACAGAGACATGTTACAAAAGCTGCCCGATCTGTGGTTTTGTGGATTTTGGGGCAAGACCTGTTGGATGGACATAAGGACACAGCCTGCAGACAGTCGGTTAATGGGGGTTCGCTAAGACGTACTCTCATGTGCCTTCAGCAGTTTGTGCTTTTCTACGTTTGTCGAGGAGACAAACGTGAGAAACGTTTCCATGTTAGACATTCGTTGATCGTGTCCAAGTTTTCATTGTCTGTGCTTGAAGACTCATTGTTTGGTTTGGACTTTGGTTTTTTCTTTGTTGTGTAACTTCCTGTTAGTTAAGCTCCAGTTTTCTTAGGTTAAGTTAATCTAGTCACATGGAGGTCCGGTTTCCATGTCACTTGGTCGCCTCTGGTTTGTCTAAATAAACTTTGAAGCCTGTTCTTGGAACCGTCTCTGTGGTTGCTCGCTCGGTTCCTAAACCTGGAGCGTGGCACTGGCCTACTTTCTGTTTGAATGCCGATATTACGGCTGAAAAATAATTTTTGTATTTTGCTTGACTCAGTCTAAAGCCAAGAAGGTCTAGAATTCCAAGGTGAACAGAGCATCTTTCAAAGTCGTCAGAGGGCATAAGTTGATTTTAGAAAAATGAGACATTTTGTGGTGAAAATCAGTCCAGTTTCCAGCCATTCATTCTCTGTGACTTCGGTTTGGATCATACGCATAAGACTTAAAAACAAGACTATGTATCTTTTGAAAGAAGGAACAAAACTGACTTTGTCCTGCAAATGAGGAGTTGAATCCATGAGCAGTGTGAGCGTTTTTGCTCAAATGAACAGTCTCGGCATGGTTTGGAAGTTATCGAGCTTTTCCACGGCCTGTTATTGGAAATTCAAACAACTTTATTAATTTCAGAGGGAAATTAGTTTGCATTGTTAAAGCTGCTTTTGCGCTCAAAAAGAAGAGACAACTACAACAATTGGGAAGCTACAACTTTGTTACATAGCAACATACTCATCTTCATGCATAATCCATAATTCGATAATCCAACCATCCTCCCAGTAGGTCGAAGGCAACCTACTGAGTTATAATATAAAGGACACAGTGGTGACTAATAATCTACAATTATTATTATTTTACTACTGATTAGCATGACTGGTCCTTTACATGGCCTTGTATGACCAGTAGATTAGGAGGCTAATGTTTGCAAATGTTCATGTTTGATAACAATTATAATTAAAACGTTTTTTTAAGCTTTAGGAGTTTGTCAATCTGGAAGAAAGAAAGAATTATTAATAGAGTATTTCGTTTTAATTAGCTATAATCTGGATAAAGGATAAGCTTGTCGTTGGGGATTTGGCACAGAACAGACGGCTAAAAACGGAATGAAAATAAAAACCAAACAACTAAACAGTAATTGCACGGTCAATAATGCAACATGTGGACACTGGGGACCCTAATATGAATGGTCCCAGTGTGTGGCGGGGAAACAGCCCAGACTGCTTCCTGATTAGTTTAGTGGGCCGCATGACGAGGTGGGCAAGGAGTGTGATTTGCCACTGTGTGTGTGAGTGTGTGTGCGCGCGGACGTATGTGTCTACGCATCTTTTAAGGAGGGGGGATTTGACTGTGGCTGCGGCGGTTCCAGACCGTGTAATTACTCCCACTTAGCTTGGAGAAAAAAAATAACAATTTCAGTCATAACATAGGGGAGAAATTATAGTTGGGAAACCGCTGTATTCTGACTATGTATTTCTATCTGCACAGGTTGCTCTCCAAGCAGACACATTCAGGACCATTATCAATTTCCCCCGTAATACTCTGCGCGCACTTCCAGCAGCTCCTCCGCGGACAGATTCAAGCGAGTCAGCATTTCCTGTCAAGCCGAATGAGTAACAGTGACGAACGCACACTGACGGGAGGCGGCTGCATCTCGCTCCGTATTTAGAGAGGTCAATCGCGGAATTGACCTCATCAAGATGCAGAAACGCCAAACTACGGCGGGGAGCATCTCGCTTCTTCCTTCTTCTGTGTGAAACACCTTGAAATCTCGAACGTGAGTGACAGGTATAAACACGGGCTGCAGCCGGTATTTATTTTCTTGCGGTCAGTTCGAAACCCGAAGAGCACTACGTTCATCACGCCAGAGAAAATTTAGGATCGGTGATGACAATGTATGAAAGGGCGAGGGTGAGTATATTTGTCCAACGCAGGCAGTGAGTCACTGGTCAACAGAGAGACACACAGAAACCGCGGCACAAAGGCCGAGACCATGATCTATCTGTTTGTCAAAAGCTGATCGAAATCAATGACTCTGGGACTTCATGTTCGCTGTCTGACTCATACGGCTTTGAACATGAACCGGGGGGAAGTTAAACGCGCTCCCAAAACCTTCAAAGCCCTCTGAGACGTGCGGTAAACGAGCAATTTCACTGATAATGAGTCAAGTCCTAATTAAAAGTTGCTGAGGTTACGTCGTTGTGTGGGACGTGGCCACCGTCTTGTGATCCGTGCAGTCTGTTTACGGAGACAGTCCCTGTTAAATATGCCGTAATAGGTCGTTTGTGCCAGCAGCCAATAATGACTATCAGAACGTTTGCAGAAATTTTGCAGCTACGGTTAATGTAAGATTTGTTGCACAGTATTTAGATCCTGAGGTGTCGGGTGGGTCACAAAACACAGGATTGTACATGTACTTAACTGCCAAACTTCCCAATGACTTCCCGATACTAAAATATCTCTTTGCGTCCAGATGATGTTATCAGGGTCAACCTGCTTTGCCAAATGACATAACCCAAACTCCTAATGATGAAAAACTCCTCCTCACTGTACATTTACACACCAAACTAAAGCTTATAATAGTTTATAAAAGCTAACAGAAAGCAAGTGGAAAATTGGTGGCTGCCCTTTAATCATACTGACAAACGCTCAAACGTGGCGGCCTGGTAGCTCAATGAGCGGCCTGAAGGGGAAAACGGATGACGCAGGATTAAATCCTGGTGTTGGGAAATCCCAGCCCACCTGTAATCCCCAGCCCACCAGGTGTGTCCCTGAGCAAGAAACCCAGCGCTAGCTCCCCAGGCCCCCCAGCTGTGGCAGCCCACTGGTCCCCCCGATGGGATGGGTCAAACGCAGAGGTCAAACTTCACTGCAACATGTGACTGAAGTGGCGAATAAAGGTTGTTCTTCAAAAAAAAAAACTGCCCTACCATGGTGACGATTGTCAAAGTCCTGTCAGAAAGTCTAACTAACAGAAAGGCAGGGGGACGATGATACGGTGGCACCAGCGTCCCCTTAGCCGTTAACACAGGAGCTGTTGGGGCAGGTCAAAAACCCGCTGGACACCGAATGACGAACACCAAGCAACACGCACGCAACAGGATAACAGCAGCCGGCGGGGCTCCATCCGTGTGTCCATTATCTGTCCCACGGGAGCCTCTCCCAGCTGTCACAGGGCGGGAAGCCGGGTCCACCCTGGACAGGTCTCCAGTCTATCTCAGGCCTGACACACAGAGACATGCACAGACAGACAGACCATTCGCACCTAGACCAGTTTTGATGCACAAACAATAAACTGCGGTCCGCTCATAAATCATTGCTCCATAGCCGCTACTAGTGTTGGAGTTTAGTTTATTTATTTTTTGTTAAGGGACAGAAAATAACCCGTAATTAAAAACGGAGAATTACAAGCCTTCCTAGAAAGCGCGAGCACAAATGTAAGGTTTTCCTGGATAGTAGCAAAGCAGCACCTGGCTATTCCAATACTTTTGAGCTACGACACTGAGGGATGATTTTCGTAGTTCATTCAGGTTCGTTGAAATGAAGAACGCCTCCTTTGACTGACGGTTACAGCTAAAAATGGATCACGTTGATCCATATTTATGGGAGCTGTTGACAGGAAGCTTCAGAATGCGGCGTGCGTTAGAGCGAGCGTGCAGTTCACGTTCGTGCCGCATAGTCGAAGGGGAGCAGCTTCCTCCATTAACTCACAGACGTTTGTCTGAGCAGACGGGAGGCTGCGGAGGCCAGTGGGAGCCAGATGCCAGATGCATGGGGAGGATTAACAGCAGCGTCTGAACAGAAGGTGAAGCTTTCGTTCCCCATTTTCACTCCCCACATCTTCACCGCGTCCAGCAAAATCCCTCTCCGCTTTCGAGCACATGTGCCGCCCACCCGCCCTCCCTCCCTGGCAATGCTTGGAGCCTGATATGACCACAGTTTAGATAAGCATTCTTCCACAATGAGAAGCCAGAAGTTGTTTTTTTTAAAAAATTTTTCCTTTTTCTCCTTCTTCTTCTAAAACGAATCCCCCCCAAAAAAATGCCTTTGGTTTCTGGGTTCTTATGGGAGCTGTGAGTTTGTTTTCAATTTCGGGTTATCCCAGGAACACACAGGTTTCTCTCCAAAAATAGGCAGTGCGGAAAGTGGATATGAGGAGGAGAGGGAGAGGAGTGGAGGGAGGAGGAGGAGGAGGAGGAGGAGGAGAAGCGGAGGGGAAGAAGAAGGGCGGGGAGTTTGGTTAATGAGCACCAGATGCCTTACCTTCGGTGGTAGCCACATTCTTGGGAGCTTTAGTTGGTGTGTGATCTGTGCTCGAACTTATGTCAGAGGAGATGCTTGAGCTCCCTTTACCTGCAGGGGAAATGGGAAGAAAAACAAAACTGCTGGGACACGGCAAAGAAAACGTAGTTCCTGAAAACTGCCTGTTGGAGATAAGGTGGAATAAGCGCTTTTTATGATATATTTCATATGCCGAGGAAGTATGAAGTGTAAGGTCATACGAAGCCCATCACTCTCTGCTCTCGGGACGTTTATGTTCCTCGGTTTCAGATAAAGGCTGGTCCTGGCACACGCTCAAAGCCTCGGCTAGTTTGTTTGAGTAGGTGTCCGCTTTTTGATATTGGGGAAGAAGAATAAAGTCTTATGAAATCCCCCTTCTTCCAACGGGATGACGAACTGCAGCCCGAGACGCAATAACGATTGACTGCAATTATGAGCTTCTGTTAGCGCTTTACAACCGCCACATGAATCCATGAGCTGTATTGCATCTGAGACATGGCAGAGCAACATTTCAATGTCTTTTTTTTGTTTTCGTGCGTCCATTTGCTGCTGCAGTCGACAGGCTCGACTGCCATGGTGACTGCAGGCTGCCTGTGGAGCGGTTGTTTATGGCATTTCATTCCTCTGTCAGATCATAAATGCAGCTTTGTGGCTTCCCTGAGACTGACTATGAGCCTTTCACCCAGCGAGACGGGCCGGAGAGGTATTCCCAAACAGTCACACCCACATGCACCTCAAACGCAGCCACCCAAACGGCCAAGGCGGTTCCCGAAATAAGCGGGAAAGCTTGCGCAGGAAGACAAAAAAAACGCGACCTGTGTCTCGGTGACGAGCGACAGCAAAACACACACGATCACAAAAATACATATGAAATAATATAAAATGTGTGTTGTTCGTGTGGTATGAGCACGAGCGACATTGTGTGGTGACATCAGTAAGCCGGCACATCTGCGAAGGCTTTCGCTCCTCAGAAATGACTCAGATATTTATGAGGAGCTTGCAGATGTCAATGTAAGACCACTTTTTAAAACATCTAAGCTGAGCCCAAAGCACGAGGCTCGGTCAACACGAGCAAATATATTTTACTATTTAGCCGCAGGATTTCACGCCTTAGAATGGAGAACTCCGCTCAGATTGTTTACTTGGCACGTGTGGATCCATCCGAGGCTGATTGTTTTCTGGTTTTCATAAAAAAAACTTGCAGAAAGGCTCCTGCTTCCTGTCTTATGCTTATATAGTGTGTTGGTAAAAGGCTGCTGCAAACTTGTGACCTGCATATAATTAATGTGGAGTCACACTGGAAAACACAAAATTTAACACTGGATGCTTTAATTTGATATATTTACTTCCGTAATTATTTCAGTATCCATTTTTCGGCTTATAGTAGGGACACAAAGGATTTTTTTTAAATATGTACAGCATCAATCAAAGATCTGAAACAATCATCCTACTAATCCTTTTGTCCTGTGGTCATTAAACTTTACTTCTCCACTGAGACTGGACTTTTCATATCCCGTTACTCATGAAATATCAATGTGCAATAGAGTGCCTCAAATTAATTATGCCTATTACTTCTCTATCGTTTGATTAGTGCAGCTTTTCCATCCATAGGATTTTCCAAATGCTTCCGTACAGTTCTGCATTTAAAGGATTAATTTGCGGATTTTGAATTTGCTTCTTTTTGGTGTAGATTTAAACTTCCCTTTGACTTCCCTGTATTAAAATATCTCTCTTCTTCTTGCTGAAAAATACCTCCCCATGACATCACCTGGAGGAACCTTCAGTTCAGATTACGTCATCTCCAGACTGTGGAGGTTGTAATTATGGTCAGAGGAGTTTTTCAGCTAGAAGTAGAGAAATATAGGGACGTTTAAAGACATTAAAGCACATGTACACCCGAAACTTAAGTCATAGAAAGCAAGTTGAAAATTGGTGGAGTTGCCCTTGAAACCAGATGTTTTAAAAAGCAATAACATCAAATATTATTATGATATTGCACAGTAGATAATCTTTGGTCTTTTTACATTAAACCCATGACTGTGAGACACATTGTAAGTGTCCATTGGGCAACAACACTAATGTTTTGTTTTACATATTTTTTGACTGATAACTTCATTCCAATGTTCAGCTCCAGTGTGTCTCAAAGACTCAAACCCGGGGTGGAATCTTGTCCTTGTACCTGAACATGCCGATTTCTAGGTGGAGCTGATTCCCATGTTATTTTAACGTTCCGAGCTCCAATCTGTTTTCTGCAGTTATTGACTTAGGAAGAGAGCTCGGTGGAATGTTATTTATCCAAACATCTGTGCCGTAGAGACCGAACCAGAGTGGAACCTGTTTTTCTGAATAGGTAATGTCAAGGAGGAGAAGTGGGACGAAAAAGACACTGGCTGAGAGAGGACATAAGTAGTAGTATGAAGGACGATATCCTTGCTCGTGTCTAATAAAGTGCAGACATGTTTTGAGAAATGAAGGTGACTTTGACTTTTGATATTCTAGGATCATTAATGACATTTTCGTTAGATGTCACAAGAAAGGTTTACAGACTCAGATTCTTGTCATCACATGAACACAGAAAATGAGGTTAAATCTTGTCTTTTCGCTGATCAGCTCTACATTCCAGACTGAATCTATATTTCAGATGTGTGAGATAAGACAGTGAGTGGCTCTACCTGCTTGGCCATGATAGTAGTGACCCTTTTTCTTTTTTGTTACAGCCCAGTGTCCATATGCTATTGTTATAAGATTATTATTCAGACAAAAAACTATATGAATTTGTTCTGTTAACACTGCACGTGTTAAAACTAGAATATGAAGAACATCTGTGCCAGAGATTTCCAGTTACCTTTACATAACCTGGCTCCTGACAACATCTGACAACCTGCACGCACCCAAAGACGCCATCTAAGGAGAAACTCTCTGCATGTCGCCGTGCATTAATGCAGCTGTTCGTCACGTTAGAGGTCTTTTTCTGCAACAAGTGGCCTCTAAATCAAACAATACAAGGATGAGCAATTGTGCACAAAAATCTCTGGAATTGGCTCTTATCGTGATACGAATGATTAAGTGCCCACATGCCCGAAACGCTCGTGGCCTTTGACCCACCTCCACTGAAGCTGCAGGACGATGCTTTTTCCTTTATGAACATGCAACATCAATCACAGCAAAGTGTGTAGATGTGAAACAACTGCCTCCTGCAATTTGACTACAACACAGTATAGTACTTTTTTAAAGAAGAAATGTGGATAAAAAATAAGTAGTGGCTGGAGTAGATTTATGTTTTATTCATTATAGCTCATTTTTTATGCTTCATCTAAAGAATGATTTCAAATGCGGCCACCAGATGTCACTCTGGATCCTGAACGTTGATTAAAACGTTGCACATCTTTAAAAAAAAAAAAAAAAAAAGTCTAAAAGTGAGCAATTAAAAGTCACACGCAGCCCTCAGCTCAACGCAGACGTCATAGCTGTTCTAACGCAGTGTGATATTTAATCGCAGAAACTATGATTAATTTTTAGTCATACTTTTACAGGGAATGGAGCTACTTTTGAGACTAGCTGACAAACGTCTGGAGCCACACACACACACACAGTCGCTGCGGATTGTTTGTCTGGCTTCAGTTAAAATGGACCCAAAGACGCAGCGCGTAACGGTGCCACCGAACTCCCCGTCTCACTTCCTGCAGCGGTGCAGCTTGATCCAATCTCGTCGTCCACGCCGGAATTCCAATCAAACCCGTTTTAAAGCGGCGATCACAGCACTTACCCTCGCTTCCATACTGTTTTCCATTGTTCGCACCCATTTTAGAGGATTCATAATCTAGGCGCACGACCCGGGTTATCGAGGGGGGTTAAATTCCAGAGGAAAACGCCGCGTTTCCATGAAGAGACGCTGGAGAGGCAACGCTTCGTGTCGGGCCGCCCGCACTGGCTCCAAATAGTTAATCCAGATGTTGGACGGAGGACGTCTGAAGCATTACGCAAAGCCAGAATCCAGAATCCAGACGTGCGCGTCCAGCGGCGCAGACTTTCTACATGGGAACATCCACGCGCGCAGGCGGAGAGCCGCGCGCAACGGTCCCGGTTCGAGAGGCAGTTTGCGGGGGGAAGGAGGAAAAAAAAAAAAAAAAAAGTTCGTGAAGTGCCCTAAATGGCGAGCAGCTGTTTATCAGGCGGAGAGCGGGCCATCAGAGAGGCCAGACAAGTTTGGGAGGACGCGCAGCCCTCGTCCACTGCCGTTGGATTTAAAGAGACCGCAGACCAGAGAGGGAGATGTGGATATTACCCCCAAAAAAGAAAGGAAGATAAGGCAAAAAACAGGCCGGGGCTGTGCCTGAGAGTGAAAATATAAGATATCAAGAGTTGCACACACACACACACAGTCATAAAGCAAAAAATCACTTTAACTTGACTTCCTGAACAAACTCTGAATCTGTGAGGTGACAAAGTAGAAGCAGGTAAAACCCTGGTCCGTTATTTTCCATTATGTTCCTCAGTGATATTCAAGCAACACACACTGAACCAATCACCGCCGAGGACACACACAATGTCTCGCTTCTTTCTGAGGATGAAGGCCTGCTGAAAGAAGAGACTAGGTTAACCACATATGTTGCTGCTATAAATATGAGTCATATAGATCATTGGATCTGCAAGTAAAGACACGGGACAAAGGCAGTTGTCTGCTGTTGACAGTTGAGCCAATATTCTGGATACACGGTGAATTCCTTTCTAAAAGCAAACAGGCAGCGCTATCGTCTGGGGGCTTAACAGTGGGATTAAAATGCTATTTCTGGCTTTGTACAATGGAAAACACAAATTAATACAGCAACAACTATTTAATCTCAAACTGTTCGTAAGTGTATAGGGTGAGTGTTTTTAACGGGTGACGGAGCTTCATGTAGCCATATTTATTACTCTACTTCCTGTGGAGAAACATTTATAGCACGCTGTTCAAACTCGTCACATTTGTACCACGTTGGTACAATAATTGTCCTGATTAGCGTCCACGAAAAGCAACACCGTGAACAGATGAATGCCACAGAAGTGTTTAATTCCCACACTGGGACACCAGATGTCCACGTTTTACTATAAACAAATCTTGCACACTATTTTTTCCTTTAAAAGCTTGTTTCATAGACTTATGATCAGATCCATCACATCTACTGAAAACAGCTTTTGCTTATTTCAACACGTAGCATGTTGTTCTTTCCTATAGCAACCAAGAATGTGTCATGTACGTTGATGATGTCCACTGTTGTTGGCTCCGAGAGGCCAAATGCCAAACCTCAAACATTTACGACGAGCACTCTCTGCCACTCTGCGATGCATACTTAGAAACACGCTAAAGATGGAGGTGACCATACACTTACACAGCAGGAAGTGAACGCAAAGTTACACACAGTCTCTGTGCTTTACGAACCTGGTGCATCAAAACGGCTACTTGAACAGATTTATTCCATTTAAAAATAAAAATCACACACACTATAAAAGGCTTTAAGACGTAAACAAAACACACACTTATCAAATCAGATGAGACAGATTGCCATTATAGCCCATCCAGTATGAAAACACACCCACAGGAGCGAATGGGTACAGGCTGACAGCAGGACTTGTGTTTATTTCAGGCAGCAGCTCAGATTGGGCAACAGACATGGCGTAACGAGATGGATCAGGGACGGCAAAGCTGCGCTCTGGCACAGCTGCTCGCTGAGAGGACGGGGTCAAGATGCTGTCGGGGTCAGTCGAAGCACGAGCTGAACGATCATTTTTGGTGTCTGCAGTGAAAAGACAGCTCAGGGAAAGTGGAGCAGAGTTGATTTCTGTGAGCTTACTGTGTAATGCCCCCAGGGTCACAGGGATGGACATGGACCTGAGGGAAATGGAAGACTTTATTAGAGGAGTTCAGCCTGGGGGTGTAAGGAAAACACAGCATGTGTTTCTTTTTTTTTAAGGAATTTAAATTTGTTGAAATTGCTTTGAACTATCAAACCTTCAAAAAAAAAAAGACAGACGTCCCAGATGTCCAGTTCATGAAACTTTACCTTTTCATAACAGTGGAGATGTGTTCTTCCAAACAGGGATTTCTTTTTCCTGCTCCAAACAAGCTGCATGTCATCTGATGACAATCAGATATCCTCACCATCACTGTCAACAGACATAAGAGTTTCATTTACCATTTGCTAGACATAAAATAGGAATTTATGAAATATATGGCAAACCTTCCCCCCCCGGTAAATGAGATGATTAATGTGTGCAGTTCTGCTTCACATCAGTGTACTTTAGCATACGTGAAACACTCACAAACGGCGAGGGTGTCTGTGTCAGGCTTCTGGAAGGTCACAGAAAAGCTGGTGTCAGACTCCAGAAGCACTTCAAAGTGCAGGGTACAAAGTGAACCTGCTAACAGACACACAAATGACACAATATATAATTATAGCACATTATTGTTGGGGAGGATCTTTGTACTTAATGATTTTATAAAGTAAAAGTGTTGCTAACCTGGGCCGTCGGGATGAGGAGCGATACAGCTGCTCAGCAGAGTGTTAATGGCGCACTGTCGGCGCAACAGCTCCAGTATAGCTGGGACGTGGGCAGGGTGGGTAAAAGGAATACTGTCCATTGCGGTCCTCCTATGCTCAGGTGTCCCCCATGCAGCTCCAGGGAAAATATAACTGTGCATCGCGCCACTGCAGATCGACTGCAAGAAAAAAAGTATTGATTCACTTAAAATCGTGCGTTATATGAATGGAGCTGCCTATTAATTTAGTGTGCTTAGTGTAAAACAAGTGTGTTTGATGCAAACGCTATATACCACTGTGAAAACAGGATCCTGGTCCTGTAATGTCGCCTCTTGGTCGTTTGCACCCGGTGAACCTCTCATCAGAAGTTGGGGTAAAGGCGCCCACTGCAGGTCAGCATCCAGCATAGTCACATCTATGAAAAAAAAAAAGCACAGAGCAAGAAGACGACGTGACAGTTACGGAGTTGTTGGCTTTGGGAGATATTTTCCATCTATTTTTCATGTAGTTTTGTATCTTTGCCATTTAAGAACATGTAAATCATATTTATAGAACTTCAAGACTGGTGGCAAAACAACTTGTTTCCTCTTGCTTCAGTTCCTGTATCACTACCCTCACCAGCCCTGTGACACACTACACAGACTATTACAATACAGTAACACTGCCTCAACACACAAAGAAGAAAACACACACACACAAAGAAAACACCCCACACCCTAATTGGAAGCAGCCCTTTGTTGCACACTCCTCCACCCACATTGTTAGTCTGATACATAAAGTACATTTTTACAATATTACGAATGTGTACAATCTGTACAACGCACATGCTTACACTAAAGGATTTTTATATAAAATACATATGCAGGTTTATTTGACCACAGGTCACGTATATTTAAACTTAAAAGGCCCCATTTGTGACTCCACTTCCAATGAAACAACACATTTCCTGATTTCAAAGAAAAGGTCAATTTGTTTTTTGATATATACAAAATTAGTTGTCATATGAAATAACAGATTATTTTGACACTATAAAAAAAGTCACATCAGGGATTGGACACTAATCCACATTTGTAGGATGCCTGTCCTACACATTCTCAGTCTACTTATGTGTCTACTGTAAATGTGTGTTGTTGTAGTCAGTGTTCTATCGACTTATCAGGGTTTAAAATACGGTTCTAATTTGATGTTAAAGCTGCTGTGAAAAGTAACCACACCTGTAATTTCACGGAGCTTCTTCACAAGAGACACAGACACTGGAACTGCCGGCTGCAGTTTGAGCAGGAAACAGGCCGACAGCGTCGCATTTGGCACCTTATTCAGTGGCAGGAACACAGGGTTGCTGCGACAGGACGGTTTTATTATATCGATACCACTTGTGCCAACATTCACACGCACTGCGGGACGTAAAAATGAATATTATCCCGATGAGTGAGATTAAACAACAACATGTTACCCCTGGAGATCCAGCAGCGGAGGGTGTGGGAGAACAGAAGCCATCGGAAGCTTGTGATTCACGTCGCTGACACCCACAGTTACCTGGGCTGTCTGGACGCCTGCCTCCAAATCCTTCATCTGTGTCAATGCAAAGGCTTTTCCGGAAAACATACAAATGCATTTAGCGATGTGCCTTGTGCATTTAAAAAAAAAAAATTATAGTTTACCATCAAGTGTGCATTTATTTGGCATCTTACGTGAATCTGACTTGTGCCTTACATCAGCTGGGTTGATATAGAACTGGATAGTCAACGGACAATCTAGAACAACAAAACACATACATTTAAACTTTGAAATTATTACAGAAATGTGTTTGCATGTTTGATATTTTTGTACCGTGTTTTCCAGATACAAGACACCCAATCCGGCCATTGTTAATTACGTCAGCTTGGGCGTGACTGTCCATTGGTGCCCTTAAAGCAGAAATATTTCAATGAAACGTCAAATGGTGTGAAAAATAGCTATTTTTAAATCAGCATTACTCAAAATCTAAAAAGGATTGAGAAGCTAGAGGAAGTAAATATAGTTTTACGTATTTAGCTTACAAAAGCGACTGAAATAAATGAAGCTTTTTATAACTGGCTAATTATCTGTGCTATCTAATTTATAGAACATGTTTGTAGGCACATGGCTTTCGTTTGTGGAGCTCACCTCGGCAAAAAGGACATTAGCTGCAAGTCTTTCTCGAGGCATTGAAGAGATGTAAACAGTTTTAATTTGACTTTGCTTCAGCAAAAAGGCAGCAATAGGATTAGAAAAAAAAACAGCAGTGTCCTCAAATGATGCAAGAGAAGAAAATAAGTTGTATGTTTTGTTTTTTTTTAACAATGCAAAAGACATGTACTTGTCTCCAGGGATGTTGTACTGCCTGAAGAGACCTGCCAATTTCATGGAGAAGTCTGAAAAATTCTTTAACCTGCAAAATACAGTAGAGTCAACATGTGGATAAGAAGTCAATTATCGTTAAGTGTTTATTAAATAGCTTCTTATGGTTTAACTCCTACCTCAGCAGCTGCCGAAGACTCTCACTGGGCTGCAAGACAAATTCACCTCATCACTCAAAGTAAACGGGATGAGGGTTGAGGATGGATTGATGAAATTTGCACTTACAACAGGAGATCCTCCATGCGGGGCCACCTTTACCTGCTCCACCCCACCACATGGTAGCAACTCCACCTCCACATAGAACAGGTCTGCTGTCAGGTAGCATGTGGCATCAGCAATGTGAAAGCCCATCCTTGGGAGAAAAAAAAGGAAACATGGAAGGTTTCATAAACAACTCTAAATAAAAAAAAAAAAAAAAAAAAAAAAAAAAAGGGAATTCTGGTGAAAAGCACGAATCACAAACTTCACAAATGTCAGAAAGAAAAGACCTCACCCTTGTTGTTTGGCTATCATTTCCAGACGAGACCTCATGGTATTCATAGAGGACACTGAGACATACAGGCACACAGTTGCTTTCAGGTGAAGTATAATGTTTCATATACATGCAGACTCATCAGAATCTATGTTGTTTACCATTACACACTTCCTGGAGCCTTTGCAGGGTTCTAACCAGTGGCTTGCAGGGTTTGGATTCAGCCCTGGGTTTCTCCTGTTAGGGCACATAAGAGGGGAGGGGGGGGGCACAACAACAAAGGACCAGTTGTTTGGCAATGTTTTTCTTGTGTAAACGGTCTTTGGGCTTCCCGGCACAAAAACTGCACGACACTACAGCAAAAAGAAAAGCGGATGGTTTATACTTTGTGCTGGGTAAAGACTGGGGAGTGTGTGATTTTTATGTACCTGAGCTTGTTCAAACACACTCTGCACTGTGGTCAGTACTTCGTCTTTGAAAGGCATGGGGAGTATATTCTTTCAACATGAGCGCTTGCTGAAAACGGTATGACTAACCCCAGCTGCCTTATCCCTTTGGACCACACATCATTTCAGACCAATCTCTTTACTAGACTCCAGAGACTGACCACTGCCAAGCTTCACTCTGTATTTATCCAAAAGTATTATCTGCTCTGCTGCTCCACCCATGTCAAATAAAGAAAAGTAACCCACCCTCTTCTCATAGCTCCCCACCACACAGGATGCTACAGCATAACCATAACACACTTTTTTAGTCTTCTGTTGAGTGGGAAATGCATAAGAATCGATGGAAATTGGCCACTTTGGGCTCCTAAACCTGTTGCTAAAGGTGCACATAGAAAAAGTTAAACATCTTCCAAAGAATAAAGAAAAGACAAAAAAAAAAAAAAACTGAAAACCAACTTTTGCCTTTGCAGAAAAGTCCTCCTACACTATTCCATGTGGCTGATAAGAAGTGATACAGAGTGAAGATGTGATTACCGCCCTGCACAAACTGCACATCAAACAAAGACTTGTGTGTTGCAGGGTCCATGAGCTCATTCTCCGAGCGTCACCACACCAGCTCCTGATTCACAGCACATCATCATATTAGAGAAGCCATTCGGTAATCAGTCCAATAAATATTACTTTCAAAAAAAACCCTCCTATGTATGTATGTATGTATGATCTCTTTGCAACCAAACACTTATTAATACAAATACATTAAGTGGCAAGAAGACATGTCTCACCATGCATCTTCGGACAAGCTGGAAAGTGTCAGTCCACGTCTTCTCGGCAAACTTTGCGTGCAGGTCAGAAATCATAACCTTTCCTTTCATCTCTGTGGAGGACAAACAATTAAAACATAAAACTACAGCATCCACACCCTAAACAAATGCAAAGTAAAGCCTGTCATTACACAGACAAGAAAAGCAGCCAGGCCAGCACTTTGAATTGAAAATACACACTGGTGTGTCTCAAATTAGACTGAACACTCTCACTGTTATTACCTGCCAGGACAGAACGTTCACAAACGTGTCAGTGTTTGTGCTGATTAGCCAGCTGATCACCTGACATGTTTACTCCACTGTCTGAATATGAAGATCTATTGTATGATCACGCATGTAAACACCATGTGTTAAAGATGGCGTTTCGCATGTAAAACTGTCAACATTTAGTTTTTTTGGGGGGGGGGAAGAAAAAGCGAAAAAATAATGTAGCCCATAAATTAAAAGTGAGTATTGTCTGGCTCTCCCAGGCGGGCGGGCGTTGGCAGACGGAGCCAAGCCCACAGGACGTGCTGCCAGTCTGCTGCTGCTAACCGCTAGCGCGAGTGTCTCTGGAGTTAGCACGGGAGCTAGCCATGAGCTAACGCACGGCTCCTGCCTCTTGCCATTTTGCCACAGTAGCTCCGCTGTCGTCAAGTCGCTGTCCCGAGGTGAACACCGCCGAATTAACCGGTAGGTGGATGTTGTGCACAAAGACACACAAAAGCAGCTGTTCCTGCTGCTCGCGTTTCTTCTCCGTCCAGCGCTGCATCATTGAGTTGTCATTAGCTTGCCTGTTGTAGGTTGCTAGCCCCGTAGCCGGCTAACAGGAGGAGGCTACTGAGTTTGGGGAGCAACGACCGAACATCTGTTGCTGGGTGTGAGATTTACCGGACGTGCCTTTTCCGTGTTATTTAACGGCTAAACCGATATATTCCGTCTGAATATCCGTAAATATGAGTTTCTGGCGGCCAGGTTAACCTGCTGGGTAATTTAGTTAGCCTGTTAGCCACATCGCTCACTGTAGTCTGCCGGCTAGCTAACCCCGTTTAGTTCAGTTCATCCCAGCTACCCAGCTAATAACTTAACATAATAATTCAGATTTTTGTTATTGTATGTGTGTGAGATTTCAGTTTTCTGTGCTTCTTGTATTAAGGTGTAATTTGTCATTTTAAGCTGGCATGTTCCTGTGATACCAACGTGTATCTGCCAAATAATGACATGTACAATATGTAAATGTGTTTAGAAATTGTCCCATAGTTTGATCACGGACCCAGAAGCTTTGACCTGATGATCGAGATCCTCATATTTTTTTTATAATAATGTTAAACACGGACATGTGTGAGTTACCAAATGACATCTGATGGTTTAAACGTAAACGGAACGGGACCTTGCCTTCGGTAACAAATCGTATTATTGAGCTGCAGTGCATAGATTCCTTTTGTTAATTTTTATAATGACCTTTTGGCTGCAATCCCATGTTTATCCCAGAGGTGTGTGTGGTTCTGAGATGGGCAGGGGGCATTTGCAACCACTTCTGGACATCAGGGTATTTCCACAGCCTTCCTGGAAAGTCCAGCATGAGAAACTGATCATTTAATTGCTTTGCCATGTGTCAGATTTTCATCTCGTTACCAGAAGCTTTAAAAAAAAAGTTTTATTCCTTTGCTAAATCGCTTTAACGGGTTTCTTTTTGGTTTAGTAGAATTTGCCACGGTGTTCCACTTGTTTGTTTGCATATCTGTGTCATACTAACCTCGTTGGGTTTTCTCAAACGATGTTACTATTAGTAATTTTCCTACAGGGTGCACGTTTCTGTGGTGCTTTGACATTTGGCTTATCTGGCTGAAAAAAAGTGCTTTACATTTACAAGGTAGTTTCGGATGTGGCATTTTGCTGATCTTTAAACCTGTTTGTGACTGCATTTTTTTTTTGAAAGACAGATTTTTTTCTGCTTCAAATGTCATCCAGATGTCTGTCATGATGAAATGATGTAGAATGTTTTTCTCTTTTTTTTTTTTTTTATTGGGTCATCTAAATAATTTTTTACATGTGCTGCAATGACTCTTACTTGATATGCTTTTTTAAAACTTTATTTGATGTTGCAAAGAAAAGGAAAATTACTATTCATTGCATTATAGCAATGGGATATAGCGTAATAGCAGATGCACATAACCACAGTAATGCAGTAATGATAACGAAAGTTAATGATCATAAAATGGTTTGTAATCAATTTATTGTCAGTGGTCGTTATTCAAGTCTTAACCAGGTTCAGAGAATAATTCTCAGCACTATTTTTGTAGTGTAATGGCTTTTCTCTGGCAGTTATTGTAGTAGGATTTATTGCTGTGACACACAATGATGGCTGTGCAGGCTAACTGTAGAAATCGAAGCCTCAGAAGTGATGGTGAATCATCTTCGGATTTTTTTCTGTCTCTCTCTTTTCTTCCCAGGAATTATCATTTAACACTTTGCCACAGCTGGAATCCTCAGACTGATTCTGACAAACTTCATTTCACAATCCTTCCCTCCACCTCCCTTTTACTCTCAGATCTCTTGGTACACAGAGCCATGGCAGCTGCTAAGCCAAAGGGGCAGAACTCTCTAGCCCTTCACAAAGTGATCATGGTGGGCAGTGGAGGAGTGGGGAAGTCAGCCCTCACCCTTCAGTTCATGTATGATGAGGTCAGCGACTTGCGTAACAGAAACTTAAAATAGAATTTACACATATTAATTTTTGTTTGTTTTTTAAAAAGCATTTTTTTCGTCTAATTGATCTTTTTTTTATCTCCTAGTTTGTTGAAGACTATGAGCCAACTAAAGCTGACAGTTACAGGAAGAAAGTAGTGCTGGATGGTGAGGAGGTACAGATTGACATCCTTGACACAGCTGGACAAGAGGACTACGCAGCCATCCGGGATAACTATTTCCGCAGTGGCGAGGGTTTCCTCTGCGTTTTTTCCATCACAGAACTGGAATCATTTGCAGCAACAGTAGACTTCAGGTGCAGTAGCATACAGTGGCTTAATTACACCCTTTTGTGTGAGTGGGTGTGAGTAAGTTCCTTTTAACGACACTGAAATATATTTAAAATGCTTGTATATTCATGGTATTTTGGATGTCTAATGTAAAGGAGTATGGAATATCAGGTGTACATACACCGTAGGTAAGTAGTCTGTTTATTTGCATAAGTCATGGCTGAGGGACATTTCCTGTTTTGCAGAGAGCAGATCTTGCGAGTGAAGGAGGACGAGAATGTGCCCTTCCTTCTGGTCGGCAACAAGTCGGACCTGGATGACCGACGGCAGGTTAGTGCAGACGAGGCGAAGGCACGTGCTGAGCAGTGGGGCGTGTGCTATGTGGAGACTTCTGCCAAAACCCGTGCCAATGTTGACAAGGTAAGTCTCATCAGCTAAACGGAAGCAACAATCTGGTTAAAAATGGAAAAAAAATGTTGCACATGAGGAAACCTGAACGTGTATTTTCATCTCAAAGGTGTTTTTTGACCTGATGAGAGAGATCCGGGCAAGGAAAATGGAGGACAGCAAGGAGAAGAATGGGAAGAAGAAAAGCAAAAGTTTGGCCAAGAGAATTAGAGAGAGATGCTGTATTTTATAGTGGTAAAAGACAGCAGGCAAGCTGCTTATGTACATATACATTTCTCAGACTTTTGCATTTATTTTGTGCCCATACCTGACCATGACTTTCCTGGCTAACAGGATGTCTGACGTTGTGTCAGGGAGTAGTAAGGTGGCACCCCATACACCATTTATAGCTCTAACTTTTTATGTGCTGACACTCCAAATAATTTATGTACTTTCTCTTACTCTGACCTTGTTACAGAGTGTAATGAATGGATGGTGTTTTAATTTAGGCCTAAGCTTGACAAGAGGCTAATCCATGAAATGTTACAGAACCTTTCAATGTTTGATGTGCTTATTATATTTAGACAAATGTGTTGAAAAGAAAAGTTAAAATGAACATGTCGGAGCCAAAATTTAAATGGGGTGGGCGGAATGTAAGTGGAGCTTAATGCTAGAAAGCTTAAAATTATAAAATTACTCCATCGTCTTTGTAAGTGTAGGTTAACATTCAGCAGTGTAATGTCAACCCACAATTCATCAAGTGCCACCAAGAAACCTGCATTGCACTGGTGAATCTATGAAGCTTTTTAATTCAAAGATCACTGCGTTAAAGTTAGGGCCGAAATTTGATGCCATTCTTATTTGTCCTATTTTGCTATGTGATGTTATGAACACTTATTTTTATCTGTGAAGTCAAACTTTTCTCTTTTACTTCTTTTCTTGTATTATATCAACCCATGTAAGATAAGAGAACTAATATTTCCTCTCTGTTTCCCCTTCCAGTGGCTTTGTTAAATTTCCTTAAATGCACATTGGTCATCGCCCAAAATTGGTGAGGGACTTAAAATCACTTGAACTTTTTTTAAATTCTAACATTTCAGAAGTTTTTACCTCTCTTGGCTTATTACTTCCATTGCCTTTTTTAATTATTATTGTTTTATTTTTTGCAATGATGGAATCCCTGGTGCTCTGATAAAAGGTGATTCCATAGCACTACATGATGTCTAAAACACATCTTGATAAAATACATTTAAATATATTATTTTTCCACTTTTAATGTTTCAGGCTCAGGCTTTTAAACCTAGACCCCCCCCCACCTTATTTTTTTTAGTCACATTTTGTGAATAAAGTGCAAATATGTTAAAGGACAGTTGAATTTCACAGTATAAAATGTCAAACATCAGTGCAGGTTTGATAGAAGTAAGGTGGTACCTGTCCAAAAATTTTAAGTTAAAGCTCTCAGTTACCAAAGAAAAATGCTAGCTAGAACAAACAAGTGCCCACTTAATAATTGAAGTGAATGACACCTTGCTTCAGTGGTCATTAACTGAGTGCTACAGTGTTTGTGCAAAGACTCTGTTAAACTGATGCAGGCAAAATACTGAGAGATTGTTAGAGGACGTGAACACATCTCATTCTGAATGATCTGGGATAGACGCGAGGTTCCGAGAGCTTTAGTAATTCACGTACAGTATATCACTGCCTTTCTGTCCATCGTGAATGTCAATAATCCCTCATGCTCTTCCCGTTTGCCTGTGACGTTATACTGGTCAGTGATGTGCACAGTTCAGAAGGCATTGATATACTTTACCTTTGTCGTTTAAGGGAATACCTGATAGGTTCCTTCAGTCTCGGTCATGTAGTTGGATGATTTTTACGAGCAAGTGAAGATTAAAGCAGTAAAATGAGAAAATAATTAACAGCTAAATTGCATAGACCAAGGCACACTGTGAAATATTTTCGGTATCCTCTTTCCCTTTAAGACTGAGCCACTCTTTCTTTTTGTACCGCAAAACCTTTGACTTAACTTCTAACTTTTTTCTTTGTTTTTAAAATCGGCCATCCAGAGGTTTTTGGTCCCAATATACTCTGATCTAGAATAAATTTATTGAAGTAAATTGTGTTAGCATTGCCAACAGCAACAGCTCACCATTTACACAAAAGGATTTCCACGACCAATAGGGTGCCCAACACTAGAGTCTATGCAAAATGATTGGTTGGAAAGAGGAAGATCATTTGAAACTTGGGAGTGTCTGGAAGCCACTTCTAATAAAACTTAAGAGCAGTAGTGCAGTAGAAGTACGTGAGCTTGAATGCTGTTAAGAGACAGTAAGGAAGACCCAGCGTCATTCAAAAATCAAGCGCTTTATGTTTTGACATGCTTGCTCATTCATTGATTTTTTTTTTTAACTTAATCATGAACACTAAAGAACTCTGCTTTTATTACAGGCTGTTTGTGTCTGATATTTCATGGTGTTAATTGTTAAAAAAAACGTGTAACGCATAAGAATGTCTAGTTGGTTTTTTACTGAAAAGCACATGGGGGGCAGCAATTTTTAAGGTTTAGAAATATGAGAGCAACACTAGATATGTGACAGGTCGCACGGCAAACTCAAACCCCAAAATGTTAGGATCCCATAGTTTCAGAATGTTTAGAGTTTGGTTTTATTTGTTTTAAGGGCTAACCTCCACTACACCGTACAATGATTGAAACCTCTCTGAAAGTTAAAGTGACAGGCACAGAAACAGACTGCAGTCTGTTATGACATACCCTTCTAAGCAAAGGTCATTACATTGATGTAAGTGCTGTGTGTCATCATTACAGAAACTATACTTAAAGTGACCATCCTAGTGCTTGCTTACACTAACATGGCGTAACATGGTCTCGTTCTTGTTAAAGCAAACATTCATAATCATTTTTCTTTCTTTCTCTTGCCGTATAGTCTAATAGACTCGATGGCCCAAATATTTTCAATGACCTACTAAAACAGATGTTTGTGTGGAAGCTATGAGCAAACTGTTCTGCTGGGTATTCAAAAAAAAACCTGTTATGCCTTTTATATAAATACCCTTGTAATAAAAATGAATATCTGTGTCTATGATTGGATGGTTGTATGTATGCCATCAGTTAAATGTTTCCTTCATGTTTACTTATTTTAAACATAACCACTAATGTAGCGTAATCTGTGAATGGAGGAGGTGAAGCTTACATTTCATGTTTTGTTTTTTTGTGAGTTATTTGGAAAAGGCAAATAAAAGTGGATATTAGTAATAACATCTTCCACCTACTCAGACATTCTTTATTTGGAGATGTGTGTCTTTACTTACATTATTGTATTGAACGGGCAGGGAGACAGGCACACTGATTCATTGTGCTGCATACAGTGTCCTTATTATCTGCCAAAACCATGGAGGATGAGAAGGGTAAGTGTTGTTTAAACAAAGTACAGACGTGTGTGTTATCTACAAACAACATATCCTTGAAATGTATTAATCAACAAAAGAGGAAGTGAATCTATGTTAGTATTACAACATAACAACTCTAGTATTTTAGTAAATACTATTTCTTGATGCACTATCTATAATAAATAAGCTTCATAGCTTTTTTGAGAGTCTTTGAACAGTGGAAATGTTTTAGCCCAAATCTTTAGGTCAAAGTGGTTATTGGACTCATAGAGGGGTGCAGCTGAAAAAGAGGTAGTTCTAAGTTTTAGGCCCCTTCATTCATTTTAAATAGAGTGACCAAATCAATAAAACCACTTCTTCTTACACTGCACTACAGTATAACTCAATAAACAGAATACAATATTCACCTTTCTGACAGTTTCAACAAAAATTAGTAAATTAACAAAAAAGGCATTCTACATCAAATATTTGTATAAGGTGTACACACATGTCTCAATATTTGCGTAAACATTTAACAGACTTAATGTGATATGAAAATGTAGTAATGATATTGAAAGTTGATAATGTTTCAGTAAAGGTCAATATATTTAGAAAAGATAGATTGAATGAATATGAAATCTACCATATAAAATAAAAAGCACCTTCACAAGCTGTAACATGTGCTAATACAAATAATATTTATTTATAAACTAAATATATATTTTATTATATAAGTGTTTTTATTTGGAGCAAATATTTTTCCAATGCGTGACTTCCTTTTACGCTGCTGTTTTATTTTGAAGGTAGGGGTTTCCCCTGGCGTGATGACGTCACCACAGACGCGGTTTACGTTGACGGGTGTCATTGGTTCACACCGACGCACAAGGCCTGTAGTTCGAAAGCTGTCTGGGCCCAGCGAGCTGAGCCGTTAGCTAGTTCAAATAAAGTTACATTATTTTCAAATTAATATAAAGGATTTTGGAGCCGTTTCAACGACGGAGAGGTGTGCAACTTTTGGACGATGCGGTTGTCAGAAGGAGCAGCCGCCCAGCGGGACAGGCCGACATGTTTTTGAATGGCATTGTTTAACTGCATCTTGGCTGAGTTGCCTTGAACTCCACGAAAGGAGAAAAGAAAGCTAGCTGGTTAGGTTGCTAGCGGCTAACCAGCTAGCGGAGGCTATCTGGCCAACTCGCGTGTTATTCACTTCCTTGTTGCACGTTGGAGTGGGATGGAAGGCGAGAAGAAGTTTGTGAGGAAGAGACAGAGTTCTTTACATTAACTTTTACACTACCCGTTGAATGGATTTACATGCTTGGACGGCCTGTAGCGTCTCAGTGGGACCGGATTATAAATTTGGACGGGCTTTGGGCCTAAGCTTGACCATGAAATGGAATGCGGCTGTCTAGCTGGACACCGTTAGCTAGGAAAGGCTAGCTTGCTAAACCGACTAGCGTTAGCTAGCAAATCTAGGATATGTCCGTCCTAAATCCAATGGTTGAGTATTCACTAGCTTTATAACTACGCACATTTGTTGTGGATTTTATGCTTTGGTGTCTTTTGGTACCAAGTGTCATGAAATACCGCCTGGGTAACTAACTTTATCTGCAATCTCATTCGAGCTAGCTTTGTAATGCTATAGTTATGCCTGTGATTTAGTTAGCTGCCTGATTGTGAATGTGCTGTAACGTAAGCTAATTAGCCTCTAACACAGCTAACTCAATGTTTTGTTCGGCGACACAACGGGGCACATAGCTTTGCTAGTACACCACAGAGGGATAATTCTAAGCGTCGCAGTAGCGTTTATTTGATAGATAAATGCCTAATTCAGAGGTGCTTCGCGAGGGTCGGGGACGGAGCCCCTCCGCACAGAGGAATGCTAACAGGCAGGACAGGCGCAGTAAACCGGTCAGCGGTGCTTCTCAGCGCGACAGACACCGTGAGAAGAGGCGGTCGTCGGCTTCTAGGAGAAAGAAACGCAGGCAGGCCCGGGAAAGAGACTTGTGGCATACCGGTACATCGGAGGACCCTGGCAATGACCGAAAGAGCACTTATGAGAAGGAGGTCGAACTTCGGACATTGGTAGAGTACGATGACGTGAGCTCTCAGTCTGAGAGGTTTTCTGGGAGCCCCTCTCCTAAACTTGAACCCCGTGCTGACCGGCTCTCAGTGGACCGACTCAGCGATGTTGACTACAATGATCATAATGGACCAGCATCTCCAGACAGAGGTCACTTAAGAGACAGAGAGACAGTAGGCTTGAGCAAGGACGAACAAACAAGAGGACCATCGGAAAGGAGCAGGCAAGAGGTTGGCAGGAAAAAGGACCGCCAGAGTCGTGAGAGAGACTCCTCGAAAGCAAGGAGTGGAGGCAGCCTGAGTGGCTCCAAAAATCACAGAGACACTGTAAGGAGCAACGACAGAAATGGTAAAAGGACGTCTTCATCACAGTCCTCACAATCTGCGGATAAAAGAGATTCAAAAATGCACAGGAGTAAGACAAGATCTGATAAAGAGCCCCCATCTGCATACAGAGATGCTCCACAGTCTTACAGAGATGACCGTGAAGACCTCAGGGGATACAGGAGAAGTCCTGGTTTTAAAACAGAAAGTCCCTATGGGACATCATATGCTTATAACTACCAATCTCCTGGTGGTTATAACCAACTGATATCTAGAAGGAGTCCAACTTATGGGAGCAAAAGACTCTCCCCAAGCTCCACATATTACAGCCGGGATGTGGATGTTTATGGGGCATATGGGATGCCAAAGTCACCCAGTTTATATTCCGGCAATAAAAGGAAGCGATCCCCAGCAAGTCCAGTCAATTGGCGCAGGTCACCAAGTTATGGCCGACACAGCCCATATGAACAAGGAGAGTTTGGAACAAGTCCCTATGGAAACCGCAGAAGGTCACGAAGTCCATACAGGAAGTCCTTGAGCCCAAGTCCAGATGTCAGGTAAGTTTGCATAAAAGCAGTTAATAGGATATGAATCTAATTGTTAGATGTTGGCTCTCAATGAAAACTTTGATTTTACGTTCAATTTTAAGCTGTGCAGTGATATTTTATAAAATGTGTATAATTAAAAAAATATATACTTGCACAAACACATCTTGAATTAATGGGAGGCCGTATATATTCCGTCAGTATTTTCTAGTATGCTCTGTGCCTTTCCAAAATCCTTAAGCGAGAGATTAAATAGCTGACGATAATATTTTGCAACTAGTAGTAAAAGGTAAACATTTGCTTGATTTGTTTCAATTTGTAACTAACTTTTTTTTCTCAGGTAGATAAATGTCAAGTTTGTAAAGGCAAATCTAAAAAGGATGTCCTATTTTTTTTTTCTTTTTTACAGGCGACCTGCCAGGTCTCGCAGTAGAAGTCCATATTCATCCTCAAGACACTCACGCTCTCGCAGCCGTCATCGCCACTCTCGCTCTCGTAGTCGCCCTTCTAGCCTCTCACCAAGCACGCTCACCTTTAAAACCAGCCTTGCTGCTGAGCTCAGTAAGCAGAAAAAGGCTAAAGCTGCAGAAGCTGCTGCCAAGGCCAAGAACTCCAGCAACACATCTACTCCAACCAAGGGTTCCTCATCTACTCACCAACCCAGTCCTAAGTCCAATCACACATCCAGGAAGGGTCGCCCTCCCTCACCACCACAACCTGAGAAAGGTCCCAGAACTCCAACTTCGGGTCTGCCTCAGTCCCCCTCTGACAGGTCATCCAAGAAGGCCACTGAGCCCCAGACCAGTAGGGACAGAGATGCAAAGGGGAAGGATGAGTCTTTACATCGGGACAAGAGGAAAGCATTAGCATCTGGACAAGGCAAAGACAAGGACCGAGCCACTATTCCAGCCCTTTCTACTCTGTCATCCTTACCGTTGCCCCAGACAGTTCTTGAGAACATAGATAAAGGAGAAAGGTATAGATGTGTTGATCTAGAAGTTTTATGCACATTCCTTAAACTTTACTATATGCGCTTATAACCCATTTTTTCACAGCTTAAAGGAAAACTTGCTCACAGGAAAGAAAAAGTCAGAGAGAAAGTCCCGCCAACTTCTGGCCGACTTACCTCTCCCCCCTGAACTTCCTGGTGGACCATCTTCTCCACACAGCCCACCTGAAGATAAAAAGTCCCAAACACTTCGCAGAAGACCCAAGTATGTTATGGCACATTATTGAATGTCCTTTTTTTCTATTCCTCACTTTCTGTTTGCTGCATATTCATTTTGCTTCTTTTGAAATATTTTCTTGTGATATCCAGAATTTGCGGTCCAAGATATGGTGAGATCAAGGAAACGGAGATAGACTGGGGCAAACGCTGCGTGGACAAGTTTGAGATTATTGGAATAACAGGAGAAGGCACCTATGGTCAGGTGTACAAAGCAAAAGACAAAGACACCTGTGAGTGTTCTGACACTTTATGTTCATTCATAACTGCTTATCAACATTGCACACATTTAGTCCCCCCTGTAGTTGACTCAATTATAGATTGATTTTTTTTTTATGGAGTGAAATTAGCTAACAGTCTCATCTTGACACTCTCCTTCCTTGTGTTTCATAGCTGAAATGGTGGCTTTGAAGAAGGTTCGACTGGACAATGAAAAAGAGGGATTCCCGATAACAGCTATAAGAGAGATAAAAATTTTGCGACAGCTGAACCACAAGAGCATCATAAACATGAAGGAGATTGTTACAGACAAGGAGGATGCTCTAGATTTTAAAAATGACAAAGGTACAGTATAGTACTTATTGTATAGTGTATATTTATTATTCTGTGACACATTGTTGATTTGCTGTAGCTATGATATATGCTGTTCATATATGGTCTTTTGTGATAGCCCAATCTTTTTTCCCTTCTGCCTCAGGTGCATTTTATCTTGTATTTGAGTACATGGACCACGACCTGATGGGTTTACTTGAGTCAGGCCTGGTTCATTTCAATGAGAGCCACATAAAGTCTTTCATGCGGCAGTTACTGGAGGGCCTTGATTACTGCCACAAGAAAAACTTTCTGCACAGAGACATCAAGTGCTCCAACATCCTGCTTAATAACAAGTGAGTCACCAGAACAGTATTCAGCTCCCTAGATCTGTCATTACATTGTCAAGTATGTTCTCATGTAAATGTAATACTTTTTTCTCCCCGTAATCAGAGGTCAAATAAAGCTTGCAGACTTTGGTCTCGCCCGGCTGTATAACTCTGAAGAAAGGTGAGCCATGATAAACGTCAGGCTAACTTACTTTCTGAAAATGCATCAGGATACTTTCCACACAGTTTAACAAAACTTTACAACTACATCCTTTTAAATTTATTTCCAGTCGACCATACACCAATAAAGTAATCACACTTTGGTACCGCCCCCCCGAGTTGCTCCTTGGGGAAGAGAGGTACACGCCAGCCATTGACGTGTGGAGCTGTGGGTAAGAGCAGGGCCGTTATAAACTGTTGATATAACCTAATTCTACTGTGCCAGTCCTTTTAATTATGATGTGTCCTGTTTTCTCTGTCATAGATGCATTCTTGGAGAACTGTTCACAAAGAAACCCATCTTTCAAGCTAATCAGGAGCTTGCCCAGTTAGAGCTTATTAGGTAAGTTAAGGTGTTGATGTCGCAGTGCGCTTTTGAACCCTAGACAAACTTGAATTGATTTAACCTATATACAGTGAAGTAGGAAGCAAAAATAGGAATAATTTTCCTCGCTGGTAGTCTCAGTGGACCATAACTTTGTACAGCCATCAAATCAGTGTTTTGATTAACAGACTGTGTGTGTGTGTGTGTGTGTGTGTGTGTTGTCCTGACTGCCGTTGTTAGGGTAAAGTTGAAGGTAGTGATTAATTAGGTGGAGGGAGCAGCTCTCTACTGCAGCAACCATTTTAAAAAATATTTTAAACCATAATATCAAATAAGTAAAATTGCTTTATCACTCTGCAAAGTAAAATATCACGAATGCGAAGTGATAGTGAGGGAGGAGAAGACGAGCAGGAGTGAAGGTAAACCTAATGCAGTCTAAGGGTACTAACAAAGCAACAGGACAGATTGGCTGTTGTCATTCAGTGATATGAAAGAAGTTAATGTGACTTGTATAACCATAACATTATATATACTTTGCTAAATAATTAAATTTCTATGTTTTAGTCGAATATGTGGCAGCCCCTGTCCTGCTGTCTGGCCAGATGTGATAAAGCTTCCCTTTTTCAACACCATGAAACCAAAGAAACAGTACAGGAGACGGCTACGAGAAGAGTTTGCTTTGTAAGTCAATGTCCACGATGCCGCATGCATAATATATTCAAGGCCTTGGAACAAAGTGTTTTTCCTCTGACCTTGTTCCTCTGTTGTTTAGCATTCCTCCATCTGCCCTGGATCTTTTTGACCACATGTTAAACCTGGACCCCAGTAAACGCTGCACGGCTGAGCAAGCACTGGGCAGCGAGTTCCTCAAGGATGTGGACCCAGACAAAATGCCGCCCCCAGAGTATGTTTGTGTTCATGGTGATCCAACGAGGGTTAACCAATACTTCACATTTTGTTAACATGTTAATTATTCTCTGTCCTTCCAGTCTTCCACTGTGGCAGGACTGTCACGAGCTTTGGAGTAAGAAACGTCGGCGACAGAAGCAGATGCCGGAGGAACTGGCAGCTCCTAAGGCGCCGCGTAAAGAGCTGGGTCTTGATGACAGCCGCAGTAACACTCCTCAGGGCTTTCCTGCTCCAGGAGGTACCAAAGCCCAGAATGCAGCTGCTTCTGCCCTGCTCGGTAGGTTTGACTATTGCCTGTGTTTGTACTGTGGTGTTAGTTAGCAGTTAACAAATTTGAAGTACACTAAGCTGTAAAGTGCTGTGCCAATGAAGGATCTTACTGCGAAAACTTCAAACAAGGTCACCCCATGCACAATTTCCCCAAGGGATCAATAAAGTTGTTTGAATCTTCCAATATTTATAAAAGTCAAATATCTACACTATCAGCACTATTTCTAGGCTGATATTAAAAAAACACAGTTCCGATCTTTCACGTCATTACTGAAAACATCTTTCTGTCGTACAAAATGATGGTGGAAAAGTAATGGTAACCCCAGGCTTCTGATGCTACTAAAAGTCAACTGAAGTCAGGTCACATTTGCCGACTGACTAAATGTCGATGTGTTGGCAAACCTGGAGTTCAGCCGATAAAAAGGGAAAGGAGATGTGGTTTAGAAATACCTTGTGTACCAGGCCAACGATGGTCTTTTCTTTGCATGTTCTGCTTTCGTTCTTTTCCTGCAGACGCGCTGTGTCTTCACGGGTTGGGTAAATTTAAAAGCGTATCAGTGACGTCATCTACAACATCACATGATTACCTTTGAAATTTCCCAAACAGTCCAGTCAACGAATGTTTGTATTAATACTTGTAGTTGGATACGGACGGGAGCAACAAGTTGGTAGTAAAAAGCCAGTGTGTAGCCGTGGAGGTACACAGTTTCTTAACTTGTTCAATGGAATTTTTGTTATATCAGTGTGACTTGGTTTGTTATCAGCAAAACGGTGGAACTTAGAATTCAGTAAACCTTCAGTTATTTCTAATAAGACAAGTTCTGGACTGAGTGATTGATGGACCGTGACATAAAAACACTCCAATAGCATCAATACTGATGTGACCTATTACTTAGAAAAAAAGATCTCAAAAGACCTAAAATCACGATTTGTTGATTTGGATGTAACTGGAAGGGGTTACAAAGTAATCTCCAAAATCTCAAAAGACTTTATATTTTTATGCTAGATATTTATCATTCCACACTTGCACATGTTGTCTAAAAATGGAGACAATTGGTAATGTGGCTACTCTCTATGGAAGTGGGCACCCAGCCAGGGTCAATCCAAAGGCACAACACAGAATGCCTAATGAGGGAAATACGAATCCCAGAGAAAAGGTTTGAAGGGTTCATTAGAGTTGGTAAACATTTCTTTTCATAAGCCAATTACACACAAATCACTATACAGTTTGTTAAAGACCACCTTGACACTCCGCAACACTACAGGGGAAATATTTTGTGGACATATAGTTTCAAAGGTAAAATTTAACAAAAAGGACTATTTTTGATATAAAAGAACAGCTTACCAATATAAAAAAAATCTCAAACAGGGTAGTATGGAGAAAGGAGGATGACTTCAGAACAAATGGTACAATCTTAATTTGTGTATTAATTTTAGCTAACAGTGGAGGTTTATTGCACAGAAAATAAGGGAAATCTCTAAGGCTGGTTTTTACTTTGTTTCACAGAGTGGTGTTTTGTGTCATTTTAATTGGCATTATAAGATCTTTAAAATATGACAGATCTGTGTGTGTTGCAACAATTTTAAACTGAACCAATCAGATGTGGATACAGGCTGTGTCCTACAGCTTTAGAAAAATTATATATATAGTATAATAAATAATATTTGTTGTTGTCTTACAGACCCAAAAGGTCCAAACTCCCAGTTGACCCAGGAGCAGCTGGCAGTCCTCCTGAACTTCCTCGGCCAGTCCAAGAGCGCAGTCAACATGACCCAGTTTGTCCAGTCCATGAGTTCCAAGGTCAACCAGGAGACCTTGCAGCAGCTCTCTAAAGCCCTAGCTCCCACCGACCCTGCTGAACCTCCTCCTCTGCCAACACCTGCCAAGCTTCCCCAGCCTGCTCCTCCAGCAGGAGTACCCCGGACACCTCCGATGCCCAAGCCCCCTTCACCCCCCGTGTCTGCTCCTTCAAGTATTCCAGAAGGAGAGGCTGCAGCTGCTACACAGACAGCCATGACAATGCTGCTAGCTCAACTCCTCCAGGCTCAACAGACTCAGAGGCAGGAGCCGAGTGACGTTGGCGAAGGAGCAGAGAGCAACAATGCTACAGGAGCAGCACCAGGGGGACCTCCTCTACCTCCAGAGGTCAAACAGCCTCCCGAGCCCAGCCCGGTCTCTCCAGGTAAACCTTTTCCTGTTTAGACTTATCAATGACACAACTGAACATACACTGTGTTGTGCTGTGCTGTTATGTCTACTAAAAAATTTAAAAGTTATTTCAGTTACAGCACAGTAATTTACCAGGTGAAGTCAAAAATGACAAACAAATGAGGCAAAGAACATTTCAAAGAGACAGTGATGAAAAAATGTAGTCAAGTCGTGGTAGTAGTAGTAAGAAAGCGATGTAATCTCTTACCAGAAGAGAATCAAGTGAATCGTCTATTTTCAATTTGTTAAGACTTTGCAAGGAATGACTGAAGTTAAATAGATAAAAAATAATTTTCAGTAGACTGTCACAATTAAAATACCTAATGAACAGTAATTTATAATTTCTGTTTTCCAGTGTCTGAAGTAGGTGTGTCAATCCTGCCTCCAGACCAGAGACCACCCGAGCCTCCTGAGCCACCACCACATGCTGACCTGGACTACCGGCAGCCTCCACCTGAGCCCAAGACCGGCCTGGCCCCCCCTGTTGCCTCTGCAGGTGGAAGTGATGGAGGGAGGCCCCTGAACCAGACTACCCACCTCTCCCTACAGCAGAAGGTCCAGGGTACGGGGGAGAGTACAGCCACCCACCACCTCCACCCTTCACTCCTGCAGGGTTTGGGGAGAGCTACATGGGTCACATGTTAGGTGGAGGCCTCCCACCACACACTCTAAGAGAGGTGTTCAGCGGTCCTGGCCAGGTTGTTGGCTCCTCCTCTGGTGCGGGGGTTCTGCCCCGGGCCCACCCAGACCCCTTCCCTCCAGGTGCAGGAACCTCTGGACCCAGCACCATGGTGTTCACCGGGGACAAGGATCACCGTTTTGAGTACAATCACAGCCCTTTACCCGTGGAGGGACAACCCAACCCAGCGCTATTCACCTGTACAACCACAACATGGCTAGAAAGGATGGCGTACCTCCTCCCCCTCCCGTCCCAGCTCCAGGACAACCCTGGGGCTCCCCTTCTCAAGTCGGGGCTCCACCACTACCCCTTGGCTTTGTTCCACACGTGAACTCAACCGCAACAATCAGAGGACGAGGACTGCCCTTCTAAAAGAAAGGAGATCTGACACGGTAGTTTTTGACAATGCACGGAAGGCTTCAGGACTCAGGGTTTTTGAGAACGAAGCCTCACAGGCCAGACCACAGAGATGTGGAGATGCACACTCAGTTTGTAATAACTTAAATCTGTCTAAGACGTTGTGTTTCCTCCTCAGTCTGGAATGTGGAGAAGTTTGCAGCAGGACAGCTGGGTAACAGCGGAGGAGCTTTTCTTGCTCATACCATTTTCATAGTTTTTTGTAATCTATTCTGCTGTCTTTTAAATTAAACTTTTACCTTTTTTGAGTGTACATTATCAGGCTGGGTACATTTTAAATCTCTACCTTAGCCTTTCTGTAATTGCTCCAGGGCAGACTAGTATTAATGTTTTGCACTACTGACTGAAGTAGGCGGAAACTATTTTAGCTACGAAAGGAAACAGAAGATGTGCTTTAAGTGCACAGGTAGGAATATGACCAGTAATGTAGTGTCCCTCTTCTTACCATCATAATTCTGTTGAAACAAAGGCTCAGCTGATTGGGTTGATGGCTTGGCTGTCAGCACGGGAAGTTCTTTGAGTAAAAGGACTGTCAGTACCAGAGACACTGGTAGCACTTGGGTAACTGCAGCGAATCCAATCTGACTCTGTGGAGAAAGGCTCCCCATCAGTTCTACATGCCCTTTTTCACACACACACACATAACCCCACTTCAAAAAGGACACAATGTTTTTTTTGTACTAAAATGATTTTGTCCACCTTCCCCCCTCCTTTTGGAAATGTTTATTAAAGAAATGCCAACATTGTATTATTGTCTACTTGGGTGGAGTGTGTTGGCTTTCGAGCTCGCACCACCAGGGGGCAGTGTCCCTTCAGACATCATCCTGCCCACTTAGCCCGCAGTGGATCCTCATTGCAACAGATGAATGTGGTTTCTGTGATGCACATTGACATTCAGTGCTGCATCTGTAGGTAAATGTACTCGCTTGTCAGTCTCAATCAAAACCAATAGACCTTAGCTGGCAACTGCGTTTTTACTGGTGCTAAATCTTGACACTTGGAGCATATAAACCATTCATAAGATGACAAGCTCCTTGAGTAAGTCAGTATGATGCAAATGGACATATGCTGGCTGTATTTTATAGCATGAAAACACTTGCCTCCACCCGGGGACTATCAGCAGAGACATGTCTAAGGAGATAGAGCACATCGCGTTTGAAACAACATAATGCAGAAGCCCGAATAAAAAGCAGTGTGATTGTCAGCAATGTACAAATACATGATGGCACCCGTATTTTTCTTAAGCGAAAGCGTTTCTCGGAGATCACAAGCCAGTTCTCCTGAATGCCTCTGCTCGATGTCGGCTTTGATATGAATTTTCCAGATGTCACTGGACCTTTTTTGCCATCTCCACCATCAAATGAGCTGCTCCTCCTCTCACTTCAAATATATATATATATATTTTTTTTTTTTTTTGCTGTCTTGCTGCAGGTTGAACTGTAGACAAAAGCAAAGTTGTGTCAAATTAAGATTAACAGGCGTCTTTTGAGAGGGGTCAGTTCTCCAGGAGCAACAGTCCTGCATTAAATCTTCTATTTATGATGGTAATGAAAGTTCTGTGCAAACTTTTTAGAGCGGCGTTGGTTTGTCGGCTCGTGTTTCAAGCTGCTGAACTGTACCGCAGTAGACCGAGGTGTGAAAGATGGCACTTCATTTTTCAAGTTAAGTTCAATTATAATTTTAAACTACTTTGCTACATCCCAAGACTTAATCTATAATAGATTCAAATAGTGGAGATTGTGAGAAATGACTTCAACATGCAGCTGAACAGAGTCTTACTCCAAACACATCTGTCCTTTGTTTTACCCATCACATCCACAACCGAATTTGTCACATTGGTGGTGATGAAAAAGTGATTATCTCAGAGGGGTTCCGTTCTGCAAAGCTAATTCAGAATGTGGATGGCAGCTACTCTGTGATTAATACGCCGTGGATGATGGATTGTTGAAAATTTACGATGGCTTCGGTGGGACTAGCAACATCACACTTTGAGTGAGAAGATGAGAAGTGGCAGAGTGAGGCAGACGATGTATGGAAGAGCGTGAATTTTAACAAAAGCATCAGATGGAAGTGCATTGATTTAAACAGGGCTGTAAACTAATCTTTATTCTATTTACACTCAAATACATAAATGAAAAATCACCAAGAGGCCTCCTGATCGGTTTTGACACATTCAGTAGATTTCACTCACTGTCAGTGTTGGCCTGGTTCAAAACCAAAAGTTCTAAACATAGTCTTGACATTAAACAATTACATTTATTATAATGGGTACCAAGTTGTGCGGAACACGTGCTTTTCATGCGAGTACAGTCAGTGTACATGTCAGTGTACATTATCACATAGTCACATGACTTCCTGTTGCATAACCAACAAAAGGAAAAAAAGAACAAAATCAAAGTAATGCAATTATCACTATTTCACCTCGTTTCTTCTCAAGTAGTTGGAAAGAATGTAAATACACACCTTTATTTGTTTGTTCCAATATTTTGGCATTTTTGGAAATTCATTCACTTTCTTTTGCAGAATTAGATGAGAAGATTGATACCGCTCCTTCTAAATGAGCACCAAATGTTCGACTCAGACGTCCCAAAAAATTCCCTGATTGGTTGGACGGGCGAGCCTGCTGATTTAAAGAGTCGGGATCACAGGACAAACATCTGAACTTGCAGCCTGTGACTTCAACTCTTTTGCTTTGCCCAACACTCACCCTGACCGAAGCGGGAAAGCGTCTTTCCTTTGTGGTCCCTGAAAGCGTTGGCCATTAACTTTTGTTCCCTCTTAAAGAAAATAGAGAAATGTCAGGACAGGATTGAATTATTAAATGTGAATGAAATACATATTTTTCAGGAAGGGAAATGGTGAATGTAGGTGCAGAAAAGTGCACAAAAGCCATGCTGACAGGAAAATTGGCAAAAAGGTGGAAGAAGAATAGCTAAACATACATAAATGGTCTCAGCGTGGTTCCTCTTTTCTGCTCAATGTTTACTGAGTGATTCTCCCTCTCTCACGGACGCATTCGCTGGAATTTATGCCCCTGACAAACGTGAGAATCAGCAAAATGCTGTGTGTATTAAAAAGCCCACACACACACACACACACACACTGTAACTACTGTACTGCTTATTTTCAGCACAGTGTGGTGCTAAAACACTGGAGAGAAACCTGCAAATCTGAAGCATCTCAATCCATCAACTGATTCCATAAACCTGACGGGAAACTGTGACCGACATTTACCTTTCATCCTTGAACCAAAGCTCCAAAGTCTGGACCCGTAGTCGTTTAAGAGCGATGCCTGACACCGTGAGATGACGGAATGAATTCGCTCATGCTTGAACGGCTCGAGCACACGAGGGATCCAGCAGAACGCTGACGACTTTCTTTAACTTCTTTAGCTGCTGGCTCTCTGTTGCAAATGGAACACAGCCAATTTCATTATGATCCACCGGCTTATTATATCTGACTAATCAGAGCCTTTCGACTTAGAGCTTGTTAACTCATTACTGTTCTAAGGTGGCCCGAGGAGAGGGAGAAGTGCTGCTACCTGTGCTCGGTGTTGACAGTGAAGCAGGGAATGGAAATAATTAAGAGTTAACGATGATTTATTGAAGAATTAATGTGCTGACTTTGAATAAAGCTTTGAGATCCTGCAGCAGATGAGCCATTACGTGACCCACGGTGCATCACTCTGCCTTGGGCCACACTGCTCCTGGAAGAGGTGAGTCAGCTGAACTAACGGCTGTTTAACTGGTCAGACCTCGAGTGTGTGTGTGTGTGTGTGTGTGTGTGTGTTTGAGCAGGCAGAAGGAGAGAGAAACTGTGCAGCTGACATTTTTAGATAATGTTTTGTTTACAGTTTTTTTTTTTTTTTGGTTTTTCTTTCTGAGTGATTTCCTCCTGTGGCTGTGTTCAAAGTAGTTTTTAATTAAAATGTGAAATCTAAAAGTAGTGTCAGTGAGACAATAGTTGTGCAGTCTTCCACACGCATGCACAGCGAAACTATCACGGTGTCAGTGATTACACTTGAGCTGAGGTGGAATACCAACTATTAACGTTGACTGCATTACAGGGTTTTAATCTCTCTTAATGAGCGGTTTCTTTTTCAAGACGTTACATTAACTGTGTTATTTCAGAGATAGTGATTTGCTTAATATTCAGCGAATAAAACCACTGAAGAGCCTTCAGAGCACGTCGGTCATGGTGGAGGCGTTTTCCATCCTGAGACTCTGTCACGTGCGAGGTCAGCAGTAAGGTCACGCCGCGCTGCCCTTTATTGTACCGTTTGTCACACACGCTGGCACGTGATGGCCGCTGGTTAGTAAAGCCATCGGGTCACCAAAGGTCATCGATCGATTTGATCCCCGCAGCTGTCAATACGGCCGTCAACAGCCACACGTGCTGTAAAACCGCAGTCCCGTCTTTTTAAGGTGTTTCACAGCTTCCACCCAAACGTGCTATTCCCATCATATGCAAATGTCCACGTCTGTGTTTTCTCTCCGTCACTGTGAGACATGGCCTCACCTTCTCCCCCTGACACCCCCATTAACTATCACCATGAAGACAAAGGGCGCTCCAATTATTTACAGCAGATATGATCCATAAATGTCATGCTCAGCTTCACTTCACAACTTACCTTTGACATGTAAGGTCACGATCTTGTAAGTTATTATAAAAGCAAAATAAGTGACTCGCGCCTTGTCAACCTGCAACGAGCATTCTGACCCCCGGGCGTCTTTTGGAGGACAACCAATGAGCACGTGTTGTTGTAGAGCGTTTGTTCAGTAACGTTTGGCCGCATGAAGCTTGAACAAACACAGAGTTGTTATGGGGCTTTATGAGAACAAGTGTCTTTATCATTATCATCCCACAGGTATCGTGTGGTAGGTCACCTACTGAGGCGACATTAGTGACTTCTAGTGCTTGTAAAAATATTACAAGCTTAGGTGTTGTAATTTCCGGGCAGATGTGAGACAGCACTCAGTGTCTCAGATTTATGATATCATAAAGTCAGTGCTGCCACTTTGGTTTTGGTCCTGATAGCAACAGATAATCGCGTCACAACATCTGAAGACAACAATGTGTTTGATTCATTTTAAATCAGACTTTTAATTTAATGGAGACGAGAGCTTGCGATTGGAGAGTTGGCATGTCAATCCCCGGCCTGTTTAGGATGAGGGGCAGCACTTACCCCTCCTACGTCAGGACCACGGGGGTGTCAAGACCCTCACAAGTGTTCCAGTGGAGCTGCCCAGTGACCACGGGTCAGGCTAAGTCTGTACGGGGTAACAAATAAAGACAAAAAACCTCTGTTTGCAGAGCAGGACTTTGGCAAATGTGATTAGATTGTTCAGAGTTTCAATGTTTTGAAAAAGTACAAAAAAAAAATCATCACGTATTACAATTTTTTGTGTGTCTTATATTTCCATACACTCATGTCACCACTTCTGCCTCTGGTAAACAAATTAATTTCTCTTACTGCACCTGTCAGTCACTTGTGGTTCTGACTGCAGCAGTGATCTGTTGCAATACTGAGAATCTGCTACTATTTTTACTGTCGAAAACGTTGGATCGATACAAGTCTGCTAAGAATGGAGAGAGCAGCAGCAGCAGTAAAGTCGAGCGTGTGCATGAATTCATCACCGTGGACTGACAGTGTTTTTGTGAGCGCTAAATAACGGTCGCCGTGTGGACACCGCAGTGTTTTATGCCGTGCGAAAATCTCGCATCTCCCAAGTGAAGCAAAGCTAGATGATCTGTGACAAAGGGTACAAATGTTTTTTATAAAGCAACTTTGCAGGCATTATGGCTGTCCAAGCCCAGGCAGAAACAATCTCCAGAGCCATTAACGTAAATTGCGTAAGCAAACACAACTGCTTTTTCTATAAATGTGGAGAGAAATATGAAATCATGCGTGAAATGTGGGAGTTTCAATCCAGAGAATTACAGTAGCTCCTGCTGAAATGGTGTGTGAGTGGGGGGGTGGGGGGGTGTTTCAAAGCAGGCAACCACTTTGACGTGATGTAAAGGTCGATAAGTCAATAAGACATCTTGTTTATGATTCGTTGCTTGTTCTCCAGATTACGCCGGGTCCACGTACTGAACGCTCTGTGCTCAGCAGCTCTGTGTGCCGGACTGTAAAACCTTGGTTATGTTCTAGAAGACGTCACATATTCATGAGTCTACGGTACATCTTGTTCTGCAGCTTGTTTCTCCACCAGCTCCTGCGGAAACACGCTGTTCCCGTGTTGAGTTTTAAGTGTTATTTCAAAGTGAATATGACCTAGTGACATATTCCTAAGCAAACAGCCTGTCGGAGAAAAAACACACCACCTCACACCCAGGGTGCATATTTACCTGGAGGGAAAACTCACCCCACTGACTCCTGAACCCGTCACAGTGAAGAAATACTAGTGTGTGTGTGTGTGTGTGTGTGTGTGTGTGTGTGAGGTGCACAGAAATAGAATGGAACATATCAACACAGATGAATCGTTATTTTAAATGTTAAAAATTAGAAAAGGTGGTAATTAATGGGAGCTAAATCAGTAACTTTGCAACCAACAGCAATGTTATACAGTATATGAATATTTATAGAGAGAGACCTAGTGGGGGTTTAATTTCTCAGTAATAAAATCAAAAATCCCCTGGACAACAACACTACTTAGCTGAAATGCTTATTAAATCAAGGCAATGCAAAGCAGGTACCTGTTGAAACTGCAGCCTTTTGGTCCCAGGAACCAAACTGGTTCTGGCTGGTGTTGCACAGTCACCAACAGTCAAAAACGATGGACTACAACTGTGCAAACTCGAAGGTTTGGTTCAGGTTAGTCATAAAATAAATATGCTTAAGCCCCATTCACACATGCACTGGAATCCTGACTTTGTCCTGACTTTGTGTGGGCGGGTGTAAGTGTCCAAATGGTTTGGTGTTTGGTGTTTACCGACTTTGCATCGGTGTGAACAGGCCGTCAGTGGAGCCAAAAGTCCACAGGGGGACGTGTTTGGGGTCGTTGAACGGGACAACAGTAAGACACAGGTCTTTCCCGCTGGAGACACAGGTGTTTTCAGTGATGACAGTTCCACTCTGTAATGCCCCGTTGAAATGGTTTGACTGTATGTATTTTTCAAACCCCGAATGAGAACCTGAAGTGTCGACAGAAGACACCAAAGGACATAAATATCAGCGTTTGACGCCGTGCGAAGCCTCGTTGTCTGACGCTGTGGGGTGAGAATGTGTTGGCCCCGCTCGTCACCTGTGTAGCTGCACTCTGACAGGAGGGAGGCCGTGGAAGATGAAAGCAGGAGGAGTTACGGTAATTTGTCAAATCGTTACAGTTTCCATAAGTATATGTTTTACGATACATTTGCTTAATTCCACTTGCTTTCACGTTCTTTTGGTCTTTATAAATATGTCAGTTGTCTTATCAGTGTGTGTTAGAAGAAGGTGGAGAATGAAGCTGTTGGGTCAAGACTCCGTGCCACCGAAAAGGACTTCATGCCCCCCCGGAGTTTGCAGCAGCGACTGAGAATCTGTCTTCTGTTTCTTCGTGGCACTTCACGAATCCTCACGTTTCAACTCCTCCAGTTTGTTCTGCCATTGTTCTCACCAAGATCAGCAAATTGATTTCGTCATGTAAATTTGGTGGCGTGCTACTTTAAGGGTGACACGTCCCACCTTCCCTCAGCGGAGGTGAATCTTGCACCCGTTCCTCTTCGCAAAAGAGGGATGAATTTGAATCGAATTACAGCTCACACCTGCAGCCATTTGTTTTTCCACGAGTCCTTTAGTCTAAGCTGGACATGCTGTATTTTCCTGGATTTGTCAAAGATCCAACATTTGATGCTTTGCCTTTGTTAATCCTTAGACAATAATGTCTCTTGAGTTTAGGTTGCAGGCAAACAGCTGATCTCCGGTTGGTCTGTGAAGACTCATTTAAAGCAGAATAATTAGAGAAAATGTAAAACGAGCTCCTCATTACCATGAAGTTCCTCCTATTGTTATTCCACGTGTTTCTTCTGGGTTCAATTCCTTCTCCCAGGAAACTTGATTTCACTTGGCGTTTGAGTGGTTAATTACATCAGACACGTTGCCGATGTATTTTGGTGTGTTGACTGATGAATGTTCTGATCTGAATCTCAAACATCCTCCTTTCTCCTTGAAACTGTCCAACGTTAGTGGTAGCAGCGAGTGCAGGCGCGCGCTTGTCTGGGTTTATTACAGATGCTGCTTTTTTTTCGAACGAAAAGTCTCCATTTGCATTCTTTGTAACGTCGAGGCTTAAACAGGTCGTTTACGGCACTTAAGGTTTAACCTTGTGTTGGTAATAGCAAAAGTTTTAAATAAGTTTTTCATAAAAATAAAGCCCCGTTTCATTTGTTGAACAGATACGGTACCTTCCCTTCTAAATGGAGGATTACACAAGTGGACCCACAGCTTGAGAGCGAAACTAAAATTTTACTTTAGAATTTATTGGATTTCTTTCTGAGATCTGGATGATGAAAACTTGAACTTAACAGCTCAACTAGATGGCAGCCAGGAGCTAGTTAGCTTAGCATGGAGCCTCATGGTTTACGGAGCCACACTCAGCTACTTGATAGGACGGATTATTAACGAGTGGAAACCGGGGACGAACAACCAAGAAAGCTGTGGGCAGCAGCATGATATTTCATTTTACATATTTAACTAATTAAAAATAAAAGCAAATAACTGTAATTCCCAAAACAATGAAGTATTGCTTTTGTTACTGATAATAAAATGTTGAATCAGCAACTAAAGGTAAATAGTTATCAGCTTTAATTAAAATTGATGAATCAGTTAAGGTGCATGTGGAACTCGGGTGGCAGAAAATATATTTTATATTTTATAAATCACTTGTTCTACGGATTCTTCACAGCTGTAAGAATCACAGGCTTCGTGGCTTGAGAACAAAAAGACTGATAACATTTACTGTCGAGTGACGGATTTCACTCGTATTCTGTAGATACACGTTTAGGAATCAGCCAACCACTTATTACGGGTAAGGCGCTGACGTACAATACTTCACGGACGTCGCCAGAGCCACTCACATTTAGTTTTTAATTTCACATAACTAGAAATCATTCCAAACAGTCTACAGAGCTGTGCTCGTGAGTCATTTACGACCCTTACGTGGTTTTCTGCTGTAATAGCACTTTGTGGGGAATGCTGAGACGAGGACAAACTGTATATTTAGTCTTCACCCCGGTCTCTTGCAGTGTGATTAATGAGCGAGCAGACAGACAACCAGGGTGCATTCTAATCACCCGCAAGGACAAAGAGCGATGCAGGGAGACAGAGGGTGTGAAGAAACGCCGCCTTCCTAATGGCTCCGACAGCCTGTGATATACAAGACGGTTCCAGAATTTGTGCAGAGGGAAATCCACCTTAATGATCATAATAGCGACAGTTTCATACACTCACTCAATAATGTGCCCTTGGACTAGTCAGTTTAGAAAAGCAATCATAATTGTGACAGTGCGATTTATTCTTGATAGAAAAAAGTGTGTGTCTTCAAAAAACTCTAGTGATCAATCTCTTCTAAAAAGATCACAGTGACAGTTAAACCACAATTAACCAAGAAAACTAAATGATTTCAACTTTTATATTCAAGTTTATATTAAAAGAAACTGCATCTCTTACAAACCAAATCAATACTTTTATTTTTTAATACTTTAACATTTAACAGGCTTTCACCCATTTAAAGTTTATTCATAGAACTTTTGTCTATGAAGTAGAAACAAAAATATTTTTTTAAACTGGTACTGTAGTAATCACTGTTGGGGAGGTGGGCGCCATCTTGTGAGGATCCACCTGCCTTTTTGTGGGTTTTGACTTTGTGGTGATTTCGGAAAGCGTCTCCACAATAGGTGCAGTTTGGAAAGAAGAACTGTCCCAACAATGTGATTGAACCAGGACATTAACATTAATGTTAAGAGTTGAGGTTTGCACTTCATGTTCAGGTCGGCAACAGCAGGCGACACTGGGGAACCCGTGACCCTGTGGCGGTTCTGTCTGTAACTTCTGTAGGTTGAGTATTCAAGAGGGAGCAAATCCGATCCAGGCTGAGGTTGCTTGTGGTGTCGTCCTCTTCTACTCGTCTCAAAGACGGACACACAGCTGTGCAAAATGTTTCCAACGAAGAAGAAAGACGGTTGAAAGACAGTCAACCTGCAGAAGTCCACGTATCTCACTTTCTGCAACGGCCCGAAAGTCACTGAAACCAGACCCTCCCTTTTTATTGCTCAATTTTAGGTGTTTATTATGAGTTCTAAGAAAATGGTTTAGCTCTTAATCTAATGTGCTGTTTCTGCTGAACAGGTAGCAAACAGTTGCTTTATCATAGTTTTGTTTTGTCAAAAAACTGTTTATATGAAGTCATGAGCCATAAAACCAACACAGCAAAGAACAAGAACTGCCATCAATCACATTTTGCAAAATCTGCAGCAGACATTCAATATCGCACTGAACATTTAAAGGCTTTTGAAAAACTCTGCTTCAAATTAATGTGCACAGCAAGAGCCAAAGTCATCTTACTTCCGCTTTCTGCCTCCTTGATTTCCCATTTTTTGTCTCCAAGATAAATATTCAACTGTCAGTCACAGCCCGGTGATTCTAATCGACAAATCAAAAGCAAGATGCTTCCATTAGCTGTAAGCTGAGGAATAAGAGTAAAATAAAGCACACATGCATAAAGTAAACCTGAAAATATTGTCCTCATGTGCAAATATTTGCTTTCAAATCACATTTGCATATGTTATAATCAAAAAGACATTATTAGGGACATTCGCAAATGGCACATTTGTGACTTTTAGTGGTTTAGATGATTTAATAAGCGAAATTAAAACAAATGCAAGGAGAATATGCTTTCATTTCAGTAGGCTACGAGTTATATTTATGCTCTTATTAAACACCGTCAACCAAAACAAAACCCTTCAAGCCAAAGGGAGAAACTTTGCTTCCAGTTTTCGTATCTCTCTCATCACTCGTGTGTTTTTTTTTTTTTTCCAATGAAAATTGAGTGTCCATGTGTGGGATATATTGCCAAAAGTCACCATAGATTTAGGTGATGTATCTGCTGTCACTTTGTGCATTAACGCTCTGACCTTTTCTTCCCATTTCAGAAGCAATGTGGCCCAAGCTGGTAAGAAAGATGGATACGTGGAGGATGAAATCTGTCACAAGGAAAGAAATTGAGCAAGCATACTCTCTCCACTCCTCACATATAAACCCCGGCGAACAGCAGCGAGGCGCTGTGAAGGTACCACGTGTTCTCACACATAACTGTAATATACTGAAGTTGCACGAGAAAATGGACCTTAAGCGATCCGACGGAACAAAGAACAAAAAGAGGAAGCAAACAGGGAGGATGAAGAGGAGTGAAAGGGAAGCTGGGTTTCAGTGCAGAGGAGAAACTAACTTCTTTCTTCGTTTTGTGCTCCTTTGTATAAGCTGTTACACAATAGATTAGGCCAGGATGTGGATTGATTACGCTGTCACTGCCGGCATTATTCCCCCCCGTTTGAATGAATTTAATATTTGATTCAGTTTGTTATTCATGTTCCTGATGCTTTGTGATGGCATTTGGCTCCTGTCACTGTCAATTCATCTCGTACCGTCCTCACTGTCGCTGAGTGAATGCACGACTGAAGAAGTGAAGGGTTTTTTTTTTCCTAACAGTGGTGCTCACAGTTAGTCTGTTACAGAAATGAGATATTTCTTTTTTTGCGTTATCCACATATGTTTCAATTTTAGAATTCACTCAAAAATCTCAGGTTTTCATTTGATGCAGAGTGGTGGATAGTCTTGGTTCAGTAATGGTTTGGAGCGAAACTATTGCATGAAACTTTTAGAGTTTTAATATTTTTCAAATACTTGCACATCCAGTGACATTCCGTTTTGCCTGCTGACGGATAATTTGCTGCTTGTCAGTATCACGGTATCGTTGTGAGGGTGTTAGCGACGTAGCCTCGGAGCGCCAATCAGAACCAGTTCATAAAAATCATTTTTACTTTCTGCAAATATTTTTGTATACTATACCCAAATACCCATAAACGTTGCATGACAGTACAGACATTTTCCAAACCATCATCATGTCCACTTTTAACTACAAGCGAATTATCTCATGACCCCTTGTGACCTATTGGAGGGGACCCAACTCCTATGTTGCTTATCACTGGACAAAAATAGCTACAAAATCTGACTTTACATAAATAAAGTCAACAATACACTAAAGTCATATATAACAGTGTATCAGTAACACCGATGTGTGGCTGTGTGGCTAAAATTCATAAATCCTGGGCTTTTACTCTGTTACTTTGTTGTGACGTGACTTGTTTCCGGATCTGTGTACTTCCTTCATCTTTACTGTAAACTGAATCAACTAAATAACTTATATGAAACAGTTCTTACAACCAGCAACCTGTATTTTACTCATCTACGTCCCGTGTCCTAAATCTCGAACCACCATTTTACAGCTGATAATTTTCCTTTTTTCTATATAACCACTGTGGCCTCATGCTGCTGTCTGACTGCAGGAGGCTTTGGTGTATTATTCTTTTTTTCATCACAGATATTTACGGCCCACAGCACCAGACAAAGAGCCACATCGCAGCATACAGTAGCTGCACAGACATGAAAAAAATGCCTGTGTGACATAAAATGCACTGCATGCTGTTATTTCCATATTTCAGATATATAATCTGAGAAAATTCCATCATGGATTAAAAACCTCGCACCCAGTCATATGAATTCTGAAATTCTTTCAGTAGATTTAGATTTGTGGAGGATAAGGAGTAGAAACCCAGTCCCAGCTTTCCTGTTGATGCACACACACACACGCTCATAAGAAATAGGGAATCTTTACTGCGTGATAAATTATTTATGTGTTTTGATCTTTTCACGCTGTGGGCCACTTGCCATGAGGGGAGTGCAGAACCTGTTTTTTGCATCAGTTTTTTTTTATGTTTATCTTTTTTGGGGCGGGGGGGGTTGGATTTCTACAGCGAGCTGGAAGGACTTGGGTGTGTAAAACCCTACGGACTTGGATGTGCATGAGATGCAAGCGCACGCTTACTGGTATCCTGGCACCTGAATTCCTCAGCATGAGCATATGTTTGTTGGAATGGATGCCTGGCTCCAGTTCACGGAGAGGTGAACTGCATGCTGGGAAGGCTGAGGGCTGTAAGAGAGTTGCCGGCTGGTGTAGCCATGGCAGCAGTGGCGGTGAAGGTAAGGGGGCTGTCTCTTCCGATGACCTGCATTTGCCGCAATGCAAAAGCGCGGATGCCAGCCGTCGTCATGGTATCCAGCGCGAAACTTCCCCAGTCAGTTAACAGCCGGAGGGGAGGAACCGTTCAGCAGCATGAGCTGCAATGAGAGGAAGAGTAGCTGCGAACCATCCACCAAAACACACACACACACACACACTGCACCGGGCTGCTTAAACAAGATATGACACATGCCTCGTCCCCTTATGCCAGTCCATGACAAGTGATCAGACCGTCTCATAACTCATGCAGCGCTGAGGTCGCTGATGCATAGTTTAGATGTATCTCTATATACAGTGGCGCTGCTTCATTACTGCAACATTTAAGATCTCGGTAGCTTTGTTTGCCACAGTCTGCATAAGAAAACGTATTAGTAAACTGGTGATATCATTTGATGTGTAAGGCTCCAGAAATAGACTCGGGCAATGTTACCAAACATATTTGTGAATGCATGAGCTGTGACCTGGAAAAATGTGATCTTATAAACTGCAATTCATATTTGATGGGGTAATACAACATGAATTTTTTACTCGGCCGACGGAGCGGGGAAAAAAGAAAAAAAAAAAAAGATGTGTGTGGTTTGTGGACGCTCAGGTACATGCACAGAAACCAACTGTCACCCGGGCGCCGTTCCTACTGTTCCTGAGTGGGAGGCTCCAAGCGGAAGCGGAATGTGTTTGCGCGAGAGGAAAAAAGTTCGACACCGTGGCAATTAGGACTTTCGTGCCAAGAATTTGCAAGTTGCATGGCCGTAGAGTAAACGTGGCGTCGGAGCCGGACGCTTGGCTGCAACACAAAAAGTGGTGATCTCATGTTTTGCTCATATTTTAAGACTAAAAAGCACAAATGCCACATTTCTTCGCCATCTTCTTCTCTGGTGATTTAATGCCACCTGGCAGGAGAATCGTCCGTGCTCAAGCCCATTTTCTATAAAGCCGAACCATTTCTTTAATTAAACACGATACAGCAGCGACTATCAGCCGCTGTAACCCCACTCCGGCACGTCTTCCCTTACACATTATCTTATGCCTGTGTGGTGATGCATCCTTACGAAGTGCAGGTTACCGAGGACAACACATTTGCTTTCAGATGATGATCCCCGAAGAGAAAATAGCCCGAGATTGTCTTCTGCGAGGGAACTGTGCTGAAGTGGTTTCATAAAAAGAAATATTTATAACCGGGCTGCTTATCACCCGGCAAATGTCGAGAAGTATTAATATGTAACATCCTGCAGAGCTCTCCAGGACACTTGCCGTGGCTCCAAAGAGGGAGAGATCCCCGTGTTATCGAGGCTTGGCAGTGTGACTCGGTGATGGTATCGGCCGGGCTGACTGGATTCCATTAGCCAATGCCCACATCTATGTCTACTGAACATATTGGCTCGCGCTGCAGGAGGAACACAGCAAGTGATAGGCCCGCAGTCATGACACATGAGCTATCATCCGCCATCCGGGAAGGCATATCAGCACAGACGCATTAGTTTACCGCAGACCTGATGCTGCACGGCAAAGATTATAGGCAGCCTCTCTCCCTCATACAAATCAGACTGGGGTGGGGGGGGACCGAGCGTTTAGGATGATTCTTTAGCACTTTTTACACCCTGACGACGTCCCCAAGTGCCCCGATTTTTCAGCACTAATAGGACGAGGTGTTTTTTCCCCTTCCCCCCTTTTTGCCTTCTTACAAACTGAGCGCTAATTTAAGCAACAGATCGGCATCGCAAAGACAGAAATTGAGGGGTTTTTTTTTTTTGAAACGCACAGAAAGGCATAATGAGGCTGCACATAAAGTATAAGTAATGAGAGATGGGTCCCTGTTAAGTGTAGCGGCCCTCGGAGGTCAGCTTGGTGAGTCTGACGACGCTAAGCTGAGCTGCAGTTTTAATGAGGCCCAGACCCACACAGTCATCAATTCAATGCAAATCATTGAGTTTATGTTAATTCGAGTTACCTAATAACTTATTTGTGGCTCTAAGCTGTTACAATGCGCGTTAACACACCTCAGAGGTACAATGTTTTAAAGTATTATATCTGACATATTAACTCCAGTTAATTCCAGCTCGATTTGCACAAAATCACCACGTAAACAAAGGAGGTGAAGTCACACACTTTAACATCCCACAGTGGAGACGTCAGCACAAACCTGAAAACTCCGTTAATCAGCGTCGACGAGTTCGTGAACGTCTTCGACCCGGAAGGACTTTTATTAAAAGGCTGTTTTAATAAAAAAAACTTTTAAAATAACGTTATACACTATAAAATACAGAAGTAGGGAAAATTCAAACACATTAAAGACCCCAAGACTTTTTAGGTTTACTCAACTCTAAGAAGTTGACTCAACTCAGTTTACAGTAAAACGTTGAGACTGTTTAATCAAACTTATGTTAGATTAGTCAAACCTACATTCATTAGTTCTGTAAATGAATGATGTGAAGTTGAATTATAATGAAAAAACAGTGACTTTAAAGCTCTTACTAACATATTTTACACGTTGTCGTCACGTTTTAGATATTGACGCTTCCTAAGACGTCAAACTGTGCTCCATTGCACGTCCTTCAGCGTCCTCTGTGCTATTAGTGGACACTGCAGGAGCGGCACTATTTGATGCCCTGGGAACAACTGCGTCCGGAATTGAATCTGCAGGTGCACTTCGGTGTCAGCACAGGAAGTTCCAGGAGAGTCACCTTTTGGTTCCACAGAACCGACTTTATATTGACAAAAAAAAGGTCATTACATTTAGGGAGAGCAACTTCAGAGTGACATTATGTTAAAAAAACCACCATGTTGAGGTAAGATTAAGTTAGAACAAAGATGACATTCCAACAAACTGTGACAATTGCGCGCAGGTGGTTCTTTGATCTAATTACCACATGATCAATGAAGTCTCACACTAGAGTCGAACCCTTGTCTTGTTGTACCATCCACCTTCTTGTGATGTTATGGTTTTAGCATTACTTCCTGTCTCGGCTTTTATTTTGACTGAAGGACTTCCTGTCTCACCGTTCTCAATATTTCTTGTTCTACTTCCACAATCAATATCATTGATTTCACCTGTCTGTTGCCTGTTCTATTTAAGCAGCCCTGTCTCCCTCTCATGTGGCCACATGGTCTGATTGTACTGAATTAACTCTCCAGCTCTTAATTCTACTTAACTTCCTGGTTCTAAATCTGTTTTGGCCCTTTGATTTTCCCGCTTGCCTCTGGGCCTCTTGACTTTCATTTCTTTTTACCTGTATCAGCCTGATTTCGGACCTCAGAAAGTATTTTGAAAGTAATTTGAATCACTTGCCACCTCTCTGCCTGCCCCACCTGGCTCTACAGATTTCCAGTGTTCTAGCGGCACGTATTACCTGTACCTGCTACTAATCGGACTGTCCCATCTTCCCAGAGCACCCTGTTGAGTGTTCTCGCCACCTGAAGCCCATCCACACTTCCCACCAATTTACTAAATCTCTATTAAACCTCTAGTTTTATAATTGGATCCCACTATTTATTCACTCACATGTGACACTTTTTCACTTAATATTTGACGTCAATGATTTAGGCTTCAAATATTGACCTGTCAGAGTTTCCAGTTAACTAAAGTGAAAGATCAGAATAAGGCAAAGTATGAAAGGTGTTTGGAAGGATCGTTCAGGGAAAAAAGATGGCGCCTGTGTGTGTTGCTCGCCAACTGTCGCTCCAAACTCACAATGTCAACTCTCTGATGGTGTACAGTCGTCAAACTTTACTGGATCTTAGGCCACCTGACAACAGTCATGTGTGGATCCTGCAGGATGGAGATAAAACGTTGCCCCCATCAATATCTTGAATCCCATCGTGCCTTGGCCGCACTCCTGTGCCACCTTCCTGCCATCCGCCCTATCCAGCTTTAACTCCACCTGTCAGACGGCGTGGGATGCCGTGGCTCACCTCCTGTTTTTGACCCATCAGTCCCTCCTTTATGCTCTGCTGTCTTTCATCAGTTTGAGCCTGTCACCTTGTTCAGGAGACTGTTGACCATCTGAAACCCTCAGGCTCACAAGTCTTTTGAAAGAGGTTTTTCTTACTTTAGGCCAGCTGTTCTCACTATTATGAATGATAGTCTAACCTCTGGGCTGGTCCCAGAATAGTTCAACTTCTCATTAAGAAATCTGGGCTCGATCCACTTGTTCTTGCTAATTTAAGGACAATCTCCAAATTACACGTTTTATCGAAGGTTTTAGAGAAACATTTTTTTAAGTGAGTACAACCTGTTTTAGAACAAAACACAGAACTGAAGCTGCTCTTCTGTGAGTTTTTAATGACATTATCCCAGCTTCTGGTGACTCTGTGGTCCTTGTTTTACTTGATTAAACCTCTGCGTTCGATACATGGGACGGTGATATTTTAATCTCCTGCTTAGAACCCTGGGTTGGTATAAAGGTTGAGTTGGTTCAGGTCCCACTGAAAGGACAGAATTTGTTGTGTCCAACTTTTAGACATCCAGTCCTCCTGTGTCCTTTGGAGTTCCACAAGGCTCTATTTTAGGTCCTATCCCGTTTTGTTTGTATTTCCTAAGCTAGACTGTTTAAAGGAGATTGTTAACATAACTTTTTATATTTTAATAATTCAACGACTGAGGTTAACAGTGCTGGGAACCAACTCATCTAAGGGGTCTGCTGCCCCTGCAGACTTTGGTCCCTCAGTCGAATATGCCCAATCTGAAATTGTTAGCCTTGGGTTTAAAACGGACACTGACCTAAAGCTTGTCGGCCAGCTTGTTAAGTCTAGTTTTTTCCACCTTGTTACCAACCGGCTGGATTACAGTAATGCAGTTTATTTCGGTGGTGTTGTTACTTGTTGTTTTATACTGTTGTGCTGTTTTTATTTCTGATAATCTTATGTTATAACCTGTACAGCACTTTGTTCAGCTTAGTTGTTTTAAAGGGCTTAACAAATGAAGTTACAGGTTTACATTGTTAACACATTAATAAGCAAACATGGCAGTGCTGTTTTTTTATTTTCTTTTTTTAAACAGAGCAAGAAAAGTGACCCAGTTTGCAGCCTATAGCTTCATATTTATTAAACAGACTATTGAATATTGAATATACAATATTTTTGTCACACTCAAAAGAAACTTTTTTTTTTTTTAACTACAGTTGCTGGACCGATGCAGGGCGGCTCTAACACACCAAACTTTTATCACAAACAATCATCTGAGGAATTTTCCCGCCGTAGAACGGAGGCGCACTGTGTCTCATCACTTGAGCAGCCACCTTTCTGCTTGGCTTTTTCCTCTCGTCGCTTCCCTCTCTTAAAGTCTGCTTTGTTGCGAATGTGGGTGTTCATTCATTTTCTTCTGTGGCAGCTTACAGGCTCAGGCTTGAGTTCACAGTTCTCCCATAGCTCAGACAAACACATTGTGGAGCCTGTTAGGATTATCTACAGAGGCAACAAGCTTTGCAGACACCGCCAAACACAATCCTAATTACGCTGCATGCGCTGTGCTCTTCGAGCAGCATGTCTCCGAAATGTTCTTACATGAACAATCGGACTGTGAAGTGTTGTGATAACAGATATTAATCGGAGTGGATCATTAGTTCTTTTCAGAGATGAAACTCTTTGGCTTTTCATTCAGCTACTGTACAGTTTGACAACATGGCACAACTTACATGAAAATATTATATGGTCTGAAAACCAATTTTTTTTTCACAAAGTTTTTGTTCTCGCTTTTGTTTTTCTTTTAGTCAATGTTGTTTATCACAGATCTATTTTTGATCATTATTCAGTCCTCTTTGGTAATTTGTTTTGCCAATTTTTGGCTCTTTTGAGATCATTTTGCATTCCCTCGTGCCGGACTTCTTGTCTTTTAAACTGAGCTCAGTGGTCCTCTGCCCCGCAGGCCCGTTCATCGATCCATCCATCGATCCATCCGTGCTTGTCACACGTTTCTGGGAGGTTTTATGAATTCAGCCCACAAGTTGAAATATTCAATACAGTGAGTGTGAAAGGGTGGTACCACTCCGACATGTGCTCAATAATGTATCAGAGTGATAAATGCATTAGAAATCCTTTGATCAATTTTAAAAATACACACCAGAAATAACAGTTTCTGCCAAAAATGGCCTATTGAATTTGCCACTAAAGCTACATGTGAGACACAGTCTGTTGAGGTCAAGCCAACATTAGCAGCTCTGACCTGAGGGACTGAATTTAGAGCAGTTTAGCGGGTTTATCTCACAGACCAGACACGTGTGACATTTAATTAATGTTGTAAATTGATTGATTGAGACAAACATTAAAAGATGAGGCCCGTGATTATATATATTTTTGTCACTGTCAGCACAAGTTGTACAGATACAGAAACCAACTTTAAATGAGCAATGAATTCAGTGATTCTGATTTAGCTTCATTTATGTATTCATTTCTTTTGATCTGTGATATAGAATGCCACTGTTTGAATTAAAACAAAAGTCATTGGTCATGTAGCTTGAATGGGGTTTGCACAGAGTTTATTGTCTAAAATATAGAAAATCACTATGTACAGTGAACATGCTGTCACAGACCAGAACAATATGTAGTTTTACAAAGAAAAAATGACACAGTGAAAGCATTGTTATGCTTAAAATATTACAATTCAGTAGAACAGAATATGCACATTTATTTTTCATAAAAGTCAATTTTACATGCAATGGCTTGTCAAAAATTATTCTCCTCTGTACTCTGTAACATGGAAATTTCCCCATTGTGGGACGAATAAAGGTTTATCTCATCTCCAAAACAGAAATCATTGTTTAATTTTGAAGAGTTTTACATTTGCTGACTTTGCCTGACCACAGAATAGATGGTTTGATTTCTCAAATATATAAAAAAAAAAATCTGATTCTGTATGTTGTTCACCTGTGGTGCAATGTGGCATAATTATGTAAGGTAATAAATGAGAATAAGAACGATGACATTCATTTAGTTATGACCTAAATGCAAATGTCAATACAAAAAGTATGATTTATGTCAACATAGCCTGGGGTTTATTATCAGCTGGAATGAGAATGTGCGATATTTGCTTTCAGTCTCGCATATCACGTCACTGCAGTTTGTGACGCACATTTCTGCCGAATGCACAAGGTCTTAACGAGCTACAAATGTGTGCATTCCCTAATTTTGAAAGGGCATAAAAAGTAAAATGAAGAAATGTTTTTCTTCAGCACAGTATTTGAAGCATATCCAGTCTTCATCTGTAATTAATTAAAGTTAAATGTAATTCATTTGTCAAGAGAATGAAAATGTTTAATAATTATTGTACTTTTTTATACACCCCTGACCATTTTTAGTACTTCTAATTATGAAAGAAAATTTGTATTTGTGCATTTTCTATGTTAGATCTGGGGTTTTGGCTGCCCCCCCCACAAAGAAACTGGGATGCAAATTTTTGGATCGAAGCATATAAAAGATATAATGATTGAAGAGAATGCGTCTGCAGTTACTATATATCTGAAGTGGAAGCAGATACATAAAAAAGTTTAGAACGTCTTTGCTACAACCCTGTTTGCTTTACACACGTCCAGTGATTTAAAATTAATGCAATTTGACTGTTAGTTTTGTGCAGCCGGACGTGTTCGGCACAAACATTTGCTGGAACGCACCGACAACGCCAACGCTCTGTTGCCTTATCCTCATTAGGATGGTCTCACTCGCATCCTCCGACAATCATGGCAGCCAAGCGCGTCAGCCAGCGACAGGTCCAGGTCTGATAACGCTGAGTTATGATCTTCAAGGAGTGCAGGCTGTTGCCGTCGGACAGTTAATGCACATGTTTTTATGAGACGTGGCGTGCGTTGGCATGTGCGGCGTTCACTTGTGCCTGCTGGACTGTACATTTAAATTCAGAGTCAAAGGAGATGGGAAGAGACGGGCGGGAAGAAAAAAGCGGGAAGAAAAAAGCGGGAAGCAAACGGTTCCTTGAAAGATCTGCTAATTTGACTACAGTCGTACTCGAAAAGATAAGGGCGCGCTCATTTATTTAGAAACTAAGCTGCATTTACAACTATTACTTTTTTTTAGTAAGACTATATAGTTTATCACAGAGGAAGTTGGCGTTAAATGCTGTTGAGGTCAAGCCAACATTAGCAGCTGTGACCCGAGGGACTGAATTTCGAGCAGTTTTAGCGGGTTTATCTCACAGACCGAATACACACACGGCTGTAAGACGAAGCCTCGTGTCAGTGTTAAAAAAACGTCCCGGGCAGCTGCGGATCAGGGGGTTAAGCGGGTCATCCACTAACTGCAAGTTCAGAAGTTTTATCCTCGTCTCCTTTGGTCCACGGGGAGATGTGTCCTTGGGTAAGACGCTCAGACACTGCTCCTAGTTTGTGTTGTGTGTGTGTGTGTGTGTGCAAGTTGCTCGGCGTAAAAGTGTCTGACAAACGTCTGAATGTGTTATTGTTATTGTGAACTGTAATTGGGTCATGAAATAAGCGGGACGAAGGGAGCAACAGTCACAAGGACCATGTGAAAATGTAAAAAATGAAAACTGGATAAATATGAAGCCGAGCTCCGCTGCAGTGTAAAACACTGCGGTCACTTTAGAGGTTGCGGTGAAAAATGCATTAAGGAATTCAGCGGCGAAGTTCATAACAACGATTTTTCTACTCCGAAGCGGACCCGTGTGAAATACATTTATGTTCACAGAGTGTTCGTGGAATCCCATTAATTCCTTAAGCCTCATAAGACGCGGTGGCGTGGCTGTGAGCGGGCGCCAACTAAATAAAGAAATTAAACGGCACGTGAGCGTGAGTCGCTGTTGACTGACGGGCGAAGTTTCCCTTTCAGAAGTTGCTTGTTTTGTTCACGGCTGAGAAGAGAAAACTGTCCAGTCATGCAGGAAATAAGAGAGCAGCCGTGTGATTTAGAGAGGAGAGTCTCTGTGAGGCATCCAGTCCACCTGAGACCGGGATCATTCGAGGTGTTCAGCAGCCCGTTGATGGATAGACACGCGCTTTTATTGCTTTTTCTGGCCTTTGATCATCCCATTGTGGACATAATATTTCACGTTTTATCTGCACTGCAACATTATTTGTTGTATATCATGTCGTATACCAAGAGACTGTGGATTGAGAAGGGAACTTTAAGGAGAGTTTAGGTGCTCTCTGCTCGGCCGTGTGTGTGTGTGTGTGTGTGTGTGTGTGTGTGTGTGTGTAAGATCATGCCTCCGGTTGATTAAACCTCTGCAACTCAAGCCTCTTCATGGCCTTGGCATTTATCGGCAAGCACTTCAGAAAAAAGCACTCACAAACACACACACACACACACACACACACACACACACACAAACCAAACGAACACCCACCAATTCTATTGAGCTTTGCTTCGTAATGAGCGCCGAACAGTAATTTAAAGCCACAGCACTGACACCTGTATTGATCTAGGTGGACAGAGCATGAAGAACACCCACAAATCAGGGCAGAGGTGTTAAATTGCCTCTCTCATCAGACAAATCACCGCTGTAGACTGGCCACAGGTCCGTGACGTCTCCATCGAATCGCACCAATTTCCTGCCTAGTGTCATATTTTAAACGGACCGCTATGTCTGCGTTAAATTTGGATAAACAAAGCAAGCGTTCGTAACATATCAGCGGAATGCGTAGCCCAATATTAATAATGCAGATGAAATCCACGTTTAGGATTCTGACACCGTTTTGGATTCTGACACTGTAATTGATTTTACAGTCTCTCAAACCCACTGCTGCAATTTTCATTTCACCTTTGTGGGGGAACTGCTCAGGCCACAGCAGCTCTTCACTGACGAGTGGAGGCCACTTTTCTAAAATGGGATCATGTGGGAAATAAACCAAACCTCATTTCAACACAATACAAAATGTGTATTTTGTCTATAATGTCCACGAACTAATAAATGTGAGAGTGTGGTTGAAGACAATAATGTGGTGATAGACATTTCTTAAAACCTTCTGTATGAACAGGGGTCACCGTTTTCAAAATGAGGCAAAGGAAATGGCTAGATTTGTTGGAAATAACAATTTTTTACAAAAAGATCAGGATCATCTCAATCATGACTTTTGAATGATGAGTTAAAGTTACTGACTTTTTATAATTATTTTAGTTTTTAATAAAACTAAAGTATAGTTTTATTGTGCAGAGGGGTCCACTCTTTTATATATTTTTATTGGTCAGTGTGTTTAGTTTGAGAAGAAACACTAAATTCAAACACGACATGAACCAGAAATTGTTCCTCAACGCCCTCAAAGAACCAATAGGACCATTTGTTGAAAGAGCTCCAGCCGGAAACTGCAGCAACCACCCTGTCATCCGTCTTAAAACCTTTGTGTGTCTAATTACAAAATTACTATTATTAAGTATTATGTTCACCAGATATCGCCAAAATAGGACGTGTGGACATTTTTGGCTGCTGGTAACTTCCTTTTACTTTTAAATTACAAATTGACATGTAAAACACATTGTGTGTGTGCATGTAAAGTATCACGCAACTAATCAACATATTGTTGAACCGTGACTTTTCATCGGGTTTTATAAAATCCGCATATTCTCATTTTAGCACCGTCCTCCTCCTGCTGCCATTTTCAGCCGCCAATGTTCAAAGCTGCTTTGTGCGGATTTGACAGAAACTCACGAGTGAGAGACTGTCAGGAACATTATCAGAAAGGCATTGATGGAATATAATGAATTCTTTAGGTGAGAAAGCTATTTTCAAAGAGTGCGGAGAGGCTTCACGCCAACACACACATTTAAATATTTTTCCACATTGCTGAATGGAGTTTCTATGTAATTTTCCACCATCATATGCTGTTTCTGCCTCAGTCAGACTGGACTAAGGCAGCCTGTGAGCACAGGAAGCATTTGATAATTGAGGTATGTAAAACTCACCTTTTAGATTTCACGCGGGGTACAGAAAATGTAAATATAGTAATATTTTATTTTAAGTATAAAAAATTTGTGTCTGTGTTGCGAGCAGCAACATTTAAAGGATGCTATAGTTACATAAACCTGAGCTCTAGTAATTTCAAACTGGCATAGATAACGTTTCCATATCAATTATGCCTCTGTTATTACTGCATTATTTTCAAATATATTTATGGTCAATATGATTTAAGTCACTGTATGTCATGCACACTTATGGTGCAATGGAGAAATGTGATTTGTTTTTACCTGTTGCAAACGCACATAGATGCACGTGCACGCGGTAATTCGATACACTATCCCGCCGCCGGTTTCCAGCTATTTTAATGATGAAATGAAGCGTGAAATGGAGCAAGGCACCTGTTAAAGGCGAGGAATGAGAATGTAAACAATGCCGGATTTAAACTACTTTAAAATTGGCTCGGCAAATGTTTTGTTAGCGAACAAATCCTTTGTTCGGAGGAAATTCATTGGATTCTTTCAGGGCTCAAGGATGGTCTCGAGAAACACTTACTGTGTGAATTTGAAGGGAGCCTTGAAATATAGTTTTTGTCCATTTATGCATTTGTGCATTTATGCGTCACAGCGACGCTGCGCTGCCTTCCAGCTCAGAATCAAGTATCCTCCAAGGCCACGATTTAAAGGACACAATCATCTCCTAATATGACACATAATTCACTTGCTTTATTGTGATCACGGTGTAAACACGTCGTGTTCAACTACGTGGCCCTTCTTCTGAGGCAGCGAATGTAAATTCTGATCCATTACTGCATCTGGTAGCAGGAAATCTCCCAACACAGAGCTTCTCTATTTCTCCGCAGAGTTTCCTCTTCACCTGGAGCAAAGCTCATTTCACTGGAAAATTGGCTCCAGCACTCAGCTCCCCCATTCTCTCCGCCTGCCTCTCTAAATTCAGCCGTTATTGTAGTGCCTTAAGCACTAATCCAATTAGCTATAGGAAGCAAATGGAGCTATCTCTCATTTTAGCTTGTCACCTGCGCGGGGGGGGGGAAAGCAACAAGTTTTATGGGGACTGTGACGTTGGGGAATAGATGGAAGCCGGCATGCAAATTTTCGATCCTGCAGATGAAGAGTTGTGACGTTAAGATGAACCATCAAAGCAGAATGACTTGGCATCAACCATCAACAGAAAATGTCTCGGCAGCTTTATTGGTGGGGGGGGCTGTAGAAAGGAAAATCGCAATCTTTATTCCCACCAACACCTGGAAATACATTAGCTCATGGCGTGAACTTCCTAGTCACATGTTTTTTTTCAATTCATCGCTTAAACCTCAATATTTGACTCCGCTGACGTATTCGATCCTCGTGTGAGGCCTCAGGTGGACAGTCAGATTCCTGGCTCCGTGCCGATCAATTAAACGCTGTAAACATATATTCGACTACAAAGCGCTTGCCCCAGGTTGCCCTTGGCGGTCCGACATCCGAGCAGCGGCCATGTTTCTCTGAGTGCTTCGCTGTAATGCCAGATGGTGTCAGCGCTCACAGTGCCTGAAAACCGTGTGGGTGGTAAATTCATATTGTATTCGCAGCGATGAGGGGCCACTTTGCGGTTTGAAGGCACAATGAAAAAAAAAAACAAAACAACTATTGTAGGTCGTTAAAGTCAGAATGTGTTTAGGTTTGTTACAGAATAAATCATGTTCTCCAGTGTGACTTGTGACCAGGTTGTGGGAGCTCGGTGTAAAATCAGAATTTCAATGAAATAAAAGTGACCCCACGTTTGAAGACTTGTTAGATTGTATATTGTTTCACTTTACATAGCATATAAAATAAATGTAATAAATGACTCCAAAATATGCCCAGTGTTGATACTGGATGCACTGACTGTGAGCTTATGGCAAAAATGCAATAATTTAATCTTCAGAGGCAAGGCAAGGCAAGGCAAACATATTTATATAGCACATTTCATCCCTAGAGGTAATATAAATATAAATAAAAGTAGCAAACAAAAGCAGGCAAACACGGATAAAAGAAGTTAGAATAAGCAAGCAAAGGACAGGGAATAAGAAAAAATATTAATATATAAGAAGAAGTGAAAAAAAAACTTTGGGGGCTTTACTAAAAATGACTGTTGACCGTAAACACTAGTTGCAAGTATAGAAAACTGCAAAACAGAGCATAAAAAATTACAACGCCTTCAAAGAAAAGCCGTGATAAACAGGTTGATCTGTAGTTTAGTCACAGCTTACAAAGGAGGGTTAATGGTGAAGCGTCCAGCGACCGAGCATCTTCCATCCACGCTCCCTCGCTCGTCCTCTTCTTGATTTCACAGCACATTTACTCAGATGCCACATTCACAGGTAGAGATGGGACATTCGATTCTTTTGACTGACTCGGATCTTTAACTCTCGAACGGTGAATTGAACGAATCGTTTTGAGTCCTTTCGTTCATTTTACAGCAGGTGGCGCTGCAGCCCTCTAGTGGGCGTGGTAAAAAGCGCTGCGGTTCTCAAACACCACATGGTTTGCTTCAGCTGATTGTAATTATAATACACAAAATGCCACAGCCGCTTATATTTTGCATTGTAGTAATTTGTAGTATATATTTTTTCACTTTGACATTACGCTGGATTTTATTATCAATTATGCACTGCATATACAATGAGATGGTGCAGCACAGGACTGTACCGTCAAAAGTGTAAATGTTTAATGGCACACAGGCTCACCAATATTGAATTCCATGCAAAAAAAAAAACATAAGAGTTGATTTTGCCTTCATATGCAAAAATAGTGGAAGCGTGTTCAAATGAATAACTTATTAACTTTTTTTGCAAATTCATAAATAAACTAAATTATCACTTTGTGCACCGAACCTGACAATAAAAAAAAATTCATTAGTCATCTATCAGTAGATCAGGCCATAATATCACATCCCTTCTATAGTAAAAAGCGACTCGACTGTGTGCGGCCTCGGCACCACTGTGGCTTTGTCCTCTGTTGACTGTCGCCAAACTGCTCATGTAACACTGGCAGACCTTGCCTATGGTGCCGCCTGCTTCGTGGACGCCCCGGCGATGTCGTGCCGTGGTGACAGTTCTGCCGTTTGCCCTCGCTGAGCGTTGGTAACGGCGTATAGCTCGTGGTGGACTGAAACGCGATTAAACGGACGCACAGAGAGCAAAGACCTGCTGGTGGTTCAGCATCTGTTCTGACTCTGGTACATGACAGCAGAGCAGAGCTGCTCCGTAGAGGTCAGATAAGGGCGTCTCTTGACATTTTCTATAACAACATACATTTATTGCATGTGAATGTGACGAAAGCTTATCTAGCGTTTATGCAATTCTTGAGGAGGCTTGGCTTTCTGCAGACGGAGCAGCAGACATAAAAGCAAGACCAAACGCATGTTGTGATAAGTGACTTGTCAAAAGCTGTCGGCTATCAAACCTCGATCGGAGGCGCTGCCTTCGCAAAACTCTAAGATGTTACTGCAGCGTTTCTTTGTCTGAAAAGAGACTGTTTGTTTGCGGTTCACTAATTTTAGCGTCGGGCAGACTGTGCCAGATGAATGCATTCACTCGAAAGAAAGCTTTCGAACGCTTGCTGCGCCACAACGACACGTTCCGCACTGACAAGGAGGACGAGGTAGGTCCGCCAGCTGTGCGCGGGACAAACCCCAGCCTCCACGCCACGGATGTCTTTGAGGAAGTAGATGAAACAGAGCGGACTAATTGAGACAAAGTCCAACCCCCTGCCTGAGCGAGCTGCCATTCTCCTGGCTGCAGACACTTACTGTAGGTAATTGCAGTGCTAGACGACACCAGGCTCTCGAGCTAATGTGCAATCATAGGTTTGAACCTGACATTAAAGGGAATCTTACCATATTCCGTTCCCAGAAGAATCCTTGTAAATATAACTGCTGAGATCACTGTGTTCCTGCTGGCTCCCTGCAATCACTTATTTGTCGCCTGCTGTTTTGTGATTGTTTGGGAAAAATTCAAAAAGAAATGATCTTTTTGTCAATTTTTCAGACTAGAAACAAATCCAAATCTTGGAATTCTTGTAACAGCAAGGAGGATACTGTATACACAAAGAAATGTATGGCTGTCTACATTGTATGAATCATGCAGCAGATGGTATACAGTCCCTGTCAGCAGGGGCAGCACTAAATTATTTAGCAGTTGCTGAACGGTAGTATGACAGTGATTAACAGATGGCTAAATCTGGCTGGATAGTAAGTGTCAAATTCATTTTGCAGCCGTCATTTTTCATCTTTATTGGAACTTTTAACTGCATTTCACTTGCTTTTCATGATAATTCTTTAGCCCTATTTATAATGAAACACACAATTACATTTTTATTTATCTAGCAGCGGCACCACATGCTCACAAGTGTCATCGGACTAACAGGACTAAAAAAATGTTTGAGGCTTTGCATGCAGCAAGGTAGAGCTCAGTGCGGGAAATATGGAGCCCATGAGCTCCGCGAACAGTCGCTGCTGCTTTGTGGAGCAGAGTATTCTGGGATTTTTACTGAGGCATGTTCCATAACCGTACAGCACAATACAGTGCAACTCGGCTAACGTGTGTGTACTCTAACATAGACACATTTCCCAGGAGATTGATGCTACATGTTTTTACCTGATATTCAGTAAAGGCTGTTACAAACGCTTCACCTTTTGGTGCAAAATGCTGGCGCAGAATTACAATTCTGACACATTCATGCATTTGCCTAATACATTTGTTACTTTGACAAAGAGACATTGATTAAAATATCTGAGGAGTTGTGCTGGACAGCAGCAGCAATAATAGCGTGCTATACAATACTATGGGACCTGGGATTGAGCCTTGAGGTACACCACTCTTAAAAATGCCAAATAAATGTATTTATAATTACCAAAAAAAGCGGAAGAATTTCAGTTTGGCACGTCAGAAGAGAAGTACTTGAGGTAATCACTTGTAGTAATCACTAAATATTCACCTCTGTATGAATATAAGTTGTTAGTCATACAGTCACACAGGTATATCCTAGACCCTCAGAAGTCTATATAACTGGTTGTTTTTGAATTTCCCTTTATGTTTTATCACACCAATATTTTGTGCCATTTTTTGCAACACAACCTCATCTGTGTGACAGTTATTTTTCATTTTGACATAGTGTAATAACACGTTGGATCTACTATCACACAAGAAAACGTCCTGCTGAGTTTTATGTCAGCAGATTCGCCACGGGGGGACTTTATGTTCCAGCAAATTAAAGCAAAGACAAAGCATCACTAGATTTGTCCTAATTAAACAGCAGTGAATCAGTTATCAGAACTCTAGTTTGACTTTAACCTGTCAACACCATTCGTCTGGTTTCAGTTATTAGGAAGCTGCTTTTTTTTACCCAAACTACTTATTTAAAAATCTATATAAAAGGTGTTTTACTGCATGTGGCAAACATGGCTTCTTCTCTTGTAAAATGAAAGGCGATTTGGAACAAGAACTGGTGTCTCTGTAGTTTAACATCCCCGATCTTTAAATGCAAACATAAGGTTTTCAGTTGCCACTTGGCATCAGTCAGGCAGGCTAATGCAAACCATAATCTGAATATTATCTGCAGATATTATTTACAGTGGCTGAAAACTTTTCAGGTTGTGGACTAAGATTTAACAGGAACACTTCAAAGCTAGGAAAACTATATAAAAACCACCAACTGGCGAAGGACGTCAAAGAAGGTTTGACAAAAGAACAAGACCTGCAAGGTCTTCAGCCTGCAGCCAAAGACGGCGTTAAAGGATAATCAGAACAAACATCAGTCAACCGGGTTTGTTCATGAAGCCTCAACCAAAACCAAGTCGAAAACAAATCCTCAAATCCGCAGATTCTGGAAAGTAATAAGACTGAAGAACAGCTGGGTGACTCTGAATATTGATGAGGTTGTTTAGATTTTTTTAGATACGACGTTTGTGTTTACTACAGGGAAAAATAATCTCAAATAGATCCGTTGCATCAATGGGCAGCTGAACTTTGGCTGCATCAAACGTAACCTGGATAACTGTGAATTCACCATGACTGGCTTAGCTGGATTTTGTAAAACATGCAGGTAACATTTGTCCACGCAGAAGAAAAGTAAAGCAAAGTAGGTGTCGGCTCGTTTGTTTCACTAACAACAATGTGCCTAGTGTTTCATTTATGATTCTGGGCAAAATGATAAAACAGAAGCAGCAGAGGTTATTTTGAATGCAGATAGTCTAACTTGTTATATTCCTGGATCTTGTGTTAAGATAGCGACACATCACCGCTCACAAGCAAAAACACAAGGAAGCATTTTATTTTAAAACAAACTATACTTGGTAACTTGGCCGAGCTCAGGGAAGACGGTCTCCTTGGCATAAAAAAATGAAACAGGCGATGGAACAAAAGTACACCCACATCCGATAAATGTGCCTGTAAGTCCTGGATCACACTTTCGGTCTAAATGTTGTTGCACGTCTCTGTCGGCTACCTAATAAAGAAACAAAGCTCTAAAAGCAGTCGTTCAGTTTTAGAAATACATCAGCTAAAGACGATAATGTGGCTTGGCTTTGGGTTTAGGAAACGGTTCTCAGACTGTCCTGGTTGAGGAGCTTAGGCCTGCACAATTTGCATTATCCTTTAAATCACTTCTCAAAATCCATTTGTGCCCCTTTTTAGAGCAGGACCAGAGGCGAAGATCCAACTGCTGACGCGCCCACACACACACACACACACACACACACACACACACACACACACACACAAGGACATTTAGTTTATTCAAGTTTAGTTTTAGTTTGAAATGTAACAGAAAATCACTTCATACTGGGGCTGATTCAACAAATCCAAAGAAACCAGCTGAGTAATAACGATGCTCATGCAAGGCCTGGCCACACTAGGATTTGAAGCGGCTAAATCAATTAGGATGCATAGAATCGGGACGCGGCGGAGGCTCACGTGCACTAAACACACTAAATCTAAGTGGGGCGGCTCTGCACAGAGGTTGTGCCTTGCGCAGAGCAAATGGCGTGAGAGCGTGAAGTGATGCTTAAACGGGCCAAACAGCAGGTGCAGCAAACCATCAATCACGGGCCTCAATTACCAGGACATACCACTCCTGGTAAGAGAGCAGGTCTTAAGCCAGCACAGTTTCACCGACGCCCAACATAAATCACACGCAGGAAATGCGTTGATAATGGACATATGAACAATCATTGTCGGACTGATGCATTTATTTCTAGTGCTGCATTCAGTTTCTTTTCCACTGAAATCCAATCTTGCAGCACATCGTCCATTTTTTTTCCTGACTACAGACTAATTAAACTTTTCAGGGTTTATATTAAGGCATTTACAGCATTTTAAGTCACTTCACATTCAGTCTGTTCATTTGCATTTTGCTGTCCAAACCCAAACCGCACACGGGGCTCCTGCGCTTTGTATGCCCAACACATGCCGCCGACCGTCCCCTTGCAATTTGCTTTCTATTACAAAAATGTGTCTCTCCATTCGTTCAAAAAAACAAATACATAAAATATGAGCATAATCACTCACTCATTACATTCGCTTGAAAACAATAAGGCGTTTTCGGGTTAGTTGCATAGGAAAGTCATTTAAAGGAGACGGTGTTGGTGACAAGTGCAATACAAACACAATTTGCATGATTTGACAAAAAGCCAGCGTGTGCTTAAATGGACAGCTGCTCCAATCACATGCATTCGCTTTATCGTAAATGTGAGGGCATAAGTCATTCAATAATATCTCACCCTTATTAAATGCCCCAATAAACCCTATGTTACCCTAATGATAACCTTTTTTCCTAAACCAATGTTTGCAGCCTTTGATTCGTTCATGGCGGAAATAAATGTCTCTGCTGTCCAGAAACTGGTCCTTGCAAAAATAGACGCACAGGTACACGCCTGCACACAAACAGAGATGTGGCTGGAACATTTTTAGGCTCCGAGCCTTTAAAGCTTTTAAATTAGAGCCGGTCCATCCCTGCTGTTATGACTAAGAAAATAAAATGCCCACAAGCTACAGTCATGGCACATTGTATCAGCGGCTAGTGCTGGATGATCATTTCTCTTAACATGAGTAATTATCATGTTCAACATGACTAATTTAATTGAACATAAATTAGTGTGAGGCTCCTCAGGCAGCAAACCCCATCTATGTTCACTTACATTTATAGTCCAACTAAAATCCCCAGCGTTTTAGGAAATGAGACATAGATAAACAGGGAGGCAGGTAGATTAGATTTTTTTTTTTCAAATAAACCTTTAAATCCTGCTCTAACTGGATTGGTGACAAAAAGTCTCTGCTATCAATTGGCCTGTGCCAAATTTGAAGAAGGTGCTTCGCTGTTGCTGAGGTATCTGACCTTTGACCCCTGAAATGTAATCAGTTCATCATTACGTTCCTATGCAGCCAAACTGCAAATATGTTTCACATTTTGACACAGCAGTCATCTAATGTAACGTGAATAAGGTGACATACAGCATTTAACCGAAGAGGATCATGATGTGCAGTATCTGACTCATCTAGTGGCACCCTGCACTTTCACAAAACAGCAGATGATTTTATTCTATTTCTTTATCGGCTTGACTATTCATCTGTGAAAATACATGCAGAAAGAGATGAACATGTGGGCTGAAACAGGGTGAAATGAATGTCAGCTGCAACGTTATATCAGCCATCTTAGGCCAAATGTCAGCCGAGCTTTTTTCTGATAAAAAAAAAAAAAAACAGAGTTATCAACCTGCTTCCTATTGCTGCTGCCATGGTGACAGAAAGGTATAGAGGAGGTGAATCAGAGGCAAGTGATAACGCTTGGAAATAGATGTCACTGCTGCACCCACACTTTGCTCTTATGTTATGAAATTGTTCATACCCAGAACCGACGTGGCTTTACAGAGTTGAAAAAAAAAAAAAACACAACACATTAGAAAAAAGACTACAATCGCAGCTGTCATTTGTAATTTGTAGGAACACATTAGTCTTTTTACAGCCACTGTGTTTAGCCTCTATTTTGTAGGCTGCACGCCAGGCATCACCCAAATGTCAAGCCTTTAAAAGCGACTTGTTTTTCATGTTGCATTTAGGTTTTTTTTTTTTTTTTTGATTATCCAGTCAGATTTGAAAGGATTTCACCATGTCCAAGACTGGCACATCTTCATGATGTCATAGGAGAGATGCAATCTTTTCCACTTTTCCATAAGGCTTAAACTCCTCAGGTTTACAGAAAGACAGTGAATGAAAATATCCCGTTTCTTTATCTCGAGTTTTATAGCAATCTGGGACTTTGCCTCCATTGCATAACTCTATTCGTTGACAGACATGAGTGTCAGAGTTTTGTAATGAACTCTAATGATGCAACATTAATAAACACTCCTCAGCAACTGATGCAATTATTACAACGTGCAGAGAGTAAGTTGACGTTTTCTGCATGTATATTCATTAAAAATTCATTGCTCGATATCGGCAAAATCAATCTGTCAAGTATCACAGCTGGAAAACTTTTACCTAAAGGTGCTACTTTATTTTGTGTGTGTGTGTGTGTGTGTGTGTGCGTCCTTCATAATTTCCCCGCGATTTGCATAAGAATGAAAGCCACCTTCGTGTGTACGTTTTTAGGTTTAACGTTAAAAGGCTTTAAACATTCTGTAGGACGGAGATTGCATCAAGATTAGCTCTAAAACTATGACAGTTTAATTAACTTGCCGCTACCCACCAGACGCAGGCAAGTTAAACACTGATGATACAATCAGTCATGAGTTTGCTGCAGTGGGCGGACCGCTGTTTGAAATATTCAGACAAAAACATGCCTGACACTCTAATCACCGCGCGCTTTTCTGGTAGAGTAATTGTCGTCGAGAGCAACCGAACAACAAATGTGTGCTCTCCCGGCTCTCGACTCGCCATTGTTGCTGCTGTTAATATTCGCACACAAGCACCCGTCATCATGCAAGTCAGTGACTGAACACAAAGGGAAACCACTGAAGTTTACAGTGTTTCTCTTTATAGTTTTGACAGGAATTATGTGTAAACAGTCCAGTCGCGCGTTCCTCCTCGCCGTTTTATTTGCTTCACGGTAACGTGCAGAGAGAAGAATGGATTTTATGTAAGAAACGAAACACTTTATAGCCTGGATGTGTGTGTCACAGCCGGTTAGGACACAAACTGTACTGCGATGTTACACGGAGGTGGGATGGTTTGAATTTAGCCCGGAGCCACTGTCACACGTCGTCTGTATCACTTTCTTCCAATCTCGGCTCTAAATGTTCAACCAAAAAAACAACTATCGTCTCACCTGCCTGGTGATTTCTGGTTTACTTGCTCGTAGTTTGTGAAAGATAACATTATATCCAAAACTGTCTGCCCTCGGCCTGGATTAACTGAATTTTTCACAACATTCAAAAGTTCAATTTTATAAGAATGCAAGAGGAAAAGCAGAGAATCCATGTCCCAGGTGGACTGGCATCCAATCAGAATTGGTTTTCTTCACTAGGAGTTGTCACCTAAAAGACAAACCGGGTTGCCAGTGTCTCCCAAAAAACGAATATCTATATATATATGACCTCAATGAACGATTGAATGGTCTGTCATCTGGGTGGTTATGAAAATAGACAGTTACTCACACGTTGACCTCCACCCTCACACATTTTATGACGGCATTTCAAACAGCGGACGTATCTCTTCACGTTCGGTGAATGTTGGCACAATATTTTACGTGTTTACGTGCAGAACTTCACGGGGGACCACAGAACCAGCAAGTCCAAAACAGATGAAGCTTCATGTAATTTCATTTGTGCCACACACTCGTACCTGTAATGCTTGACGGCCTGAAGATAAAGTGCTCGACAAAAGAGGAATCGCTCTCAGACAAACAATGAGTCAGGTGGGTGTTTTTTGCAACCAACTGAGGAGCCAACACTTTATTATATCAAATATTAAAGAGCCCTGAAAGCAAATGTCCCTGGAAGCAGTGGAGTCCAGAGGAGACTTCATTAAGCTTTCTTGAATACTGTCTTTCATTATCGTCACATCAATATTTTTTGTCTAAATGATCCAGAAGAGCCTGTGTTAGTTCAAGTCACAACAGGATGAGCTTTCGAATCAGAAAAGAGCGGGCGGCCTTAAAGGAGCAGGAGCTGAACACAGGACCAGATGAAATGCTGCTTAAAGAGCCATTATAGGATCAATAAGCAGGCGTTGGAATTGAAAAGCCCATATTTTCTAATAGAGACAATGAACATAATATGATATGTAGAAACGACTGCTGTGCTGCTTTCACCGTTGCATGTTCTGTATTCAGGGATGGAAGTTTCCGTTGGACCAAACACATTCTGCACGTGACAAATGGTGTTGCCTTTCTTGTAAAAGGGGTTAACATTTTGAAACCTGCACAAATTTTAAGTTAAAAATGTGTGTCTCAAATAAAAGTTTTGAATAAAAACAAGCAATGATTGTAAAAAAATGTATTTGTGCAATCACAGGGATATAGAGCATTTATTTTTTTGTTTGTTGTCTTTGTTTTAATCGTCATTTATCAAACTCAAAACCAAAGTAAATAAAAAAAAAAACAGCATTGTGTAATTTCCTGTATGAAAATGAGGCATAAGTCAACGCACACACAAAACCCCGTCGCTTTCCATCACTTGCACGTGGCACACGTATACTAAAACGCATTCGCTCCAGATTCACACAAATTATTTTATAAAACACAAGAATGTCGAACTGATTGGCGTCTAATTTAAGGCACCATCTTAAGGCGTATTTATTCTGCATTACTGTACGCGTGTACAGCATAATGACGGAGTAGGAAGCGGTCCGTGATGAAACCTATCCCCTCACTCAGAACACTCAGTCATTACTGCATATTTATTTCCCTCTCCGCCGGCATACCCGCGTGCTTTCAGCGTTCCCAAATGCCTGCAGACAGTGGAGTCCTTCAGCCAGCTGTAATGCATTTTTCTATGGACCGCAGTGAAAAGGCTTAAAAGCCGCGCTCTCTTCCCCAAGCCCTGAAAAGACGTTTAGTTCAATCAGCGAGTAAATGCAGAATGTTTTGTTTGAGTCAAATATTGATACGCGCCATTCAGCTCATCGATTTCATACGCGGGCTTCGCATTAACAAACAGGATAAGTGCATTTACGATGCGCTCCATCCTTTAAATGCATTTTGGTGAAAACTGGTGAAAACAAAGACCAAAAGAGGAAAACTGGGCCTTTTCTCCTGAAGGGTAATTAGACGACTTCAAGGACTCGTTTCATCCTACATAACAACATGACCTTGAAGAAGCTCACACACAAAACAAAACAAAAAAAGTGAGGAAAAAGTGTCCAGCTGCACATGCAACTGTAGATGATGTCAAAGTTCACCTGCCTTCGTGGCCTGCTCTGCCCTCTGATTTGTTCGGCCGTGTTAACAGGCTGCGTTCACCTCTTCCGAGATCAGAGGTGCGCGACTCCTGTCTCCGCGAGGGCAGCGCTGGGGACACGGCGTCCAGCAGGCTAATCCAATTAAGTGTGTTTGTTCACGGTGGTGATGTGACCGAGCCAAAGCGGCGATGAAGGTTGCGGCGGCGACGCTCTGCAGCAGCAGCAGCAGCAGCAGCAGCAGCAGCAGCAGGAAGAGCAGGAGCAAGAGCCTGATTGGACTGATGTGTCCTCGGACCACGCACGGCCGCACAAAATTGAACTTGTGAAGCATATTTACAGTGAGCGCACAAGGCAACCAGCAGCTCAATTATTCAGCATGCGGAAGAGATGTAATGACTTTCTCCTGTTATTAATGGCCCACGCCGGAGCTTATTTATGAAGGGATACTTGTTTGTATTAGGCAGAAGATGAAGGAGCATGAGACTGAGGGTTTTTTTTTTTTTTTGCCTTTGTAGTCATTCAGACTTAATTAAAAGTTTTTTGCAGCCCAGACAAATAGATTACACTTCCTTACACGCCCTTCCTTTAAATTTAAAATGCTACGTTGCCTAATTTCAATAATTGATAATATATTTCTTTCATTAGGGTTTTACTTTGCCTAAAGCAAACGTTTGATTGGTCGATATCAGATGTCGGGCTCCTACATTAGCTTCCATGCCCACACAGCCTACCTACTTTTGGAGGAAAAAACCCTTCAATTTATGTAAAACATTGACCTCCCTTTGAGGAAAAAGGGCTAAAAGGAGGATAACGTGCCATATGCACAAGTGGATTCCCAGTTCTTCCCCAGTTAAATAGGATGGAACCTTGAAAATGAGGTGCCCTTGTGTTAAAACCAGCGATTGTTGAGCGGTAGCATGTTCAAACCTCCGTTAATGAATAGAGTGGTGTGATGAAAGCAAAGTTTTCCTCAAGGCCCGAATCCCCGTGTGACTTTGAAAGCATTATTTCATCAAAAAAATGTTTTTTTCTTTTTGCTGCATTTGAATATCTTAGAATTGATATTAGCTGCTTGCAATCCCTCTTTGCAAAATAAACCCCTTCTCCTTTTTAATTTGAGGCGGTAGCATCCTAATGAAGTCGAGATGATGCTTCTCGCCGGACTTGTAGAGCCGATCGGGATTCACTTGATCTGTATTTGGTGGTCACTAAACACCCCAATGGAAATGTTAATTACTTACTTGGCTCTGGATATTGCAGCAACACACACACACACACACACACAAGCTATTTTTGAAAAATGATCTGCTGACTCAGAAGATATGGTGCTGTAATTTGAGGGCAGCAGATAAGGCTGCTTTATCAATACGTATTGAGCTGTGGCCTGAACTGGACACATGGCTGCGTCTCTGAACGGAGCTGAGCCCTGATCAATCTTCTTGTTAAAGCTGAGAGGAGACGCACATGCATTTCTGTACCGACTTAACGTGACCGACCGTTTTTGTTGCCTTTGCCGTGGGTCATTAATGAAACTGTGCAGGGATTTCTGTCCGTTCAAGGGCTTCACAGAGATTGTAAAATGCAGCAGTGATGTGCTATAATATGAACACCGCATTCATCTGAGGCAGGAAACACCAAGGGCCGCACAAAGAATCCGTTTAAACTCACAATTAACCTGCGTGTCTGGTTGGATAGTGGGAGGAAACTGGAGCAACAGTTGATTTGTTGGGCAGTGGGATTGCACTTGTTAGATGTCAGTGGGGTTTGCTTCCGTCCTTTTAAAAGTTTTTTTTTCTGCACAACTACATTTCTTTTTCTGTATGGGCAATAAATTGATAAAATCCAGTCATGGCAGGTGTGTTCATTGCTTTCAACAGAGCACAATGCAGAGTCAGACCCCCTACTGTGACCTCTACACGCCTACACGCCTCAACAAAAATAATACAGTTATATGAACATTAGAAATGGGAACTTGTAAATGTAAATACGTAACTGTTTCTGCCAAAGTATCCAATCTTGCAGTTTTGTGACAATGAAAATATTTTTCATAATTATATTTAAAAACTTTTAGTACTTGGTTAATGTTAGGGAGATATTGTGGTTTGGTTTAATAAAGTGTGAAAACACTCATTGTAACTTATCTCCTGGTAACAAATATAATGTATTTATTCCAATATGTTGCATTTGAAAACAATCCATTTAACATTAATATCAGTGGATCTAAAGAAATATGTCACCTAGTAAAGTAGTAGATGTATGGCTGCATCGGATGATTGAATCCAGACTGCCGTTATTGAATCCTCAGCAGTTCACCAACTAAGCGAATGTGAGTACAGAAAATTCCTTGTTGGTGTCATTAACTGTGTGGCGATTGTGGACAGTTTTATTACTTCATGAGACTAACCTGTATAAATAAAGAAATAGCAAATAATAAAAAGCTAGAAAATACCATCTTAGATGAAGGTGGGGAGACAAAGTAAATTATTATCGTCACCTGACTGACTGAAAGCACCTGATCCAGGTAGCAGAGGTAGGGCACTAGTTAGTGATAGGTGGGAGACGTGCAGGGCAGGGCTCCCTGAGCACCAGGGTCGGTCTTTTATGACCGACCTTTGACATTATTCTGAAACCTTTTGTTATTACAGAATAAGACCATCTATGCTGTAAGTGATGGAGCCTGTATGTGGTTTACACAGCAGCTCACCCTGAGGGGCTCGTGTTCATGAGTGTGCACGTCTTTCTTTATTTCCTCTTATTGGCGTCATTGTTCCAGGAAGTGAAAGAGCAGGCTCCTCTCTACTTCAGAAGGAATAAACCAAAAAAAAAAAAATCTTATGAAAAATCCCTGAAAAGGTTGTTATTTTCTGCTCAAATTTGATATATTAATTCCACCAATTCTCTCAGGTGCCGTCCCATACGCTCCCCGCTGTGCACTCAGCTGCACACAAATTGGAGCAGGTACACAGCTTGATGCGTTATTACCGGCGCACGCAGGAGATCACCGCAATCAAACATCTCGAGGAGACTCACTGCAGCTGAGCCGCCAGGAAGCCATTTTTTTGGTCTACGCATCACGCGGCCCGCTGAATGGCGAGCGCTCGCTCCCGCTTCAGTAGTGTGCGCTTCACGCAGATAACCTCTCCAGTGTGAAGCATCGAACCCGTGAAGTCAATTCCTCTCTGCTTATTAACCCAGGACACAATCAGCAGCATGCGATTGGAAAATAAACATCCCACTTATGGGTGTGTGATAGATGGTGTTTGCAGGCTCCTGGGGAAAAGGATTTTCTGATTGAGAAAACACATGTTGAGCCTTTGCTGTGACGGATGGGGTGAGTTTTTTCTGCTACTGTCTTTGTGCTTTTGTTTCTTCTCTTTTACTAATTGGTTTATTGGGGTTATGATTAAATTTATGGCCTCAAATCTACTTATGTTATAAGATGTTAAAGCTGGTGTACAGCACAGATGGTTAAGTCAGGAATAGGGGACATTTCTTAATTCAGAACTAATATAAATGATTTTCCAATATTAAAATTATTAATAGTAAATTTATCATATCTACAGTATCTTCCTGGTACACATTGCACACATACTGTGGCTGTCACTTTTACAATCATATATGAGACGCTTATTTTAGTTGCCTTGAGAGAAACTTTTACCAAAAAATGTTTTTACATTTTTTTAAATTACAGATATACTTTATATCTCACCTTGTTACATAGATGTGCTGTCAAAGGCCTCTGTGACACACACACACACACACACAACAGCACTTACACAACAGATGTTCACTTCTAAAAGTTTTGGCCTTTTCCAACCGATTAGGCCAAACCCTGTGTGTCACATGCTGACGTGAAATGAAATTGTGTGATATGCAAATTCCTTTTGCATATCGCACTATTGATAGACCATGATGGTGAGCGCTATGAACTGGCCCACTTTATTTCCAAAAGTTGTTTTGTAGCTGAAACATGTTTTGATTGTTACAGCAGAAAACATATTCAAAAGCTCACGTTGTGCTAAAAATAGAATTTATTTGCGTCCAGCTTCCAGCTGTATTTCTATAAATCTTTACAGATCAAAGGAGCTGATGCATCAGTAAAGGAAAAAGAGAAGGGAGGGTTAATATGTGTTGAGAGGGGGCTGAGAACCCCCCAGAACCCCCCAGAACCCCCCAGAACCCCCCTCTGCCTCTGCACCTGTCTGCTGTGCACATAAAGTTAAAGTATTATTCTTAATATTTTAACGCATTTCAGACGTGCCAATCATTGAAATGCTGGCTCCATGTACACAAGCTATTCTCTTGCAAAACAGTAAATATTATAAAACGTAGAAATATTTAATTACTTAATGATGACATATTTTGATTTGATTAAAGATGATAACGTCAAAATCAATTTTAACATTGTTTAGTATTCCTGTTAATGTTTTTTCAAATGTTGCCTCAAGTTGTGTGATTTTCCTCAACATGTGAAGCATAAAACAACTAATATTTTAGTGTTGGCTCCTTATGGATCCTTCCTTGGGCAGGGAACTCAATTAAGATGTGATTTTCACATCAATTTTCCCTCAGAATGCTTCCTCAAGAAAACGCCACAGGCAACTAATCTCAGGGTAATAGCAATATATCTGTTTTCATGATTAATATGCATCAAAAATCACATATATTTTCATTTTGCAGTTTCCAGAGATTACATTTTGATAGGTCAAATATCTAATGGGTTTTGTAGAGGCAATCAAGCTGAAGGCTTCATTTTCTTTTCTTGGCAATTTGGGAAGGGGAGAAATTTACATCCACACACTACAAGACCCGAACATATTAAGAAGAAGTGATTGGCCACAACTCAGACTTAATGGACACTGCAACAGAAATAAATTAATGACAAATGCCTCCAATAAAAAAAAAATATGTTTGCGCTGCTTCGTGTATTGCTCTTAACAATTTACATGCAAAAACAAAACGCTTAAAATACGACTTGATAAATGACGTTTGTTTAAAGACTTGGATAAAATCAGGATTATTGTACGATGAGATTAAATACAAACTGGCAAACACACAGCTTATCTCATTAATTATGCTGCATATCAAATGTAGTAATTATTATAGACAGCAAACAGATAATGGAGAGTAATAATGTTCTGCAAATGTAAATATTTAACTCGTTGAAAAGATGTGTACGTAGGATGTGTGATGAGCCAAACATGTTTCAGACACTGCAGTTTGATTCTGAAGTTATATGTCAATGACAATTTCTCAGTAAAATTATCAAAAATACTTAAATTATTTCTCCTATGAAGTTTTTTTGATCCTGCCACAGTCACATTCATTTAGCTTATGAATTTACAATAACTGAGAATCTTACTAATGAACGTGAAATAATTGAAACTCTCTGATTGGTTAAGAAGGATTTCATGCGTAAACATTTAAACGTAAATTTGCTGGTAATTTTGATCAGTGTCAATAGACGCTTTGACTCCATCATTAATCTTAAAGATATTTCTTGTAAGAAAATTCAACAATAAAGTTTTAAGCGGTGCAAAATTCTAACATTCGTAGCGAGTTTGCAAATCCAAAAACTATTTGAAAAAAGTGAATCTTTGTATCATATTTGACAGCCCGGGGTCCTGGAGAAGTTCTCATGTTTATTCATTACAAACCGCCAGTAGCAGCTGCATTTATTGGTGGCTTCTAGTTGTCTGCAATAACGGAGCTGCACGCCAGTTTTGATAATGAATAGAAATGATCTGCCATGTTAAATAATTATGACGGAATGTTTGTTTCGGGAATGTTCGTGTAATGCTTGGAAATTCCGATCTAAAAACACGGCCCCAGCAGAAATCTCACAGACTTACACAGCGATACATGCTGAGTAAGCCAACAGGCCTGAAACTGAGGGACAAAAGTGAACACGCTGGACTCGCGGTGATGAAAATAAATGGATCCACGGATACAGGTCATGAATAAAATGTATGAGTAGTTTGAGGGTAGAGACATTATTAAATGGCAATTACTTAAAACTAGACAATAATTGATGATGACGTCTTATCAGGGGATTGATTTTGCAGCAGCTTCCATTAGCAGCTCGATGATTTAAAGGGTTACCTACAAACCAAAGATTACATTAATTTTTTACAACTTTTGCTGGTGGCTTAACAACTTTTAACATTTAATGGAGAAAAACACCTTCACAGCTGTTTTTTTTTTATTCTGTGTTGTTAAAATTCAATAGTTATAATCTCTGACTTAACCCCTCCTCCCCATTCCTCCATTTCCTATAATTCTTTGGCTTTTGGCCAGATCACGTTTTTGCCGGTGAACCCCGGGTGACTTTGTTGTGCTATGACCCGTTCCGCTTTCCGGGCCCCAGAACCTCGTTCCGTACCCGAGGCTCCTCTGTTTACAAGCCGCTTCCCTCGATGGGCTCGGTACACTGCAGTGGATCTCACAGATGGACCAAACCCCTGGACGCCTACATTGTTTTTAAAGGGTGACATCATCAATTTTTAACTTGTATCTTTATATATTGGGTATTATCTGTCTAATCTGGTCTGCCTTCCCTATATTTAAAATATGCTTATGATGCTAGCTGGAAAACTCGTCTCTGTGAGATCATGCGGAGGAGTTTTTCATTATCAGGGGTTCAGATGATGTCATCCGGAGGAGTTACGAACATCCTTCATCCTCAAAAACACAAGCAATGACATGACACCATTTGACACCACCGGATGATGTCATCTGGAGGCATTTTCCAGCTAGAAGCAAAGAATTATTTCATTATAGGGAAAGCAGAAAAAAAAACATTTTATGACATTCATTTACTTCTGTTCCCCATACAAGAGAAATTAAGCAAGTTGAAAATGAGTGAAGTTGCCTTTTAATTTCCATCTATGTATCTGCTGTTTGAGATGGAATTCTCTATCAGTCTTTCCAGTGTTGCACATTCATACATGTTTCCAGACAATAAATCCTAATGACTTTTAATCTGGCACCATAGTGGGTTAAAAATGTAAGATTGTCCCTATATCACAGCATGGTATTATTAGTGTACAGCATTTATGAACAGCCTGTATAGAACAAACATGATTATGACTATGTGTGACATTAATTTTCCCCTGAGGGATTAAGTCTTACGTTTAATCTGTTATTCTTGGCTGCAGCGTGGTGTGTATACGTTTAATGTATTTTTGAACAATCAAGTCATATTATACTTCAAGGATAAACAAATATCTAATTCGTGCATCCCTAACGGATAAAATCCAATTCATAAAGGGAGATTTGCAATAAACGATTGAACATTTTCTATAGTTCATCCTGGCAGAAGAACCCAGGGGCTGCAACACATTCACGAATTTAGCACTAAACTCAGCACTAGATTGTATATAAATATTTAATAGGTGTGAATCTAGAGATATCCTGTGCTTTTGAATTCTTCAGATGGTCCTGAGGATATGATGGTGTTTATTTAATTCAGTAGTTTTCAGCACAGAACAGCAAAGGCTCTCTTCTTCTGCGCAGATGGGAACAGCAGGCCGACCTCAACCCATGTTCACCCAAGTGTTAATTATGCAGGGAAAGGTTTTGCTGAGCACACACACGGTCACGGTTTCATCCGGAAAAAGGTTACAAACATTCACACTCGGGAGCGCCGCGGCGTTCTGCTCGGTGCCTATCAGACTGGCTCGGGGCCAAATGTCCTGCTCAAGGGCGCTTTCCGTGGAACTCACTCAGCCTCGCCAACCAGATTATCCCAATTGGTCAGTGAACTGGTAGGATTTGAACTCTTGACCGCAGAGTCAAACAGACATATCTTTAGGCTACGACTGTCCCTGATGTGCAGCGTTCTTTTGTTTTCCTGAAGGCTAGAAGAGAAGTTATTATTAGAGAGGCCTCATTCGCCTCCTCCCACTCTTCGTCACATTATCCTTAGCTGACCGAAAAGACATCACATATGATCAAGTGCTCATTAAACACTAACAAGTGCAGCCGGAGGGCAAACGAAACATGGGAGAAATTCACACACTGCATTTCTCTTCTCCGCTGCTGCTATTCTAATGAAATATTTGGACTATCTCGTGCCAACGGGAGGGAGGAGGGGTTCGCATCCCTGTGACTGCAGGAGCTAAACCTCCTGTTGTGGCCTCCCAAGACTGAAAGCAATTCACAATCCACATAAGGAATGGCACCGTGGTAACTGTGCTAGTGGCCCAGAAACCGGATAACGGGACCTGCGCTTGGAATCGAATGTGCTGCGAGAGCTTGCCAGCGAGCATGGGGCAGCCAGGCTTTGACTCACAGGGCGGGGACGGAGGCGCCGCATTGTGTCCTGTTTCCAGGAACACAGAACATCACATCTAGAGTTGGCGCGAGAAATTACGCAAAATGTCAGCAAAGGTTCATCTGAAGATTGAGTCGTGTCAACTAGACTTCTTTCTTCTGGTTAGGAACGTTTCGCTGCTCGTCCAACCAGCTTCTACAGTCTGAGGAAAAGTGGCCGGGGAAGCGAGTTCCATCCTCCAGAGTGGGTCTTTGTTCCACCCGGACCTAAACCGGCTCGTTGGGGTGGGAGGTGTAACATCAGCGTTAACAAGCATATGAGATATAATCTGGGTTATTAGAAAGATGAATTTAGGTGGATTTGTAGACATTTGATTTAAGGAGGCATCAGACTGTTGATGAGCACATCATTGACACTGTCCTGCTTCTTCTCTTTTCTTGAGGCTTTAGACAATAGTTACTGTTATTCCCCATCACCACTATCTCAAATGTAATATTAATAATGTAATATTAGCCTTTCTGCTGTAGTTACACATATCTTGTACATCTTGAAATAGATTATAGCTTTAAATTTTTTGTAATTGAAAAAAACAGTCAGAAACTTTTAAATAAATTCAAAAAGAAACTAATTATTGTTAATTAAATAGTTATTATTCATTATTATGATATGTTATAGTTCCAACTTTCCCATAGAGATATTAATAATGTTGGCACAGCCATGAACCTGTTTGAAAAAAAAAATAAAATAAAGCATCTTGGTTATGATCTTATTCATATATTTCGTTTCTCTGGAAATTGAGTTATGTGAACATCTTCTGGTCAGTTTTTTCATATGCAACAGAAGCTGGTGATGTTCAAGGAGATGAAACTGGTTCACAAAGGTCCTAAAAAATTCACAAAGAATGTAGAGGAAGGTATGAATGCTGCGATCAAACTACCTGCTGTCTATGAGAACAAACCTTGAATTTTAATTGAAAGTTCTCCTCCTGAAATTGGTTTCCTTTTTCCCTTCCATGTTGTTGAATTTCAAAACTAAACCCGACACAATAGCTGAGACCCTCATGCAATGAAAGTGGATTTTCTGTTCTCAAACACAATGATTTGTTGAAGACTTTCTTTCATGACATTTTGTACCGTTCCATTAAACCATTATTCCACAGAAAACCACAAATTGTGTTTTAGTACCTCTCATTCAGCAAAGACACGTTTCTTTTTTTGGTTCAGAGCAACTTTGGTTGAGTTCTACTTTTTGTTTTGGGCAATTCGGTGGATTTGCAGTTGTCTTTACCATCTATGTCGGAGCCACGTTGATGCCGCTGATTAGGAGCGAAAAAGAGACTGAAAGAGGGGTCAGAAGGTTAAATGGTCCCATCTCATCTTGGCCAAGTAATGGGACGTAATTGGAGAATAAATGGACCTTGTCTGTGCAAAAAAGAAAGACAGCTTAGTGAGGTCAGGTGTAAAATGTCCAAATTACAACACGCATATGATTATTCTTATATGCTGAAGATCATCAGCAGCCACTAAACTTGCTATTATTGTTTTTTTTTGCCTGTAAGCTCTATAACCAAAGTGTGATAAAGTAAAAGTCTTTTGTAAAGTAACCAGTGGCCATTAAACTCGTAGTTCCCAGCAGAGACTTTAGTTTGAGGAGATGTGCACATTCGTCTTTCCAGATGCTGTGTCTGGCTCACATATTCCCAAATTCACAACTTCCACCTGAGATTTGTGTTTCATTAGTTGGATCCTGAGTAGCTGCTGAACAGCGATTTATCCGACAACGTGTGATTCACAGTTTGCCCTTGAGACTAGCTGAAAAATCACTTTTACTGCCGCACCACAGGTGCAGTGCAACCCGAGACAAAGACCCAGTGATCACGTTATGATCAGGTGAGACATTCTAGATGATAAAAAGGTGATTTTAATAATGTTCTTGGTGAGATGCTTGTAGTCCCATGATGCTCGTTGTCAAACAAACATAACATGATATACCATGAATCATATTGTATAGTATAAAGTTCGATTTCCAATAAAGCATGTAAATCTTGCTTAAAAGCCTATGGTAGCAAAACTTTAAGACTCTACCAGCAATGGTGGACCGAAATCCATCCATGATCCATCCTCTGGATCAGTGGTTCCCAACACTGATCCTCAAGGCCCCCCTTACGCTGCTTGTTTTCCAGATGCTCCGACCCAGATAAGGCTCCACCCCTTTTTGATTACCTGAAACAGGTGTGTTCAGTCAATCAGAAGTTGGAGAGGATTAATTTTTTCATTTGGTTCATTTGTGCAGGTCTGAACAAGACAACTTACTCGTGTGTGGACAAAAAAAATTGTACTGAGACCATTTACTGTGTGGTCCAAGACCAAGACCATATCCACCACAAATATAATCATATTTCATTTTTTATTACCCAGATAATTATGAGCAAATGCCAATCGGGCAGTTTTTACGCATTTCATAGCAAATTTCTACTTATATTAATATTCACCAGCTAGGAACAGGATCAACTGCCAGACTTTATTACAAATTTTTTGTGTGTGGACAACACATTTCTCATGTGACCTCTTGCGATGCATTTTTATGTGCTTGGATTTTATTTGCGTGAAAAGAAAACCAAAATGGACCAAGGTTACAAACTGGTCCACTGATTCAGATCAGAGCAAATAAGACGATATAATATTTCAGCTACAATATTTCACTCTGGAAGACGAACCAACCAAGACAGCCACCTGAGCCCCGTGCTGGCGGTAGCATGGAGAACAGATCCTGTGTTGTATAATAGACAGTCATGGATGAATAAAGCACAAGGTTGGTGGTTGCATAAAAAAAAAAAAAACATTTAAAGACTGTCTAAGTGCGTTAGGTAACTTTAATAATTGAAGAACATGCATTACATCGAAAACCCGCTTTAACAGAGGCGTCTGGCAGCTGGCTTAAAAACAATAACACAATTATATTCCTTTATAATAAAACGTACGTGTCGGCTGCTCTGCCATACCGTCTGCACGAGCGACCTCACAGTGGGTATCGGCGTGTAACAGGCAGATGAGAGTGATGAGCAGGAGGCAATTTAACCACAGCCTCACCCTGAAAGAACCCTGCGTCTGTCAATCAGCTGACCCACTGCTTTCACAGAGCCTCTGCTGGCATCACTGAAAGTCTAATGCTCAGAGTCCGGCTCCAGCCATGTAATGAGATCTCTGGGTAATCTGATTGAATTATTCTGATGGTTTTTAGTAGGCTTGTGCCTCGGGTCCTCGCACTTCTCCCTGATAAAGCCTGGCTATGAAAGAAAATAAGCTCACAAAAATACAATTTGACGATGGTCTATTTACACGGGATCATCGGGGTCCTCGTTCAACGGCCAGACCAGAGGGATTTTACACATTAACATTAACCTTGTGTCCTTTCGAGTGTCTATTTTTCCGCAATTCATGCGGATGTATATTTTTTCAAGTGTTTTCGGTTCTGTAATATTCTTCATCTCAGCTGCCAGGTGTTCAACCTCTGAACCGCCTGTACTATAGCATCTAAGTAGCATTGATAATGAGTGTCTGGAGACCAAAGTGAAACACATAAAAGCTAGTGTTGCTTGATAAACACTGAATAGCAGCCATCTGCCAGCTTCCTCTGGATGCATTTTGGAGAATGAAAATTGGAAGTAGCTTAAAAAATGCAAATGAACAGAGGCTCACAAACAAACTTAATCAACAACTAATAACGCAGCTGTTTCAAAGGCTGAATGTATGAGCCAGAAATAGGTTTTTCGCCTTTTTAATTGGAGCAAATTAATGATTTAGCTGAGCATTAGCTGACTCAAGGCACTCATTGTGACTAATCTTTATAAAGCTATGCACTGATGGATGTGGTAATGGAAGTATATGAATGAATTGATGCAATATGTAGATGCATATTTCGAGATAGTATGTTTGGTCGTGGCATATCTTCTACTTTTCAATTCCATTTGATTTGTGGATGAAGGAAGGTGTCGCTCCCCGGATACTGTGTTGGGACCTCAGAGCTAATTGAAAAAGCTGTGAATCATTATTTGCTTGCAGCGCAGCAATTGTGTTAGTTGCACCGATGCCATGGAAAACATAAATTGTCCAAAAAGGATGACTATCATTTTAGAGTTAACAACATTTCAGCTGTAATTTAAGAACCATACTTTCTCTTGGGAGAAGGTTTGTTCAGTTTCCCTCATGAAGTAATTGACTTGTCCTCCACTAAACATGGGCACTGCATTTCTTCGCCCTTTCAACTGCTCTGTTAGGGGTCGCCACAATGGGTCACCTGGTCTGCACGTGAATTTGACATATGTTTTTTTTCCTGACACAAATCTCCCCGAGTTCGCTTGTGGCTGGCTGCGGTTTTGGACAAGAAAATAAACAGCAATAAAGTGTAACTGAAGGAGAATAAATTTCAGGGGGTGCTGGGTACAACTGGCAGGAAGTTGCCATCTAGTTATCTAGAGAAGTTTCTGCAGGGTCCAGTTACTTTAGCTGATTTGTGGCTATTTCCTGCAGGCAGTGGTCCAGCCAAGTAGCACTGTGGTGGAAAATAACACTGCAAATTTAAAAAGGAAAAAAAAAGAAGCAGCTGTTAAATGTCTGGGATGCAAGGGAGAACCGGGGTTACGGGATCGTAATCGTACAGTTAGTAACTTTGTGTACATTAAATCTGCTAAAACAACGCTGACTTACAGTCCTCAGAATTCAAATTAGCCGTGTGCCTTGTTTTTTATTAGTCATGTACAGCTGTTGTGAGACAGGTGCAAATACCTTTTGTAAGCAGTAAAGAGTGAATATAAAATACATTATTTTCTGTTAACCGATGGGAAAGAGGTTTTACAAGCGATATATTTAATTCAGACGATACTGTTCCACCTATAACCTCCTGCTTTATGAACAACTCATATCTTGCATCCTTCACAGTTGATTTAGGCCTTTTTCAAATTTAGATTGAAACTTGAGAGTATTGCCTTTAAAGTCGGTTGGACAGATAAGGGCTTTTAGACTGGGGACATTTGATGTAGGCCAGGCTATAAGTGTCCTCCTGGTGTCCACCTTTTTCCTTTTGGATTACTTCTAATCTTTCTGGCCTTGGATATTGTTCAAACTGCAAATTGATTTTTAAAATAAAATCTGGACATGATGGCTCTACAGCAAATTGGTCCATTTCCAGCAATGACGACACAGCTGTAAATTGATCGATTGATTGTTAGACCTTAAAGAAGATTTTACGTTTAAACTCTTTTTATTGATTAATCTGTATTTTGGCTTTAAAAAATACAAATTCAACCATAAAGTGTTATATTAGCAGTAGCCACGTTAATTTAAATGAAAAACAGGGATGGTGGATTCACTGGCCTGGACGTTGGGTCATAATAAAAAGCCTTCATGCACCAGTTGTAGTTTTATGATAAGCTAATGAGCTAATGTTTTATGAAGTCCACATTATCACCTGATCTACGCTGCTGATCCTAGACTATTCTCTTTATATTTTATATCGCTATAACATGTTTTGTAACGTCTACTGTGGATTTCAGTTCTGCTGCTATCGTGGTTATGTGACATTTTTAATCAGTGAAAGTCCTCGTTAAATAAAGCTTTATATTTGCCATAAATCATGTGAGCACATTTACATCAACTTCCTCCATTAAATCTGTGTCAACAGATTTTATTGGTACAGCTCAACACTGCCTTCGAGAAATTACATTTATATACAATTAATTTGTAAGTGCAAATACACTTTAAAAGAATTATAATGTCAGCTGGATTGCATTCTCCATTAATATGATGAGGACATGTTGGCAATTTCCATATAGCAAGTAAAAAAAAATCCAACAGATTGTGTATTGTAACCAAAATGATCTACATCTTTAATACATTTTATTTTGGCTATATGACACATGATTTAGGTAACTGTGCCCCAAACTGATGAACTGTACAACTGCCACAGTATGGTAAATACTTAAGAAATATACAAAGTATGTTATTAAAATTGCTAAAAGTTGTGACATTCATAATTTCATCCATTGATTTCCGTCTTTGCGCTTCTCTCTGAGTAAAAGTGTGAGCAGTTTCTTCAAACTTTAGCATCCGTCGCTCTATTTTCAGCAGCTTTGGTTTAGCTTTTAGACAGTAAAGCGTCACAGTCAAGAATCCTGTGTTTGATCGTGGGCAGCCAAACGCAACTTCGATGACGACAAAACTGGATTGAACACGTTCCAGCACGATGCCGTTCATTCACGGATTGGTAGCTGTAATATCTGAGCGCATAGCTTTACCTGAGACGCTGAAATCGATTAGTTATTCTGAAGCCACGTTTGAAAAGAGCAAACTTATATTTTGCTGAGATTCATCAGGAAATTTCATGCGGTTATCAGTCACTCCCGAGCAAAGTGGAGACCGTAATTGCTTTCCAAATTGCCTGTTTGAGCAGTGGCTGACCCAATTAGTTTTGGAATTGTGTTTGTTACAGTATCACTGTCTAACTGTTGCAACTCGTCTGCATGAATATTTCAAACTCACATTGGCAGTCAATTACATCTGTATTTGTAACGTGTCAGCTTGCATGATTACTTAATTATGTTTGCACTCTCTAATGATGGTGCTGCCAAGTGCCTCTCAAACGATTCTCCTTCTCCTTTGCCACGTTTCTCTCCGATGCACCTTTGGTTTTGACCAGTGTTTCAAACCTGGAGGGAAAATAGATAAGTAAAATAAAATGAATTCATATTTACATGCCAACATGTGGACCGTGGCTTGCTGCAAGGTTTCAACAATCCATTAGAGGAGAATTAGTCTGAATGGGAAACCTAATGAAAGAAAGGGGACAGTATATCACAAGAGGAATGCTGCAGCGTTCTAGAAAATTAAACATTATGGAGGATGGAAGCATGAGATGATCCTGCAGGTATGTGGCCGGTAAACAAACCTCTAATATTAATTTAAAAATATTATCTCTTTGTCTGATTCCAGTGTGAAAGAAACACTTGCTAAAATGCGACTGGAGTCCATCCATCCATTCATGCAGATGTTTAATTGAATAGCCTGCCATCAGGTCTTATCAGTGGGTTCACATGGTGCTTATCAATCCATAAATCAGCAAAATTAACCAAGAGGTTTTGGGAGGTTCTTGTCATACGCTAAGGCACGTCAAACCATTGCCGTTGTGGTTACAATCTACTTTAATTTTTGGAACAAAAACATTTGCTGAAAAAATCATGAAATAGTGAACTATACACATCTACCGTCGGGTGGGAGTCGGTCGTGAACTGCTGTTTCCAACTTGAAAGCCTTTTTCTGTCATGGCCCCAAATCACCCAAACCAACCTGCTTCCTCCATCTTTAAAATATCTCCCCAATATTCCAAATTCTGTAAAGGGGACAGCCCGTTCCAGGAAGTAGTAAAGTAGTCAAGATTCATCCTTTTGTGCCATAACTCTGACAATTTCAGATTTGATTCTAATAGCAGAACCTTATATAAAGAATGAATCAGCTGCAAAAATGCTATACATCATGATCATCAACACAACCTATGTAATACCGGTTGTGTTCATGTGGTGTGGTGCCTTTTCAGGAATTAAATCGAAAAAAGACAAAAAAAAAAAGTCTGTCTACTGAATATGTAATCGTTTTGGGTACTGTTCATAATTAGGCTTATAAACCTTGATAATTCTGGACACAGAAAATGACCATATGAAGTCATCATGAGTCACTCAGTGCAGGCCGTCATGTAGCAATTATGTGAACAGTGGTCGCTAATAGAAAAACTGTGGCCTACGTGAGTCAAAAACGTAATTTTTCCAATCATCAGCTACTAACCCATGGTCTCACATCCGTTCATTTTTCAAAAGGAACAATCAGATCATGTCAGGCTTTTTTTTTTCTAAAGGCAGATATAATCAGTCTGATTGAACAAAATTATATCTATACACGTTAAAGACTTTCATAACAATATGCAATTACGTTGCGATGACACCAAACACACACAGAAGAACACAACAATAGCTGTTTTCCAAATGGATATGTGGCATTTAAATGAACATTAAACTCTATCACACGTCAAGCTGTCCGTAGAACTCTGTTTCAGGACAGATGAGACCTCAGACCGTTATGGAGACGGTGGGAATGGCTGATCCCTGCAGAACCAGCTTGGAGCTGACCCAGATGAGGACGCTCCGTTGTAATCAGGCCCCTGAGGTAATCCAGGCAGGACATTATCTGCCTCACTGCTTCTCTGCAACATCTGGCGGCGGTGCCACCTGCTCAGACAGGCCTCACACCTCGCCACCGCTTCTTTTTCACACTGTTAGTTTTTCTTCCTGCCTTGATTTGCTACTCAGCGTTTAGCCACGTCAGATGTGTTCTAGGGAATCAGGAATCATTCGCATTTTGTCTGATTTATCCCACAAACCAGACTGTTTCTGGAAATGCAAACCGATATGTTGCCAAAATAATTTCGCCTTAACATTTCTCAGTGCTGTCATAGATTTAGTCATTTATTTCTATTGAGCATGAATACAGAATATTTCAGGCGAGTATGTGTAGTCTCAATAATTACTCACTGTTTACTAAACAAAAACATAAAAACAGGCATTTGTCTCAATGCTGAGTTCACCCATTAGTGTTAACAGCATTTTTCAATATTTTTTTGGTTTGTTTCTTTGCAACATAGCAGGCTGCAACCACCGACTCTGAATAATAAACCTGCATTGTCTCCAAAAATCTCCCTATTGTATTATCCCACTTAAAGAAGACCACGTGTGTCCTCCCAGTCAGTCACTTTAATGAAATCGTTCTGAGTTTAAGCATTCTGCAATTTTTTTTCATTTATTAAATGATCTGCCAGTTTAGCAAATCCGCCTGGAGACAGCACGCCGACAATCAAGTTAAAGGCTAACTCTCATTAGCACCATTGGACATGAGAGTGGGAGTAATCGATGCTCACAAATTAAATTCTTATAAATCAATTCTTGTTTGTCTGGAGCTAACTTTAGCTCAGAAAAGGTTGTGCTGAGATTTCAGTGAGCAGTCACACCAGGTTTTGCACTAGAAGCAAAACCTAAAAACCCAAGTAGGCACACGGACGAACGAGGGCAGGGATTACGTTAATGACGTTGATTAATTGTCACGACTGTATTATTGACATATAAAACTGCACAACTGTTTCCTTTCATGTCAAAATCAAGTTTGCCTAAGGCCGACACACACTTAACGACCGTATAACTGATTAAGAATGTGATTCGGTCGTGATTCGGGTCCGACCCAGCTGGTCCTGGTCAGTGACAGTCAAGCTCAGTCAGCAGAAACAGTTGTTTCCCCACTTTAACATCCATAATTTTTGTGCTTTTTCTTTTCTTATTTAGCTTTCATCCACAAAGAGCTAAATTAAAAACTCAAAGTTCCAAGCTGATGCTGTATTTGTTTGGCACAAAAGCAAGAATGTGAAAGTTGATAAAAACAGCTGGTGGTCGACAGCTTTGGATCGAAAATCATTTGTTGCACAGTTTAGATTTACATAAATCCATGCATGCATCGCATCAAGTTCACATCTTTACATTAGCCCAACTAAAAATTGTCCTTCTTTGGTTGCCTGACCTCGTCGAAATGGCGGTATTGCCATCTGGCAGTGTTTTAAGCTAAATGCTAACACCAGGCTGGTTGTCCCCTGCAGAAAATGAATGTACAAAATTTAACCCAGTGATGAATAGCAAAAGCATTAAAGGAACTATGATAACTTCCTACAATGTGCATGTATGTAGTTGAAGGAAAACCTGCGCATTTTATCTTTGCATCTTAATTGCATATTCAGTCGTTGGCTCTGTAATGATCAATCTCTGACAGCGAGGGTTTTTGAAACCTCAAACATTTTGCAGGAAGCTGTGTCGCTCCGACGCGACTGCTGCTTCATCTGTACACTGCGGGCACTCACAGGCTGCCTGTTTCATGGCGGCACGAGTGGCAGACACAGCGTCAGCAGACGGGGACCAGTCACCGTCAGCGGCCTCCGAATCTGTCAAAACAACAACCGTCTTCAAAACACGTCACTCATACTTATGGATCACTTCGTGAAGAATAAACAGCCCGGATTGTTATTTCCTGAAATATTTATAGCCGGTGCAGCTCGAGCAGTGAGTTCTGCAGTGCTTCCTGACAGATCCTCAGTATTTCCACGTCTGTCGACACTACAGAGTGTGAAAGAGACTGCTGCTGTCGTCTGCGTCAGTGCCAGCCGGCTCTCCCCTGAGACCCAACGGAAGCCTTTCACGCTAACAAAGATCTTCAGAGGGCAAATATGATAAAGCGAGTAGTGTAGGTACAGTACGCGGGAAATGCTTGAGCACGACGAGCGAGACAAATCATTCCCCAAAATGACGTTCAGACTGATCTTGCCGGGGATGCTGCTGTAATACACTGTGAAATTGATTCCATGAAGTGAATCATGATCTAATCTCGTCTAGCAAAACAAGGTGGCTTGTTCCACGGATAAAGCAACTAGACGGAAACAAACCACAAAAATGCACCTTCCCATTTCTGCTACTATTACACAGCTCCTTCTTCAGGACATCACAGAAATCAGCTCCCTGCACTGTTTTTAAATTGCAAAAGTTTGACGGACGTGTGGGATATTTGATCGTGCGATTACGACTAAAGGCACTTTTGAAAGTAACGTGAAACAACGGCTCTGACAACAGCAACACTTTGCTGCTTTCTGAATCAGTCACGATGAGTCAGAACGTCCAAATAAATGTTTGTGTCGCCATAAATGTGCCTCTTCTAGGAACCGGGCGTGTTTACAGCACGCTGTATGTTTTAAACTGGAAATATGAATCACACAGTGACTAACGCTTTGCATCACAGATGTTTAATCACACTGATCACTGTCCTACTGAGCCCAGATGACCCAAGTGACTCACTCAATGCCATTAAATATGAGGAAAAAAAGGTAAAAAAATATTTATGGTTGGTTTTTCATTGAGCACACTGGGACCAGTGTGGTCTGTGTATGTCAGGGCAGTAAATGACCTTATGCTATGGAAAACATGGGCCTTACTTATTCAGTTTTGTATTTCCTAATAACAAAATGTCCAAAACCAACATAACACCATGTAACAGCAACAGGATTTGAACTGAGCGGAGCGACGTAAAGTATTTACCCGGGAATATCTAGGCAATGATTTGACATTTAATAAAAGGTTCCTGAATAACTGTAAATTGATTCTGTTGTAGCACATAATTACGAGTCTGGGAGATGAATGTCTGCAAAGATTCTCGGTGATCCAGCAAGGTTGAGTCATAGCTGCTGGATGAGAAACAAGTCTGTCGGCTATGACTTATTCTCCAACTTTCAGCCTCACCTGATTTTCAGTCTGTTATTCATTTATTACTCATCCAAATGATCCAAAAGAGGCTCTAAATGACCAAAAACACACACAAAATGTCGGCAAAAATTGACACAAAGTCACAACAAAATTATACCAAAAAGATATACAACATAGACATAATATGAAGAGACAGACGTCAAAAGAATAAAAACGTACAAGCAGCTAAAAATACATAAAACATCCAAAAACAAAAGGTAAATTTCCAACATCAAAATATAAATAACCCCCTCCATAAAAGGCTGGAGGGCCCCATTTTCACATAATCCGTCCATGTTCTCTAATAACTCATCACTATATACAGAAGTCAACTGTAAATTATTCAAGAACCGCTCGTGAATCAGATCGTTCAATATTTATTTGTGTACAGTGTCACGTACTAATAGCTCTCATCCACTACAGCGTGTCAATTATCATAATATATGAACATTTTGATCTGTGAGATGTTACAAGACAACGGCGTGATTTTCATCTCTGGGAGCTTGGTAATTGGTGGAAGCGTTGGCAATCTCTCTCTGTTTGGGTCGACCGTCTTTCAGATCAGATTGGATTAATTATCCTCAAGTTTATTCCGATTGTGTCTGGCTGTCATTGGCTCCATTTCAGATTGCATCCCTTCTTTTTTAAAAATTAATGTATGCACCGAGGGGACTGTGAAAAGTTGACAGCCAGTCAAGTTAAGATAAAATACGATAGAACTTTGTTAATTAAGGGAATTCAGAGTTTCTTTGCATGCAGTACATAAAACAAAGTGCACAAGACACTTCAGATGGTGAGATTTTTATCTATCGTCAATTCCGTCAGGGAAGCTTCTGATCTGCCCCGAATTCATTCTGCAGAACAACAGGCCCAAACATACAGCGAGAAGAACAAGGAGCCCTGCAGCAGATGGTGCAGGAAATCCCCCACAGAGCCGTCATCCCAACATCATGTAGTCACTCTGGGAAAGTATGAGGACATGGAAAATAATGGGACTCAATGCAGAGAGCGACAATGGCAAATGCGGCTCTCCTGAGGTTGCAGTCACATTACTTTAGCCGTGAACCCACGTCCTGATGATCGGACTCTTTATCGGAATAAAAACGCTTCACGCAGACTGGCCTGATCAGAAAGTATTTCAATCTGTTCCCGTGCTGACGTTAAACGTGCCCCTTTGCATTGGTAAGAGAACTATAGGGTTAATATTCGACATCTAAAGCTGTGACGTAGGATTTAAAGGAAAAAGTTCTCTTAGGGAAGTGATGGAGGTGGTTGGACACAGGGATTCAGGTCCACAGTGACACATTGTGAAAAAAGCTAAATTTGATGCTTCTCATGCAGATAATAAACACAGACTGTAAACTGTGAACGAGAGAGATGCTGCAGTTAGTTTTTTTAATAGTGTGAGGATGTTCTAAATATGCCTATTGATTACATCACATCTTTTAAATAAGACACCTGAGCTTATCAAATCTGCCTTATCAAAGGTGAACGAGGTGAAATCCGAAACCCCGTCAATCCACAATAATTTGACCACAGTTGTGTGGGAGCGGGGTCGGAGGACAAATTCGGCTGACATATTGCCAGAATAATGAACAATTTTTTTTCCCGAGCTGATAGCAGGGGCTGACAAAAGACTCCTGATTTCCCTTTAATAAGAATATGCAAACAATGAAATCACAGCTGTGCCAGTGGACATCCCATCAGTGAAAGAGTAAAGCCTGTTCCTTAATGTTTAAATTAAAATGAACTGAACTTTAAATACTGCGTCAGTGTATCAGCGATGGTTCTCCGGCAACAATGGCTCATTTCAACAGAATATTAGACATTGAGTCAAACGGTTCCACATAATTGGCACTATAAAGCCCTCCAGACAGGCCCCGTTCTTCAGATATGGGTTTAATTGTCCAGAATGTGATTGCTAAGTGAGAGATCCCCTCACTTATCAAATTAATGGCTTTGAAAAGTGGGACAGTGGAGTACTTAGCGCTTATTAAAGTGGAATAGGTTATGCCAAAGGTAAGCTGTTTATCTCTGGAAGGGGAGCAATGAGGAGAGGAGGAACGCCTCGCGAAGAGAATAAAAGAAACCGAACGAGTCCGACTCTCATTAAGACACGGTCGGAAAGCCGGAGTGATACTTTTGAATAAAAGTGCCGGACGTAAACAGAAAAAAGTCATAAAGAGACAAACGCACAAGCGCAATAATTAAATAGAGCCGTGTTTGTTTCCCGAATAAATCATCCATACTTCCAAAAGTTTTATTCATAAAAGTAAAAGTAGTGTACGGCTACACATGAGCTATCACATTTCTCAGTGTTCATTTATAGCTCTCCTGTGTGAGCCTGGCTGAGCACAGATAACAGTAAAACCGCCTGAAGGGCATTCACAACACCCCAAAGAGCCATGCAGGCCATCATAACACCCAGCCAGAAACATGGTAATGCAGGTAAACCCAAACCTCTTATCAAAATGCCATACACCTTTCAACACTGCGAATGAGCGCTGCGGACCGGCTGCCAGCTGGCCTGATAACAGTGCAGACATCTCAGGTCCAAGTGTGCCGGTTCGAGCAATGCTCGGTTTATTACGGACAGAAAGGGGGGAAAGAAAAAATGAAGACATTCACGCTGCTCAGTGCATTGATTCTCACTGAAAATATAAATCTGTCATTTCAGGTTGCCGAGGTTGTTAGCGAGAGAAAAAATGTCCCCCCCCCCCCCCCGCTATCTGTTGGACTAAATGAAAATTTAAGAGCCAAAACAGAAAACGTTACACCCAAAATGGCGCAAATATATTTGGACAGTGGTTCAAGCGTTTTGATACCGTACAAAAAGTGTATTTTTCACCCATGTGTGAGTTACGTAGGTCAATGTAATTATGGCTAGTTTGACTTTTCTCCACTGCATCTAAGAGCAAATATCTCCACTACATTTCTGATCAAAATTGTGTTACACGTCATTTCATGATAAACCACTTTTTCCATTTTCTCATGCTCTTATTTAAAAGACTTATTTGACATATTATCTGTACTCAAAGTGAGCTGCTGCGCAGTAATTCTACTTCTTGCTATACAGAGAAAAAAATAGTCAAGTACTTTTACTTTAATATTTGAAATATAAAATATTACAAAATATAAATCATGAATTACTTATGTTTACATGAGTGGAAAGTTCATTGGGTACTTTTACTAGAGTAGATTTTTCTTTTTTTGTGCTTTGACTTTGAGAACTTCATCCACCAAACAAAAAAAATTGGTTTCAGTTGCTGCTCAGTTGCATTTTTCGCATGATTATAGGTGTTTATTCATCAGTGAAAATTGCAGTTCACCTTTCAAACAGTGATTTCTAAAACCACTTGCAATCTTTTCACAAAGACGGAAAAAAAATGGAGCGTTCAGCAGCTAAGAAGCTCAATATCTTAGAAACAGTTAAAGCCTAGACTAAACTGTGCACTGCAGTCACGACTTGCTTACTCTAAAAATACACAATTGCAGTTTTTGGTTCAATTTCACATAAATATATAATTTTGTCATTTATTAACAGATTTGTTACACCAATTTACTTTGGTGTAGTTGTGTTCTCAAAAGACCTCATCTGTGCGCGGGGTTAATGTCATTGTTCATTTTGCCTTTGGGCCTCAGCAGAGAGACATTAATGGCGACCACAGGGGCAACATGTATGTAATATCCCATCATAACTCAGCACAAAACACTGGAAGTGTTTGGCATGCAGCACAGGAAGCTGCCTGACACTCAGGGCTTTGCTTGACGGTGCAGGTTTTTACATTTTTTACACTTTGGGAGACTTTTTCAGACTCCTGGATATAAGCAGCGATCAGCATTCTCTGGCATTCACACAAACGCCACTTCCTGTTTGACCAGCTTATACGAAAGAGGGCCCCTGCTTGACCTTGAGAGGCAACGTGCAAACATCTTCAAACAAATATTCCTTGTAACGCATTTGCATTCTCCGACTTCTGGCAGCTTCAAGGCAGCCGCTAATCTCTTTCTAATATTAGAAACCATATGTTAAATGGAGATAACTGCGTGCGGCATGGTGGGCATTTGGAATCTGTAATGCTCAGGGCAAGTTTTGCCCAGTGGGGTGTCCCAGAGTCATCTATCTTCGAAGAATTCTGCCTCTGAAGTTGTTGCAGAGCAGAGTGTCATCACTTTAATGGTTACACGGATTTGGTTTCCTCGTGCCCGGTCTTATTTGTGTGCACAATATCAGCGAGGCAGGCAACGTAAACCAGACAGCGGGAGTTGAACAGAGAAGTTCCGAAACCGACCGGTGTTTCCCTCGCTTTTTTACTTTATCTTATCCACACACGCAGTTCAAGATAAAACGTGTTCACTGAATTCCTCAATAAATCAGAATGTAAATACAGGAAAAAAGAAAGAATACGATAGGATGGACTGCACTGTTGGGGTCATGTTGTCCTTTGCAGGGATCCACGTGACTCTTCGGCAATCCAATAAAGTTACATGTAGATATTTCAAAGATACAATGAGTTTTAATCAAATCGTTCTCAGATAATAGTTCATCAGTGAAGATCGATGGAGCGTTCTGATTGTGTGCATGTGTCATTGCTCAGTCAAGTCGTGAGTTTGTGCAGTATGTTGCAGACGTGATAGCAGATGAATTCTGCAATTTGTGGCTTTGTGAAACAAATGATTTCTTCATACTCTGACTGTGCGTTTGTAGGGATGCGATGAACAACAATCGGTTTTTCCTTCCCGCCTCACATGATGCGGTGCACGGCCTGTGAGTCCTCCGAGAGAAACAAGCAATAGGCAAAACCATTCCACCGATCACGATCCCTGGGAGACCCTGAAAGCACCATGTTGTGGCTAATGGTCGAAATGGACATAAATACACGGTTTGCAAAGCTGAGCGAGTTGAGAGTGTATGGAGCCTATTTCTCAGAGGACAATTACCACAGTGGGAGAGTTGCTCTCAGAAAATGTCTGAAGAGTCAAGCTCAGCAGCTGGGCTGACGGCGGCTGATAAGGTGCACGAGGGTGATGGCTGCCATGCGAGGTGCTCATCCGACCCACCGGGAGCAACTTGGGGTTCAGGGTCTTGCCCAAAGGCACTTCAAAACGCAGCAAGGAGGGACCGGGGATTGAACCACTGACCCTGTGGTCTGTGGACAACTGCCTACTGTAGTGCAGTGCAGTTGTTTCTGTCTTTTGGTCCAGCGACAGAAGCTGGTTCTCACATAAACATCAATGCTGACAACCCAAATTTTTTATACAAGTTATTAATCAACAAATTAATAAACAAAGAACTGCAGGTTGAGCTAAAGGACACGTTAGTCAAAACGATGGCCAATAAATAGATTTACGGTTTAGCAGCATTAGGACATTTTCACACCAACGCTCCTGGTTTATTGTCTGACCTGTGGTTCAAGGCATGTGCTACTCTGATTCAGAACAACCTGGAAAGTTCGAAGGACTGGACCAGGTACTGACGTGAACTCTTTTGCTCACCAGCCACTGTGGCTAAGGGTTTTTCAAACTTACTAGCCACTCAGTATTTTCACTGGCCATAATTTAGTTGCCGGGAATTTTTGAAATAAAATTTGGTGTTTGTTAAAATCAACTTAAACCGATTTAGGACCCATTAGAATTTAAATGACTACTAAACGACATAAACCGTATAACACGGCGCGTCCATTTAGCTCAGAAAAAGGCTGCGTGTAAAACTTTTTAAAAATGAAAATATGCAATTTATTATTAACAATATAAACAGAGTAGCTTCTTAATGCATATGATGAAAGTGGTGCAGGGGTGATAAAGATTAAGCTAAACAAAACAAATGAAAACAGAAAATCACTTTTTAAATATTTACCACAAACAGCAGTAAATGCAGAGCAGAAACTATTATCGGCACTAGAAACAAAGAAAAGAAAAGAACACATTTATTTGGTCTAATTAATTGAACATAAAACTCCAGCTTATCTATTTCCCCCCACAGTGAAACATGAACTTCTTCGCACTATTAGACTTCCTATAAGAACTTCCAGGTCTTTTTTTCTCATCCGCTCTGAGCAAAACACAACTCGACTGATGTTAGATAAAGTTGCTTTCTCACAAACATCTACGTATGGATTTCCATAAATGGTCGGCCTTTATTCACTGTAGTGCACGTGTCCTGAAGCATCTTATATTTCAAGGTTCACAGCCATGATTCTCACCCTGACTTCCTGTTTTCGTCAAAGTGTTTTCCTTGTTCCTTTTCCTTTTCAGTTCCATGTGAATTTCACCTGCTCTCTCCCTCTCTCTCAGTCTCCTGAGGTTCACATCTCTACCACCTTCTCCACAACAGGCCCCACGATTGAGCAAACACTGTGTGCAGCTGTGGTGTTGTAGTGTCACAGTGTGATTTGTTGATTATTCAAGAGGACGAAAAAAAATTAAAAAAAAAAAATATATATATATATAAAATTCAAGCTGACAAAGTGGCCGGCGGGAGTGATTGGTGCACTGCTGAAATCCAGCCGCACTTGACGGGTAATTCATGGCGGCCTTGCTGCAGCAGCATCACACTGATGGAGGGATATGACTTTGCAGGCCACTGATATGAGTAAGATAAAAAGCCGAGATGACACAATTATCGAGGCAGAAGCTCAGAGGCCAAAAAAAAAAAAAAAAAAAAAAAAAACTCTATCCCAGGGAGCAGGGAAGTGAACGCGGCGGCCACCCCACCCCCATTTCCTTTCAGGTGCATGTAAGGGCGTGTGGTTCATTAGTTATCCCTCAGCACTTTGTCAAACCGACGGTGCAAGGAATGAGTGAGTCAACCGCATGTTGGAAAGACAAGATTAATTTACCAGAATGAATCTGCCGCCGACCTGACCCGAGCAAAGACACTGCGGTGAAAGGCGTTTCTCTGCTGGCACGAATCAAGACGATATTTACCTGAAGTGATTGCGTTAATTATGAAATTAGACCAATTAGGTTTCATCTCAGTAGATTTGTGGATCTGATTAAGAGGCGACTGGCTCCTGACCACAGACGTGCAAAAAGCATCTACAGTTTGGTAAAAAAAAAAACACCAAATCATTTGTGAATCTCTTGGCAGCCATCACCTTCTAATTGATCCCACGTCTTTGTGGTAGTTTTGTGTCTCTTTGTGGTTGTGTCACATGTCTTTGTGATCTTTGTTTGCCTTTTTGCGGTTGATTCCGATATTTTAATGGTAGTTTTTGTAGCAGTTTGACATGTCATTGTGCATCTCTTTATAGTTGATTTTCATACCTTTGTGGGAGTTATTTTATCTCTTTGTTCCAATTTGTGTTTTGATTTTTTTAATCGTGGTTGTTTCTTTGTGCCTGCTTCATTGACTTTTCAGCACGAACTGCTAACAACTTTCCAAGGCGTTGGTCCAGAGGCTCCTTCGCCTCTTTGTCCATATTAAAAAATCCACGTGTGAACGAGGAAGTGACTGCTCACCGCGCAGTGGACCCTTGTTCCTTCTGACGTCTTTACTTTGATTTCTTCGGGCTACACTCAGATGAAACGTCAACTTGTTCAAAATCGTGTGCGGCTCTCGATGTTTCTTGGTCAAAAAAGAACATGCATTTAATAGGAGTTGGAGTGGGAGGATTTGTATTCACAGTGTGAGGGAGGGAGGGACGCGCTGCCACACCAAGATAACAAAGGCAGAAAAACAAATCTGACATGCCACTTCGCCTTAGGGCATCTTAAGATGTCCGGGATGCCGCGCTGACTGTCGCCTGTTACACTATGTCACAGTAGGCTGGAGAAAATGGCCAAGTGTGATTTTGGAAGCTTGTTATCTCGTGTTTGTTGCATCTTAAGGAATTTTCACACAAGATCTTTCTTACGGGAAACGGTGTGTTAAATTAAAAAAGAAACCTACTGTTGAAGCAGACTTATGTTAGGCTTTCTACTGGATATGAGGATTAATTTTAATATACAGTCAGAACTATCACATGGGAACTTGCTCAAATAGAAACCGTGTAAATTATGTATTTAAGTTTGAAATTTTTGTGTTTACTAATGGCCGACTTCACTAATATTTAACTTGCTATTAAACTTCCTTTTGACTTCCCGATATTAAAATATCTCCACTTCTAGCTGAAAAAATGACTCCACTTGGAGGAACCTTAAGTTCAGATTATGTCGTCTTGTTGCTCACAGTTTATCATGGTCGACCTGCTTTTCCAGAGCTCCTCCAGATGACATTATCTAAACTCCTAATGATAAAAAACTCCTCCGAGTGATGTCATCTGGAGGAGTTTTTCAGCTAGAAGCAGAGAAATATTTAAATATAGGGAAGTCAAAGGATTATTTAAATGCATTAATGTACATTTACTTTCTAAATGTGCACTTTTTACTATTTTACTACTTCTGTACATATTTAATATCGTGTCACACCTTTGCACCTTTGATCTGTAGATTTTGTGTTTGCACCTGACACCAAGACAAATAGCACTGTTATGTGTACTTAACCGTGCCTGGCAATAAACAGATTTCTGATTTTGATTCTGATTCTAAAGGAAGTTGAAAGGCGGTGAAGTTGCTCTTTAAGCTTTGAATAAAAGGAAGATTAAAAAGCAATCAGTCCGTCAGCCTGCACTTGCTTCCTTCTAGCTGTGTAAAACCATCAACTGTGAAAAGACAAAAAATCAAAGTACTCAAAGAGAAACGTACAGGTTTACACAAAGGGAGTTTAAAAAAACTGTAAAATATATTATGATTCAGTCCAAATAGAGTAGTGTAGGTCCTTAATAAAGTATGCTCACGAGCTCAAATGCGGTCAGAAAACCGAGCTGGATTTTAACAGGTGTGTTTCTTTTTGCACTGCAGCTCGTGTGAGTGCGGCTCACTGCCAGTATTAAATGACACCTCCACAGTTCAGAGCGAGGCAGCTGGTCCCCACTGTTTGGAATCTGCCTGTATCTGACCATTTACCGTTCAAAGAGACAGGAGGAAAGAGGCAGAATGGGACGGGGGGGGGGACATCTGTGCCAGATGTCCACCTTGCATGTTGACTCTTTCTCCAATCAGAATGTTGATATTGAGCAATTCTGTAAAGCTGTGCACCGCTTCAGTATAATTTTCGGCCGTCTCCGTACCTGCCAGTGCCAGTCAGTCCACTGAAATATATTGACAGGGAGTCAATACGTTGCCAAGGAATTTTGTAAACACATTCAAAAGATGAACAATATTGACTTTAGTTATCCCCTGACTTCTCCTCTAACACCACGTGTAGGTTGACGTGTGGTTTCGAGGGAAATGCCTCTCGGATAGATCAGTGCTGACATTAATTTACTCCTTTAGGAGGAATTTTAGGACGCTTAATTTCCCCACATCATCAGCTAGAAGTATCAATTTCTCATAAAACTTTAAGTAAATACCTTCAAAATGAATTAAAATCCTAAACTTCTTATTTACAGCTAATGACTAAACGTTATTACACGCACAGATTAAATTAAGACTGTGGTCACAACGTAATAGTGTAATTGTAGACCCTTGGTTTATTAATAATAATCAGTGCTCTCGTTTCATTTTTTCCCTCTGCTGTGCAAAATACAGTAACTCATTTTTATTGCAGGATGCTGATGCTGTTGTGATCCAGACTCAAAGAACAGCACAGTACAGAGATATTTGCTTCGATATATATTTGAGTGTGGCTCATCCTTTTCACCAATCAGATAAAGTCGGATCCTATTCATTACATGCTGACATCAAAGGATTATTTGCGCGTATCACTGACAAATCTCACATTAAAGACGATTGTAGGTTTAACTTATTTTCTATCTTCATACACAGGATAAACTTCCACTGAACAATGAAGAGTCACCTTCTTCCTATTTCCGTAGAAATAATCATGTCTGCAACTTTCATTGCGGACCAGAAGATGCAGGACTCTTATTATAACATGCGTATGCTTTCTTGATTTAGTCGACTGTGGTGCTTCTTACATACTTTGCAGGCAGTTTTGCTTATGTATTATATTTTTAAATGCAATATTGTTTAATGACATAGCAAGGTGTGAAAGGTCCCTACGAGGATGCAGGCTAAATAACTATAACTACTTTAACTACAATATCGAACAAGCCCTGAAAACAATCAAGGATTGTTCGTGTCAACAGTCTCAGAGGACTGTGAATCAAACAGAATGTCATGAACAAGTCGCCCGAAATGCTTTTTGTGCTCATTTCACATTGACGAGAGATAAAACTCACATCCGACTTTGTGGTTGTGCTGAACACCAGTGAAAATTGCCCTGGCGTAAAAGATGACGGACGAACGCCAAGTTTGATTTCCGATGTAGGTACATTGCAACACGCCTGTTACTTTCAGTACAGTTCGAAGGCAGTTTGTGCCACGGATTGCAGGACAGCTGTGAGCTGTTTTCTCTTACGATCTCAATCCTAAACTTAATACAATACAAGTCCTGGAGCTTCACTTCACTTTCCTGGTGGAAATGAAGGCAATAAAGTGGCAAATGATGCTCCTGTATCTAATTCAAGGACACTATCTTATGTCGATCTCCCATCCCTTGGTAACGTAAGTACAAGGCAGAGGTATCGACACATGGTCCCATCTGTCCACTTACTTACCAAAATGGGGTTAGCGTGTGGTTACTTCTCTCACAGACCCCTGCTCGGTGAAATCAATAACTGGATGTGGCACCCAGGATCCATGCGAGGAATTATAGGGGCCAAGAGTGAGGTGGTTTGAAGTAAACTGTGCTCTGTACAGTGCAGAGATTGGTTCCTCGTGCATTTATTTATTGAAGTTTTATCCAGATGCTCATTGCATTTAAAACCAGGTGGAGTCACGAGGTCTTAATTTATCAGACCCACAACTTCTTACATCTAACGTCTGCGACACTGATAAGCAATTAAACCAGTCGAGGTTTTGTTCTGGCGTTGGTATGCATGTGGCACTACGTCTAAAACTTTTCATGTCACTTTATATAAAATAAAGTTCTGCAAAGCATCAGACAGGACCTGAGGGCAGTTGGCCAGGGGCGAATAAGGAAATGTCTCCATGTCTGCTGTCCCAATTGAGCTGGCATTACTTTACAATAGAATGACTTCCAAGGCAGCCTTTCGGGGCGACTTCTGATTGTCCATGATACAACGGAGCTGCCCATCAAAATCATCCTGGAGAGACAAATCAAAGACTTGGCTTAAGCTTGTTTTCTCATTAGGTGGAAAAGCATAATCCACTCTGCAAGGCCTTGCTGTCACTGTCAAAATATTGACGGCGAAGTCATATTTTCACTAAACCCAATCGTGTGGTCAGACTGTGAGATACAGTGGACATCATCTGAGGACAGATAATCACGGAGATGAAAAAAAAATCTGTTTGATTAAGTCTGCCCTAAAATACATACTTACATAGAGAATTATTCCGAACAACGACATCCTGTCTGCACGGTCATGTTGGCCAGTCAGTCCTCATCACAGTCAGGCCTCTACTGAAATATCACAACTACTGGATGGATTGACTTGAAATTAAGTGAAGTTTTATATGGTCTTCAGAGGATGAAAACGATTTTGGTGATCTCCTTTTCATTTGTTGCCGTGACTGCAGTGTCTTGACAAATCCTGGATGACATTTGGTGTAGATATCTGTAATCCACGAATGATGAATTCCAATGGCTTTGATGATCCGTTGACTTTCAATGTGCCGGCAGCAGGCCAAAGGTTGCTCTCAACTGCTGATATCCGGCATTGATTGTCAAAAAAAAAAAGAAATCTGGTACATCGCTAAAGAGTAATCTCATGACTTTTCCTCTAGTGCCACTTCATATTTGCCATTTTAAGTGGAATTAAGTTTGGTACATTCATTTGAGGTTATCACAGTAAGAACTGAAACAACTCCAGTTATCCTACTTTACATGTAGCCCCATCAACACGATAACAGATATTACCATTAGCTTCAGCTGTATCGTTAGCATATGCAAAAATAAGAAGATGAAATATTTATACCTACTCAACTACAGAATGTTACTACTGTGGGCATTTTTAACATTTAGCTGAAAGCACAACCATGTCACAGTTGGTATAAATGTCCCTGTGGCTTAGCTTCTTAGCAAATGTTTTATGCATTAACAAATACATTAAAATCCATGTGCAAAAAACAACAAAAAAAAATGGTTATATGTGTTCATGCAAATTATGTAGACAGAGCTGTATAAACAAGCTACTGGCACTCTTTATTTTTGATGCATCTTACATGCTACTGCTGGAAAATGCGATTATGTTTTTCAGCTGTCAGATGCGAGCATCGCTCTAGAAAATGTGCTGCACGGGACGATCCGGCGTGTCTAAATTCCTGTCCGCTACATTCGAAAGAGCAGTTTCATGCGATGTTGAAGAACTGGCGGGAGACAGATGCAGCAGGATGGAGAAGCAGCTTCGCCAAAGTTCACAAAATCATACAGTTTGGCGACCCTTCCACCTTCAGATTATACCCTTTACCCAGACTGTCCAAGCCTCTTCGGCTGAAACTGAACATTAAATCCGTCAATGTCACTTGCCGTTCACTCTGATTTATCTTATTTTTAAAGGTCCTGAAGGAAAAAATACTACTAACTAATAACAATCTTGCAGAGGAGCTTAAGAATGTGTATTTGAAAAAGCAAAAGTTCGAGTTATGCAACACCAACAAATAACAGACTTTTAAGCAGTGGTTTGAAGTGATTTGTGCCCTGAGTCTTAATGGTTTCCGTAATGACCCTATAAATGGGAACTTGCATATACAATAGGAAAGCAGCAGTAGTCTGAGCCTTGGGGAGAAAAATTAAGGCCTTGGTTCTTTCACGGCCACTTTTGCTCGACATCAGAGAAAGAAAAGATTTCTGTTTTTATTCTTCTACATATTTCACACTGTACAACAACTTTTATACCAGATCGAGCCTAATCAGACAAAAACGGACACAAGAAGTGAAGATGTTGCTCACACTGCCAAAGGTTACTTGAATCTTTACGCTACAGTAATTGCATATTTCCAACTGGAATCTACGTTTTTGTGTTGGCAATTGAGCTACAAACGAACAGATGTAGAATCAAACATAACACAGCCCAGAATAATAAGCTGCAAAAGCTGCTTTGATTAAAGAACAAAAAGAAACATGTGACAAATAAAGAAAATAAAGAGCTTTTGACAACGTGGGACAATGCTGTGCTTTTGCCATTGTGTTCACTCGGATAAAAGCTGGATTCAATTGGTTGGGTTTTATGTTTTATATTTCATCTGTGTTACAAATACAATTTTTTTAAAAGTCAGATTTACAATATCGTTTAAAAAGAGTTTTTGATAAATGAAAGAGAATAAGTTCCTAAGCCATCAAAAAGCTTCGCAGACAGATGACGGAAGCATCTATATTAGTGATTTACAGTATTTGCACTCATATATTGCTCAGATATAAATAGACGGACGCGTCCTTCTGTAAGGACTGCTCGTCCCTTCAGGGTGAAGTCAGGTAAATGTAGAACATGACAGCCAATCACATCATGACGGGCTTGCACGTAAATCTCTTTAAGCCAATCACTAACTTATATTTATATCTGCCACTGACCTACAAAACCAGTGGCTATGTCTCTCTTTTGGGATTCAACTTAACTCGAATGTTACTTGATGTTTTATAGAGTAGATTGAATATTTCACACGAGACTGCACAGTATTTTCTTTTAAAGGATTGCACAGACTTTGACAACATGGACGGACAGTTTGATCACCTAATATTAATATCCAAAAGGACCTTTTTTTTTCATTAATGCAAACTGCCATCAAATTCTATTATGGTGTCCAGGGCAGGGGTAAATATTACATTTTAACATGACACATGATTCAGAGATCATATTTCACCTTCATTACCTTCTCTCCACTGGCTTCCAATTAAATGCAGAATAGAATTTAAAACCCTTCTTCTTACCTATAAAGCTTTAAACGGTCAAGCCCCATCATATCTAAAAGATCTCCTAGTACCATATCATCCTACTAGACCACTTCGGTCCCAAAATGCAGGCCTACTTGTGGTTCCCAGAATTTCCAAAAATACAATGGGAGGCAGAGCCTTTAGCTATCAAGCTCCTCTCCTGTGGAACCAGCTCCCAGTCCAGATTCGGGAAGCAGACACCCTCCCTATTTTTAAGACTAGGCTCAAAACCTTCCTCTTCGATAAAGCTTATAGTTGGTTATAGGCTTAGACTGCTGGGGGACTCTGCACTGTGCCACTTCCTCTTCTCTTCATTCTCTCCTCTCACCCCACATCTATAATGTCACCACTGTATGACATTAACTCTGTGTCTTCTTTGTGCCGTAGTCGTCTTTCTCCCTCTCTTTCCCCCTCTCTCTCTGTCCCTGTCTTCAGGTGTCCCCAGATTTGGCGCTGTGTGTCCTCCAGTGTGCAGCTACTGGTCCTACTAACCTGCTCAATGTTTTGTTGTTGCTTTTGTTGCTTGTTCTTTTCTCTCTCCACTTTCCACTTGCCCAACCGTCAAGGCAGATTGCCTGGTTCTGCTGGATTCTTTTCTCTCTCCACTGAGATGATCTTGTTTATATAGTCTTGAAATTATGTAAAGTGCCCTGAGATGACCTAAATAAACAAATAAAGTTCAATTGAATTGAATTGCTCAGATTCATCTTATGGCCCTTGAATAAGGGGCTCAAACTCCAGGGGTCAGATTTATGAATAACGTGTATGCTCAAAAAACATTTATATGCTGCAAGTGTTATGTGCATAAACATAATGTGGATAAAAATGAGCCTTCTATGCATGTTTAAAACCATGCATCTACAGGCGGCAACAGCAATAATCAGGCAGAGAATAACTAAAAGTGTTAGAATAGTTTGTTGAATTCACGAGAGCGGTTGTTTTCCTACTATCAGGGGTTGAATGTTATTTAGAATTGCTTGTTTTTGAGTTTGATCAGAACACTTTTATGGCAAGTATCTGCATTTATTGCGTTATCTAGTTACACGAGATTTGAGGCTCTGTTTGATTTGGCGAGCGTCAGTTGCGGCAAACACTTGTTCACAGCTGGATAATGGAGGTAAGTCGTCCTCACTTACCTGCTTCAAGGTTTTTATTTTAACAGCTTATTCAAAGGGTTGAGTGGGGGGGGGTTGGGGTTGGGGTTGGGGTTGGGGGGGGTGTACTTTTAGCAAAATAAAAGCTGCATAAGCTGAACTAGAAACGTGGTGACAGGTGACACGAGAAGGTGCTCGGCTTTGGTCTCGCGGCTTTGATTTCCGCTCCACAGAGACACTTCATAGTGGTTCCCTTCCAGAGTGTAACCTTTAGTGGCGCAGTGAGGGGCGGCGATGTATCATCAGACTCATTACTGTCAGGCCCCGTTTGACTTCCTTTTTCACATGGAGACGGGTGAAAGCAGAGGCGTCTCATGTTTTATTTATCCGTCATTGTCGTGTGTACACTTACCTCAAAGTGCCCTTTATCCAAACTATGATTTCTCCTGATTTCCTGCAATATTCATGGCTCCCATTGGAGGAGGAGCTGCAGCGGTCTGGTGTTGCACACACAGCGTTTGATGGGAAGAAATTAGCCTCCAAATAAACAGATTATGCCACCTGACCGACACTTTAAACGAATGTAGTTTTCAATTGTAGTACGATGGCATGAGGTCAAACCAAGGCAGGTACTCGGCTGATGAAAACCACTGGCTTTTTAAACTTACAATGTCATAAAAAACACTAAGTGGCTACTCAATCACGGAGCTCATTTTATACCTGCTGAACTGATGGATCCACACAAATTGCTGCCAACACACACATGCCATTTATGGATCCTCTGGGAGTCTTTATTTTATGACAAGGTTGAGTAATTTAGGGCAGTAATATTGACAAAAGTGTATTAACATCTTTAATGTTTGGTTATGTGATCTTTAATTAAATCCTCCATTAATCCATCCATTCGCTCGTCGCTTATCCGGGGCACGATTGCAGTTCAAAAACGGGGAAACCAAGCGTGTGCTCTGCCATTTAGCATCCAGGTTCTTGTTGCACAGGCCAGCTGGGACATCTCGTGTCCTTGGTCTGTCCTCGGGTTTACACACTTTACGAGAGCGCCACGCCGCCATACAGATCAGCCCTTTGCAATGTCAGATTTTTCAAATCCTCTATGCAAAAGTGTGTTATCATACTCATATTTACTGACTGACCATTCTGATCCATTTTGCATGATTCATGACACTGGAATAAATGAACTGCCGTCAAATGAGGCCAAGATCTTCACACTGTGTCACGGTCTTCAGGTCTCAGCAGTGCTTTAATATCCTGTCAGTGTGGGAAAGGGCACAAAGCACATTCCTGTCAAATAACAGCCACCTCAAAATGTCCTGCCTAATATCTCTAAAGGAACAGTGGATCATATTAGAAACGTTGAGCATATAAACCAATAAGGGGTGAGGCAAGCCGGGCTCGTCAGACTCTCCAGTGTGTGTGATGGGTTGTGCTGCAACAGGTCCGGCCTCTGGCGGGACCTGCAGCTTTCGGGGACGGGTGTCCTGCGTGTCCTTCCCGCCGAACATCCATTGTCGACCGTCCCTGCCGTCTCCGCTGTGACCGCGGAGGTGTCAGGGACGACACTTCGGGGGACAGGCCATCAGTGGCTGCTTCTCTTCCAGCTGTGGCTCTGCAGGCAGAGGACGTGCCGTGGGAGGCCAGCGTGTTCATTCCACACGTCTGCACGCTCACACGTTCACGACGTTTCCCTTAGTGGAGACTGTACGTCACAGTCCTCGTCTTGGACTTGTACTGGGTTCCTCTGTTTGCCTCTGGCTCACACATGGCTCCACTCCTTCGATTGCTCTGTCACCGGCTGCAAACGCTCATTCCTGTTGCAATTAGCCTCCCCATCATGTACAGTAAGTCATTCGCTCCATCCAGGATTTGGCACGTCTTCGCCAAGTCCCTGACCGACCACGGGCTCCTTAAGTCTGGCCAGTCTCTCCTTGTTAGTACGAGGTTTTGTTGGTTGCGAGTTAGACTGAAGTGGGGTTTGTGTTCAGATTTTCTTGTGGTGTAGTTTGTTCATCAAAATTTCTCGTTTATTTCCTCTCCTGTGGTCTTAGTTTCCATAGCCGTGCTCATGTCATCGCTCCAGTTTTCCTTTTGGTTTTTGCTTTTAATAAATTTAGCCCTTGTACCTTTTGTTCTGTTACTGAGGACTTGAATAAATCCCTTTATTTATTTTCCCTTTCACAAATCGTGACGTTAACATTAAGTATACGTTTTTACATCTGCTCTTCGTGCTCTGAGGCTGAAGTAACGGTGATTTCACGCGTCCCCAGGTGGGGCCCACACACAGCGAAGATGGGCATGGATCCAACAGCGATAGCCTTAGCGGGCGAAGCGTGTTTGAATTAGAACATTGTCTTAGATCTCTTCCCAATCCACACAGCACATATGCTGCAGACGAGATTAACAAAGTCCCTCGGCCCTTATTTTATCTCTTAAGCCTGGTCTGGTCTTCTGTGGCCGGGACAATATCTACATCATTCCGATCCTGCTTTCTGTCAGGCGGTTTCCTCTCAGGAAAAGTTGCCAAAGAAAAGCCCGAGCCGTGTAATCCTACCAGTTCTAATGCATATCTCCGGAGATGCCAGCGATAAAATGAACTCAGCTGCCGTTCATTAACTAAAGGTTGTAATAAGAATCTCCCCCGCTCAACTGCTGCACTCACGCTGCAGGTCCAGCAACGTGAGAGAGGCTGCAGGAGGTTTCTACCTCCGTCAGCCGGGTTATTTTAGACGCAACCAAAAGGTGATCCAGTTGTATTTTTGCAATCTGAGAGTATTTTTTTCTTCTTACTCCTTTTAAAGGAAAGTTACTGTGGGCTTACATCACCCTCAGTCAATTCCTCTGACATGCTAGATGATGAGAAAGAAGATTCTTTATTAGATGCTGCATCTGCTGCCACCCACTCAGACTGGAAGCCTTACAAAGCTACACAGCTAAAAAAAAAAAAAAAAATCACCTTTCATCCATATCGCTTCCTCTGTGTCCCCCCCGTTTGAGCCCCACCTTTACCGGATGTCAACACAGCAGCCACAAGAAAGGCCTGCTCGCCCGCCGCTCGCCGGCTCCAACACTGGAGCTCGTCGGCACACCGAGCAAACCGGTGACTCAACCGCTACCTGCCTCTGACTCAGTGTATCTGCAGCATCTGGATCCAGACAGTGAAATAAACGGTTATTGTTGTTCAAAGCCAACAACTCGCATTACTGAAGCTCGGAGGGAGCGGTGATATCACACGAAGCGACTGAATCTTTGATGAAAAACGCTGTCAACAAAACTTCTATTTTCTCGCCGTGTATTTCTGAACTTCTTTGCTTGTATTGTTTTTATTTTATAGTATTTTTTTCTTCTTTTTTTTTTTGACTCCTCAGGCACAACTGATGCAATAGCAAGGAAAATGTGCTTTGAGGCAAAATGCAATATTTATTTAAAAACAGCTGCACACAGTTTGTGTTTATGTGGATGTCATTTTTATTTTTAGCACAACTATGTTTGCAAAAATGTTCTCAATGTGTTAAATCGTCAGTTTGATGACAGATTATTGAATATTATCTTTCTCTTATAGAAACCCCTTTATTCTTTAATTCAAATTTAGCCAGTAAAGCAATAAATTTGGCTTTGAATAAATATTTTTTATTATATATTTATTCAACCATTTCAGGACACTTACGCTCAAGGAACAGGACTCGCAGCGTCTTCACTTTCACCTTGATAATTGTGGCGAACTGTTTACGTGCACCGGTGGTTCGCAAAGCTGCAGCTGGGATCTTCACCAACTCCAACTGAGCACAAGGTTTGACCTTTTTCTCTTTAGTGGCTTCCTTTACAAATCTCCTCCCGGTCGGATCACATGATCGACCTCCTCCCAGCCGTTCTCCGTAACAGTTCAGCTGAACTCTCACAGTTCCTCGCTGCAGGACTAAAGCCTAAGGTGACGCTGCTTTTAGTTCACACGCCCGAGACTCGGAAACAGCCTCCCTGTAGGGTTCACGATGTGCACTTTGCTTTTACCTTTGAAAATAAAAGTTTCTCTTTCAAACTTGCGTTTATCCAGACTTTTTTATTCTTGACTTTGTCTTTTCCAAGTTCGATTTGTGTTTGCTCTAATTCATATCGACAATGATAGTGATAGTTATTTCCCCAAACTGAATTTATACTTTTCCACATTTCTCCACGTGTGTGTACAAATGCAGGTAACAATCTGAGAAGTTTACTTATACTTTTATTCTTGCAAAATAGATGTATGTGTGCACATCCTAATACACTTGTGTGTGTGTTTGTGTGTGTTCCATTACGTCAAACTGGGGGATAACTGTGGTGTCCATAGGAGATGCCAAAGGACACACTGACCCTGAGTCAATATATGATATTTGAAATATAGCACATATTTCAGACCCCATATAAATATTTAAACAATTAATAATGCCTAATACTGTATTCACTATTATTCACTGGGTAAAAATTTTCTATGACTACAGTTTCCTTCCTGATCATAGTCTGGACTAAATGATTTCCATCATCGTGTAGTTTTGCATGTGTTATATCTTTGTTTCTTCAGTCTTGTTTTGTTTTGTTTTTCCATTTGTCTTCGTGCTGCACTGACTTGAATCCTGAGCTCCTCATAATGTTTTCTAAGAGAAAGTGTGTATGAGCCAGTGTCTTTCTGTACTTACTGTCTCAGTGGGAGTTATAATAAGTGGGGTATGACAAAGATGGTGTTTGACATTGAAACACTTTTTTTTTTTTTTTTTTTTCCAAAATGCAGAACAGTGCAGCGGAAGAGCCGAGTGGAGACAGATGATGAACAGTAGAACATCAGTGATTTTCCACTCCTGAATAGATTTTCTCACCGTCTGTTTCCTAATGTGACACTCAGGATGACAGCGCGTGTGGCGTATGAGCCGCTCTTACCTCCCTGCCTTATACTACTGGGTGTCAAAGTCATCCTCTCCCCCTTTGCTTCAAGCACCAGCCATCTCCACCCCCCCACCCTCCACCCTCCACTACAATATTCACTGGCCTTTAGGTTTCCATGGTAACAAGCACAGCAGCTAATATGAGGGCAGAGTCACTGATTTGATTTAGTGAAGATTAATATAGACATAGCATAAACTCCGCAGGGATCGAGGGGGAACCTCATATGAAGTAGCTGAGATGATGGAGGCGGAGCTGTCTTAACTTCCTCATTATCGCCGAGAGGACAAGTATTGACTTACAATTCAATAAATTACTGAAAAGCACCTATATTGGATGCAACAGGAAGCGAGAGTGATATTTGATGAGCCTGTGTGCGCACGGGAGGCCATCGCTTCTATTGAATGTGTATTTAGCGTGACTGTGATGAGTGCGTTGGCATTTCTGTTGATAATTAGGAGTTTAAATGAAATTTAAATGAATTCAATAAAAATACTCTGGTTGTGTCACTTAGTGTGAATGCAACAACAGAATCAAATCAAGAGAGCAATTTTTACCTTCTTCATGCAAAAAATGTATGTTAAAAAAATGCTGCAGATTAATTACATGCATGCAAATTGAAATCAATTTGCCTTGAGATGTTTACAAAGCATTTTAAATTGCAATGCAAATGCAAATAAATGAATAAAAACAGTTAGAAATAATAAAAGCAGAAACTGTCCTTGGCAGCACAAGAGATGTTCGTGTGGAAAACTGATCATCAGGCAAGTGATTTGATGGAGACCGTAGTTTACATAATCTCCAATAATGCTGGGATCAATAAAGTGGTGTGAAAAAACTTAAATAAACATACCCAGACGTGGAGATGTTGTCATGCTTTTCATTAATGGTTAACTGTTATTACCACAAGTCAGTAGGTGCCTGCTCCCTTTGCTAAAAGGCTCAGTTGGTGATTATCATCCGTCATTATGGCACAAAAACAGCAACATTATGACTTTATGGATTACATAAAAACTTTGCTAGTGATTATCAGGTGACCTACAACACCTCAACAATGTGCATGATATCGACTGATAATTATGTTAAATGAAGTATATGAAAACACAAGATTGCTATGGTATGTTTAATATTATGGTATGATTGTGGGTTACAGCAAATTCAACTTTTGGAAAGGCAAAAGGGAAAGATTGTGCTGCAAAGTCTCTCGCTAACAACATGAATCTGTAATCGTGAACTTCGGGGAGGACAAAACAATGGCGGCATCCGAGCCCTTTATCTGGATTAGATTCGGCGTTTCCAAAGCGCTCTTTGATTACACGAACTGCGCTGCCCATGATGCTGTGACCCCTCTCAAATCCAGTTTCAAAGAACTCAATTGCAAAACTTCAGCTTTAAATTACCACAGAAATGACAAATCGTCGTCGAAATCTCCCGCAGCTTTTTACCCCAACAGTCCCAAGCACGTGCGTGGAATGTTGAGAGCGATTCAGCCTACAGTCACAGTCTGATCATGCCTGTAAGGCCGCCATCTTCAAAGAAAATCGCAGCTGAAGTTTGGGTAATTAGACAGAAGAGCTATCTGCGGCAGGCATCAGGCTTACAGTACAGGCTGCTGGAAATCAGCGTCCTCTCATCTCCTCTCTCCTTCTCCTCTCCCCGGCACATATCAAAAGGAATTTCAAGGGTGATTAAAAGTTAAACTGGATCCTTAAAAGTGGAATGCCAATGTTTTTCGCTGGCGTGACGCCGTTGCTCTGTGCAAGCTGTGCTACAGCCTGAAAGGAGGGAAAAACACGAAAGACACGTGATGTGACCAAGAGTAATGGCAAGGCAATATGAAATGAATATAATCGATCCATCCATCCATCGTTTGTAACTGCTTCTCCTGCTCAGGGTCACGGGGAGCTGAGCTTATTCCGGCCAGTTCATTCCAGGTCCGACACACACAGACAAACAAGAATTCAAACTATATTCACATGCAGCAGGAATCAGCTTAACATGCAAGTGTTTGGACTGTGGCAGAAATTAGAGTACGCTCCACTCACAACAGCTGGGCTGGGGGATTCAAACCAGCGACCTTCCAGCCCTGAGGCGGCAGCGCCAGCGCCTAATCGCTCCGCTCCTCACGAATGGATCGAAAAAAACTCTCTGTCATCTCCCGGACTTTAAAGCACAATGGTGTTGGTTTGCGGGTTTCTTTGCTTTACTGGTGTTATTTCCTCCTGATTTGCACACCTCCGAAACAATTTGCCCTTCAATTCAACTGCCGGCCAGGGCACACACAAAATGCTTCTGTTTCTATCAGCAAAGTGCACTCAATACCACATTCTCTAGGTAATTTCCCCAAGGATGCAATTGGCTTCTGCCGCCTCTCTAACACACACACACACACACACACACACGCTGCACACACTCTGTACATGCGTGCATGCATGCTCATGCGCTTTATTTATCTCGGTGCTGAGCAAACAACCTGCTGTGTCTCACTTGTTTCTTGTGTCATGATGATGAAAGGCACCTGCTGTTCTCAGCAGAAACCTCTCTCCACCCTATGTTACCGACTTCCCGCCTGCATTATTCACAAGTCGAGAGGTAATTCAGTCACTTCGCGGAGACCCTCAACTTTTGTGATATTGGACAGCCGAGTGCATCCCGTGACCTTACGCAACCTTTTGCAGAGAGAAGATGAGGCAATAATGTGGCTGGCTTCCCGGTCACTGTGTTCACCTTGCATTAGGGTGCAATGATTCTACCCCTGCTCTCCAACATAACTCAATTTTTCATATGGAAAATAGACTTTATCAGTTGCGCTGTAACTTCAACACATTGTGATAATTAAAGTTGGATGCTTAGGCAGGATGGCGTCTCGAAACCCCACGTGCCTCTCAAGACAATTTAAATGAAAGCGAGGCTTGTGCAAGTGTGAACACACTGATTGCTGCACACCCCCCTTATCGATCATAAAGTCTTAGACTTGCCCATTTCAATATTCACTTTGGATGCAGTTTAGTCAAAATTGTGGTAAATGGGCAAAGCACCATCTGAATCAGCCGCAGTTTTCCAAATTTTGCTATATTAATTTCAGTTACTCGTCGCCCGTAAACACATTTACTTACTGTTAACTAAAAAATCCTGTACTGTATCAGAAAGCTCTCGAGTCAAGTTTGAGATTCATTCAGAATTCACATGCTAACTGTTGAGATTACAAATCACTGAAAACATTTCTCAGGCTCATCCGTTAAAAACTTTTCACACGAAAACACTGTAACATGAGTGAAAGTCAAATCAAGTAAAGCTTCAGTCTAATTTTGCACAAAACCACAGAAAAACAGCTTCGGCAGGCGTGAAAAGCTACGCACTTCAAAAAGGTTTTTGAGAGATACTTATACTTCGAACCAAATTATTGTACTGAGACGCTGTGGACCGTATTTGATGGCCAGATTCAAACATCGTCACCGTTAATATTTTCTTTGCTATTTATAAATTTGTGTTTAAGTGAGATTTTTTAACAAATGTCAAGGTGTAATAATCATTCTTACTTGCGTGGTGTTTGCGTACGTGGACAGTTACGTGACCTATACTTTGAACAATAATAAATAAAAAAACTGACTTTCCCTCATGTTAGTTTTTGAGCTCATGTAAAGGAGCTGCATTGAAGTCACTGTAATATATTTCTAGCGTTTTCTAAACCGTGTCACGTTTTTTTTCGGCGCACACGCCACAGTGACAGTGATATTAGTATGTAATTGGGGCATCTTTGCTGAACTAAAACTGTCTTCCAAGTTTTTGTGATTGACAGTGAATGGAAGACGTACCTACAAATCCACTGCACGCTTTTTTTCTCCCTGACACTCCGGTTATTGTTATAATACCTGTTCAAAAGACGGAGAAAAGAAAAAGGGAAATCAGTATTGATGCCGGCGTCACAATAAGTCACATATTTTTAAATTCACTTTCCACGAGGCTCCGCGCTCGCGCTGCGGTCGACTGGGGAAAGAGACATCGTCTTTTGTCTCACACGCTGACTGTTGAGTGATGTGGCAATAGAGCGCGGCAAAGAAATGGTTTAAAGCTAATGTTCAGTGATGTTCCTCTTCGACATTTAAATAAGGTGTCAAGGACTGAGGAGAGGTTCATCCGTCCTTCTGTCGTCAGGGAGTTGAGAGTCCTCCGGTGTGATATTACACGCGCCTCCTCCACCTATTCTTCATCGGCACGGACGTGGTGGGACGTGCGCATCACCCATAGTCACATGTCACTTTTACTCTGACAACACAGTATGTCCTTGCAAATCTTACGAGCCTTTTTTGTGTGTGTGTGTGTGTGTGTGTGTGTGTGTGTGTGTGTGCTCTGTTTTTTACCTCGTAATCAAAGGTTTTGATAGTTATCGGCTATGATGGTGCTTATTCTGCTGCAAATAAACGTAATGTTTCCTTTAGTTTACATGCAGCTTATGGTACGTAAACAAGTATCATTTTTCATTTGTGCTCGTGCTGTACGTCTGTGTTATCACTCGCTGGTGTTAGTGATGCATACAGCCTAATGTGTTTCTCTATTATATTTGATGAGATTCCCAGTAGGCCACAAAAGGACTCTGCACCTACAGTCGCTCGCTGCCGTGCTTTTGCTTTTTTTTTGTCATTATGAAAATGTACTTTCTCATTTAAATGTATGTGAAATGGCTTACAGACATGCACCGGCAGACACAGTTTGCCATAGGTGGAAATCCAGGTGTAGAGACGAGGGAGCAGCTAACGTGTCGCTCTGTTCTCTGGGGCTCGCCTCAAGGGAGGAACTCATCCTGACTTCAGTGTCAACACGTTGAAAAGTCTATCTATCTACGTGTCTGTCTGTCAACGCAAGTAAACCGCTCCAGTATACTCACAGTATATATGCAAGGAGTGGCAATTTCTGCAAATTAATTTACTAATCTTTTTTTTCCTTTAGTGGTTTCGTTATTTGACGCAAAAATGGCAGAAAACTGGAAAAAAAATGTTGTGTAATTGCATGTTTTGTCCGACCATCAGTCACAAATCTGAATATGTTTGGTTCACTGTGATTTACCGTTTGGCTGTAGCTGGTCTCTGAATCACCTTAAGTTTATACACGGAGTTTATGCTTCAGTTTTCACTTTAATGAGCATAATCCCGATAATTTATCTTACATATCATATTATGTAGCGTGAGTTATGTATAATTCTCCCTTGTCGGAAAGTAAAGACATTTTCGGCTTCGGTTCGCCAGGCTCTAGCTGAACTATGTCAGAGTGTATTTATTTTTTTAAGCTCAGCTTTGTTTCATAAAGTTCACCCTGTCACACAGCTGGTCTCCTGTTGCATCTGAAGTGCACAGTGGGAGATGCTCAGCAGCAAAGTCTTTCCTTTGGGAATGAATGGAACATCTGAAGAACCAATTAACATATGTACATATACGCATTTGCCACTTTATGAAGTCGACCCTGTTGCTCACAGTTTGACCCCAGTTTGCCTTCAGTTGCTGCACATCAGTGATGTAAATCTCCCGCCCACCCCCACGTCCCAAAGGTGCTTCACTGGACTACGGTCTTCCTGTTGTTGATGCCAAATCACGACTCTACAATCTGAATGTCGCAGCAGAGGGTGAGGCTCGTCAGACCAGGCACTTTTCTCCAGTCCTCCGTTGTGAGGTCTCCCAAACTGTGGCGTGAGGTTCCAGTTCTTAGCGGACAGGGTCCGTTGACCATCTGCTTCTACGGTCAGAGACGCTCGGTCAGAGACGCTCTTCGACATACTCTGCCTCGGTTGTAACACGACGCTGTTTGAGTTACTGTTGCTGTTCTACTGGTCCGGCTGTTCTCCTGATCTCTGGCACCAGTGAGGCATCTTGGCCCTGAAAACTGCTGCTCACTGGATATTTCCCCTTTTTCAGGCAGTTCTCTCTAAACCCTGAAGATGGTTGTGTGTGAAAATTCCAAAGCATCAGCAGTTTATGAAATACTCAAACCAGCCAGTCTGGCACCAGCAAACACGCTCGGCCACTTAAATCACCGTTCTTCCCCATTCCGAGGCTCAGCTTGAACATCAGCACATTGTCTACACCCCTGTGAGCGGATGATTAGACATTTGTGTTGATGTGCAGCTGAACGATTGTACCTAATAAAGTGGCTGACAAGAAATGAACAGCGGAGCAGAGGATTGCTCACACGTCTTATTTACATCTGGAAAATGGAATTCCAGCCTTAAAAAAAATAAGTGGCTAGAAGAAGCATCAAAACCTTTCTGAAACGCTGTAGTAGCTGTCAAAACTGTTTTTTTTTTTGCATAACTGCAGCATGTTTTCTGTGTCTTAGAGAGAAAAGAAGCCAGAAAGAAACTGTGTTCGCGCTACACTGAGTTACTGCAACGTCGAACGTTTTCCCATAAGAATTCATCTGTCCGAATATTGTTATCAGTGATTATGAATTCCTCTGTGGTGAAATCTGCAGTGTGGGGTGCCTGTTAAAAGCATGTGTGTGAGTTCAGCAGCACACGTTCATCAGATCACTGGAATTATCTTTAAACACCCAAGTCTAAGTAATGTGAAGCCGATAGTTTCCGGCGATGGCAAAGTTATATTTAATATTTAAGTAGGAGCAGTCGAGAGTGGATATGTGTATGTATTATGACATTAAATTAAAGCTGTAGATTTAAGGTTTATTATCTTCCCTTAAAAGTATCTTTAAACATTTAAAGATCATTTTTTTAAAAAGAAGTAATAACACATTCATTCCCATAAAAAAAAGCATAGCTGAATTAATTAAAAGAGAAAAACTTATTTAGTTTTACTCAGGCTGCTTGCTCCAAGTGAAACACACAAACAGTTTAAAACTCTTGCTGAACGGTTGCCGTGGGTCCACAACAGGATTATGCCAATGCTCAAAGACAATATGCAGCAGTAGCACGAGCAGGAAAAAAATAATATTCTACTCACCTTGTTGTTTTGAGCCTGGTTAAACAGAAAGTTGTGAAAGTTTGTTAATTTGACTGTGGACAAAATGATCTAGAAATAATTTGCATATTTATTGATACAACGTCAAAGCACAGTGTTGACCAAAGTTTATAGTTATGCTATAATAATTTAATATGGCCATCTTTAGTTGGCCAGTGTTGCCACCTTATTATAGTTTTATACAAGTGTGGAGGCGTGTGCGGGTTCATTCTGAACTCGCTTCCCCCACACATCGGCCGGTGCAGCGATTCCGCTCCCTCCGCACACATTTATCCTGCCTCGCCGTATTTTAATGCGGCTGTCAGTTCACGAACCAAATCAGAATGTAGCGACACGAAGCTCTTCTCTCCTCTCAGCTGACTAGTTATCTGACAATTTGGAAAGCTGAAAAGATTTTTTTTTTTTTTCCCTCCATCCTTCAAGTTTCTCCCTGGGGTGGAGTCAAAAGGGCACGAGTAGTTCAGCGAGATTGGATTAAGATGGAACTTTAACAATGGCCTCATCTGTACATAGGCCGTGTATTATTTGTTCGCCCCCTTTTTGCAATTGAATCCCACTGCTAAAGTGACTCTCCGTGGTGCCTTGTTGCACTTGCACATCCCCATCTGACTTGCAGAGAATGAGCAGCGTTATTGCCTGGCCTAGTTCCTCCAGAGGCAACGCTAATGGAACCCTTTGGCAGCTCGCCTCCGGAGGCAGGAGGGATGGACTTGTTTCACTTGATGTCAGTCTGGGGATCTGGAGGAGAGAAGAGAATTACAGGTTGGCATCGCTTCAATTGGCAGGAAGGGTGCAAAAGAAACGACACCGTGCCGCGTTCCGGCCGCCAGACTGAGAGCTGAGCGCCGATTATTTTAGGGATTGGTTCAGTTCGATTATTTTGCTTGGCTTAAGGTTATAGCGCCGTACAGCAAATGTGACGTCTCGTCCCCCGAAACCACAAAGACATAAACAGCTCGATTTAGATGTAACTCCGCCATCTGTTACAGGTGAGTCAGGGGTGTGTATTTTCACATTTCCCGTCTTAATATAGAAACGCTCCTGATTTGTACAGTAATTAAAACACCGAGCGCTAATGGCTCACACATATGGCGCTGGCTCCCTGCTTGTGCCGCTTGGTGTCTTCTCTGGAGCAAACAGCTGCGGGTGCAGATTACCAGCAACGGCCTTGAACCGCCTTGCCAGGAATTCCATTTTTTTCAGTTTGACTATCACCTTATCGCCCAGTTCTCTCCTTGTTGCCTCGTGGAATCAGACTATGTTCTTTTTCACGCATGTCGTTTCTGTCTTAATATCAACCGCGTCACATGCGCGGATTTCACAATAACCCCCCGGATTACGATGTCCTAAATGAGCCAAGGCTAATGCCCCGTTCATGAGACTATTGCTGGACACGAGGGGGTATTACGTTGGCTCAGTGGTGAGACCCACATGACTGTGACTGGCTGTGGCGGCCATGATGGGAATATTAATACATTACCTGTCTGTCCTTCCCAGAGCACTGGCACACAATATGCATTTGGCTGCATATATTTTCATTTAAAGTGCAACACTTCTGGAAGTGTGTGTGTGTGTGTGTGTGTGTGCGTGTTCCCGAGTACAATCCTCAATGGTGCAAGCTTGTAATGACATTATAATCTCGGAGAATACTGATAGTGCTCCAATAGCTCTCGTCTTTGGCGTGTCCCAGGGCTGCAAGCAGGAGTCTGGAGTGAGCTGAGCGCTGATGCTTGGCATTCCCAGTCGCCTGCAGCTGAAGCATCTATCAGCTCAGCTTAGGCAGGTTTTCACTGCTCAGCACTAAGACGCAGGCACATACTGGCACTGCCCTGACGGGAAGTTCGGGCACATATAACTCTTGCACGTGTTAAGTTTTATTACCCCACAGGTTGCATTCTGCTGAAATGGCCCGATATTCTTCTTAGGAAAGTGACGGGGGGGGGGAATGCAATTTCTGTCGGTACTCTTGTGAGTACAATTGCCTTCTTGGCGAAATGAAAGTGCTGCACAACTGGCTTCTGATTCGAGACCCCCGTCTGGAGAGGGTTAACAGTATCATATCATCAAAAAAGAAATTTGCCTTTAATGGCTTGATAATCAGCCCTAACTCAGTGTGTCAATGTGTTGGAGTAAAAATGCCAAGTTCATTACTAACAGCTGCCACAGCCTGAAGAAAACTAAGCCTTGATATCAGAGGGAGCCGAGATAAGAGAGGAGGATTACTAGCCTGTCGGCGTGCTGAGGAGAAATCAGACGGCCCGGTGAAGCTGTCTGTGGCATCAAAGGTCGTCCTTATTAAAGATTATTATGAAAGGGCTCGAAGATACTGTCAGATGAGTGGATTACCGTGAAAATATCATCCGAAGGATTGCAACGGGAGGCAGGAAGGTGCGCGGAGGTCACGATGGCCGGCTGATCAACCAGTGGCAGAGGGTTTCATCTCGGGTGCACACAATGCTTCTGTCAAAGGTGCTGCTAAGTATATTTGCCCCTGATGGTTGGGAATCGCTGAGCTACGATCCGGGTTTATGACTGCCAATACCGACTGCTTAAGGTGCTTCATCACTGTTTACTTAGAATCCAATTTATCATTGATCTGGAACGGGAAAGTCAGCAAAATTGTCCACTTATATAGAAAGTGCTGCATCAGAGAAAGTTTAATGGCTGCTCTAATGCCTGCAGCCAGAAAATGACTCTATCATCCGGCATTGATCAAGCTGTGCAGAATATGGAGACTGACAACGTAGCGCAAGGTAGCGTTGTGCGAATCAAAGGCGGCTTTAGCAACGGCAGATCAAATGGCAGCGGATGTGTTATCTCGTCATGAGATATAACATCAGTCCCACCGTTTTATAAGGATCTGGCAGCAGAATCCATTTTTATCTGATTCTTCAGGTTTTAAGATTTCCTGCAGGTGGACACGGAGGAGAACGCACAAGTTAATCGGCTACAGTGACGGTCCGGCCATTTGAACCGAAATGATTGATTCAAATCAAAAGCCTCGCACCGTTTTCCACTCCACATCCTGAGGATGCTTCCGAAATGCAAAAGGGGGCTGCAGGAGTATCGCTCGGCGGCTTTGTGGAGATTATCTGGGCTGTAATATGTGATAGGGGGCATTTTTCCCTGTCTTCTTCCTTTATGGTTTTGTGCTGCAGTTACAAATTGGAGGCTCTGTAATGGGATGCAGAACAGTGACAAATGGCTTCTTTTACGGTATATAGGCTAATCCCTCTGACTTTGCCTCTGCCCTTGACATTTACTGTTGGAAACCGATATTCAAACAGTTTTACTTAAAGTAGCATGTGTTAACACAAGGTGTGTTTTCACCAAAAGAAATTTACCCACTTGTTTGGTCAGTGACTTAGTTCCACTTCTTACATTTCCACTAGAGGAACTGGGGTTAGATTAAGTATCAAGGTCTACGTTATGTTGGAAAAGACATGTTAATTCCCGAAGAAACATAAATATTCAGGAACGTTTGACGTGGGATTGACAGGTCAGGTAGGTATTTTGTTTTACCACCTGCTTCAAATTGTTCCAAGTCATATGTTATCTTTTATTATTTATTATTAGCTAATAAGCTAGTATCAAGAATTGTGATGTGCCACAATGTTGTTTGGCTTTGGCACCAAAACCAAAATTGGTTAAACCAAAAAACAACACAAAGTCAAGTTACAATATTGAATGGGGCACAAATTGGTGCATCTTACCTCAAAGTCCTGTGTTCTGCCGCCCATCAAACCCCATGTGCTGCTGGGGGACATCATTGACCAGTTTCTTTACATTGTACGTCATCATTTTACTTTGGCATTTTTTAGGGCTTTAGCTAATAACCATACTGCCATAAATCATAAAGCTTTATGACCAATATATTGCGAATGAGAAATGAGTACATGTGAATATTGTTGTATATCTGATAAAACTGCAGCTCCTCTGACATAACGCTGCAAAGTGGTGGATCTGTCTTTTGCTCTTAACACACAAAATAAAGGTTTAGTTAGGGTTAGACATCCAGTAATAAAACATCCAGTGTCCGTAAATTTATGGGCAGGCACCAACTAAGGATGTTGAAGTTAGTAAAAAAGGTTGTAGTCTGCCCTAATAATCAACATTTACAATACCTTAACGTCAGTGACACGTAAGTCAACCCGCACTTTATCGAGTCTCGGCCTCCCTCGGTTAAATCCTGTGTTTTGTGAACCTTCCATCAGCCCAACCTGCTTCCTGAAAAACCTTGCAAGGTCTAGCTGTAATGTTCAGTACAGCTGCTCAGACGCCAACCCGTGAGACGCAGTTATTTGTCATTTGTTTGTAGAAACGACATCATTTCTTGCATTTCATAGACAGTCTCGTGTAAATATGACCAGCTATGCTTCACCCCCCCCCGTCATCCCACCAGCATTACAGTGTGAAAACAATCAGGTGTGTGATTTACAATAGGTGTTAACATGTGGTCTGCAAAATATGTTATCTGGAACTAATCTTTAGGTCGTCTCAGCATCGACATCTAATATCAACAAGCTTCTTGTTATCTTCATTCCGCCTGCATTGAAATCAAATTACTATATGGAAATTATGTAGCTCACAGACATGTCAACAAACAAGCAAACAGACAAGCATGAAATGTTGCCGGATGCGTTTACCTGCTATTTTATTTATGAAGAGAAATAAAGAGCCATGTTTTGTGAATGGCAAAGTCTGCCAGTCATTTGGTCAGTCCACCGCTTTGCCTCGACACGTGTTTACATCAGTTTGGTTTCTGCAGGTTTTTTGATTTTGTTGCATTTTTCAATAAAGACCGTCATAATGAGTAGTTCTGAAAAAACAACAGATACTAAACAAAACTACTACTAAAAACTACTAAAAACTACTAAACGATGCATTGTTCCTGTGAACTATGTGCATGGTTTATAAAGATGGAATACAGTAATGTTCTGCTACAAACAAAATCATAGGAGTGGGTCTCGTATTTCCTGCCTGCTTCACAACTACAAACAGAATAAGCGCTGACAAACTTCAAAGTACTTCCACATTATTCAGCCGGTCAGATGTTCCGTCCAATGATTTTGCGATCCCCCGGGGAAGCCCCGCGGTCTGGTGTCCATGCATTCCGTACATAAAAGAGCAGTTTCTTTTAATTGTATCTCTCCCCAGGCCGAGGTGGCCGTTTGGCCGACCTAAAGCAAAACGTGGAGCTGATAGTAATGGTCCCGACACATCAGAGGTGGAAGCGCGTTTGCTTTAATGAAAAAGAGAAATGAAACTTTTGTCTTCTTCTGTGTTTGTGTGTGGGGGGGATGAGAAAGAATAATTCAGTTTTCAGTGCGTACAAGCTCTGATGATTTTGGTAACAAACCTGTAGACAAATTAATTTGACCAAAAAACATCTACTTCACATTGGAGGATGTTGAAGGAGCCTTTAAACAGCTGACTAAGCGTTATTATGCAAATTAAGCTATCGTTATGCCATTATCAGAACATAGTTGTGGTTTGGCAGTTCGCCTGCCATCATCCATCCATTAGTTCTTGTTTGAACTAGTTTTAAAATGCACTTAAACATATTAAAGGTGATTTTTATACCCTCACCAGTTTTCAATTTGCTTTCTGTGGCTTCAGCTTAGGGTGGCAAATGCTAATTCATTGTTATTATTTATTATTACAATTAATGCTTTTAAATGTCTTTTTAACTTCCCTATATTGAAATATTTCTGTGCTACTAGGTGAAAACTCTCATCTGGAGAAGTTTTCCATCATTAAGTGTTTAGATGACATCACCTGGAGGACATCTGGAAAGGAAGGTGAAGCAATAAAACATTTGTCAATAGGTTGGCAAATGTGTAATTTTTTAAGCAGACAAACAGATGCCTCGTGTCAGCCTTAGTCCATAATTTCAATATTAAACCAGGCATTGTTTAATTGCCAGATTTAATGCCCTTATTATTATATTGTCAGTGGAAATTGTAGCTGTCTGAACATTTGAAAGTCATAAACACATGAATCATTTGTATCTGATAACATGAACGTGGCCTGATCTTCAATTAATCCTGACTCGCTGTTTGACCCGTGTCCATGCAGAAGATCAACGAGTGGGACAACAGCTTGTGTCTTGTGCGTAGTCAACATCGTGAGTGACTTTAAACGAGATGAAATTAAAATTGGATTAACTCAGCGGCAAAACAGTGTGTGTGACTTTTGGACATTTCCGTCCACAGTTGCAGCTGCACGCCGTGCTCTCACGTCCCTCTCCTCATGTCCCTCCTTTCTTTTCCAAAAAAACCCCGAGACTCCTCACGTCCCCAACAGTGGAACGGTGGAAGGGACCAGCAAGCGATGAGCGTATTTGTCCTCGCTCTCTTTCCCTCCAAATCTCTCTGTGCTTCTGCATATTTCGCGCTGCTTTCCCCCCTCGGTTTGGGGAAATGTATTCCCGTGGCGGGTTCCGCTGCTTTAGATGCACTTCAGCATCTGATCTGAGCGCAGCTCTTGTGATCAGGCATGATGCTCACTTGTCAGGTTCGCCCACCGCTGCAGTACCCCCGTCTTTCTACCCCCTCTTATTTTCATCACATCCTCTTTCTTCTCTCTCTGAGCATCATTTTCCTTTATGCTAAAGCCGCTTCCCTGCAGTCTGCTCTCTTTCTTTTCTTTTGTTTCCTTGTTATGTCTGAACTTAAAGCTTCGCAACTTTTCTTCACGGTCGAGTCCAGCTTAAATTTCCTATACACCATATACTGAGTTGTGCAGCAAAAAAGTGATTTTTCTTTTGTACATACTAAGACATCAGTTGTTTAAGGCCAAAGATGTCTGAGCTGCTTCAATAATTTTCACATTCGCAATAATAAATTCTGAGGCACATAAAGGTTATCAGTCACATCCTGTATTATAAAACAGACTGAAATTTCTTGCAGCTGTTAAAGAGTGATGAACAAACCCACCGAGGATAGAGTGGAGGACATAAGGCCGTGTAACCCAGATCTACTTGGGCGTCACAGAGGCTAAGTGCTTGCTCTGTCGCCTCTCATCAGGAAGGACTGGTGCTAGTTGCCACGATGCGTTCCGTGCAGAGATCACATATTCCCGGCGTCTTCGTGGCGCTCGCAGGCTCCGCACTCCGCAAACAGGCAGCTCGAACGACTAGGGATGTAAAATGACTGATCCCGCAGTTAGAAACTGTGCTGCTGCCGCTGGTCCTGCTCTCTAATTCCATAACTTATTCATGTAACTGAGGGTTTTTTTGACCAGACTGGCTCTGCTCATCTTGTGCAGCATTTCTGTTGCCTGTTCAAAAAAAGGAGAAATGAGTTATGGACGTCTCATTTGAATGGTTTTATGCCGGCACAAATGTGAGGATAAATGTAGTCAAGTCTTTGTCAACTGAAGCTGCTTCAAGTAATCCCCCACGCTGAGGGCCAGTCATACAATGCTGTATAGAAGTGCCGAGAAATCAATAGGGTTTTTTAGTCTTATTACTCTGCTCTGTACAAACTGAACTTCCAGCAGAGAAGAACTGCGTGGGACACTTCCTAAATAGCCTTGAGCTTCTAACAATTGCCCAAAGGCAGCTGCAGAATTAATTCAGCCTACAGAACTCTTTGACATTACCATTGCGAGGTATAATTTAAATTAAGATTTCTTTTATTTTTTTTTATGGAAAACCTTTGATGCATTTCTGCTCACACAGAACAAAGCATGCTTGCTCTTTAAAAAGAAACATTACAGCACCAGTAACCTCAATTTGCCTCTCAAGCCAAAATCCACAAATCATACGCAGTGTTTTTGCTCTGTGGCTTGCGAGTTGTTCTCCCTCAAATTGTTTCGTGCAAAGTCATATTATCAATGCGACGCAGATGCATTAGTTGTGTTTTTAATGCAGTTCATGTATTATGTATTTGTATATATCACAGTAAATAAGCCAAGGATTTAGTTTGAGGAGCATGTGGTGGACTAGTTTTGAAGACGCCATACAGACAATATTTACTGTTTGCTGTTTGATTCAAAATTATATTACCCACTGACTTCGGCTAATAGTTTATTATGTTACGCTCAGTAAAACACTGACATCGTTTTTTTTTTTCCAAAGGTAAAAGAGAAATTGCTTGCATAACATTTCGTGACCTTTGGAAGTAGATTGGGATGGATTAGAAAGACTGATGTGACGTTAAAGATATGAGGATGGAGGAAATTTGCATCTTTTTAATTTTGCTGACAATGATGCACTCTTTAGTACAGACGTCCAAAATGTGTGTAAGTTGTGTTTATAATGGCCTTTGAGCAAAGTAACTATCAGCAAAAAATGTTGAATTAACACTATTAAATCTAGTTTGTCTGTTTGTTATGGAAGAAAATGTATACTAATTGATTTATTCTTATCGTATCTTCATATACGCCTGATCCATTTCATTGAAATTTTACTCTGCAGACTCAAATATATTCACAGTAATTGAATGTATTAACTGCACAAGGCACAAGCCAAAAAATGTCATCCTCCCAACCCACAACTGGCACAGGAAGTATCTTCACACTTTTTAAAGAGAAACTCCCTCTTTAGTCTGGACATGGGCCAGAAATCCCTGTGAACGGGAGGTGGATTCTGCCGAAGACCGTGTTTCAGTTTTTAGGCCCAGTCGAGGTGACTGTCCACAGCATCAGTGGTTCTGCGTGTGTAATCCACAGTCATCATTCAGTAACAACCCGCCGTCACTCACCTTGACCATCATCTCCTGTTTATTCTCTACGTTTTTATGAACATGGACCACCGGGCTTTTTAATCCCTGCTTTGTTCGCGGTCACGCTTTATCGTAAGATATTGTACAAGTCTGTGTATGCGCTGAAGCCACAGGTCCAAATTATGCCATTAAACCCAATTAAGCATTCACACTGCCAACATCAAGTCTTACTTTCCTTTCATAGCTGCTTCGCAGCCAAAGACAGTTTGTGTTATGCAGTTATTTTAATTTTAAGGGTCAGGCACCCAGTGCAAAGTTGTTCTGAGAGCAGTTAATTTCCCTAAATTAAAATACTATGTCTCAGTCGTAGTTTTATGCGTTTTTCTCCGATGACCGTTGTTGGGTTTCTCTTCCGTTTGTCTCCTTATGAACACAATATGTCAGTAATACCTTAAGGGAACTGCTTCAACCCAAGGATGATTGGTTCAAATTTTGGTGGCTAAAGGTCAAAGGTCAAGGCCAAGGTCAAAGTGACCTCATGTCCATCTATTCTTCTAAACTTAATCTCTCTGGAACAGCTTCAAAGACAAATGTATTTGTACCCAAAGATGGCCTGACTACATTTTGTTGGTCAAATGTCAAGGCAGCTGTGACCTTAACCTTTGACCTTTGAGGGTAGATGTTAGTTCCTAAGGCTCCCAACCAGCTAAAACATTTGGCCAATTTTTTTAATTTCACTCCACCGCATTGGTTCAACAAGTGCTGCTGCTGTTCTTCTTTCCATGCGGCGCTGCGCCTCCTCTCACGGCACGTTGCTGCTCCACATTCAAATGACTGCACCTGTTTGGCAGCAGAGAATCATTCAGCTGAACCTGATGTCTAAGTCTTTAACGGAAAAGCGACTGCGCTCGTTGAATCAGTCTAGTGGAGTAAAGACCAATTAGAAACAAATAATAGACACAAAAATGACCCCAAACAATCTGACAACTTGACAGGAAACAGATAAAAACATCAGGAAATAGACTCAGAAAATGACTCAAAATCCACAAATGACCAAAGAAAGACACTAAACATCAAACCACACACTGACTAAAACTTACATACACACAGTGCGACCCCTCCCGTGTCGTTGCCCAGGGGCCTATTTTCTCATAATCCATCGACCATATTGTCGCATGTTCATATTTTACTCCCTTTCCTGACGTAATATTACAATAAGTAGCAGAGGAACAAGTGAAGCGGCAGTGTTCGGCTCAGTCATCCCGACTGTTGCTCGCGCCGGTGTTTTCAGGCTCGCTCCTTTAATACCTCACTTACGGGCGATTTGTCTGGCTGCTGTTTCACCTGCAGGCTCTTATCTTTGCATCTTGTTTTGGATTTCGCTGCCGCCCGCGGCTCCGCTCTCATTTGTAACCCATCCTGAATAAGAAACATAAGATTACATGCTGGCGATTAATGAAACAATGGCGAACATTTCTTACGCAGATAGTTCTGCCATTGTGCTCCTTCTCCTGTGCACCACAAAGAGGCGTTGAGAGCACAAAAGGCTGTCTGGGGGGGTGGTGGGAGAGAACAAGCCACTGTGTTCCCTCCCCACAGGCAGTTCGATACAACGTGTAATGGAAGATCAGAGTCTGTGGCCTACTGGGGGATTACTACAACCTCTGGCTGAACCACACACAAATAAATGAGCTTTGGAAAATTCTGTAACTCAAATCGTTTCATTTGTAAAAGACAAAATCCATATTGTGCTGATTCCTGGACCGGATGATGTAATGTGTGTACAGTGTGTGTAAAATATCTGGTAACTATGTGAATTCTGGGCTTATATAAAGCAAAATATTCCATAGTCTGGTGCAAGATTAATCATATGTAGCTGCAAATGTATATTATGGTGCCTCACATAAGCAAATAAAGTTCATTCTAAAAGTATCTCTCGTTTGCCTCTTCCTCACACCAAATGCCAGGTAGTTCTTCACATGAGTTCAAGAAAATTGTCTCTTTAATTGATTTTTATAAACATCTGAGTGGAGACGTATCTTCTGCTTTAATCTTCCTCGGGTTCATTGGACACCATTAACCCAGCGGCACACATCAATGACCTTTAGAGCGCACAGAAGGATGTTGAAAAGTTTGAATTCATTATGGGTTTTTTTTTTTTTTAGCTCAAGTTTACTTTAACTCACCAAAAGACGTTCATCTTCAGCTGGATCAACTTGAGAACAAAAAAAAAAAAGAGGAACACAAATGTTTGGCAAAATTAAAATGATGTATAGAGACATTGAACTTTATAAAACAGGCTAATTAGCAATAAGATATCAATCTGAGACATGCGAGAGATGAATGCACAAGTAGAACAAACTGCTCCTTGGGGAGAAGACTCACACATTCCAAGGCAAACGTGAGGAAATCATTCAGACACGAACGCCGGTTCATCTTGGCGAAGTTTGAAGGACTGCATGATTTATGCAAAGCAGCAATCACCATTCAGAGTGGAACGCCGAATCCCAGACCCAGTGTGGATGTGACCTTTCACGCTAATTCACGGCCATTCATTGAAGAAGAAAAAAAAAAAATTCAAACTGTTTGATTTTCATATGCAACGCTTTCCCTTTTATCAGTTAATTGTGATCGGAGTATTCCTCGTTGGTGGAAATTAATAGAGGTTCAGGACGCATGGCAAAGTCAGGAGAATTTCCTTTGCATAATCAAATATTCTAATTAGAAGAAAAGTGGAAAGAATTTGCAGCCAAAGACTGAGCCCGAGATTAGTGCGCGTTTGGAACAACGGGGTCGGAGATGAGACTGTGCCACTGTTTGGATGATGCTTATTGATTCAAGCCATTTCTGTTCTTTATGCAAATGTCTACATCTGCCAAACGGAGTCTTCAGACACACACCTGTTCTCGGATTATTAGGCAAAGCGTTACCAAATTAATAAATCTGTTCAAAAACTTCTCAGGAAGAAGCGATGTTGACTCTGCTGCACTTTAGGGGCAAAGGCACGAGAAGTTTTGGGAAATTATTTTCATCTGTGTTGATTTTGACAACGACTTCAAAGGGACAAAGGTAAATGGTGTTGCCAGGCAGCATGAAAGCATATTGTGGCTTTAATAAATCTCATGATGAGATTTAAGTGTTGTCCGCCCTATTTTTGGGGGGCATAAGATCTTAGTAGCGCCGTTCTTTGAACCAAAGCTTATCACTGTTGCCTCACACTGAGCAGTTCCTGGGTTTCAAATCCGCCGGCTGGCCGGGGCCTTTCTGTGGGGACTTTGTGTGCAGGTTAACTGACAAGTCTAAATGGCCCATAGGTGTTAATGTGAACGGTTATCTGTCACTGTGTGTCAGCCCCGGATTGTCTCCAGCCCCCTGTGACCTTAACAAGATAGGTAATGGATGGATGGACGGACCTTGATGGCATAGTCATCTGTACTGGCAGAACCGGCTGCAGACAGACCTTGTAAATGATCTGCAGGAAGCTGCGTGTTTTTATTCCCTTTCAGACTTTAAACTAATAATATCAGATGTTTTTATGGCTTTTATTACTTGGATTTATTTGGTTCTCTGGAATCATGTACATTGGTGGTTTAATTTTCCAGCTATGAATGATTCTGATTCTCAGGTCTCAAGATCAACAAGATTACAAGATAATAAACTTGTTAAAATTTATTTTGTTGTCACACAGGGAGATTGTTTTTATTCTTTTTATTCTTTGTGCCTTGCAAGGGAATGTGTCAAAACAAAGCAGTGCAACAGTATATTCAAGATATTCCTCAATTTGGCTCTGCATTGATTTGCAAATGGGAATATTCTGTTAACCTCCTGACATTCATCATCTGGATAGGTATATCAGAATAAATCAGGTTAGTTGAAATTGCATATCAGTTATTATCAGCTATTAAGCGTGGCTGACTAGCTCTATTGCTGAGTGAGCTACAGTAAGTCTGAGCAGGTTGGTGTTGTGAAATCCACCTCATACGCTCCAGAACGTCCCTCCACGTTACGCCGAACCCCAAGTTGCCCCCTGACGTAAGACTAACTGTTCACCCTGTTCTGCTACTGTATGTACTGTAGCGCTGAGCTAAAATACTTATTTCATGCACGTCTCCTCCGAACTGACAAATTCAAGCGGCTGCCAGCAACCTGCTGCTGAATTTACGGTTTGTGGAATCGCACGTAAAACCCTGTCACGCCCGGAGTAATTCTTCTCCCTGTTGTACTGTGTCCAACAGTCCAAACTGACGGTAGGACTGATTTCAACGTGATATTTCTAGAAGGAAGCATAATAAAAATAAAAATCCCAGAATGCCAAAAGTTTAAGAAACTTGTGTAACCTTGTATCTTGATGTCAGTTTAGTGTGCGAATGTACTTTAGCATATTAGTGATACAAAACTCGGCTCATCTAAGAATGTAACCGCAAGGAAATTTCAGCAAAACACTATTATGAGTCAGCTCTGACACACACACTTGTACGCCCAGACATTAATGCAGAGAGGTCAAATTAATAGTCATCCAAAGTGCCACAGGGCACTCCTCTTTTCTTCTCCAAAAGCTGTTTTCTATTCATGCCCACAGTGTCAGGGCGATCTCTGTGATGATTTCTTATCAACATGCACAAGTTCCTCGACCTTTGAATGCAGAAAATAACCCAAGTACGCAAAGAGAATAATGATGATTAACTGCAGGCATTTCTGTAATTAATGAAAATTACCAGAGAATCCATAATTAATGTGGAAGAGCGAGAAAAAGTCGTTGCCAACTCTTGATATGTGAACTGAGAAAGAGGCACTTATCTATGGAGAAAATGAGCTTTTTGAGAAAATGCATCTCGGTCGTGTAACTCAGTCCCCCTTTTGCTTTCAATTAGTGGATGAAGTGAATGCGAGATCCTAAAAAGCAGGTTTTTATTTGCTCCAGTTTCATGCATCTGAACATAAATACATTTAGCAGTTGTGATTCATTAAACTACAACAGTGATGCTGTGAGTTAGTTTTTTCAGTCTATAGAATCATCAAATAAAAATCATCTCACACACGTAGGCACGAGTCGGCGGGATTACCGAGAGCCCTTGACTGACGGAAATAAGCTTATGCATGTTTCCACTTCTTCAAGCGATGACTGACGTTGTAATGACTTGGTGATTGCGTTCGATTCGGCGCCCGCCCGGGTTTATCTCCGTACCCCCCGTTGACAGGATCTGTTTCCACTCCACTCTGTTCGAGGAGATCCCAACCAATCAGGGAAGAGCTGACAGCCAAAAATCGCGTCGAGGCGAAGATGGATGCGATATTGTTTCCTCTCAAAAAATGAACCTTCGGTCGCAGGGACTCGCTGTCAGGAATACAGGGTACGGGAGGGAAGAAGAAAAAAGGCCCAGAGGAACTAGTTCAGTAAATTAAATGGATTTACAGAGAGCACAGAGGCCTTGCAGAATGATTTTCAATAAGAAGGAGATTGATGAATATGGTGAATGGCAAACGACTGCGGGATCCATTTGTTTTGAATCCTTTCTGTGAAATTAAATCCTCAACTGATTATGAGAGAATGGTATTACATGGATGAGAAGGCAGAAATAGAAATATGAAACAATTGGAAATGTAGAGGAGCACAAGTCGCACCCATTGGAAATAATGCTCCAAACTGATTCCACTACCTTGGCTCTCGCTGATAGAAATCATCCAAGAAATGGCTTTCATGATTGCGGCTAATGTTTGTATTCAGCGGTTTGCCAGTTCGAATACAATCTCGCCGGCATTTTTTTTTTTTTTTGGACTCAAGATTAGGTTTCCTGTGAGATATCATCCACCTGCATTCTGGAGGCTTGTAATGCCGGCCGCGCGTGTTTCGTTTGACTAACACAAAACAGGAATCGAACGTTTAAAAAGGTGCTGTAATTGCTTTTCTTATCGCTTGAATCTGGTGTGTTTTTTTTTTTTTTTTTTTTGACAAAGCTCCCAATAGAGTTGCAAGTTTTCAGACAGTGTTCTTGCTCGCCGTCTGTGGTGAGGCTGGCAGCGTCTCAGAGCCGCAAATCCCGGCCAGGAGGCCAGTGTCTACATAGATGGTGTTCGGTGTTAATCTGATTAGGGTGAGGAGACGGTTTGCCTGGAGTGTATGTCATCTCGGTACAGCATCACCACTATTGATTAACTGAGCAAACATCAGATGGAGACACCAAACATTTACACAGAAACACACACACACACACACACACACACACACACACTGGGCCTGCTATTTTGAGCTGTGGCAGATGGCGGTCAGATAGTCTCATACAGTATTCAGGTTCATTTTCGCAGGGCATTTTCCTGTGTGTTTTCTGCCAACACGGCCCTGTGTGTCCACTCCACCAACAGGCTGCTGGTGATAATACACTGGAGCTGAGACAGATGTCCCTCATCAACAACCGACTCATTCATAATGGAGGGAAAATTAGAACCCTGGGCTACAGTAACGAGCCACGTTTCAGGAGGGCGAGCGTTTCTGATCCAAACCTGACCTGAGGAGATCAAACAGCGATCAATGATTCCCAGATTTGGGATTGATCCCCGCTGTCCCAATTCATTGGTTACATCAACACGTCTTCTGATTAAAATGCATTATTTTTGCAAAGATGAAGCGCCATCTGTTGCGCTGAGATGAGCCATGTGTGTTTTGGACAAAGTTGTGTGTGCAAACATTGTAATGCTTATTTGACCGTGAGACCGGGAGACGGCGGCAACTGGGATTGTAGAAAAGAACATATAAACAGGAACTAATCTTTTGGGGGGGAACAAATTCTCGCCCGGGAGGCTAAATGTCCCTGGCTGTGTATGCTTCATGTGTGCAGCAATTAGGCTTCACATCCTCTTGTAATTACCAAATGTTGTTGACTCGCAGACAGTACATGGCTTCAAAGCTGTTCCAGACAATTAGCAATGTGTGAACATAGGAAGGGCTGGCAGTGCCAGAACCGAATGATTCCTTACCAACATTTAGCTCCGCTATGGAGAGCAGTGATGCTCTGTTGGTTTGCACAACTGATATATATAGATATATATATTTTGTATGACACACATACATGTTGCCTGTTGGATCGTCCCACCGTTTTGGTTTGTGTGTTGTCTGGGTCAGTCTGCATTAGCCTGTGGTGCTGCTCATGGTTCTAGACCAGTTCTGGCCCCACCGCTCTTTGCTTTGGGCTTGCTCCGGCCCTTTAGCTCAGTTCATTTATTTTTACAGAAACGTAAAACATGAATCAACAAGTCAGCGTCTGTGTCGTCTGCGCCCAACTGATGAGCTTGTCCTGGCCTGGGCTCATGTTGTTGTCGTGGCTCTCGCCCACTTTGGGTCCAACGGCTGAAAATCATTTGAACATTAAGGTCAGAAATGGGACTGTGACGATATTAAAATATCTCAACAGCTGTTGGATAGTCATGAAATTCGGTACAGGCATGTGGTCCCGAGAGGATAGAGAATAATGATTTATTCCCCGAGTTTCCTATAGTGCCACCAGCAGCCCATCGGATTAGTGTCAATGTTGTGCACACATTCATAGTTCTCACACAATGCATCAATCATCCGCAGCATAACTTTTTTTTTTTTTGGTTTGTTGTGTTTATATACGCTGTTGAAATTCAGAGGTGGTGTTTGAGTCAGGAAATGCAATAAAAGTGCAAACTAGAAGTGTGGGAAGCTGCCAGTGGGAGTACGACTAAGGTTACGGTGAGGCAAGAGGAAACTCGGGAAAGAAGAATAACGCTTAGAGGAGATTAAAACTCTTCAGACTCTGCGGGGAATGCTGATCTCTTGCGAGCATTTAAAACCATTTTGGGAAGGGCCAAACTGTGCAGTGTTTTAAGCCTAATCCTCAGCTGCACAGATGACGCTGAGGCCGATTCACATGTGCACATGCATGGTCATATAAAAATTAGGTTTCCAAAAAAAGTTTGAATGGTTTTTCCATTTCTTTGTCAGCTAAAATGGATTCACTGTAGATAAGGAAGTGGTGGAAAGAGCCAGAACTGAATGGAAGACTGACTATCAGATAGAGATTCACTTTCTCCTCTAGGGGAGGGGAAGTGGCCATTAGTCAGGGAAGTAATCTAATCAATGTTGTTGTGCACAACACTGCAGACAGCTGCAACGCATCGCCGAGCGCTATTATTCTTAGTCATGTTCTCATTGAGGGAGAAAACACGGACTCCGTACGGCCCGAGTCCCCTTTCCTCCCCGCGTTCACGTCTTAAAGAGGGAACACGGTTACGTACAATGCTACAGATGGGAGAGAGTGCGGAGGAGATGGCGAAGGGAGTGTTCTTTCTGGAACAGAGGAGCTGGACCGACTGTTAATATCGAATCCGTCCTTTCTGTGGAACAGGTAGCAGTAAAGAATCAGCATCCGCTCCCGCACAGATCGTACCCACCTTTCATTTTCCCGCTGTGCCGGTTTATGTTCTGGTGGCTCTCGCATGTGGTGATAATCTCTAAGCGGGCTGCAGAAAATACAGGCGAGAGGCGGAAGAGGAGGAGAGCGAAGGGCGATGCTTCGATGGCCGGCTGCCACAAGTTGAGCCGAGGCCCACCGCAATTCATAAACTTTTGGAGCTACAGAGCTGCAGGTAGTTTATGGATTAGACAATTAAATTTAATGGCAGAAGGTTCTGATAGGTCGTGTATTCCCATATTTAACGGCACGCATCGTTAATTATAACAGTCTCACCTTTTTACATCGTCCTGCCCCAGTTTTTAAATTATATTATAACAAGTCTGCCACACTGTACCTAAAGACTGTGCAGGTAACACCTCATCGGGAATTAGGTTCTCCTTTGGTTCAACATGCTTATTAATATTTAATGATGTTGTTGGCTGAAGCAAATTTTAAAGACTGGTGGTTTCAGTGCATTTGTTCTACATTTTGAGTCATATGTCAAGAAGCGTGTTTTATCGTTGTGCATGTGGAAATGTGTGGCTGCACTGATAAATGCTCTCGTCACTCCAGCCCGGCCTTTATCACACTTCAGACCCTCATGAGGTTAAGTGATTTTTTTGATAGACAATTCATTTGGAATATAGGCGGCGAGCTCTGCAATATCACTGAAAGCACATTTATGGGAAGCGTAAATCATGCGGGGTTCTATCATAAAAGCATATTTCCCCATATTCGGCGCCCGTGGAGCCAGGGTCGTGTTAATGGTACACATTTTTTCGTCCTTCAGTGCATGACTATGTCCTGATGAGAAGGTCAAACTTCAGCGTTCCGAACGGTGCATGGACCTTTGGAGCTTTTCTTAAAGGGACCAAACTGTGGCTGTGATATGAAGTGGTGGGTTAAAAAAGTGAGATTTAACTGATTATATACGAATGTTGACCTGCTCAAATAACACACACAATGCAGTCACAAGCATATCGATGGGAAAAGCAGGACCACCTATGGCTCTGTCACATTCAGGGTTCAGGGTCCTTCCATCACTGAGTGCACCGCTGGACCCGCGGGCTCTGCTGGAGAAGCTGGCACGCCACAGGGCCATCTAGCATATGCCACGCTGAACAGTGATGAATGGCAGCAGTTTATAAAATGTACATTTGGCTATAAAGAAAAATAAATCATTGTTTGTTAAAATTCGTCAAATTATGTGGAGGTACAATTTTTAAGGGACACATGATTAGTATTAAAACACACTCCTTAAATGTATCTGTTTATTCGTTATTGTGATATTCCGTTACCTGTTGTCGCATTAGTAATTATATTGTCCGTACATATTCCACCTCCTGCCTTTCTCCTATGTATCCTATGTAAACAGGAGCATATTGGCACAACCTTTTCTCCAGAATTAATCAAATGCTTCCTTATCTTATCAACGCCCAAAGGCAGGCACAGTTTGTAAAACAGTGTGTTGCTTGCATCGACAAACTGTAAAATTATTTTCCATCCTAAAGCTCCAGGGGATGTGGTAAAGAAGGCAGCATTCTACACATGTGCCCAAACGCTGCCAGCAGAACTGATACTGGATCAGTCGAAAGGTCAAACATCCACATCTTGGATGGAAACCAAAGCTGTTTCCTTTCATCACAACTTCTTCGACCAACAAGGATGCATTGACTTTTCACTCAGAGAAGCTGCTGAGCTATGAATGCGGCGAGAGCACGGAGCTTTGAACGTTCGAACCCCGTCTCAGTTGTTCGTGTGGTGCCGTAGCTGGAGTTCTCGTTTTCAGACGTGTTTCAGGAACCAGAACGGTGCTTCTGCTGTAGGAGAACAGCAGCAAACCGAAGAGGACAGAGATAGATGGTATTTTAGGACGTTACATGTCCTCCTCTGAGCGGACGGTCGTGTACGTCCGGTAGACACAGCAACGATGTTGGACATTTGTTTCTGCAATTTGAATAGCAATAATTGTAAAATTAAATTAGCGAACCAGGGCTGCAGAAATCAGCTTATTCTCTTTCAAACTTCATGACTAGTTTGGGGGTTTTGCAGGAATCACAGCACTGATCTCTATCACATATTTCCATACGTTTTCTTCAACTTTAATTTTTTTCCTGCCTCGTACAGCAGATGATTTGTAGCTTAAAGAAACTGTGAGATGTTTTTTGGCCCTGACTGGTTGGTGACAGTCATGTTACGTGGTCCACTTTAGTCCTTTCAGACATACACTACCTAAACTAAATTCACACAAACTGAATGACCTTTCTCAAGCCTCCTGACGTGGCGATGATGAGCAACTCCGCTCGTCATTTACTGACTGCACATACTGACACCAAGTTTCTTTAAAGTCGCTGTTTTTACTGTTTTTCAGCTCTAATATGTGCTGCATTACCTCATTGTTGGACACTAATTTGCCAAAAAAAAAAAAATGCTTAAGTCAATTTAGTTTGTCTAGAAAACAATATTTAAGCTATTAGGCAGTAAAACTATAATATAAAACAATGCATCACCTTCAGATAGAGAAGTTCCTTAGTCTATACTTTCATCAGACACAGACAGAATCAAGACTATAAAAGTCTGTGTCCACGTCCTGTTGAGCTTTGTCTTTTGAATTCTTTGTGCCATTGGGACAAAGCAATAACCTGAGACACAAAGACGAGAAGTAACAGAAACTTCGGCCAGTAATGAATCGCTGCAGAACCCATTCTTCGGCTGCGAAGTAAACTTGAAAACCGCCGGGGGAAAGAACGTGATAGAGGTTAATGCCCTTTAGAAAGCTCAGCAGTGCAATGAGCTTGTTCACAACTGTGTCATTGACAGATGTGATCAAATCATTTTCCCTGATTAATGGCCACTTCCCCTCCCGGAGGAGAAAGCCGAATCCGACTGACGCACGTGCTGTTCCCATCATCGGGGACACAACTATGATCCGATTAATTTATTCAAACAGACCAACTGTGTGGGACAATCATCACACGAAAAGTCTTATATCTTACATCCATCCCTCTTAAGTTTCACATCGATCCCGCTAATGAGTGCGATGAAAATGTTTTATTCATGGAAACATGCCTCTGAAAAGACAATGTTCACACGGATTACAATCAATCCGTGATTGATCTGTAGGCACAGAACATGCTCGTCATAGTAAGATTGTCTTTCGTCTCCAGACACCAGCAGCTGTTGCTATTACAATTGTATAATTGAAAACTATTCTCTGCCTTGTTCTTTGCGGAATATTATTTTCATAAAACGTTACAAAAGGAGTGATTAATTTCTTTTTTGCACAGAAAAGAAATCCATTCATTTCAGTCCCAAATTAACTTAAGTTTTAGAAAGTAGCGAGTTTGAAAAATCATAAGTGGATCATGCAAATCAATTGCTGCCATATCACATTTTGAGCTCCAGCGTGTTGGCTCTCAGCACTGGTGGGCCACTTGAGGATTCCTGAATGGCCACTTTACTGTTCACCCAGGAATAGAAGTGGTAATTATTCTTCCACTGTCTCTGGAGATTTATCTGAAGCACTAGTACATGTTAAAATTGTTCCAGTAAAGATGCAGTTATAGAGACATGGAGTGGGTAACAACAAAGAACAAAGCGTTTCTCATTGTTTGTGACATGAATGATAATAACCTCGTACTCAGAACAGTGTATTTTACAAACTTGTCCTATTTTAATGATGCTGGATTAAAGGTTTTCTGTAACTATGTCACAAACCATTGATTTCCTTTTTCAGTTTTTATGGTGGGAAACAAAAAAAGGGGTTGGGGTTGGTTAAATCTGCAAAAATGTCATCAAAGAATGATCATCTGTTTTGAATATGTAGCTGTGGCAAGAATACCGTGAAATGTACAGTAAGCTGCTGGCAGCAATTGGCAAGTAAGTTGCTTTACTGTAAAGTAAATTTACTGTAAATGTATTAACAGTGCACATCAAAGAATGTAATATTTATCACGTTCAAAATACTGTAATTGTTATGACAGTAATTATGATAGTACTGTAACTATCATACATAGAAATAGGATGCTTTGTTCGAGGGGGCTGTAGCTCAGTTGGTGAGGCAGTTGTCCACAGGGTCAGTGGTTCAATCGTTCAATCCCCATCGCCATCGGAGAAGCTACATCGTAAAGCACTATATAGGCAAACGTTTTCCATTTTAACATAATAGAAATATTGGGCTAACGTAACCAAAAAAATATTAATAATTAATAGTTTTGTTAGATATGACATTTATTTTATCATTTGTTCAAATTCCGATATTTCAAACTTGAAAATGCAAAGGTTCTACATACGTTTTTGTTTGTATTTTTCATTTTATAAACAACACTATAATCCTTCATCTTTGTTCAAAAAAACTCGGACCCCCTTAACTCCACGACCTAAAATTCTTCTGGCAATGTTTAATTCACATTTAGAGGGTTTCAAAAATATTGAAATGTTGTTTATTTGTGACCATCGGCAAAGACAGATTGTTTCTTCTGCTGCCATGTACCACTCAAAATGAATAATGAATAATTCACAGTAAAATTATATTACTGTAGAATTCACCCACCATCAAATTTTGACCACGATTTAAGATAAAAATGCTGAACACCAGTTCCAACCGAAGTATTTGTTCATTATACAGTAATAATGGTGTAAAATCTACAAAAACATATTGCAGCCTTTCTGAAACGTCAGAAAAATATTTTTAAGAGAAGCAGTCAGCAGAAAGTGTAAGTTTGCTGTATTATATTCATGCTCCAGAACATATTTTAATGTAGAGTTGCTGTCACAGGCTTATGTGACCCAGAGTTATGAAAAAGCGCAGACAGATTTCATTATTTTTAAGCGAGCCTCGCCCTTCTAGCCAGTCAGGGACGGCATTATTATATGAAATTTTCCTTTGCGCTGGACCTGACTTAGAAAATTTGATTTCCTGTTATCAAACCCTCTGAATTTTTTATCAGAAAAAACAACAGTTGTGCATTGCTGCAGCCCAAAGCTGAACATATCTCTTCCCTAATGCTGCAATATACATCATGATTAATACTGCATGAGCCTGCGTTGTTTTGCCCGGAGATCATCTGTGGGTAGCTAATAGTAATATGGAGAAATGCCATACAACAGTCATACAGAAGCTTCGCTTTGTGCAAGGCCATTCATTGTTCAGAAGGATCAATTCTTCCAACTTCGCTTCTTCAAACTGCATTTTTAGCAAATTCCACTGGCAGTGTAATAATCAGAGGTCACCGCAGCTGAAGTATTTATAGTGATGGTCTCCGCTGTAACTTTCAGCTGTTGATGTTCCCCTATAGTCCCACACTGCAGTTATCTCTCTGCCACTTATTGGGACGTTGGAGTTTGTGTAAAACATGGACTTTCTGATATGGTTTACTACATCTCTTAGTGCCTGCTGAGCCCATACTGTAAGCTGATAAGAAAGTTGGGAACAACAGATTAAAGCGACTCGGGGTTCAGCCCGAGGCTTCGCTGGTGCTCATTGGTCACTGTCATCCGCTAAGTCTTCTTTTTCTTTACTGCCTTTCGTTCAGTCGGCCTCCGTGGTCTCTCCGGTGCAGAGAAACTACGGTGTGATGAACGCGACCTTCCACCACGGCTTTCCTCTGCTGTTGTTTGTGATTAGCAGCTGTTCGCTGCGAGTTGTAACTGCAAAAACGAGAAGACTGAATCAAACAAATGAAAAAAAATGAAATCAGTATGTTGAGCTTGCAATAAGGGATCGATATAAACGAGGTAAACGTCATTTTGCACGGATGCCAGTGTGTGTAATTACAGCGTAATGCAGCAACTGATCTCTTGCCTGTAAAAAATGCTTATGAAAAGCACATAAAACAAAAAGTGACAGATTCAAAAAATGCGACATAACATCGTAATGTGTAAATGAAATACGCGTATGTACACTGTAGGATATTGTACCGCATCGGCTGATGCTGTGGATGTTGTCTGACTGTGTGTCACATGACATGCAGCTGTGTTAAACGACAATAGCAGTGCTGTTGTGTGGAGCTGGCACGGTGTCCCTGCATTTCCAGTTACACAGCCACAGTTTCTATAATGTCTGATTGGATTCATTCACGAGTGTGAGCACACGAGGCCGAGACTCTCAAGAATGTGTCTGTTTATCTCTGTTAGCGCTCGCAACCTGTCCAGGGTACTTCCCTGACTTCTGCCCAGCATATAGTGGGACCGGCTCCAGCCCCACTGCACCGTGAAAAGGATTAGAGAGAATAAATGTGTTCGCCTGTGTGTGTGTGTGTGTGTGTGTGTGTGTGTGTGTGCAAAAGCATAAGCAGGGTCTGGAAGATCAAAGAGCGACATCAAATTCATTGAGTTGCTTTTCTGTCAGGCCTCTCTCAGCATCCCCCTGTGTTATTAGAAGCCGCCCAAAAGACAGAGAGGAAGGAAATAGGAAAGTGCCATAACTCAAATTGCCACCCAGAGAATGCATCTCCAACTGAATGTGATCAGATAGAGGGAGAACATTAGCATTTCTATTAGAGCCGTTTTGCCTCCAGCGAGGCAGTCCGTCGTCCATCTCTGTGGAAATAATCTTTTCTCGCCCCCCCCCACCCTCCCGCCGGCGAAATAAGGCCACTTTGTCACACATTCGCGGAAACAAAACGCGGTGTAAGTTTATAATTCAGTGGAAACGTGTAATTTTTGAAGAATGTGTTTGCGGGCGTCTCCGTGTGTCTCTCCGTGCAGCCGAGGACAGCGTGTGAGTCAGAGAGGCGGCGGCGGCGGAGCCAGCAGTGGATGGGAGGTCCACCTCGGTCTTATGCTCCATTAGCAGTCAGTGTGTAATAGCACGGGTGGACATGTGTTCGGCGCAGATAACAGAGAAGTGGCTGAGACTGTGACAGCCCTAACAGACTGGCCCCGATGTTCCGGCGCCAACGACACGTCCGCCTCGCTTTCTCCCGCTCGCTCACTCTGCCTTTGAGACTCGTGCCCTTTCAAATACCTGTAGGTATGACGGAGCTAAAGAGAAAGAGGGAGAAAGCGCCGGCGAAGCTCTTTGGACTGGAAATTATCTGGTTATATTGCAATTACCAGACCAGACTCTGACTAATTGATTTAGCAACTCCGTGCAGATCTTCTCCTCGTTCAACGCGGAGCAGCTTCTGGGACTGTGCAGGCTGCACTGAGGCCTCACATTTATGTCATTCGCATAGAATTTTATTCCTACTGGACTTCTGTTGCGCCATCGGCTTTGACGACATGCCTGCATGGATACACGTAAAGCTAATTTGCCTTAAAATATTTAGAGCATGGTTATTAAATATAGAAAAATATAAAATCGTAACAGTAAAAGTTGACTGGACCAGCCACTGTGACGCAAGATTTGTTTTAAAGCTTCGCCAGGGCAAAAGGTGGCAAAATTTCATTCTTTGCACCATTTCGTTTTGTTTATTTTTTGCATAAATGCTAAGAGGAAATGACGACTCGGGTTTTGGCATCAAAGGGAAACTCCCAAACTGAGTGTTTGGTGTAATACTAGTTATACTATATTAGTTAATACTAACTGTAGATTATGTATTTCTTGGAAGATATTAGTACTCCTTAGGCAATTTTGGACTTGAACATTGGAATCAAAAATGCACGTGCCATATTGATTCCCTATATGTTTCACTAATCTCTTTGACAGATTTGTTTTTTTCTGACTGTTCTCACATACTGTACGAACTCTTTTGCCAAGTAAACTTCTGACCAGCATTCCCTTTCTCTTTTGTATTCTCCACTGCAAACACAGGCAGCACATTGCACAATACCAATGAAGACAGTTGTTACAGTGATTGAATACCCAAGCAGGTGCAAAATAAAGGGTCATGCATTTAGATGGATTTTCTTTACCATTTTGGGCTTGCAAAGCAACTAAATGATTAATTAACCCAGCAAAGATGGCCGCATTGGAGTTCATCTAAGGAGACAGATATAATGGAATGAAAAAACCCCTTAATTACTCCAACATGGACCTTAAATGGGAGCGAAGCTACAAACTGTGACTCCTGCTGGTCAGAGGACAGTGCGATAAATCAAATTTAGGCTGTTTCGCATTGACAGGGACTCGCTGTTCTACTTGAGTTACGCAGAAATGAACTTGTTTTGATCCTTTTCGTAGAACTGTCTGAAATGTAGCCAACTTCCCAGCACATATTCACCGTGATAAAAAGTGTGGCGTTTTTCTTTCTTTCCTTGCAGACGTGAGAAAGAGTCGTCACAGTTCGGGAGTGAGGTCCAGGTCAAATTCATTAGCGGAGACAGAAACAACTTATTCCAAAAGGATACGGGTCACGGATATTCATCAGGAAAAAGCGTAGGGTTGCGTGGCGACAGAGCCCGTTAGTTAACTGAAGGTTTCATTTTAAATTCGCCTTACTGTTGGCTGCGGATGACAGTTTTACGTCTCCTACCTCCGTGTGGACTGAGCTTAGGTTTGTGAAAGGTCAACAATTACAATCCATTTAAAAACTGTAATTAACACACAAGCAAATGAGCCAAGTGTTCACTAATCATACTACTTATCAAGAGAAGAGTAAGTTTTATGCACCATCTCGTTATGTGGTGTTGTGGGTTAATTGTTCCCAAGGAGGCTTCTTACTGTGGCTAATGAAAGTTAATTTACAGTACATCATGCAAAATGAGAGTTTATTCAAAGGCAGCTGAATTCTTTAATGAGCATTACTACTTTAAATTTAATTAGCTGTCTCAGAAGATTTAAGATAATTTTGTACTAGCACTCTGCAATCTGTGTCATACAATATTTGTTTGTTTGGGGCTTTATTGTAGTTGATTTTTTCTTTTTTGGGTAATCTTCCAGCAGACCCACACTAGATTTTATGTTAATTATAGCATATGTGTGACAATAAGTTTCGGTGAGAGATAGATCAATCATTATTTAACTTTTTGCACAGTGAGTTTTTCAAAACCTTTTCAAATGTCTCATAAAGGTCATGGACTTTAGGTTCCTAAAGGAACTTTTAAGATCTGGCATATTCATTAATCTGCTCGGAACAGGAGGGAGATTAAGGCCTAAATATAGAACCAGCTCTCAGAAATGACACTGATAATTTGTAAAATCTCCTTACATGGATGTTAACTTCATCATTTAGTTATTTTTGAATGATTATGTCTTCTTTTCATTTGTATCAAACAGTAAATCTGTTTTAGCTACAGTAGCTAAGCAAACGTTTCTGATTTGTTAGCTGCCAAGCTAATGCTACAGCTAACTAAAGAAGGTCATGGGATTCGAATAGCAGATACTATTACAGAGGAGGCTTCGATAGAGGATGTGAAGTTAGCATCACACCATACTTACTGTTGGATGACATAGCAGCCATCTTGTGAAATTTCCTCTTCTGTTCTATTGGTGAGTCTGTGTTTTGACTCTGTCATAATTTCAAAAAGTTTCTGCGGAAAATAGCTGAAAGTTGAAATTAATTTTAATTGTTTTTAAAATATGACTAGAATTCTAACAAGTGTCAAATCAGCAACGTGGACCTATTACTGCAGACAGAATGAAACCACAAACTAATTTTAGCATTTAATTGCCAAAAATATGAGAAAAGTATCTAGCAGGCTCTTATTTTGAAAGTGTGTTTCCTGTCTCTGTGTATGCATGTCCACTGTATGTGGACTTGGCCACAATCTCATTTTAGCATTTAAATGCTAAACATTTGAAAAAAGTATCAAGTATTTCATAATTGAGGGACACTTTCTAATAATGAGATGATAAAATTTCCCCAGGTGGGGAAGCTTTTCTTTCCTTCCTTCGTTTACCCTTTGTCATGGTTAATCATTTGTAATAGTCTCCTACTTTGGAACAGATTATCCTGATCAGGGTTGCCAAGTGTCATTAGACAAGAAGTGGGGTCCACTCTGGACAGGTCTCCAATCAATGTCAGGGCCAAAACAGAGAGACATACAAAGACAGGCAACCATTCACACTCTCAGGGCCAACACAGAGAGACATACACAGACAATTCACGCGCACATTCAACAAGCATGTCTTTGACTGTGGGAGGAAACCTAAGGAAACATTCACACATACGTGCAACCACTGCACCATTGTGCTGCACCGCTTAAGAACCAAACAACCCAACGGTTGAAGGACTTCTGAAATTTGAAATGTTAGAATATTGTGGCCAAAAAAAATATGTATTCAGTGTGAAACTGAGTCACTAGTTTTCACCTGCCCATCTTTCTAAATGTTAAGTCCCATTCTTTGTGCTGTGCTTCACAAGCAGATCTGCCACAGATGGTTGAATTTCCAAATCCATGTAGAGAACATATTGCTCTACACTATTCGGTATAACAAAACATAAGCAATTGTATAAACAAACAGAACTGTGTAAATGCTTGAGCATGGTTGGTCGTTTTGTTTATCGCTCTTGCCAGTGCATTAATTAGGCTTGATGAAGCGTCAGTTACTGGCTTTGCCAAACAGACTTGGTGCTGTCATCTGTTGTTGTGGGCATTGATTGTACACTTTCAGTAATTGTAGATCCTTTAAGCGGTGAGCCAGCTCCATTCCCATTGCTTGGAAACAGCAAAAAACAACAACTGTACAAATGGTATGAGATTGTTTTTATTTGATTTGTGAATGTTTTCTCAATCCTAGTTAACTTTTGCTTCCACGGCAAACAAACAAACAAACAAATTTCCACTTTCCAGCCTCCATGTGAGCTCCACACATATCCCCTGTTAACCCTCAGGTTCAATCTGATGTGTCAGAAAATGCCAACAGAGAGCAGAGTGAGCGCATGGTGGAGCACAAAGACAAAGGCTTTTAACTGGGTGCAAAACACAAAAACAAACAAAAAGACTAAAAATTTTATTTCTGGCCTCGGCACAGTTTCACCACTGACTGATCGTCTAACCTTAGAATGCGTTTAGATGCCTGGAACGAAGCCTCTGTCGACTCCACTTTTGATTTATTAATATCACACAAGGATCCACTGCATGTTCTCTGTGCTAACATTGAACTATAAATGTAAAGTTAGATGTTTTTTTCACCCCAAGCTTTATAAAGAATGAATGAATGAATTCATAATTTATATAAGAAGTTAGAGGGAAAATAATGATATTTTAAGGTAAATATTCAGCAACTGCATATGAAAATGCCTTTGGCACCACAGATCTTTAAATATTACAATTTCTCAAACCTACATAGTTGTGTACACCCCTAGTAAAATGTGCAATAAGATCCATGAATAGAGGCAGATGAACACTGCAGTTACTCTATGAGTGGGATCTTTGTAACACTGGACACCTCAGTACTTTAGCCTACGGGGACTGACATGCGAACTGCAGCTTTTTTACACCACAAACAGCAAATTAAAACTGCTGTGACAAAAAAATCATTAAAAGTAAAGCGTGATAAAAAAATTTGTTAGTAAACCAAACCAAATGTCTGGATCTCATGTGTCTGTATCCACATTACAGCAGCACATCTTCCAAATTAAACCATCGTACGTTCTTTTTTCTCTTGAGTCTAATAATGACCCGCAAAGCTAAAGTAACAGTGGATGGATAGTGGTTATAATAATAAATACATCTTTTGGTTAATTTTGGTTTGTTGGGTTTAGGGACCAAAGGAACTTGGTTAGATTTAGGGAAACATCATTGTTAAAATGCCTAGTTTTGTTGAGGTTAGAGGACAATTTAAGCATGGGATGCTACTTGGTGGTTGGTCCCCAATGGGAGCATCCACCGTTAGGACAAAAGAAGTCTTTCGTCCACAACCCACCACGTTACATTGTTACTTTGTTCCCAGCACAACAGCTTATGCATGAAACGTCCAGAAGAAAACACTTCTCCTAACCCGCCATACTAATTAGCTCATGCTGCTCTTCTCCACAGTAATCCCAGGTGTCAGTGGTGGGAAACACGGCGTGCGAATAACAAGTGTGTTCTCATATCTTTTCTTGGTGTGATCTGAATATGTGCAGCTTATAGAATAAATTTCAAACTAATACAACAGTATTGAAGTTTTATGGAATTGTGGTGGTTTTTTTGTCTCGGTTGGTTGAAGCAGCGACTGTAGCTTAACTCGAGCAAATAACATCCGCTCTACTTTGTTGAGGATATGAATGAATACAAATGTTTTAAACGCTGCATTATATGTCATAAAGTGGTACTCGGATATAACTGGCACTAGTAGCACTAGTGCAACTAGATAATTTGGGATAATGGCTGGATTTTTGAGCCGTCCATGGCATTGAGAGGATACCGCCCGTCTCCTCAGCCTGTGCAGAAATGAAGACCACATGGGGCTTGGTCACAGAAAGCATTTACTCTGCGACTGGGTCAGGGTGGGAGTTAAACAGCAGCCCTAATGTGAGACCCTGTGAGAGGTCAAAGCACTGCTCACCATAAATACCAGGCTTCCACGTGCTCGGCCATGCATGACTGTCTGCCACGGCTACAATGCTAAACACACGTTTGCTGTAAGGTTATTAAACGGACGATCGGTTTCAATTGACCCCCACATCCGCAGGGAAATGTTTGCCCCTTAGATTACATCCCCTGACCTTTGCTGGAGGTCACACTCGAACAATGGGTTGTAATAAGCTGCTCTGACAGATCATTTATAAATCCCATAGCCTTAGAAGTTTAAAAGTGTAATTTAAGGAAGAGAATGCTGTTGCTTTTGCATTCATACCGTGCCTATAATTTCCCAAATAAGGTACAAAAATGTCAGAACAAAGATAAAAAGAGACTTGAGACTCTAGAGGACTTGGGAGATGTTAAAGCTTGAAAGTGTTTACTGGTTTTCCGTTTTTGAACACAAACCAGCTCGCCCAGTGTTGAGATGCTGGACGCCCGTCCTCACAACTGGCAAAAATCACTGTGCGCATCCCGCGTCCAGATGGAAGGATTTACACACATGGGAAAAGAATGAAACAAAAATTAGGGGAAGACAGGCTTGTCAGTCTTGGAAGAGGGCGACGGGACACGAATCCTGGACGAGCGCGCGCTGGCACGGACGCAGCGTGGCGACCAGGTGTAGGAAAGATAGGACACAAACACTGAACATTATTGTGCGGATGACGTGAATAGGTCATTTTCATCCAGATGCAAACAGTCTGAGGTTTTCTTTTTCTCTCCTTGCACACGAGGAGATTGATAATGAGGGGTTGTTCAAAGTTCTTGAAGTCTAATTAAACCCCGGCAGAGTGAGGCCAGTTCACTTCTCTCCACTTCTTATGCAATGATCTTTCTTCTCAACTTTCCGGCGCATTATGTGGTAAGCTTCTAATAGGCCGGTCAGGACTACGCTGCGCTTATTAGCATGCAGCGCGGCACGCGGCGCAGTCTCATCAGCTTGTCAAAGTAAATTACAGGTGCAGAACACACAGTGAATCATTCATCACCTCACACTGTCCTCCCTGGTCTCCGACTGCTTCCTCTTTGTTTAGCCGTGGCGCTCTATCGGAGATTCGTCCAATCAATGTAATTGTGGGCGATTGTTTGACTCAATCCAGTGACTCCTTAAAACCACTGCTTCGATCAATGGCCATTGCTCCCGTCTTCCTGCTGTCAAAGTAAAAGATTATTCAGGCACGCTACAGGAAGAAAGAGGCGTGTGTGTGTGTGTGTCTCCGTCTGTGTGTAATGCTTGTGTTACCTTCTGTTTTATCCATTTTAAAGCGGCCACATTGTTGGTCAAAGCGAACATATAAAATTAAAAGTTAATATTCTAATATTTCCTGTTTGATTGCGCGCGCTTTTCACATTCAGCCACACGGAGGAAAGTTTCCATCAAACACATTTGCCTTTGTAGCTTTGCTGGTTCCTTTGCGTTAAGCGACACGAGGCTTTAGAAACAAAGGATTTGCAGAGCGGGACACTGAAATCTTATGAGATACATGTAGCTGTTTCATGGCGATGCTTTGAAATTGTTCACACGTGCTCGTGCTACTTCCGGGCCAGAGATTGCGATGAATGAAAACATGAACTTGTGAAATTATGAAAATAGATTTTCGAAAAGTGATGATCAAGCCAAATATTTCTAATTTGAGTCTGAGTCAGATCTTTCTTGGTGGGAAAGGGAAAAAAAACAACAACTTTGTATCTGCTTCACTGATCATGTGTGATTCATTATCTGCTGTATTTGCAAATCCTCTCATTAGGTTCTGTAATAAAGATGAACTCTGATGCCGCAGACAGCTACGCCGGGCTCCGCCTGGATTCTCCTGCAGGATGCTGACAGGCTGCTAATCCCCCCCTCTCATATCAGCCTCTTCTGAAATCACAGCTTAGTTTTCATCAAGCTGGCCCTGTTGATGGTAATGAGTTTGGCATTTTCAGAGCTGCACTGATGCAGCTTGTCGTACATAACACTGAGAATCTTGTTTCCTCAAATATCCATCACAAAGGTAACGTATACACAGACTGATCACGTCACGCGAGCTGTTTTTGATTTTAAAGCTGGAGCTCTCTTCTGGGCGATGGGTAAAAAATGCTAATACATAGACTAGCCAGCAATAAAAGCATCTATTAATCTAAGCAGAGATAAGTAATTGCAGCTATTTTTGGAGCATATTGAAACGTCTGTATATGATTCTGTTTGTGCATCGTTTCTCCTTCGCCTTCTTCCTCGCCCTATGAATGCTGCCCTCATAATGAATCTCAACATGCAGCGCCTAAGTGCGATTTGTCTCTGCGCTTGCAGCCAGGGCCGTGTGCGTCAGCCTGCGCCTCTGCCACGGTGCTGAGCAGTAGCAATGGCCTAAGCTGTGCTGATGGATGGCTTGGCTGCAGGCTGCCGGGCGCTGGTGCTCGCCTCAGCTCCCACCGACGCAACGCGACCCTTTAGCCCAGGGGTATGGCTTAGAATGAAGCTATTAGAGCAGTCCGGAAGATTTCACGAGCTCATTATAGTCAAGTGTTGAGCACACGCACACACACACGCACACACACAGATGCACACACACGGGCAGGCGGTACAAAAACACAGTGGCCACTTAGGATGCAGGTTCCATGAGCATCGGGGGCAGGACTTACTAGAGCATCACCGAAAAAAAAAAAAAAAGAAATTGGACATCGTCACCACGGTGTGTTCGGAAATATTTGCAGGAAATTGCTGGCATTTTACTCCAAACCTGTGCTGTGAAACAATTTTACAATTTCAGAACGGCAGCGTCATTACAGAGACAGCAGATCTGCAGCACATTTACTCCCCAGGCAGGATGAGGTTTTAGGACTATAACAGGTGCACTGTCAGAATCTGTGCCTGTTAATTATGTTTGCCTGCGTAAGTAGAGCTTGTAATTTTGTTTGCCTTCTCCAGCAGCATTCAGTGCTTCTTTTGCATGCACTTAAGCAGAGAAAGAGATTTTGTCAGTGCGGAAAAGCCACACAGAATTGTCCTCGGTGCGTTGTGCAGTTTTATGACTGAGGTCGTTGTCATTAAAGATTGCTTGAATGGACTTAGCTGCTAACAGTAGCAACATTGTAAAATAATGGCTGTTCAAATTTGTTAAATGTGTTTTGGTTTAAGAACGTTTTCGTAAGTCTGCGGTCGGCGCACCGAGCACGGGTATAAATGCATTTCTCCACACGCATTCCCTATATATAGATTTTCATACAATAGCTCCTATGCATATGTATGAACGTCACCGGAGAGCTGAGTGTGAAGAGTCGGGCAGAAAGGACACAGCCTCAGAGCAATTAAGAGTTTAGTGTCTTGCTCAAGTAGACATTGAGAGGAGCTGACACTCGCTGGGGAGCCGGGGACCACCTATAACAAGAAGCCTGTCCCAGTTCCAACCATTACTGAAGGAAGTGGGGGGAACAGCAAGTCCCATGCACTGCGGGGACACTGCGTACCGCCGAATGCCGAATTCAGGGCCATATTTTATTTTCACTTATGGCTGCCATAAATCTTTCCCGTCTGCCAAAGCCTTTTGTTTCATTTACAATTAATTAGTTTTAACAAAGAGGTTCAGGAGGGAACGTTACAGTGTGTCATTCTCATTATACTGCCCGTCATCAAAATGAGGTGATTTTTATACTTAACTCTTTCCCTACGGAATCTGTCCCCGGAAACCAAAGCTTGGTTGGACACTCACTGGCCACTTTATTAGGAACACCCGCACAGTCTAATGCAAGCCAACACGGCGGCTCCGCAATGAATTCTACTTTTTTGATGTTATAATTGTTCAGTTTTCTATTGAAATTATTGAGGTGCATTATAAGAAGAGGTGGCTATAATGTTTTGGCCGCCCTATTTAAAAGGAATGAAGGGGCCAAAACTTTAGAAGTACGAGAACTATAAGTGGGCAGTGAGTGTATATTAAGGAAACACATATTGTAACAAATATTTTTTGGAATAACATAGGGAATGGCATATTTAAAATGTGGCAATATGAACATATTTCAATGTAAAGAGCCTTAGCTGTGGTCAGCACCAAACAGCAAATAGTGTAAAGGCAGTGGAAATCAAAACGGAACCAGTCTGATGACAATTTTCAGATTTATGCTTCTGCTGGGAGGTAGATTGTTTTCTGGCTTTTTTTACGTCTTACATCTCCGAGTGGTGGTAAAATGTTGAAATATAAAAAAAAAAATTAATTAGTGCTCACCCATATTTTCCCTAAATGTTAAAAAGTATGTATAGAAAGTCTCACTGTCCACCATGGTGCGAAATATCAAGTCTGTCAGTTAAAAAGGAAATCAGAGCAATCCTCGTTTCCCCCTAGTTAATCCTTCAACCTTCGTGCAGGGACAGAGCTGTTGGCTTGATATTCAACGTGTATTCTTGTACTTCAGCATATTTCCCCAGGTAAATCCAATAAATACCATAAAAAAAAAAAACGTTATGTAATCAAAGTGCATTTTTCCGAACTGTTGGCTGCAGAACTGATCAAAGTGCACTTGGCCAAAGCTCGTGCGCTTCCTGCCGCAGTTCTGAAGGAGCCCAAACCTGTTGTGGAGCGTGAATCCGGAGCAGCTCTCCGTGCACAGACGAATCAAAGCCGACTGTTGATGCGCTGTGAAAACAGGTAAAGTGAGGAACCTGCAGTAAAGTTGCTTACCAGCTCAAATTCCCTGGCTCCTCTCCAAGCTGTCACTCAACTCTTTGTTGACTTATCCAGCTGTAATGAGAAACACTCAGCCGTGGCCACCCCGCGAGTCCACTTAGCTTTTTGATTTATTGAAATCCACTGCTGGCCGGTGCTGAGTCACCAGCTCTGCGGTGAAAGCCAGACTGATACTTCACAGCTCCTGTCTCTGCTTTCACTCTACTTAGTATCATCACACCGTCAGACATTTTTCTTTGCCTCTATTGTTGCACGGGGGGGGGGGCACTCAATTATCTAGAAAAGCCACGATTCACAGGGGACACTTAAGTTGGGCAACTGATGCACGAACCTCCAACATCATTACACGTGTTATCATTTTTTTTCCTGGGTTGAAATAATAGATCTTATTAATACATTTATGTGCAAAGTAAGTGGGAGCTGGCTCTGGTTATTGCACTGGACACATCACAAAGCATAAATTTTATAGCATTTTATATTTTTGGCTTCCTGTAAAGCCTTGCCTGAATTAATAGATTTAGAAAGTCGTTGTTAACCTTTATGCTGAGATATTGTGCTAATAGAAGTGGAACATAATTGAAAACACACACGGAGCACGGCGAGCGTCAATGCACGAAGCCCTGCAGACTATCCCCGTCCCCTACGTGAATTACACGCACTGGCAGGAGGAATTGACATTTTCAGACAACAATCAATTCAAATAATCTTAAAGTAGTGAAAAATAAAGGTGATGGGAGACAATGAGCTTCATTGTGGAGGCTCCGGCGTTGGTGTCATAGTGTCTAGTCAACTAAACGTCACCATAAATATGGACATTCGTATCCAGGGAGATATTATCCTAAGATGGGACGATGTGTCTGACTTGTACTAACATTACAGTCGTAGTGGGAAATCGGGGGCCAGAATCGCTCGACTCTCTTTAATGAGCTCCCCGGGCAGCATGATTTGAAAAATTTTGGGGAGCTTTAAAATACTGACAACATGCATTTTTTCCCATGCATTTCAGTTTTTCTCTATCATCCTCATGTCTCGTGCGTAGAATTAGCCTGTTATTGATGTATGATTCATGGATGGGAGTGAATCACCAGTCATTTGTTTTAATGGTTAAAACACCAATGAAGAAGACGGCCAGTTGAGGAGTTTCACCGAGCAAAAAGGACAGCGAGAACTGTTTGGTGTCAGGACGAACAAAACTAATAGGTTATGGAAATCTAATGTCTTTCATAAGAGGCAGTTCAAAGCAGCTCGTCCGATGTAGAGCTGCGTGTGAAGGTGTTTGTGGTTATGCAGCTGATCCAAATTCTCTGCTGCCTTCAGAAGAAGAAAGGTTTCATACAGAATGTTGTGGACAGCAATTCATGTCCGTTAATCATTTTTATAAATTATTAGCACAGAACCCCCTCAGTGCCGAAACACCAGGAACTTTATCTGAGTAAATCCACTGTCATCATCGGTTCTCTCTGTCTACGCCCCGTGTGTGATGCACCCGGCTGAGCCAACTTCAAGGTCAGGAATCTTTCATGACGCTGGTCGTTACAGTCAGCAGCGTCGCAGGCTTCTACGCCTCCCGTTCGGACTCTCAGCTCTCTCCCGTGTGCTCGCTGTGAGTGGAAACCACGGAAAACCATGGCAACAGACATTCATTGTCCCATGTTAGGTGATGGAAACGACCAGTGACAGAAACATTTCCTGTTTGCTTTGGGTACATGTTCAACACTGCTGGTAAGGCTTCTTACATTACAGGCGTGAACAACAGAGCTTTGTTTGACAATTCAGACACAGTCTCGATCTCCAAAATGAGTCTGGGATGCACTATATTAAATAATAATTATTATTATTATTATAAACAAAATTAGAGCAAATTGGCTTTCGAATGTTGATTAGCCTTTGTAGATATGCACATATTAAAGTGGTTATTTTCATAAATTAGCTCAGACCTGTAAACTTGTTAAACTGGGGTGTCATATATACATTTACCAAGGCTTTGCTAAAGTATTTTGAACATCTCAAAGATAGAACAATGCCCATAATCGTAATAAGGCGTTGGTTTGACAATATCTTCTACTTTACAATATACACACAAGCAAGAGGAATATATGCTGAATATATGATATTGTTGTTAAAATGGCAAAAATATAGGCAAATCTGTATCGCAGCTGCCTCAGCAGCCTTCAACATTTTTGACACACTTCACTCATCGAACTGATCGTGACTGACGTTTCTGATAAATGTGCCATTTTTGGGTGATTTCCCGTCGTTTTGGTCCTGGCGGTGGTCACGGTCACGTGAAGGTTCCAACTGTCGTAACTCATCAACATGTTTCACACTTTTCCGAACCCCTTTAAAAAAAAAAGAAAAGCCGGGAAAGTTTTCAGTCCTTAACTGCTTTTGTCTAATATCCTAATCCAATGTCGTGCGGCACCAGTCGCACTGAAGCTTCTGCGTGTTCGCCACAAGAATAAAAGCCTGATTATTTTCCCCGCTTATCTTTTCTTGTCGGTTATGATTCAATTTTCACCACAGTGCAAGTCCTGGCAAGGACTTATACATTTAGAAGTCTTATCAGAGCTTCCTTTTAGCTCCGCTCGGCCTTTGGAGAAAAATCTCTCTCCTTTTCTACCTTCCCTTCGCTTGCATCCCTGGAACATTGATGATAATCGCAGGAACTTTCGACGTATGCCAGCACCGTCACCATCTCCAGACATCTTGTTTTATTCATGTTGACCAACAAATATCTCGCTGTTGTCCTAATACGCGCGTTGTCAACTTGTTATTAATCGCTTTTCAACGAGCTGCATCAAAGTCCACATTTGTTAACCTTCATTTGTCATAGACTCCCTAAGCCGGTCCCAGGCAATTACTCATTGTTGAGGATGGGAAGATGAGCGCTCCATAATCAAGCAGCTCAGAGTTAAGAAACTCTTTGTGATTGATAGCGAGTTGTCATTAATGGAAAAATAATAAAGGCGCGCTGTGCCACAAGGATGCCTGACAGGCAACGGATAGAGAAAAGATGAATTAATTACACATCTTCTCATTGAAACAGTCTATGGATCTACTCCCTCATGTTAAGTGTTTCCTTTTTGTCCTTGTAGAAGTTTGCTTTTTAAGTTTTACTGCCTCTGGTGAATCAGACCTCAGAGATAATATTGTTTGACATTCATTTTGATGTTGTGGTTGTGTTCATTTTTAACCTAGTGAAATTGATTCTCTAAGCGTGAGAAAGCCAACATCAGGGGAAACGCGGAATAAATTAAAGGGTTTAAATGAAGTTATGCCTAGTCATTAAAAAAAATAATCGTCATAATCCATTTATTTCCTAACGCTGAAGACAAAAGCTCTCTTCTGCATATCAACACAGTATATGATGTTTGAACTCTTTGAGCACATGCGGCTGTGTTTTTTTTATTAAATATGACAATGGGAAGAAGAAATCAGAACAATGGGAGGGAATTTTGCAAAGAATAATACTGAAGATGCTCACAAAAGCCAAAGAATTATCCTTCCTTACATGTCTACTAATAAAAAAATGTTTTTAGAAACATTAACAAGACATTTACAAATAGAAAAATCTGCATTAAGAATAATTGTTCTGTTGAGTTGTGAGATTTACATACGAGGTGTTTGCAGAAACAGTTAATTCATAGTGCAAATATCCTCAAACACAAATGATACAAGTGTTTTTTTTAAGGAAACTGCTCCTGAAATGCAAACACAAATACAGTTTGTGAGGGATGTTCTTCCAACTGCATCACAATTTCTATCAGCATAATGAAGATATTCTGACATTTAGCATAAATGGCAAGAAGCAAATGTGTTTATACAAAAAAATCAATAAAATGTTGCCAGTGTGTTTTGTATTTGTTTGACTAAATATTACATTTTACTGTTGTATTATTCATGAAAGAGAATTTTGCAGCACTATTATATTTTCTACAGAAATGTATTTGTGTTTGCAGCTTAGCTGCATATGAACAGATTTTTTCAGGAGACAAGGCAGCCGGAAGTAAGCTTAGGCTGTGAGTTTTGCCCAAATTCGATCATGCAAGAATTTGAAGAGTCGGCCATGTGACACTTCTACGTTTGCAACACATAATCGGATTAATTTCCACACAGACTAAATTGGGTTTTTACCAAATTTTTACTTGTACAAATAATGAAGGTGTAGAGGGAAACGTAATATTATTTTTCATTCTTTTGAGTCCTTTTTTTTCTTTTCAAATTTTTACATCTGATGCTCAGTGATGCTCTGTTAGTTTATCAATTAGTCTGTCAGTCATATTTAATATCTTTATGCAATGATGTAGCATATCTCGTTGGTAAGGCACTCGTCCACGGACCAATGGGTCAGTGGTTCAATGCCTGGTCCCCCCCCACTGCTGCATGTCGAAGTGTCCTTGGGCAAGACACTGAACCCCAACTATCTAAAACTTCTTAGCAATTTATTAATTTGTTTTTATAATCAGACAGACAGTGAAGCAAATCAGATAATCTTTGTAAATGATGGACTGTAGATGGCCCAGATAAAGTCAAGATTGTTTAAAGCCGGACTTCACTTAGGTTTGGGGTCAAAGTAATGCCTTGGAGTTCTGATGGCCAACCTCCAAACTTCCAACCTTTTTCTCAGCACTGCATTGCAGCTCTTTCCTTAAGGCGGAATTTGTAAACAGGGTACACACAGTCGAGAAGAATCTGTCAAGGTCTGATAGGATGTTATTTCATTCCAGTTCATCACTTATGCTTCTCATCATTTCTCTCGGTGAAAAACAACTGGCACTGCTCATAATAAATGGGTGTGAAAGCGGTAATGCATCGTGGAATCACTTGCCATTGTTCACCGGAGAGACGTGGTGTATCCACTGTCCTACCAGAGATCCGCTAATGAGCTGTTCGGGCTTCAAAAAGCCCAGAACGTCCCGCAGAAAGAGTCAACAGAAATGACAGGCGGTTTACACGGAGTTCAGCATGTGCTTCTCATCGTGGCACAACAAACAGCTGGGGCACAGCAGGGGGCAAAGCAAACAGTAATGTGCATATGCAAGGGTGAAGTGCACTGAGGAATAAAAATCAGGGCGCGAGCAAAGACTCGTGGATGGAGACGGGTTGAAAGAAATCCGCTTCAGTTACGTTGAGGAAGGTCAACTGCTTTGACAGGTTGTTAAACGTGCAACAAGAGGCTGCGTTATTAATAATCCATATGTTGTTCACACGCGGCAAAGAGTCGTGAATACTGATTTGATGGCTTCTACGGGTTCGTTGGCGATGCAACCTCCTCATCATCGCCTTCCTCTTCTACATCGTCTGGATGTTCCGTTTCTGATTATTCCGACACAATGATACTGTAAAGCCCTTCGACTCTAACAGCCAAGAGAAGATGTACCAATTATTTTGACTTCGCTTGACATGTAGGTCACACATCCTGACTCAAAAAAAGTACTATCTTGGTGTTGTGTTGGAACAAGTGGGTGATGAGGGGAGCTGGAAACGGAGGCAAGATTTTCTCAGATGTGGTTATTAAATTTTGTGTTACGCACAGTATATACTGTGCAACACAGCCCAAAGTTTTTAGGTTTCTGTCTTGTTTATTTTCACCTTTCATGTAGCTTTAAGATTTTATTGTCATCGGACATATATATTATTTTTAAGTCCTTTGGGTTTAACGTGGCAAATGGTTGCAACTTTTTAAGCATCTAACCCAACATATGCGACAAAAATCTTACCGCTGCTGTACTCCTTTCAAATACGATGATGTAAGTCGCAGCTAAAAACACGTAGTATCATTTGATGACATCTTGCAGCTGAAAATGATCGATGATGGGAGATGAGATGGGTGTTTGAACGGGCCACAACATGCAACATGTCACGATGTGACATTAAGGAACCATTTATTTTTGAAGCTCGCTGCAACTTTTTTTGCGCATAACTGCAACCAAACAACATTCTTAAGTTTTGTTGAGGGCGCTGTGAAACTAAATTCCATTTAAACGCACTCGTAAGAGACTGCATCCACCATTTTGGTGCCTGTTTCATTTTCTGCAGGTCATAAAACACAGTAGGGACGAACAACCAACATGGGGGGTCATGGCTGGAGAGCTTATCCATTGGTGCAGCATTGGATTTTCCAGTTATGTGACAAAAACATCATTTGGTTTGCAACATGCTGATTTTCCTCTTAGCTCACTTATCCGTCGGCTTCGAACAAAAGAATCAAGAAAATGCCCCAAAACAAAACCAATTAATGAAAGTGCAGATCGTGTCTGGTCTCACAGCACAGCTCAGAACATGACATGCAGGACTAATTAATTATCAGCTCACTGCAACGTGATCTCCACTGTCTGCTCCTCACATTCATCAGTTGCCCGAATCACTTCTCCAGCCGCTGTAATTAAGCAAAGACTTGTGTGTTTGGAGCTTCCTGGTATGTCAGTGATAAAAATTAGCCGTAATGCGCATTTAAGCACACGCGGCCGTGTTGCATCGATCCATGCGAACAATGCGGCGAAGTTTGTTGGTCATTAATCATGAGAGTTTGACAATGTTTGACTCGGTCTTCAGGCTCGGATCACATGTTGATCCATGTGCAGAAGATTTGTGAAAAAATTACAATCAGCCTTTGGAAAGTGTTTTTCGTTTCTCCTTTTGTTGTCTCGGTACAAGGTTTTATGAAAAGTGTGGTTAAAAAAAAAAAGATAAAAAGGCAAAAATAGGGGGAATGATTATTTCATCAAGACGCACTTAAAAGTTTCTACAAAACAAGTGTTTAATTGAATGATTCGAATAATAACGGTCGAGCAAGATGCTTTAGGGAATGTTCATTTCTGCTCTCACACATTCATTGCAAAAAAAAAAACAAAAAAATCAGTCTTTAGGCAACAGTCGTCCTTGCTAATGATGCTCACACGTGTGTGCTGATGTTGGTGAAAGGACACACAAATAAAGCACCCGTCATTATGGATGCAGGATGTAGTCAAGGTGAGAAAAGCAGGCGTCTAAATGGGTTTGTGTTCGTGATAGTGTTGCCCGGTGACGTTTTTCAGAATGCATCCGCAGATTTTTGTGCACTCCGAAGTAGCAAAATCACCAAAGAGATGAAATATAAAAGCTGACAGCACTTTCTGGCTGTGTACGCTTTTCTAATCTGCAACACGCAAACAAGTTTTTAAATTCAGCTTCCCCTCGTGTTTGGTTTCCCGTTCCCTCGTCTGCTTTCACTGTCACTGTTTCACTCACAATTTCACTTCACTAGACCAAATGTAAATAACATCTGATTCCTTTCAAGTGGCTTGAGAATTAGGTTGGAAGTGCAATTAGATGCAGGGCTGAGCCCTTTTTCGGTGAAGTATATCGTTCCGGAGCATATTTCATATTCATGTGGTTAGCGTACAAGCTACAAATCTCCCTTGAGTAAGTGCAACATTCTCGTCACAAGTGGCTGTTGATGCCGAGAGAAAAGTCGCAGTCAGCGTTTGCCACTTTGTGAAACACAGTCTAAATTATTGCAGCTATAAAGTGAGAGGGCAGATGTTCCCTCAGAATGTTTCAGATGATGCAGGCAACAAAGACAAAGGCTGAAATATCGATCATGTTCAGTAAGAAAAGGATGTATTTGTGCCGAAGACGAAAATTTGGTCGACATGGAAGGACAGAAGTTGAAACACATTTATCGTGGAAAAGTTTCCTGAGATTAAAAAGAATTTTAGAAGATAATTATTAGGTGATCCGTTTTGATTTCCTGATTGCTGTGCATGTGCAGATGAATAATTAAAATGCTAATACATAAATGAGCCTGTTTTACATTCAGAACCCGTGTTTGAATATGTTTTGTGCTTGAATGAAACTTTGTTAAAGATTTGTTTCATTTACACTTTTTTTCTTTCTTCCTCTTTTTTTGCCTGTTTGCAAACCGTGTTAATGGAAGAGCCTCAGGTACTGGAACATTGGTAAAACAATTACATTTATGGGGAATAGTTGTATGAATAATTAATTGGTGTTTTTTTAAAAATTCCTTCGGAGATAAAACTGCCAGAAACACGTCTCTTGGAAGTTTTTAATAATTGTGATGCAGTGTTAACAGTGTAGTAAAACACACGGACACGACCTTTTATTGTTTTTCTCAAGCTGCTTGATAAAGAAACTCCTCACACATTCCATATGATATTATATCTAATATCCACCCTTAAACCTGAGCCGAGGCTCAACTTCTTTTTTTACTTTAAGGCATCAGATGCCATATTTTAACACAAGAAACAAAGGAAATGTTGATCTGAGTCTATTTATTAAAAGGCTAATTTTATTCGCATTTTAGAACCTTTGAAACCTTTTTTATAGCTACTGTACATGTGATAAACAGAATTCACATTGTTTTCACATCAAATTCATTGTTTAACTTAATGCTTGATGGAATAAAAACACTATCGCAGTGTTGACTGTAACTTTTTCCCTTCTTTCTGTAGTTGTTTCCACTGAAAGCCTCCTTCTCCTCACTCACAACACCAGCACATTTGTCGCTTCTGTAAAATGAAAAGACCAAAACCTGCGGCTGCGGACCACGTTGTCACTTTTATACATTTTGGTCACACTGCTCGTTCCATTTTCTCACCTCGACCCAGCCTGATATATTGCAGCTTGTGAAATCTAAATCCTGTCACTACAACCTGATCCTGCAGGTCCGAGTCATCCGGCAGAATAAGACACAGCTTGCACTGCGGGCAGCGCGATTCAAAGCCAAGGGGCACATGGCACGCGGCTGGGGCTGGAAGCTGCTCGGCTCGCTGCGAATCTCACGTGCCAAAAGCACCAGAAAAAAGCCGTTCACTACCACTGGGTTTCCGCGGGGAGAAACAATGGCAGGCGGGGACCTCTGCTTCCTTTTGCCCTCTGCTTTCTGCAGGGTGTGTATAAGGAAGACCCGCATGGCTGCCAAACTGCTACCGGCACTTTTTGTTTCCCCCACTATCGACGTCTGCAGAATCTGATTGAGGAGGATGCCCGTGGCGCTGGGAGCTCTCCTTCAGAAGCACCTGTACATCCAAAGACAAAGACCCCCCCAGTCTGACCGCAGCAAAAGAGCATGTGCACACACAAACACACACCACGATCCTCTTTTTAAACCTCTTTCTTACATATCCACCATTTATGGTAGAAAATATTAAGACATGCATGTTAAAACTTCACATCTGATTGCCCATTCACACCAGGCTTGTATAATTCATAACTTCACCTTGGCGGTTGATAACGATCCATTTTTGCCTTCCACACATATCTTTTAACAACTGTGGCCTTGTATTTAGTCACAGCAATACTGTCCATTTCTCTATATTTCAATAAGTTGGAATACGCAGTCACCATCATGTTTCATGAATACGCTTGCTCTCCTTTCAGCACCTTCAAACCTCGCTGGATAACTCATCTCGACTAGTTATTCGTTTGTGCCAGTATCCGGGAGTGAAAGCACACCAGCACATTTTGCAGCAAAGAGAAAAAAAAAAATGACAGTTTCTATTTTTTCTCTCTCCCTGACCAGGGCACAATTCCTAACTCCTGTTTTCAGCCAAGTTAATTTTTCATTTTCAGAGGCATCATAGGTGTCAAAGACTTATGCAGAGGTCTTTAATGTATCAGAATCAAAGACATCCCCGGTGTTGTTTTTTTTTCCACATTCGCAGACAGACATCGAAATGGGAACGACACAGGGCTTGAATACCAAATCATCCTCGGTGCGTTTCAGAAAATGGCCTTGAACACCCCGAGGACAAGTTGACAATTTTTTGGTGAGTTTTTGCTCACATCCACCGCTGACAAATGACTCGGGCTATTACATCATCGGACTTTGTGTGGTGTGTTCTGCAGCTCCTTTGTTTACTGTTGCAGAGAAGAAACCAAAGACGAGAGGAGGCGGCAGTTATGTCTATTTATGCATCTCTTTGTACATATGTGTGTTTACCTTAATGTCTCATCCTCAGTTTTAAACGAATGTCATATTGTTATTTGTGCAGACTATTTCCAGTACAAATACTGCACTGTACTGTGTCCAGAGATCTTTGTTTTTAGTATATAACATATCGTTAAATCATGACTTAATAAGACAAAATAAAAGCAAGAGCTATGAATTTAAAAAGAAAATACTAAAATAACAACTAAGACCAATCAGCAATCCCTTAAGAGCTGTGTGGGTGTGGTCTGGTCTGATAAAACCCTATAATTACCTTGACATTGTAATTTAAAATGTTGCCAAACTCATACTTGTGTGCGGACAAATGTCTTGTGAAATAATGAAAACAGTTTCTATTAGTTGATGAAAGAAAAAAAAATACAAAACGTTATAACTACAACAATATTCTGAGGCAATATGGCTCCCAAACATGCCCAAACCAACACGTGCAGCAGGTAAAGAGATTTTTTATGTAAAAATCAGTAAAATCATATTGTTTTAATCAAACACAATCACAGTCGTGACTAATTTCACGCTTTTGTGATTGAACAGGCTCGTCGAACGGTTCACCACGTGTGAACATCTTCGGCACGACGTCCGTCATTAGGAATCCGGAGCACTCCAGTCCATATCTGCACCATATGCTCTAATTTCCAGAGCCCGGAGGACAGACGGACAGTAATGCAGGATGCAAACAAATCACCTGTCACGCACACGTGATAATGAATTCATAGAATCGCACGTGCGCCCGCGGTGCACTCGGTCCGTTTCGGTCCCGGTGCACTGGCCAGTATAGTCCTGCGACTTTGTGGGGAAAAGGTCAGCCTGCTTCGGGCCTGTAGCAGTGGCGTTGGAATGAAAATGTCCCCGTGCGAGTGACAACTAATCCGACTGCTGTTAACAAGGTGACTACATCAGATGTGCTCGCATCTGTTCACAGAGACCCTTTTGTCGTCATCTTCTGCTGCCTCCTGCTTCCTCCGGTTTCTTTTTTTTTTTTCCGAGATGGAGCCGTGACACTGTTTACCTCGCTTTTCAAAGCCAATTATTTTGTTCATCAGAATGTAACGACGTGAGCTATTTTTTCCCCGCGCCATGTCTCTCCGACTGAGCACAGTTAATTCAATGCAGAGGCCCGACATTTTCCTCAAGACTCCCCCTTTCTCTAAACTTAATTGGAAGTGGAAATGCTTTGTAGGATGACACTGCAGCACACTGTCACTGAACTGGCAAACGTTAGTCCGGCTCTTTGTGTGTGTGTGTGTGTGTGTGTCAGTGGGTGTGTGTGAACCTCTGACCTGTCAATTCATACTTTTGTTTACCTCACTTGACAGCGCATCAAACGACTGCGACTGGGAGGGGAAGGCGAACGCGGCGTGAGTGAATGCAGAACAGCTGTAATTGTTTCCACAGAGGAGATGTGCCTTGGTTTGCAGCTGTAATTTTGTTCAGAACCACTTTGATTATTTAACGCCTGTAAATGTATATTGCAGGTAAGAAAACAGACAAAGAACTGATTGAAGCCCACAGAGACAGAATATTAATGTTGGATTTACGGGTGTCTGGCGGGAAATCTGCTCTGCAGCGTGACACAGATTTAACTCCACTTGGACCTGAGTTCTTATTGATGAACAAAGTCTTAAGCTGAGCCCGACTTTGTTCCCGCAGGGACACGGTTGTTGGACATCTGCTTACTGTGGGTGACGCAGTAGCTAGGAGGGTTTCAGTGTCGAACCACAAAGGCGACTTTTCTGCCGTGAGTCGCCCACAAAGCCGCCTGCATGCGGTAGATCCACGCTTCATCAGACGACATCAATTACAGCATTTTTTTTTTAAGATAAAAACCCATTTCTTTTTTTTTTTACATGTGCATTAATGCTCCTGAACATTGCAAACAGTGGTAATCCTAGAGTCTGGCTGTTAGAAGAGACTCGTGCAGCCGAGGTTCCCTGTACGTCGTGAAGTTCCGGGAGCTGCAAACCTTTGCTTGGCTTTGCCGATCCTGGCAGCAAGCCTCTGCCTGCAAACACATTGTAGTGCTAATTTACGTTCCCCTCTCAGCCGAACCCTGTTTCCTCCACCACTTGTTATTAGTCCCTGAAGGAATTCGCAATGATCGTAGCTTTTCCCAACAATCCCCCATCGATTCTGCTCAAGCTTGAAATTCGAAACATCATACAGACATTGTAACGTATGACATTTTTTTGTAGAAACTCAGTTGGGATTGTGATTTTTTTAGCTGTGACAATCACAAAACCAAAATCTGGTCTACGCTGTTTCTGCAACAGCCATTTAGCTTTTTATTCAGTTGTGTTCTTATTGTTGTGCATAGTCATTTTTGGTACTGGAATATTATTGGTGCCATGCTTGCACACAAACATATGTAGGATATTCACGTCTTTATAAGTCCGTTAAACAGACTTTGGTAAAGCCACTGGACTTCCCCTTTAAGTAGAAACAGCAACAGAAAACAGCTAATTTTCAATATTACATATGTTTAAGTGATGACATATCACATTCAGTGAAACATAAGTATTAAAGTATAATGTATAAAATGCATTTCCAAATGAGAATATATCATTTAGGATTTTAACAATCATTGAGGTGTAATATTACCACCAGGTACAACAACAAAGGCTGTACTGTGTTTACCTGAGGACATGATCTTTTAAAAGCTTCAAATGTTGATGCATGGGAGACTTTTTTTTTTCCTGAAAATGAAAAATGAAAGTGTGTGAGCCAGTTTGTCTAATTTAAACCCTGTTGTTGTTCTAAAATCCAACGTGTTGCTCTGCAAATCCCATTTCCCCATATGCAGCAATGCACTGCAGAGCACCGGCACAAACACAATAAACGAAGTCTAGGATCCTCCTGTTGTAATAAGATGCTCATATCATGAGACTATGAGCGGGGAATCTCATATGCTACAGCTAAAGGTTAGATAGAGGAACAAAGTGCCGTCCGTAGAGAATGACGCTCTCTTTGTCTGATTGGACAGAGTCTGTTGTACGATCCTCGTGCTAATGACAATTCCATTAAATATTCTAGTGCTTTGAAAGAGAATAAGCCTTGACTAGTTCATTAGTCCATTTTTCACATTTCACAATGGAATCCAGACCGTGTGTCGCCACTTCAATGCTTTTGAAACTCGATCAGTCGTCTCACTGTTGCTGATTGTGAAATACTGATAATCAGCCCAAGTTAATTCCGAGGAGACCTCTGTTGGTGAAAGCCAATGCACTTTAACACTAACAGCTGTTTAATACTGTGATTGGAAATGACATTTTGACATTTTGGACATTGAAAAAGAGGAAGATGATGTCATTTATCATATGAAATTGGATTGTTCAGCAACTGGTGCTTCAATACACCAAGTTGCTCCTTCCTCGTGTTGGAGGGTTGCAGCTTTTTGCGTCTTTCAGCCACCCGGCGTTTCTCTGGTTTAACGCTGAGCTGAAATGGTTTGAGCTCGAAGGCAAAGCAAAGAGCCGACCATTTGTCTCCTAATTAATCGAAGCAAACCTTCCACAGTGGGTCTTTCCATGTGACCACGGGACTTTGATGGTACCAGAGGCAGCTTCAGCATCTGCAGAGAACCTGAGCACAGCTGCTGACGGGAGGAATAAAATCAAACGCCACCAGTTGATTCTGATACCTAAAATCCACTGGTTGACATTTTTCCAACTGACCCAGCAAACAGAAGCACATTTCCAAACCTTTAAATTATGCATAACTAGGGATGAAAAAGCTTTCCCTGCAATGATTTTTGCTAAAACCATGTTTCAAAGCAGGTATTAGCCACACGGGAAATAAACTGAAAACACCCTTGGCTACTATTACTAAAATTTTATTTACAAATTCAGTTTATTTCATACATTCTCAGTTGTTTTAGCCAAAGCCCAAGAAGAATTAAGCAATTTGACTTGAAAAATTATCTTTCACTTGAACATTACTAATAAATTGCACATATCCTTCATTTTAAAGACCAATTCAATGCTCAGTGGGCACATTTTCCGCGTAGTCCATAACCATGCACACGATCAAACACCTCACGGTTTAGTCCAAATGCTGTTAGATGGTGAACTTTGAAATAATTTAACATTTTCAGGGTTGTGCTCCGTTTTATCGTATAATGCATTTTTATTTTGAATTATTTTATATAATCCTTTCACCTCAAGCGATAGATTTCTAAACGTAACCCATTTATTCTAATAAGCATTAAATCCCCTTGCAGTTATGTGTGCACACTCCATTTATTTTTGATTAAAATATCCCACACAATTTCTGCAGACTCCTTCACAAAATGGTAATTAAAGAATACAAATCCTCTCATTGCTTTAATAAGGCAAATTAATTTAGGATTGTGTTGTTGTTGCTGTTGTTGTTTGGGCTTTTTTGTACTGCGACAGGTTCTCGTGCACGGCTTCCTCTTACCGGAATGAAAGTTTATCCAACTCAACACAAAGTAATCACACAAAAACAGAAAAAAAGAGGGAGATTATGTTATTTATTCCTCTTGAAAGTCCTTCACAGAGGGCGTTTTATGATTTATTTCTCAGGGACGTGATGGACATTCATCCTTTCAATAATAGTTTACCTCCTATCACAAACTGTAGCCGCCCGTCTAAATCTTCCGTGTGACTTTCTTCATCTTCTACGTTTGCACATGCTCCACACACCCTGTTAATAATGCACTGGTAAATATTGATTAATGCACCTCTTTGGATTTGAGCAAAGGCCCAAAAGCCCAAATGTTTTGAGCTCTTCTTCTGATTGGCTCTTTATGGCCAAAGGCAACGTGTGGTCACTGCTCTGTGCCACGCAAAAATTTAACTCTAGGCGATAAATTATAATTATTTTTAACTTCATATCTTATTTAATTTATACATTTTTTATCAGCATAATATTTAATGCACATTCGGCTTCTATAAATTCGACTTTTAGTCCTAGAAGTAACAAAATTGGTCAACGAGTGCACAAAAGAACATATGAAACAAACATATGAAATCCATGTTATATTTAGTACGAAAGCACAGGAAATGAGCTGTTTTTGTTGTGTCTTTGGGTGTCAAAATGCTGATATGATTGATATTTCTAATTTCTGCTGTTCATAAAGGCCATCCCTCTGACCTTGCAGGTCTCTGTCTCATGCATCAGCCTGGCTGATGAGCCTGAGCGCATTGCTGTGAACTCGACAGCATGGTCTGAGTTTACGGTCACATATGTATAAGTCATGTCCTGTGAGACATGAATTATTTCTTCCGCTGTATGTCTTCTGAAGGATGCACTTAAAACTTGTCCGCCATCAAACCGGAGGGAAGGTTGACTTTAATCCAAATGACTTTGTCAATACGGATGTCCATGAAGTATTAGTCGTTGTCCAGCGTAGAGCTGGTGCGAGAAATTTGGCTGTCATCTCCGCACACTTGTTGGCCCGTATCTCTTTCTATTCACTCCCCCGTTGTTCAGTCAAACCTCTGCAACTTTGTGCATCGCCTCATTGACAGGGAGTTAGGTCATTAACACCCCCCAGGCATCGATAATTGCAGCGTGACACGCTCTGCATGGCAACAAACTGACTGTCGAGTTTTGTTGATAAGCACAAAGATGGATGACACTGGTGACACATCACACAAAATGAGACGGAACCAACTTAGCGCCGCAGCACGTGGCCGAACGACACACCCTCCGACGAGGGCAGACGAAAGAAGGAGGTGAATACCCGGCGCCAGATTTGCCTTCAAGGAAAGTTTGATCACTGTTCCTGGACACCCAGTGTATTCCTCAGAGGCCGGGAAGCGCCTTTACGCCGTGGCTCCCGAAGGCTTGGATGGGATCTGAAAAGTAAATTAAATTAGACAGTGCTTAAGGTGGAACGAGTGCACCCACCGTGGTTATGATGAATGAAAGGTGACAGTTGTCTCCAGCGCTGCGCGTTAACACGAACTTGTGCTGAATTCTGTCTGACAACTGCAGTCAGACACAAATGCATCAATAACACATTATAACTTTCCTGTCCAGCACAATCAACAATAACCTACATTTCTCAGGTGTTTTTATTTAAGACCCGGTCATCAGGCCTGTTGATGTCATTACGCCAAAGAACCTCAGAGGGAGTGAGTCACAAAGCATCAAATTCTTTAAAAGCATGGTTTGCTCATTTGTTATAACTACATAAAATGTTTTTATTCATAAAAACACTATTTAAGTGGATAAATGTTGACGTCTGTCAAAAAACAACAAGGGCATAAAGAGCAGAAGGGTGATAAGTGGGAACGGTGGAGTTTGACGGAGCAGAACTGCTTCAGTCGGAGCTCACAGTGGTGTGGACAATGAGCAGCTTCGGTTGGTTTGCTGGATTCACACAGCTCGTGTTTGCACTCTCTCTCTTTATTTACACAATATGCTACGACGCCAAATATGATGGTGGCTGCGTGCAATGTACACTTCTGTATTTACACACCGATTCATTTTACCCTCACTTTGTGTTTTGTACCAACTTTGCTTTTTTGTTTGGATGTTTCGATTCCATTTAGGGGCCAGATGATGGAACAACCTGAGTGATTAGATCAGATTAGATTTTGTTATCGAAGTTGTTCTTCCAGTATACATGGAATTCGCTATGTCGTGAGGAGCAAATAGTGAATTAGTGAGTTTTTAGTCCTGTGGACAGAACAATGTGTCAGTAACACTGCAGCTGGGCAAAAATGTACAGTGAGAATGATCATGTCCATTGCAGCCTGAAAGCATAATGCAAAAAGTCGCTATAGTCCACATCCAGTAACGAAGATCTGCGGTTTGTGTGTCGCCCAGAGACAAAACAGGCTGATTTTTGTGTAAAAAATGACACTGTCAGAGTTGGAGCTTTATGATTCTTTTATTCAGGTCAGGTGAGAAAACCGGACCCGGAGGGTAAATCTGGGATGCCCTAACTCCGACCTTGATCCATATTTGTGTATCTGCCAGGACTTTTCTCTCCTGCACACATGGCATCTATCATACGTGTCCCCGTCCTGCCAGAGGGATCCACAATCCCCACACGCTTTTCAGGTTTCTTGAGAGGAGATCTTCCACAGAAGCCTCTTAAATGGACAGTTGTCATTCGTAATCGTGGGCTGTGTAAATAAAAGTTGACTCAATTCCGTTTCAAACTGTCTGAGCGAAGCAGCTACTTGGATGAAAACTGAAATGTTTGAAAAGTCCAGTGACCATTACTCAACTTCCAGATCATGCTTTTGGCTGTGCTGTCCACTTTCAGCACCTGGTGATCCGTGTGATGTTCCCCACATGAGACTCTTGCTTGTTTGTCCTTACAGTTTCAGGACAACGATGCAATGCCTGTGTTTGACTTTGGGACCCCCGCTCTCGGTTTGCCCTGGATGTGCTGAACCAGAGCGGGAGTGCGTTTACTCCACGCATGCGAAACCGGATTGGAACCTGAATTGTCCTCACTTTGAGCTCCGTGGTTTTTCCCATTCACTCTCAGTCCCTCACACCGACGCTGCCTGTCACATCCGCTGAATTCCAGCACCACGGACAGGGCTTCCTCGACATTACGCCTCCCGGACACTTCGACTCCGTCCGACATGTGCCGCGCAGCCGAGCCGCGCGTCATTACGCGTGTGATGCAGTTATGTCTTATTTTTATTTTATTTTTTTGAATGTGCCATCCGTGCATCCGTTGACCAGCCCCCACCCCTCCTCCCGTGACACCCCGCCCCTCCTGTCTCTTGATTTGTCTCAAGAACAGAAACACGCGGTGTATTAAATCCCAAGGCTTTGCGGACTGGAATGAAAGCACGTCCGGATCCCGCTGTGACGCTGACACCGAGTGGGCTCTGCATCTTTAAACCAGGAGAGGAAAAAACACACACACACACACATATATAATATAATATATCTATATCTACACACACACACGGGAAGGAAAAGACAGAGGCTGCTCGGTCCTAACTGTGGGATGATGAGGAGCAGCTCTTTTTTCTGACTTTTGGAGCGAGCCGAGCCGTTAAGAGAGCATTCAGCATCAGCTGTTCGACACTGGTCTCTCATTGCTGGAAGTCGGGGCTGAATCAGTCACATGACAGAACCGGAGGCAGAGATCTAGAGAAAAAGGCTCCGCATTCCGCCTCGCACCGCCATACTGTATTTTGAGCCATATCACAATTTTTATTGCAACATTTTACTCCCGCTCGGTGAGTACATTTCCAATGGCTTTTTTTTTTCTAAGCATTTTTTTGTCTTTTTAATTATTGCCCCCTCCCTCCCCTCCTTCCTTCCTCCCCCTTTTTTTTTTTTTTTTTTTTTTTTTTTGTTTTTTTTTTGTTTTTTGTATTTGCTCCTTTTGCTGGTGTTTGAATTGAGCATTGACATGGTTGTTTTGAGCGTTTTTCTCACGTCCTGGCTTCAAGTTTTCGGCAGCATGCGGTTATTCTGATGATCCGGGCGCGTGATCGGTCTTGACCAAAAAAAAAAAAAAAAAAAAAGATTTTACTTGCTTGCAGTTTTGTTCCGGAGGGTCGAAGCCCCCCCCCCCAAAAAAAGCAGGTTTTGTCAGTGTTGAGATTTTTCAAACATTTATTGGTGGTTTTGAAACCTCTTTTTTTTTTTTTTGTTTTTCATTTTTTTGCTGTTGCTATGCTTTGGTTTGCATTTTGCAGTGTTGTTCGGTGCCTTCGAGTTTTGTGATTTTGTGATTTTGTGATTTTGATGTCTCGGATCCAGCCCTTTGCTTTCACTTTGTTCCTCTTTTCTTTGTGACAAACGGGGAAAATCCTTTTTAAAAGCCGATGGCGTTTTAACGGTGGTACTTTTCTTGCAGCTCAGCTCACAGGTTTGTTTTTTGTTTTTTGTGTTTCTCTCTTTTTTTTTCCATTTCGTTATACTTTTGCTGGTGGATGTTATCACATTTTTTTTTTTTTTTTTGACTAGATGATGCTGGGTGGACGAGGGGAGTTTTGATTCTTGGGGGAGTTCAATGCGTTTTTGGTTTCTGTGTCGACGAGGATGAACAGACATTTTCCCTTTTGCAGGTATTTAATAAGAGTTGGATAAGTGACACGTTTCTGTATTCACAATAAAGAATAAGGTGACAGACATATGCACCTGTGGCTGACGTGTTATTTTGTGAGGCTGGGCCAAATTGCTCCATAGACGAGGCAATCTTTACCAATGTTATCTGAAGGTTACCTGATGTGATCGATATGATGCTTTATGCCCAAAAAAATAATAATCAAAATGCCCAAGTGACGCGTTCAGCAATTCAACACCGAGGATTGGAAATCACACGCAGGTCGTTCGATCACAACGTCTGTCTTTGTGTTGAGCTCCACAATCTCCGAGGCGTCGCAGCTGAGGGATCCACGTAAGTGGCGACGTCGGATGCTCTCCGACCACCGGAGTGGTCTCCCCCCCGCAGATAAACTATCAAAAGTCCGCGCACATATCGACCCGCAGGGGGCCAGACGTTACAAATGCCCCGGTGCTGATGCTGCGGCAGCGTGCGATGCTCGGAGCCGCAGCATCAGCATCCACACTTTTGCACGGCAGGACCCCAAGTTCGGAGCAAAGTGTCTGGCTGCACCTCATTAGCCCTCGTTTTATCGACGCACAAAAAGTCCAAGAGGCGTTTTGCAGGCCCCGGATTCTCCATCCAGCTGCTTTTTAGCAGGAAAATGAATGGAGCTATTGACAAGGGCGGAAGGATGGGACTGGAGGAGAGGGAAGTGATCCCCCGGAGGAGCAGGGTTAACGTCAGGTTGTGGATGTGCTGCAGGACTTTTCAGAAGCGGAAACGCTGTAGATGCCACATAGCGTCATAGTGAGGAGTTCTGAAGCTCCTGTGAAATGCTGAACTTTTCCCCCAACTTTAGGAAGATGGTTCGAGAACCAAAAGACTCAAATCCCTCATCCTCATTCTGGACAAATCGAAATGGTTTCTCTTAGTGCTGGCTTTAGTGTCGGTTTCCCAGAGTGGGAATGAAGCTGCTGCTTTATTTTGCTGACAGTGTCATTAAACCGGCCAAATCAGTGTCAGTATCGTATCTCAATACAAAACTATTTCGAGGGATTGTGATGAAACATCATCACACACGAGCTGCTAATTCTGTTAAATCTATGCAGGTCATGAGGCAGACGCAGATGAAGAACCACATGAGCTTTGACTAAGTTGTGAGACAGAGACACGTTGTTAACGCTGATTGTTGTGTCACCGTTACCCTAGAGACGCTGCTGTGGATTTATATTTGATCTTATTCTCACGCTGGCATCGTCTGCACTGCCGATTTCTCACGTTTAGCCAAGAATTTAAAAAGACCTCTGCACATCTGAAAGTTGCTAAACTGATTCCAGTCGTCAGTTCCAATCAAACAGTTTTAGGAGTGAAACTGTGTCAGCGTGTTTTAGCTGCAGCATGTGGAAGCCAGGGCTTGGGTTCAAAACTAAGCAGCTCCTACTTTAGCCTCTTTATGATGATTTGTGCAACTTCTTCGAGGCAACTCACGTTCCTCCTGTTTGTCTCTGCAGAATGAAAGTCAAACATTATTGTTTAGCCGTGGAAGTAGTTGTCTGCTGGTGGTGATGCACATAAACTCAGGTCAGCTGAGTTCAGATAGATTCAAATCGATTCCAAGGTTTCAAATCCTGACTTTGGAACCTCGAATCTCTGCATCAGGAAACAGCGAAGCATCCCCACGCCTCTCGTTGAACGAGCTCCTGGACACCTCTCTTGCAAAGCATTATGATAGCTTCTATTACATCCTGCGGTGTTGTGTCTCCCCTCCAGGCAGGCTTCCTGTTATCTGGGCCAAGCCAGACCTGCACGGCAGAAATATGATAGCTCATGCACAGCCATGCCTCTCCTGCCACGAACGAAACAAGTTGGACACACTAAGCATGTGCTCAGCTATGAGCTGTGCGACACCTTTGGATGTAAATGTTTGCATTTTGTCGGGGATTTGACTGGATTTGATGTTTTGTCCCGCTGAAATAGCAGCTCAGGCTTCAGCGGAAACACACACACTTGTTGTGTAATTATGACAGGATGTTGGATTTAGCAGCACATGCTTGTAAACAACATAACCTAAAGAGACATATGCAGGATGCACAGATGGATTTTCTTTTCTATCTTTACCGGGCTTGACTTCCATCCGGCGTGGTAAGTCTCAGTATTAGTACATACGTTATAGCTGCAGCTCTTTGATGACTGTGAACTGTTGTAGACAGTATGAGGCAAAGGTTTTTATAGATAATCAAAGGCTCTGTGCTAATATTCGACTTCCTTAAAGCAAGACGTTAAAATGGAATTCTGATACAATCCAAGCCAGAGTAAACTGAACGTAGTTCACAATCACATTTAGATTTATTCACTCCCAACTGTCAAGATCTCATCTATGGTCTAGGTCGTCTTGAATAAAGGTTTTGCTTACATGTTGTTCAAATGCAAGGATGTAGTTTTGCTTTCAGACGTAGGTGAGACGCAGCGGAAGGAAAGCAAAGTATTTTCTGCATTTATTGTGCAAATCAGAGATCCAACTGATGAGAGCACGCGTTTCATGCTAGTCCTGCAGAACAAAAGTCATACACACTCTATATGTCCATACACAAAGTTTAAATTTCCATCAAATCTTAATGTAAATATTGCTTCCTCAGTTCTGCTGATAAATAACGCTGTTTGTCTCCTTATTACAAAGAACGTCGCCTTCATCATCTTTAATACTTTTCAAATGACTGATAGCTTATGAATGGAAAATATTAAACGAAACATTGGTGGTGGTACTTTTACTTGGGCCCAGCCAGCTGGCCTGAGGTGCAGCCTTTGCGTTGCCTGAGAAGCTAAATCCAGGTTGGCAAACTGTTTAAAATCAGTGGCAACTTCTCCTGAAGCTTCATTTCTGCGAAGACAAAGTACCAAACAACACTGGTATCGACTCAGAGCTTCCAGCATCAAGAACAATGTTGTCCGGATCCATAAGGCCTGGATGTGACACGAAGACGGATAAACAGCTTCCCTTTGGCGCGACTCATTCTACTGAAACACGTGTTAATTACTTTACTGTCCTTTTCTGAGCTGTTAATTTGATAAGTGAGGGCATCTCACACTTGATATTCTGGGCAATTAAACCCACATCTGAAGAACAGGGTCAGACTCAGTGACTTGCCAGTGTCTGTAATGGGAACCGTTGAAGTTATAGTGCATCGCGTAGATGAGGGTGAGAACGCTGAGTGAAATCCTTAAGATTTTAGCCTTTGGTTTCATTTTGTTTACATTAATCTCAGTGTAAATTGATAAGATGCTGATGGAGACGTTGGACCAAAGTTAGAAGGCAGGGGTTTGTGTCTAACTCGGTTCCCGTGTCGGACCTTTGATTACAATACAGACAAATGAGGCAGAGTGAGAACTGGTGTGTGCGCAAGTTCCCAGCAGTGTCATTGCCGTTTCAAATGGCCAATTAAGCAGCAATTACTTCAAATTTCCCTTATCCAGAGCAAACAAATTCGCAGGGGAATTACTTTTCCTAATTTTAGAAGGAGGCTTGTGCTGACTGATAAGAGTTGCCCAAACTCATGAAGAAATAATTGTCCTAGATGCTCCACATTGTACATATGACTTTACAGAGACCTTCTACATATGTTTATTAATAGAATAAATTCAACTTTAAACTGTTTTACACATTGTGAGTCATCCTACCAACCTGTCAGGGCACATCGCGTTAACATATTCACCGCAATTTTATATTAAGCTGCTCATCAGAAGCATCAGGAGAATCATCTCCTGGTCAAAACATTCAAAACAGGTTCTTAAATTACACATGGATTCAGTAACTTGCTCCTGATACATGTATGAAAACTCCTGCAGCTGCTAAGAAACTGTAATGGCAGAAAAGCGGGGACAATGAATCTCATTGTGGATGCACAAATTAGTTTCATCACACTTAATTTTTTGGTACATTGTTTGCATCTAAATAAAGCTAAACCCTCAGACAGAGAGATGACGGTTCAAAAGGTGACACACGTTGTAATGAAACTTGTTGCATGTTGACATGTTCGTCTATAAAACATTATTAATATAATACCTACACAAGCTCACGTAACAGGAGGTTAATCACTCTTTTCCGCTGACAGATTTTGTCGTTCTTAATCATTTTTTTGCATTTTTTTAGTCCAGTTAATAAATAAGAAAACATAATCATAGCTCTGTGATACCTGGTACCATCAGATTAGTTTTGTGATTTGTGATTCCTGTCCAATGCTCTTGGTCATTCAGCAATGAGCAGACAAGTAGAATCTTGAATAAAGCCTTTTTGAAGCAATATTACTAAATGCGACATTACAAAGACAATTAGTTAAAAACTAAGACACAGAAAACAAGACAGGGCAGGTCTTTTGGGTCAATTTGCATTGTTTAATATTCTGATTCTTTTATGCACTTGGAATAAGAGGCAAACACTTAAAAACAGTCTTAGTTGCCAAAGGCAACCTATAAGGCGCATTTATTTAATTTAACATTAGGATGCAGAAGCGAGTGCTACCGGCAGTATAGACCAGAGGACGGAGATAATAAGTGGAGGCACAGCATGCATGCGAAACATCCAGGGGAGATCATCTTTGTTTGACGCTCATAACAATTAGTGCACGGGCGTCACAAACTGTCAGAACACGGTGGCTTGACTGAAGAGATGCAGGTTCACATTCCGTCTGTGCTTCTCAGCCACATACATGATTTGACTCTGCGGCTGTGTCATGTCTGTGCCGACCCGGAGCGGAAAGCAAACAAACAAACTTGGACTAAAAAAAAAAAAAAAAAGGCAGAGGAGCGGCATGAGGCCTTCCAGAGCAGGTGGCGGAGGCCTCCAGATGCTGCAGAGATGCAGCGAAGCAGATAATGTCCTGCCTAGATTACCTCAGGGACCCCGATTACAGTGGAGCGTCCTCATCTGGGTCAGCTCCAAGCTGGTTCTGCAGGGATCAGCTGTTCTTGCCGCCGTCCTGCTGGCCTCAGCTGTCTCTCACCTGCTCGTGACCAGTTGTGGAAACATTGACACGCTGAAAACCACAGTCTCAATGGACACGATATACCGTGCTGTGGTCTGCTGTGACAGCCATATTTGCAAAGCTATATCGTGTACGCATGAAGGCACTTCTCATTAGCATGGGAGGAATAGTGACAGGGTCTACTGGGCACGGACCCAAGGGGTCCTCTGATACCCTGGGCCAGAGCCTCTGTTTGAAATGTTTCCTGTTGGAAAGCCATCAAATGGCAACAGAGACAAAAACATGTAAATGACCACAGAGAGACACAATACAACCTTAAAACCATGCAAAACGACTGCGGGGAGTTTAAAAAGTTTGCAAAAAGACACAAGCAGACACAGTGAGTTGAAAAAAAAAAAATCACAGACTGAAGACAAACACGTACAAAATGAGACAAAAGAAATGAAAGAGACAAAGACAATGATTTTGAAAAATAAATAAACTATGACAGTCTGCTTGCTTCACTCCTACAAGTCTTTGCCCAGGGGCCCATCATCTTATTATCTGTCCGTGTCCATAATGCAGTTTGAGACAGGAAGGGGAGGAGACAAGCCTGGACAGTCATCAACAGACATCGCTCTATGAAAAGATAGAGGCAGAGGAAAGTAAAATATTACATGTGGCTATGATTTGATACAGTAGTTACTTACCGCACTTTGAAAGTGTTGAACTATTTTTATAATTACTTTTTTTTAAATTTTGACTCACCTGTTGGAAACTAAACCAGGCATGAAGTGGTCCTAGCTTTGAAAAGCAAACCCTTTGACATTTTTATGCTGTCATCTGTTCAATTTCATAGGGATCAAACATTTTTAAATCAAATAGCAGAGAGCTCAAAGGTACAACAACTCAACCGCAGGAAAACGATGACAAAAACAAAATAAAAAATGTCTTGTTGTCGTTGGAAGACAGGTGTTTAATGCCACAGTACAAATTAATATAGCAGGAGTAAAACCACATGAAGCCTAATATGCAAACCCTAATGCAATATTTGAGTAAATACATGATGACGAAAGAGAATTTATTAAACGTTAATTGCCACAACTCTATTAAATCGTGGAAATCAGGCTGCAAATTCACTTACTCCACCGTGCCACACGTGAGAAGCTCTATATGTAGAAACAACCTGAATAGATTTTTCAAAGTGATGTTCCCTGAAACAGAGAAAAAAGAGAGGTATTTCAACACGGAGGCATCTTGACTCACACACTCACGAGGATCATGACCTCAATTTTCAGTGTCTGCCACTAAGGAAAGCACAGGTGCACTCAAGGAGAGACGGCTAGCTAGCTGGCTGGCTATTGAGTTTGTGTACCCCCGAGGGCGAAAACATGTCCACCGAGCAAACCTTTTATGTGTCTCTCAACAAACGGTTCACCGAGGGGTAGCGAGGGACTGTTGGTGATGGTGGAAATTTATTCCGCTCCACATTCAAACTTTGATTGAGCCTGACAGGGAATCCTTAACTGACTACAGCATATGGGCAGACTCGGGGCTTTTCATTCGAGCGTCACGTAGCCGCTGAAGTGTCGCCTGCTTTCGGGAGAGTTTTGTTGTGCAGAACTTTTATTACGTGCAATGTAACGCGCAAACGTGTCGTTTTCTGCCTTTTGTTGCACTTTATTGCCATGTCGGCGTTGGATTTATCAGCACGTGACACAAAGTCAGGGCGGAAATTCCACTTGGGTTCGCACATACTCACAATTGTGCAACATGACGGGGGATTGCATGCTTTCTTTCTGGACGGAGATTAAGAATGGTTAATGTCTGTCTGATTCCATTCAAGCCCTGTCAACTAAATCTTCAAAAAAAAAAAAAAACAAAGACAAAAACATCTGTCTCACTAAAATGTAGCCTGACTCGCCCACATGCTTATGGGTAAAAATAGAACTTCCCATCGTTTAATTCCCTACTTATCTGCAAAAAGCAATCTTCTCCTAAAACATTAATAGCCCGTTGACGTCTTACAATGAGCCACAGTCTAGGTGGCGTGTAAATAAGGCTTTCGTCCTCCTCCGGGGTTTTGACATCAGAGGAAAGCAAGGAGCTCATTCCTGCGCGTTCCTGCAGATGCTGGCGGCTATTACAGCCTTTAAGTCTGTTTTCATCACTTTCTGTAATAAACATGACGAGACTAAAGTCCCATCACTATGCAAAGACATGCTCCAGATTTATGCCTTGTTTATTTAAAATCTGAAATGATCTTCAATCTACTATGAAGCACCTGCACACCTCACTTAGTCCAGCCGTGTATTAATGGAGCATATTAATTTTACTGTTTAATTCTGCTTTTCGATTGGGGCCGGTTACTGTTTGCAGTGCAGCTCATTTAGCATTGCTTAGCTTAGCACGAAGAGCGCAAAGGTGAAAACAAGCCCAGCTCTGTACACGGGTAACAACTTCCTGTGACACGGGACGGGACATTTAGGAGGTAATTAATTTTAAGACAGACCACTACATCAATGTTTTTTGTGCCTAACCCTAAGCATGTGCACGTTATAGGGTGTTAGTCCCAAATAAAGTGCAAAACTGGGCGCCATTTTGGTTTCCATCGTAAGCAATGGGGCAGTTGCGAAAGCACCAAACGAGAAGCAATTTGAACAAAGAGTTTACTGGCAGCTAGCTAAATGACTTATGCTAAGCTAGGCTAGCTGAGACATTGTTGAGTCTCTTTGTTAAATAATGAGTTTGCGTCACAACATTAAAATCTATTTTTAGCATGTGTTGCTCCCAGTTGGTTGTTGCTATGCACTTTAATTAGAATCTCATGAGTAATTTTACCTCATTAATGTGCAAAAGATGACATTTAAAAACACGTTGACTTAAAGGAATAAAAAAACATACTTAAACAGGAAAAAAATGTAATTGCATTGAAAACCAAAACATCGGCTATCAGCTTTTTCATTGCACTTTGTTCCACATTCTGCCTCAACAACAGTCCAAAATTGTTTGGACCAAATAACTAAAATAGAAGAAAGAGTCTTTATGTTTTTCTTTTTTTTCTCCTTTTTTTTTTTTTCTATTGGAGCCACGGGGAACAAACTGCAAAGAAAATCCATTTCTGTCAGATTGTGACAAGTCAGTGGATGACAGTGAATATATTTGTCAGGGGTAGATGTAAAGTCGTTGCGAGCCACAGGAGTTCGACAGCTCTCTAATGTAGGTAGAGCCACGGAGTCTGTAGGCGCAGGAACATCGGTACGAGCTGAATGAACTGGGACATCTGCTTGGATCTTTTCAGATTTTACTTTACTCTAAAAGACACCTGTCAATGACATCATGAAGGAATACAAACATAATTAAGTAATCAAGCAGACACATTACATATGTAAATGGCATTAATTGCAGACACGGGTTTGGAATATTCAATAAATTAGTCACATCGTTTAGGCCGGGATCTGATCCCAGTGAAAGTAATCATTGAACTAATTAGGTCACTCAATGCAAGCTGAAACAATTTCTGAGGCAATTTCAGTTTCCAATTAATTCTGCACAAACATAATGAATCTATAAACGGACGCAAATGTTTGAGGCGGTAGTACGGACAGAGGACAATTTGCCGCAGCACCTTGAGCCGGCCAACAGAAACAACCCGAGAGAGAGATTTCACCGTAAAAGTCGAACCGCGGCTGATGTTATTTTTAAGATTTATGGGTCAGAATGTGTTTGCAGAGTTGACAGGCTGCATGGAAGACGATTCAGTGCTTCGCAGGGTCAGGTGAAAGCCAAACCACACTTTCAACTTTCGGTTACAAAACAAACCACTTAGGGGAGTTTGGAACCAGCCGGAGAGAATATCCTCTGTTCAGAATAACGCAGAACAAACAGACCCGGTGCACTGAGCTAACGCTTGGACCGGTGACACACAGTTGGACCCTGTGATGATCATTTTGAATAATCTGAGGTGAGGTGATTAACGTTTTCAAATGTAAACAAAGGGGCACTGGGTCAAAAATGTGAAAATGTATGTTCCTGTAAGTTTAACTATTATGACCAAAGCTGAAGAACTTGAGAATGAAACCTCAAGAATGAAACCATCCAGCAGAAATATCATTTGTATTTTCTTTTTGAATCATTCTTTACATTTTTCAACTGACAGTTTTCACATTACTTTAATTAGCCCATAAAAAGCAAAACTGCCTCTTAAAAATACGCTCAAATGAAAAGGAGTTTGCTCATTGAGAAAGGTCACAGTTTGCAACCTTTTGTTTGAAATTAATACTAGTATGTTAATTAATACTAGGTTATATAATGCAACTTCAGGCTTTGGAATCATCACGGAAAAAACTTTAAATTCAAGAAAACCGAAAACTGTCGCTTTTTCTTCAGCTATTTCAAAAATGAGTGTAAAAACCAATGTGGCCAGTGAAAGCACAAACTGAGTCAACCAGACCACCGTATATTCCACCATCATAACCAAGTGTGTGAATTTCTAAACACAACCATACATAAGGCTGTAGTTACCGAACTTATTTTTAGATTAAGTTTATTATTTTTACTATTGTATTCCTTTCCATATATTGTTTAAAAATTATTTATCTGTGACAAGCAGTAATAGGATGTTTAACAAAGGGTTTGTAACACATACTGACACTGAAATGTCTCAACTCAGAAAAACTAGTGTATTACTGAACTGTCACCATCCAGCAGCCAAATAGAAACAACGTGTAGTTCCTTCCCACATGTGCTATAGAGCGAAATCGACAATTTTAACCGGAGTCTGAAATACTGCAAAACGTTTGACTGTTTATCGTAGACCTTTTGTCAGTAGAACATGAGTAGACTCATATGACCATGTACTGAGACGCGCTGCCCGTCTCTCCATCCTCAGACGTCCCACCGCAAACCTCCAGATAGTCAGATGCTTTGTCCGTTCGTTCTGTAATTACGTTCCACTGCCAGGCCATTGCAGGCCGTCTGTCCTTCCCCTTTGTCCACTGGCAGGCCACTTGTTCTGCGTTAACTCCGATTCAAAAGCTCAGGACGGCGGCACATCCGCAGATAAGACATCATTGACACTGCGCTCAACAATGAAAAGCGTTGAAAGGGACTGACCTGCCAGATTCAGGTTATTTCTTAGCATCTGTTCACAGACAACGGACAATAATGACTTTATCACAAATGATAAACCTAACTGAGTTGTTAAACTGCAGCTGCACGTCGTGTGGCTGTTAGAGCCATATGGATGACACGCGTGTTCGTGAGCTGAGTTAATGGATTAACACACATAGCCATACAGTCACAATACAAATGTTTACATAACTGGGATAACACAAAGTCAGTTCTCACCGAATTGGGGACAAATGCCTCTGGGCTTTAGTTCTTGCCTTTCATTTTTTCGTAATTTATACTGCAATCGGACCAGCTGTTTTTGCAGATGGGCAGCACACCAACCAATTTGGCTCCGTCCATTTCGATGCAGTTACACACACACACACACACACACACACATAGTCTTTTCCTGTTTCTGCCTTTCTCACTCACTCGCCGGCTTCAGCTGTCTCATCCACCCTATCTGCTCCCTGGACCCGGTCTCGTCCCTCTTTGATGTCGACACACAGACTTCAGGTGACACTGTTAGCGTCCAGTGGCACAAAGAGAAGTGTTGAGGGGCAACAGAAGATGTTGAAGTGCTCGAAAGAGGCTTCAGACACTATTAAGGCAACGTCTAGAGACAAGAGTTAATGGCAGGGAGGACGAGTTGACGGGGCTGCTGCTGTGATTCACAAACCGCCCAGATCAATCATTAAAGAACACGCTGTCATTTAGGGAACTCTACTATGACAAAACCTTTCTTCGATCGTTTATGAATATCCTACCAATGTAGCAGCCGAACAGCTGAACCATGCAGAAGCAGAAATCATGGCATTAGCATCGATGGTACAGGTGAACCCGAGTGGCCAGCGACAGCAACACTATCATGAATGAATGTGGTTGTGGCTGTGGTTTTATGTGTGGGAGGATGTGGAGAAGGTCACCTTAGTAATTTTTGACTGACTACAGGCTCTAAGTGAAAAAAAAAAAACTCTAATCTCAACGAAACTGAAGGTTTTAATTAATTCCTATTCTGAGGAAATCACCAAGCGTTAGGAGGATTGCACTGATGCTCAAGCTGTGGTGCCATAGCTCCTATGCACTCACTGCATTTCTGTCCTTTGTCAATCAAAACCATAAATTGATTTTATCGTTAAAGTTAATGTAGTCTAATATAATATAGACCATATAGACTGATCAGTGAACTTGACACCATGTTGTGGTTTTATTGTAGCGACCTCAACACTGCATGCGACGAGTTTAAATGGGGGTGAAATAGATCATGACATTACAACTCCATTTATTAGGCCAATAAAAGTTCCCATGAACTCGCAGTTATGATTTCAATGGCAACCTCAAGGAGCACGAGCAGGTTAAGTGTGTTTTTACCATGTGCTGTGGAGCGGTGTGACAGTAATCAATGCAAAGCTACAACCTTCCGAGGTGAAGGCACAGAACCTGTGTGCTTAGATTTACACACAGACACCACTTTGAGGTTTAGGTGCATAATCATCTGGGTTAAGTTCAGGGAAAGATCATGATTTGGGTTAAACCATCAAGTAGAAGCGTAAGAATAACGTCTCCGTTCAAAGTGGGAAATGAGCCGCCGTCTGCCACTTCACCATCTGCCGTTTTGTCTCCACAGATGATTCTGAAGACATAACTATATTTTATTTCCACGAAGTAAACGCAGTCCTTTTATGTGGCAATTTCAAAAATGTTATACTAGTTTAATCTTACGGTGGCAGGAATGCAGCGAGATGGAAACAGTGGTAATGCAAATGAGACAATGGAGGGTAAAGGTTGGACATAGTGATTCTTTTCGGATTTTCTTGTGTAACCAATTCCATTATTACATGGTCATAAAAATCACCTCAAAAGCCCTTAAATGTAGAGAATTTAAGGCTGTGAAGCACTGTGAACGGAATATTTCAGATCATTACTTTTTCTGAGTGCTGTGTGGATCCTAAATAGACAGTTATTTTACCCAGGGCAGTGTAATATAGCCAAGAGCAGGTCCAACAATGTGCCAGAGGGGTTGCTGGGATTGGCTGTAGCTCCCAGATATGGACATCAAAGTCTCAGACATTAAATTTGGTTTATTTGGACCTTTCTGCAACTATATCATTAAGCACTAGAAAAAATAGAAAAACTTAAACAAGTAAGAGGCTATAGCATGTGCCGATATGTATTTTATCACAAACACACAAAAGAATTACCAGATAGAAGCTGAGCTGGTTTTGATGAGCTGATAAAAATTATATTTACCTCAATCGCTCCAGCTTCTGACTCAGCACATGCCAGCGCACACTGTACTCAAATCATTAATTCACACTGTAAAAATGCCAACTGTCATTCTTTGGGCGTAAAGCAAAAGTTAGGACTTAATAAATACTCAGCACGTAAAGAAGACATTGAAGGTTGTTGCTGCTTCGCACTTGCAACAAATCTGTCTGCTGCAGTTGTGAGTCTTTGAAAAGTCAGAAGCCATTAAAGAAGGCAAAGTAACGCCACGCCATGTTGATCGCTGGGGGACCACCCGGGTTTACCAGGGTCTGCTGCAGGGGTTAGAAGGGGTCACCTGCATATTCAAAAGGTTGTTGAAATCGTTCATCAGAATCGCAACTGAGACAAAAGTAAAGACCCCAACTCACCAACAAAAAGATCCAAAGATGGCGCCCGAGCCCCGCCCCCAACAATTATTACAGCTGATTGTTAACTTGTGAGTTATTTTAAGTTTTCTAGCACAAGAAGCCACAGGTTTAAATCAGGGCAATAATTTGATGATGCAGGATGTGATGTTGTTTAAATAAAAATATACATGAATAAATATTACAAACCCACATTTTCAACATCCAGTATGATATTAGACATGAGCTACTACTACTCTTTCGGCTTTTCCCATCAGGGGTCGCCACAGCGAATCATCCTTTTCCACTTCACTCTATCCTGGGCATCTTCCACTCTGACACCAGCTAACCTCATGTCCTCTGTTAGGACATCCATATATCTCCTCCTTGGTCGTCCTCTTGCCCTCTTGCCTGGCAGCTCCATCTCCAACATCCTTCTACCAATAAATTCACTATCCCTCCTCTGCACATGTCCAAACCATCTCAATCTGGCCTCTCTGACTTTGTTGCTAACACAGGCAACGTGCGCTGTCCCTCTGATGAACTCGTTCCTAATTCTGTCCAACCTTGTCACTCCTAAGGAGAACCTCAACATCTTCATCTCTGCTGCTTCCATCTCTGCCTCTTGTCTCTTTCTCACTGCTACTGTCTCTAACCCATAGAGCAGAGCTGGTCTCACCACTGTCCTGTACACCTTTCCTTTGAGTCTTGCTGACACTCTTCTGTCACACAACACTCCTGACACTTTCCTCCACCCATTCCAACCTGCCTGCACTCGCCTCTTCACCTCTTTTCCACACTCCCCATCACACTGAACTGATGACCCCAAGTACTTAAACTCCTGCACCTTCTTCACCTCAGCCCCTGTAACCTCACACTTCTACCTGGATCCCTCTCGTTTACACACATGTATTCTGTCTTGCTCGACTGACTTTCATACCTCTTCTTTCCAGAGCAAACCTCCACCTCTCCAGCTGTTCCTCCACCTGCTCTCTACTCTCACTGCAAATCACAATGTCATCTGCAAACATCATTGTCCAGGGAGATATCTGTCTGACCTCGTCTGTCAACCTGTCCATCAGCATAGCAAACAAGAAGGGACTCAAAGCCGATCCTTGGTGTAGTCCCACCTCCACCTTGAACTCCTCTGTCTGACCTCCACGGCACATCTCACCACCGTCATGCTCCTCTCATACATGTCCTGAACTACTCTGACGTACTTCTCTGCCACTCCCGACATCCTCATACAGTACCACAGCTCCTCCCTCGGTACCCTGTCATACGCCTTCTCTAAATCCACAAACACACAATGCAGCTCCTTCTGACCATCTCTGTACTTTTCCATCAACAACCTCAAAGCGAAAATGGCGTCAGTGGTGCTCTTACGGGCATGAAACCATACTGCTGCTCACAGATCTCCACCTCCTTCCTAAGCCTGGCTTCCACTACTCTTTCCCACAGCTTCATTGTGTGGCTCATCAGCTTTATCCTCTATAGTTGCTACAGTTCTGCGTGTCACCCTTGTTCTTAAATATCGGCACCAGAACGCTTCTCCTCCATTCCTCAGGTATCTTCTCACTCTCTAAAATCCTGTTAAATAGACCTGTCAGAAACTTCACTGCTGTCTCTCCTAGACACTTCCACACCTCCACAGGTATGTCATCAGGGCCAACAGCCTTTCCGCTCTTCATCCTTTTCAGAGCCTTCCTCACCTCATCCTTTCTAATCTCTCCTATTTCCTGCTCCACAACATCCACATCTTCCTCCCTTCTTTCCCTGTCATTTTCCTCATTCATCAACTCCTCAAAATACTCCCTCCATCTTCTCTGCACACTCTCCTGGCTTGTTAGCACCTTTCCATCTCTGTCTTTAATCACCCTTATCTGTTGCACATCTTTCCCATCTCTATCTCTCTGTCTGGCTATCCTGTACAAGTCCTTCTCTCCTTCCTTTGTGTCTAACCTGTCATACAGCTCATCGTAAGCTTTCTGTTTGGCCTTTGCCACCTCCCTCTTCACTCTGCGCTGCACTTCCTTGTACTCCTGTCTACTTTCCTCAGTCCTTTCTACATCCCACTTCCTTTTAGCTAACCTCTTCCTCTGGATGCAGTCCTGTACTTCCTCATTCCACCACCAAGTGTCTTTATCATCTTTCCTCTTACCAGATGACACACCAAGCACCTTCCTACCTGTTTCCCTGATTACCTCTGCTGTAGTTTCCCAATCATCTGGAAGCTCTTCCTGACCACACAAAGCCTGTCTCAACTTCTGCCTGAATTCCTCACAAGTTTCTTCATTCTTTAGCTTCCACCACTTGGTCTTCTTTTCTGACTTTCCTCTCTTCTTCTTCCTGACCACCAGAGTCATCTTACACACCACCATGCGATGCTGTCTGGCTACACTCTCTCCTACCACCACTTTACAGTCACTAACCTCTCTCAAATGACCTCGTCTACATAGGATGTAGTCCACCTGTGTCCTCCTACCTCCACTCTTGTATGTCACTCTATGTTCCTCTCTCTTCTGGAAGTAAGTGTTAACTACAGCCATTTCCATCCTCTTAGCAAAGTCCACTACCATCTGTCCTTCTGGATTCCTGTCCTTTACACCAAACCTGCCCATCACCTCCTCATCACCTCTGTTTCCCTCACCAACATGCCCATTGAAGTCTGCTCCAACAACTACTCTCTCTCCTCTAGGGATACTCTCTACAACCTCATCCAACTCACTCCAGAATCTCTCTTTCTCTTCTAACTCACAGCCAACTTGTGGAGCATACCCACTGACTATGTTCACCATCACACCTTCGATTTCTAGCTTTAGGCTCATCACCCTGTCTGAGACTCTTTTCACCTCTAGAACATTGTTCACAAACTCCCCTTCAGGATCACTCCTACTCCGTTTCTCTTCCTATCCACACCATGGTAGAACAGTTTGTATCCTCCTCCAATACTACGTGCTTTGCTGCCTTTCCACCTCGTCTCCTGCACACACAGTACATCTACCTTCCTTCTCTCCATCATGTCTGCCAGCTCTCTACCTTTCCCTGTCATTGTGCCAACATTAAGAGTCCCTACTCTCAAATCTAAGCTCCTGCCTTTCCCCTTCTCTCTCTGACCACGAACCCTTCTGCCTCCTCTCCTTCTTCGACCAACAGTAGTCCAATTTCCACCGGCACCCTGTAGGTTAACAGCACCGTGGCGGTGTTGTTAACCCGGCCTCGACCGATCCGGTATGAAAGTGGTATGGATGACTCGCATGATTGTACTTGGCAAAATTTTACGCCGGATGCCCTTCCTGACGCAACCCTCTCTATTTATCCGGGCTTGGGACCGGCACAAAAGTTACTGGCTTGCAACCCCTGTGGCTAGATTTGATATTAGACATGAGCACAGTCTAAAATTCTAACGTGTATTATTTTACATTTTTAACAGTTTTGCTTACAGTGCGTCATGTAAAATGGATTATTGGATTAGAATTTGTGTCAGACGGCTAATGAGCGCAAAGGGTGAGACACTGGAGCCTCTCGTAAATTCCTTTATCACCGTGCTCATTCATGACAGACAGCCCACAATCTGATCCAGACTCAGCTGCACGCAGCGGCACACCAGCTGCAAATGACAAGCCGCGTAACGAGATTCAGGATGTCGAGACGAACGTTGTTACGTAGACGCGGACATAACGGTAAATAAATTCACTGCCCAAAGCAAAGACTTTCCTTTCTATTATCTTCAGAATCAGGTTACAGAATATACAGTAATGTGATTTGCTATAATGTTTTCCATATTGTGCGCTGGCTCACATGGAAAATATTTCTGTGCCTCCATCCGCTGCTCGGTTAAACTTACCTGCAAACCGTCATGAAGCTTTCCTCTGTTGTACTCTTCCACTGTTTGGCCTCACCTACCGCGCGGTGCGTTCGTTCGCTGCATCCCCTACTTTGTCAGAACACAATAAATGAGCAATAATTGCATGTGCACTAATGCACATTTCACAACTCGGATACGACATGGCATTTCTGCAGCACTCATCTGTAACTGTAATATCCCATTATGCCAGCAAAGTGTCTCTGAAGCCTGAACGGATGCAGCACATTTCTCAAACAGTGCCGAATCATGCTGTGTCATATGGGAAATCAACATATGAAAAGCAACAAAAATACTTCACATAAACTCCCAGGATGGTTTTCTGTGGCCTTGTTGTGCTTTCAACTCTCGTCTCCTGCTTTGGATCTTTCCCAGCGTCGTATTAATATGTCAGAATGTGTCACAGTCTTATCCCGGGCTGCACTTTTCACACTAATGTTTTAAGAGCTGCCGTTTTGTCTCCACGTGACAGCGTGCTGTGACCCGGTAGGTGTCGTGTTTATTATTGCGTCCGTGACAAAGAAAGGGGTCCGGCGGTTCGTGAAACGCTCCCCTGGGCTGCATCATAACGGCCACTTCACTGCTGCACCCGCAGCACCAGGACAATGTTTATTTATGGAAAGTCCCACAGCTGACCGTAAGCTGAGAGATTTAATAAGTGTCGAGAAATTTGGAGAAACTCTGCCAGGTTTGAGACGTCACGCTGGAAAGGTCAGCAGAAGAAATTAGTGGAGTAGGAGGGAAACTTAACCTTTCCCTGGGCTGACTGACGGAGAGACAGAAGTGCCTTGATTGCAGCCATTGTGTACTCTTGTGTTTGATGATAATTACATATCCTGTTGTTTTCCAGGCTCTATAAATATTTCATGAGTGTCTGTCATGGATTTAGAAACACTAGAAGATGTTTATTGTCCTATAGCAGAAACTGACTTTATCTGTGAGGGGGGGTAACCATGGTTACACAATACTACTTCTCAACTAAGCTAATCAACATCCGGATCTTGCTCCTCAATGCACAGACAGGGCACGTAAAAACACAAAACAAAAAATAATTTATTAAAAAAAGTAATGGTTAAAGGATGTCTTTTTAGACGAACAAGCTAATCCAGGTTGCAGGCTGATGGACATTATCCACAGGTGGAAGCAATTTATTGCTTCTTTCAGTGTAGGTAGGAATTGTATCATTTTCATTTTCATTTTTATTTTGAACATGAGCAAAACCATAAGTTATTAAAATTTAGGAAAATAGCTGTGAATCTGTTGTCGATGTATTTGTATTTGTTACACCACTAACACAGAAACAGGTCTGACATTTCTGAAATTTACACTCTGTGGCAAAATAAATCATTTTAGCTGCGAAGACTGACCTGCTACATTTGCATGGCAGAGTTATTGCATAAAACAGTGACTGCTGTGATTTCAGCATCAGCCGAACTATTAATAAACAGCAGCAATAAACAGAACGTCAAAGCCGACCACACAATCGAATCTCCACTTGGAGAGCGGTGTGATTTCACGTTTCGGTGCCAGCACTGCCCGTGTCTTTACTTCCTGTCTTGTGTTCCACGGCATGTGCTGTGCTGCTGTAACATAACCAGGAGGCTGTTGTACGGTGAATGTGAACGCAGGACAACTGCAGCAGAGAAACACGGAACTGCAGACAGCATCTATTTCTGCCTCCTCGGAGCCGTTCAATGGAAATTCTTTACGCCAGCAACTAGAGACTTGAGTCAACTATATCCGCTGCATAGTAAACACGACCCAGCGGCACAAACCAGCAGACTTCAGCACTCATATTGATTACTGGCAGAGGGGTAAAGACTGTAGCATCTGGAGACACAGTTGGGTTTTGATGAACAAACCCTTTGGACACTAGTGGGTATATTCAGCTGAACATTAAGATTCTCTCCATTTCTGATGCGCTCTTCGAGTTTTTCATACGCACCGTGCATGCAAAAGGGTTATTTTACTGATGCACATTTGATGTGATGCAATAAATGAAAATGGCAGTTCGTCCCCTGTATTTTTGAAATACCAGTATAGAGCCAATTAAGCGGAGACACAAAGGGGATGTACTGTAGCTTGATCAAGGTGTAGTTTAATATATTAACTCGGGCATTATTCCAATCAACTCACAACTTGTAATTTGCACCGAATTATGAGAAATTCTCTTACATTTGGGAATCAAAAACAAATCGATCATCTCACAGTGTAGTTATTGATTTTCTGAGTTGAGTAGTTTGCCTTGACTAAACATATTTCAGTACTAACAAACCTACTGCTTGTTGCGCTGCATTTGTGCTTCACACACTCTCTGATACTGGATCTGAACTACATACGGGGATATGTAACCACAATTAGTGTGAAAGATGGCAGACTGTAATACCATAATGTAGCTAGTTTTAGGAAGATGCCTTATGGTAGAGTGACTCAAACTGGTGTCAATATAATCAATGAGTATGTTCACATAGCATCTACCCTCTGGGTTATGAACAAGCATGTGACATGACTGTAATATCCCGTTATTAACATGTAACATACAATTGTGTAACATTGGATTTATCATTACTAATTTCTATGGGGTCGATCTAAACACACGACTAGCCAATGCAGTGTAAGCTTTTTAAACATTTAATCATGTTTTAGTTTGGATCTACATGAAAAAAGAAAGAAATGTTCACAAACCCACAACCACAAATTGGTTGGGATCCAAAGCTTCCATCATGAGGCATCATTACCAGCAAAAGCTGAAACATACAACAATGATAAAACGGATGCAGTGAACTTACTCAACCACAAACAGAATAAATAGACAACACATAAACCACATTTGTCTAATTGCTTGTTCTTTGAACATGAGATAATGTAGTAAATTTATACATATCATGGTCAGATCAGATAAAATCCACGATCATTGCATTTGAGGTTGGTCCATATGCAGAAAAACAACTGCTGCATTATTTTTAGACCCGCAGAGCCACACAGGCACAGCAGTGTATTTGTGGTGTATTTGTATATCCATGTCACCGGAGAGCAGAGTGGAATCTATCAGGTTCGGACTCATTTAAAGATAAAACATCCTAAGTAACATACTCTCAAGGTTCACAATGAAAGCAGCTTAGAAAAATACGAGGCAAAGTGCTAAAGAGGCCGTGTGCCGTGCAGTATGTCAAACCCAGCGTTGAATGGGTGCTGCAAAAATAGCTGCTGTTTACAACTCTGTTACAGCTAACAACTGCTATGAAATCAATATCTTGTTTTTTATCCAAGGCAGACCCACTCCGAAGAATCAGGACACGGCCTGAAAATGAGAAAAGTTAGCAGGTGTTCTCCGCCAGATCACCATCCAGTCGGAGTCATGGGTCACAGCATCCTCGGCGATAAACATGGGGGAGCTCTGCAGTGATTAATGACGGGCCGTTTGACTAATTTCTCTAAACGAGGAGCACCGTGTGAAATATGTTGTCTATGCATTTTATTATGGCCGCTGAAAAGACAATGAAGTCAATGTGAATTTGGCTTTCAACGTGGAAGCCAAAAATCGTATTAGATATTTGCAGACAGAAACTGACTTTTTAGGGAACAAACCTCAGTCACGGTAAATCCTGAAAGTTTGTCTGCTTGGACGTGGGAACTGAACGTAGTATTTACTCAGCAGCAGCATCTTAGCATTTTCATTATTATAACCATGACAGCATGTTTAATTTTGCATGGGCTCAAGAAAGTATCAGTCTGCAAAAAGACGTTTCTGTAACCTGGACACAAAACTGAACAATGGAGTTTTTGTGCATATTATTTTTAGCTCCGCCTTTGCCTCTAGTTCTCTCATTTCATCCCATGGGGTTCCCCTTATTTATGAGCATTTTTCGCTCAACATTTTGGGATTCACCATTTTTGCATCACTGGGCAAAACTGCATTTCCATTGCTTGTATACAATGACTTAGTAAAGAATTTCCGTTTAAGATTTGCTGACGTTCTGTCTAAAAGTATACTTTTTTTGTTCTCATTTATGTCAGCAAAACGTCATTTCAACTCTGATGCTAAGATCCCATTTTCCAAAGATAGCAACAAGTTTAGGCCAAATTTGGAGGAAATATGTATAAAATATTAAATGTAACATTTATCCTCTTTCTTTGCCTGTCAGTTACTTTCAGGGATAAAGTCCCAGGTGAATCATTAGTCTGACATTTATTTTTTGCACCACAGATGATATTTCTCATTAAAACACTCATAACCGAGTTGCACAATGATTCGATGACTTCAGCACGATACACCAGCTTCTCAGTATGAGAATTATTTCTGTCAGATTCAGTTATTTTACAGATGAAACAATTCAATTGAATGAAATGTTCCAGACTTTTGTGTTAAGTATTTCTGCTATCGGATTTTCTTGGGCAACTTCGTGCCATCAGGACGTAATCTGGACTGACAGCAATGACATAAAGACACAAAAATACACTTTTGTCCTGGTTTGTTTCATTTAGACTCTGTTAGATGCTGCATGCATTCACATTTTAACTCCACTGAAACATTTCCTCAAATACAAAGAATTCCGTCAGCATCTAAAGGCAAGAGTGTATGAGATGTACTCACAGTCACATTTCTTTCTTTGTCAGAATTTGACAAACTGCAGCGCCACATTTCTACTTAACGTTCATTATAAAGCACCGTATTTTTGAACACGGGAAAAGAAAAAAAATCCCTCAGCCGCAGTTCATGTCTGCTGTCTTTTGAAATAATCACTGTGCTGCTGTCAAGTATGATAGACTGGGGAATGTGTGTTGACTTCTGATGACTAACTTGGAAGACAAACAACAACCCAGGAACCTTCCTAATCCAGTAAGCACTGAAAATGTGTCATATTTTTGAACCATAAGCTAAACTCCATCCCACATTTAGGGCTAATTTGAAAGCTCCAAAAATCCAGAGAACAGACTCTATAAACTCCCTCAGTATTAATCAGCGTTTATGCTTATAGGATGTTATTTTTAAAGATCCTCTAAACAATATTTAAACTCGCAGTATATGATAAAGGTCATCTTGAAATAACAGTGACTCAATATTGCCTACAGGTGTGAATGGTTGTCTGTCTGTGTATGTCCTTCTGTGTTTGCCCTGAGACTGACTGGGCCTGTCCAGGGTGTACGCGACCTCTCACCCAACGACAGCTGTGATTGGCTCCAGGCCCCCGTGACCCTAGTACAGGATAACAGGTTAAAAATAATGGTTGGATGAATCTCGTCCTCCAGATCACATAACCTGAGGTGTTTTTCAGTTTAGATGATGTCAACCGGAATCATTTCTGGAGGAGCAGGTCGACCAAAACTATAACCTCCGTAGTATGAGCAACCAGATGACATCATCACATGAGGAAAAACAACGTCCGGATGATGTCACACTAGCAACATAAAAGTTGAGTGGAAACTTTAAAGTAGTTAAGGAATTATCAAAGGTCCAGCACAACATTGGCAGATGTTTTACGCAAGAATCGGCCTTCTAACCAATCGGAGACTTTCAGGATCTTCTGCTCGATGCGTAACCTTGGTAACACTCTCATTTATTTTTACTTTAAAGGGATGTGCAGAGCGTGGGCGGACATAAAAATCAAGAAGAATTTGAGAGAGAAAGGACAGCGAGGGCTGGGCGGAGGCTGATGCAAGTAGCGCACTGTAGTTCTGTTAAACTAAGAAACGTTTAGCTGCAACGTTGAGCGAATAAATTGACCAAAACAACGTAGAAATTTTCGATTTCCCCCCGCGTGTATCCGAAACCTTAATTTTTAATTTTTTAATCTTATTTGGTAGCGTGCTGCATGTTGATTGCACCCAACCGCACAGCAAATAAGACAAAGCCATAGAGTTTGTCAAACTGTAGGAGCATGACAACGGCTGCAGTGCAGCTGGTATCAGAAGCGAATTAGCGCGAGAAGGAGCAAAGGTGATGAAAAAAAAAAAACATCCGGCTTGTCTACGCTTTAGTTTCGGGCTCCTCGGAGAGATGTGAGGCCGTAAACACTAAGCCGCCTGCAGCTCTGTCATACATATTACTGGGTTAGCTATGAAGGGAACCCAGGCTTAATCCTCTTCAGCTCTGGAAGCAGGGAATCAGCACACAGTGATTATCATATGACAGTGTTTATAGTTTTATTAAAGTAAATCCATAACTTTGCAACCAGGCAAATAGCACTATGTGATAAGCCAGAATTAGATTTTGAGGTGATTCATTACAGGATTTTAAAACACTGCATCAAGTGGCAAAAAAAGAGAGAGAGAGAGAGAGAAAAACCACATGGGAGGCTTATTATTGTGTAATACTTGTTATTACTCCACCAGCACCACAAATTAACAGGATTCAGTCTTCCATGAAAAAGCTGTTTATCTATGTATTTTAAAGCCCCTCAGGTTGGCGAGGCGAGGCGAAAACGCCCCATTTGTCAGCCGTTTCCCCCACAATTCTTTGATCATTCTGCGACCTCCCTGCAACCGCAGACGTGGAGTCACGTGACAATCCATCCGGCACTCCATCAGCATTAATAATGTAATCTGACAGATATTGTATAAGGCTCAGTACAAGGTGTCACTCACAGCAACAAACAAGTAGAGGAAACGGATGATGTGATAAAGCTTGAGAGCGAGGGAGACAGAAGCGGAGGGCGGAGGATCAAAGGTTTAGCAGTTCACCTCACCTTCAATTATTTTAGTATTTTGCAGATACAGGACGCTCAATGCTTGTGGATAAAACTCCATGTGCTGCAGTTTTTCACCAGTGCACATACAGAATTTATAATTCTTTATTTTTAGATATCTTTGAAAAAAAAGTTCATCTTTATTCAGAAGGCAGAGACATGGATATGGATTTCATCTTGGGAATAAGAAATACTTGTCACACCAACAGATGATTTCCATTAGAAAGTGCCCCATCATTCTCCGAATGCACGCCGTTCGAGTGTTCGAGTCCGTGTATTGCTCTGAAGAGGATGCGAGCGACGACGGCCACAGGAGCATGTTGTTATGTGGTTTGGCTTTTGCTCCGTGCTCGAAAGCGCTCGTGTCATTCAGTGTGACACTAAAAGGAAATTATGGGTTCGGTGATTTAAAGTCCTCGAAATCCATTTTTAAACCTGATGTGATTCCATTCTCAGATATAATACGCTTGTGACAACATCTGACCCTTTTTTTTTTTACGACATCAATCATAAGCAGGAAGCCTGAAAACTCTTGTTTTTGCATTGTTTGTTTTGCGATGGAAGCCTGAGAAGAGTTATGCACAAAGCCATATGGTACACGTGTTTTATTGTTTTATTATTAAGAGGAGCAGCAGTGTGGAGGGCAGCAGACAGACTCCATAAGCCGCTTCTGCTACACAAAAGACAGCAGATGCTGTCAAACTGTCAAAGCGTGTACATCAAGAACTGCTGCTGTGTGAGGTTCTCCATCACCTTCACATCCGTAGTTTTTATGCACAAGTGTGTGTGTGTGTGTGTGTGTGTGTGTGTGACCGACTTGCTTACATGTTCTGTACGAGTGACTGTGCCTGTGCTCATGTGGACTGAGTCCACGTTGAAGTGTGTTTGCCTGCTTCTTTTTGACTGTACCCTCTGATCTATTTCACTGAAGTCTGCGGCTCTCGCACTGAACGACAGTAGACCTGATAAATGGAAATGTGCCAGAGCTCGAAGGAGAAAAAAAAAAAAAAAAACGGTGCTACACTTCATGAAGCGTGATGACGGCTTCATTGCCCAGGGAGGCCCTTGAGGGTTCCCTTGGGCTCCAAGTAGCTTTAAAACTCAGCAACTGTGCCTTGCAATTACTGGCTGGAGTAAGTGAGCTTTGTCTAGTTTAGAATAGGCAGAATTAGCAGCAATTACTACCTGCTGAAATTGTGTTTGCATGGCCCATTTGTAAGCGACACAAAGAGAGATACCAACCCCTTCATCAAGCTCATCGTATTGTCTCCGCATTCAGAATCATTTAAAACAGCAAGTGGACGTGAGACTTTTAATTGCACTTTTCAGTTATACTACAAATGCTGTAAAATTACAGGAAAATGAAATAAAGGGGGTGTGATGACGTGTCCATAGATGGGCGGGAGGCCGCCAAACAATTAAATAAAACCACAGGACAGTCCCAATTTATGACGTGCTTTAGATTTTTTAATATTTGTCTGCATGACACCATCATGCTTTGCATTTCCATTAAATATAGCAAGTGCATTGGCGAGAATGTCAGATCTATTATATTATTGTTGGCAACAGTAAAAGGTCTGTTTTGGGACTTGTGGGTTATTAACAATGATCTACAAGCGCATATACACTCACCCACCATCTTGGTAGGTACACACGCTCAACAACATTATTATTATTATTATTATTAGCCAGCCAATCACATGCAAGTAAATCGTTGCATTTAGGCACGTAGACACGGTCAAAACAATCTGCCGAAATTGAAACAGAGCACAACCATCTCTGGGGTTCACAGGCGACGGTTAGAAAAAGAGAAAATATCCAGTCAGCAGCGTCTTGATGATGTCAGAGATCAGAGGAGAATGGCCAGACTGGTTTGAGCTGATTTGGTAGGAAGACAACAGGAACTCAAATAACCACTTGTTAGAGCTGAGCTGGGCTGAATAACTCGTCTGAAGACACAAAAATTGGACAATAGCAGATTGAAAGATAAAGCCTGGTCTGATGAGTCTCGATTTCTGCTGCAACATTGGGATGGGATGGTTGATTGGATCCATCCTGCCTTGAATCAACCGTGGATGGTGTGTGTGTGTGGGGGGGGTGTTTTCTTGGCACACTTTCGGCCCCTCAGTGCCAACTGAGCATCATTTAAATGTCCCAGCTTACCTAAGCATTGTTGCTGACCATGTCCTTCCCTTTAAAAATGCCTAAAGAATGTTTTTTAGCACCTCGTTGACCCAATGCCACAAAGAATTAAGGTGGTCCAAACTATGCCAGCAGGGGTTCCTAAAAGAGGAGAGGGTTGGGTTAGGATGCAGAAAGCGGCTGAACCCAGATAAAATGGGATGGCAACCGGCTTAAAAACAATCCCAGTTAATAGGCAGAGCATGTTCTCTTTCTATTATACTCAGTCCAACATTCGGGAATGTTTTGCTGCCCCTCGTGGTCAAAGCGTGTCACTTTCAAAAAGGAGTCTGCTATCTGCATCATCAAAATGAGCTTCCCGTTACCGCAGGCATCTTAACAACTGTAAAATAAAGAATTTCCACAAACCAATAACAGTCACACAGATTTAGCCAAGTCAGAAGATCTTTTTGGCTGCACATTTCTTCTTCAGATACAAACACCCAGTTACTGAAAGTCCCAATGACAGCTGAAGTAGGTTGGTGGTGATTTAAGTCAGGCCCTTTCGGTCAAAGGACACATCCACAGTCATTTAGTGAAGAAACCGGTTTAAACAGGTACAGACAGAGAAACTGTAGCATGTCCGCAAGTCACCAAGAAGAATTTCTCTGACGGCGGAACGTCCCATCAATTTTTCATCAAATAATTTCAGATATTACTGTGATCCACAAAGCAGCGAAGAGATCAGATGGATCTGCCATAAAATTCCGCGTTGACAAGGATAAACCTGCGGGATCACCTATAATCCTTCAATTTCCATTAACGTCTCGCTTCGACTCATAACGGCGCATTCATTTGACTGTTTGGTTTTCTGGCAGTTGTAATTACGAAACGTCTTCAGCCAGGATTTTGTATTTCACACAGGCAAGGGAGAGACTTTGACTCAATTAGCTTTTATCTCCTCTCCCTCGCTCTATGCCTCACACCTCATTGGCGCTGACAAGGATGTTTGTACCTGCTATACACAGCGGCACTATCAGTTCAATCCTTGGCACGACTTTGAAGATTAGTCACCAAACCATGAACAAGCTTTTGAAGTGTTGGGGATTCTTTGAAGTTTGTGACGCGCGTTTCTGTCTCGCTCTCTCCTTTTTCTTTCTTACTTTGTCAGGGCGTTACATAACATTTCAACTACCTTTGAACATTTACCGGGGCAATAAGAGGAGGTGGCCGTCAGATGGATAAACATAACACGACGAAGATTTGTATCATCAAAGTCCGTCTGAGGGATATTTCAAACTGATTTTTCTCAGCGTACATCTCTTACGGCACCCTTCACACCGAGCCGCCAGGGCTGCTTTAAATGATTAGCATCTCCTTCTGTGGGGCACCACCCAAATGAAACTATGTGCACACGTCTTTATATTACAATGTGGGTTTTTTTTCACCCCTAATTGACAAGCAAGTGATTTAAAAAATCATTGACCCTGAGATCCTAAAGACCTGTGGTTATGGGGATGTTTATTCCCATCATGTGTAAAACCAGTGAATGACTAGAATAAACTTCTCATCCATTTTGCACTTGGCAGGCAGAATGATCATGAATAAAAATGAATTTGACATTGGAAAACCTGCTCATTGAAGCCTGATGGCCACGTAAAGTGCGGCACTGGCCAAATTTTCTTGGCCAACCCTGCGTTTGTGGGATGAGTTTCCCTGGCTGCTTACCTCAATATGAAATTAATGAATTTCCGCTGACTTGATTGATTGTGCGGCTCACGGTGCGAACGTATGGTCAGGGCAGCAGACGAAGAGCGGGACCGTGCCTCTCGGTTTGTCCGAGTCACAGCACCAACAGAAATATGTCCACAAACCCAGTGAGGGTGACGGGGACGTCTTTTCATGAAGCTACTTCGGCACCAGGCGGTGCTACAGGCAAGGGCAGCTGCTCTTGCACAGGCATTTGCTGACACACGCTGTAAGTCACGGCACGGCTACAGATGGCCGAGCAGCCGCTCTGTGCAACACCACCAAAGAAGAGGCAACGCTCATGATGCCCTGCCTCAGAATTTGCCTTGCAACAAATAACACAGCATTCATATGCATAGCCCGCAATAGGAGCAAAGTGCATAAAATTTGGGGGTAAATAGTTTATTTTGATGACTTTATACAGATAATAATTCCGTTTTTCTGCATAGTAATTCCATAAACAAAACCTGTGAATTTTAAGGTCATTTAAATTCCACTGAGCTGTTGCCAAGCTTTGAAGCCAAAAAATTGCCTGTCATCCTCTTACAATACAGGCTATTGAGCACAGCACGGCACACACAGGGGTGCCCATAAATAAGAAATATCCTTCTGCAAACTGTTAATTGTAGGGAGCTGAGAACAAGATTAAATGAAATGTCCCCTTCTTTGACAAAGCACGCTGCCGGCTTCATGGCCTGCGTGACTGTTAGAAACTCCGGCCGGGGATGCGCTTTGCATTTTTGTCACCTTTTAAACGTGTAGATTAGTGCTCCTAACGAAGAACTGGGACTTTGTTGCAGCCCTTCTTCGGAGTAGATGTTGATGAAAGCTAATTTGCCTTGCATTAAAAATTTGTCCCAGCTACAGCTGCGAGTTGGAACGCCGCTGATGAAACATCCAGATTTAATGAGCGGAGCAGAAAGGTCAACAGCCAAATATATTAGTCGAACCATATCACAGCACACCTTTACAATATTTATCATCTCCGGTTGCAGATATATCATTTTAGTATTTTCTGCTAATTCCTTTGTAACAGTGTGTGTTTTATGCAGCTTTCATTTATGAATTCATTATGAAAAAAAAAGACACAAAAACAATCCCCGACAGCAGCGAGCCATCTGTCTAATTTAAACTCAGCAGTCTTGAAGGTTTTAATTAATTGCTACTGTGGGTTTTTCGACAGTATGTCCAGAGTAAGTGACGAACCCAAAGTGCAAGTGAAATTCAGTTGATATTAAGAACGAGTTTTCCACGGATGTAATAATATGTAAAAGCATGAGTCATTGCTATAGTAACAACAGTAAAGGAAACAGCTGACTCAGCGCCACCTGACCTCGAGTCTGTTTTCACTGTTGTGCCGCCATTTGTATTAAAGTGAAATATTTCAGCATGTCCCCATCACTGCCCGACTGTCTTTATGTCGATTTAATCCAAAAAAGAGATTTGCCTGATGTGCTCATAAATACTGTGATTTTATTTAGTATCTCTGAAAGAGATGCAATTTATCTGCTCGTCCATTTGGAGAAGATGGGTATGTGCCACTGCGCTGTGGAGAGGGAGCTTTTAAATATCCCGTGGACGCTCTACCTCTGCAAAGCTTTCAAAACAATCATGCAGAGTGGGTTTTATATCATAGAACGACCCGGCGCTATCCTCACCAATCAAATTGGATTAAAACCAGACAGAGATTGATCTACTCTGCACTCGACACCTCGCTGTGTTTGACCAGATTAGTTTCAACTCTATGCAGCTTGTATACAACCATAAAAATAAATGAAATCTCGTCTGGCGTTCCCTTGTCCATCACAAACACCCGAGACACTTGCACATTCTGTCTGTGTATATCATCCCGTGGCCCGGCACACAGGACTGTCTCCCACTGATTACCCATTTCCCCACCGCAGGTGAATCGGGGCCAAACGGGGAAATTGCTCCATTTGCATCTTAGCTAATTGCATTATTGCTCCAGGCTTTTCTAATAGTCACGAGCTTCCTCGGAACAGAATTCGGAAGGAATAAAAAACAGTTGGAAGCTGCAAAGTATACGGCCGCTATTTGCAGTGAAATGGTGTTTGCTGCAGGTACAGAGAAAATGCCCTGCGGTGCGAGGCTGAGGTATTGAAGTCGGATGGATGTCTGAGCTGCATATGGTTTAGTCTTTCTTCTATAGTGTAGAGGCCGTCCGTGTAGGATTCTCAAGTGTGTGAAAAATACTTGAAAAGTACAGTGCAGTTGTATGGAAATGTATTTTAAGAGGAAAAGTCTGTTTTTCAATGTACAGTAGTAGTTTCAAACGAGAACAGCGTCACAAGAAAGACAGTTTACAGCGTAATCTGAATTCTTATCAGCCTGTTTTTAAAGTTTTCCTCCAAACAGAGTCTCGGGAGGTGGTGGCGGGACTATCCCGCGGTGAAATGGGACAGTCCGTTAAATGGGAAATGGTCTGAACTCATGTAGTGATTTTCCCTGTATCCTCGCAACCAAAGGAGGGGTCTCGTTTTGTTGAGGAGCCCACCGTAAAATGTTTGGGCACCTCACATTTTCAATGCACGCGTGTTTAGGTCGCCGCTTGCAACTGGAAACCGCTGACATCAGCGCGGGCCCACTTTGACGCTCTAAGAGGAGCGACACCTGGAGAAAGAATGAAATGCGATCAGGAAATTCGGACGTGGGAGTGAAAAGGGGCCAAGTCGTTTGATACCGTTGGATGTCAGTTAGCGAGGTGGCCCTACTGACGTCAGGGGAAATGAAACTGCCAAAATTTTGGTCGAGAAATGTACATGGAGCCACTTGAAACTACATTAATCATGTAAAGACATTTTATGAGTCACTCACATTTAGTCATAACCTCTCATAAGTCTTGGTTTTAAGTTGCCTTAGTAGAAAATGTTACGCTGTTCAGCGATTAGTCCCAATAAAGTTCCTTACTACAGCTTGGAGATTTTTACAATACAAGTTTGCAATTATTTCACGATTTGGCGGCTGCTTCTACAATAAATGACATGATGTCTGAGGCTGACTGAACAATCTGTGCCACGATGTCACCAGGAGGTGACCTTCATATTCGTGCTACCAGCACTGACACATCATGCCATAAAGTTGGTGAATAGTAAAATTATGTATGCCTATAAACACTATAAACTGTGATATTGTGTAAATGTCCCAGGCTTTTATTTACTTCCCACCAAGTGGCTCTAATTTGGTCTCTCAAGAAGTCCTTTGGATTCCCGAAACAATATCAGCTACGCTGCTGCAAACTCCTGGTTAGCTCGTTGTTAACGCTGACGACATGACGTTTGGTGTTGGAAATCATGATGCCGTCCTTCCACACAGTGTGCTGTTGAAAGAAAGTAAACCCCTGGAAATAAAAAGCACGTATCCTCCTTCCCTATCAAAGGATTGTCCGGAACAAAAATGCTTCACTTATGACGTGTATTAGTAAAGTAAATAGCGATAAGGTATAAATTTTCTAATCACTGTGATTCATTTGCGCTTTTGCGAAGCTTCGAGGACCCTTGTTTGGCACAATTAGGTTTTTCCTCCTTCACTCGGCTGTCGTGTATTTGAGACGAGCTCCAGCCCGACACTGTGTTACCTTGGGCCACGAAGCCAAAGGGCGGCAACTAATTGAAAACGCGGGTAAAATTAGATTTGTCTTCAAGACAAAGCTCATTTTTCCGACTCTTGTACATTCCATTTGACATTTAATTGCCCCAAAGCGCCTTATCCTGAAATCAAAAAAATCCCCTAAATGTTCGTTCACCTTTACGTCAGATAAAATGTTGGAAAAGAATCTGTGGGGCTGTGGACTGCAGCCTACTGTACTACACAAATGGAGGCGCCGGTTCACAAACAAAGGCGCTTCTTTTCTCAGTTGTTGCCATTGCTTTCACTGGCAGAGAGACACATTTTGAGACAAGATATAAATGGAAGGAATCCACGAGGCAATTATTCCACCTCTGCAGTACATGGCAGCAACACCGTTGGAAAAAAGGTGTATCGGGGTGCCGTTCTCTGTTCTGTTTCACTGAGCAGCTTCTCCAGCCTTTCCTCAGCCCATCAAGCTGCCTTGGCAACAATCAGAGTGGCTGAGGCATGGCGGAGAGAAATGTACAGTGGTGGAGTGGTAGGAAATTACAAAAGGAATCAATTCAATGAGTTCCCTCCCTGCATGAAAAAATGTCTTTAAATCAGGCAGGTGGCCAGACCCAAACAACAACCTTTTAAGAGCCTGTCTACCAAGGCACAATACATTACAGAGTTGGCTAGAACTGAGTAAGACGACGACTTGTGCACTGAATCCGTTCCTTTTTCACTCAAACGCAGCCCCGACACAGCGGCGCTGTCAGCCTCATGACCTTGATGCGTTTTCTGCTGACCTTATTTCTTTATTATTGCCATACAATCGGCATGCTTTTTTTTTTTTTTTTTTTTTTTTTATTGTGTTGGCAAGGATTTTCCAAAAGCAGACATCCGCTTTTTTAGAAAAGTGTGACACCTCGTCTGACATGACCACACTGGCATGAAAGTTAAAATTTTAAAAGGCAGTAGTCTTTTTTTTCTCTCTCAGATTATGTTTTGTTTTTCAAAATCAGTTTGCTGAACTCCATTTTTTGCTTTTTTTTTTCAAATAACAAATGTCAAACCCTCTGAACAATTATTTTGCCAATTACGCTGCTGATGCATTTCACTTCCTGTGTTGTTTTTCTGTGTTTTTCCTCATGATGCTATGACCTCGTAGGATGGGAAGCTTAATGGAGGTCGTAAATAAACTAAAAGACCAAGGTCAGCAGGAAAACCACCGATGGAATAAATTAGTGTGCGGCTCTAAAGAAAACAACACGAGAGACAACATGAAATATAAGAGTAAGCGTCGGTGAAAAGGCTCGGTGACCGTTCCCCTCTCAAGATTTATCTGCTAAGAGAGGCAATCTAACACTTCTTCACCGATTTGTCACGTGACCTGTCGACAGACATCAATATGGAACGGGTGTCAGATTGTGGGTTTAAAGTACAATTAGGTGGATGTTGTGGAGCCCGTGTACAGTATATGTGTGTGTGTGTGCCCGCACCATCATTTTCACTGTCTGGTGCTGATAAATGTCAAGGCCACTTGAGGGATGGAGAGCAGTCGTTTATTTCCAAGCCCGGCAACGCGCGCCAGCAGAGAGCTGTGAACAATGAGCTCACGGCGGCGGTGAATCCTCTGCTGCCCGCAGTGGATGTTGAATAGTCATGGGAACCCGAGTAGCTTTAAACTTTGGGTGATGTAATGCTAAAAACATGTGCTGTCGAGTGAAATAATATGTGTTTATCCATGAATGAGCAGCTGAATGTCTCACAGTCTCAGGTGTAATGGATGCCTGACAGAGAATCTCGACTCCGTAAATCACATGGCTGCTCTCATATTTCTGGATGACTGGGCAGTTCGCTCCTTCATCTACTCTAGGTAAAGAACAAGTGACCTTACGATGGAATGTAACCATCACTCAGTTTGTGAATTACATACTCGTGTTGTATTTTCAACAAAGTCTCCTCCCGCGCCGTATTTATCCGAACGAACCCGTTAGCGTGCAGCACTTCACAGCAATGGCCAAAAATGTAAATCAGGCCACACGGCGTCTACACGTTGCTTCTTGCAGAATTAAGTGGGATAAAGGTGGATGGGAGGGGGGGGTGTGTAGGGGGGCTGCCAGTGACAAAATATGTGTGTGCTTGCAATACTCCAACAACATCAGCGTTACCGTGGTTACTAATCCTATTTACTGAGGATTGGATCCATTATTTAGGTTCTTCGTCTCAAAGCTGAGTAGTTGTTATCACCCTGTGTCAGGGACAGAGACTCAGAGGAGGCAAATATTGGATTTTCAGTGTTTTCCTCACAATATTTCACAGTGTTTAATGCACCAAATGTAATCCAGTTTGTAGAATAAACTACAATGAAACCTATGTGAAGATCTGTGCGTACTGTAATTACGTGCAGATCCTAAATCGTTTAATGGTGCGTCCTTTCCTTGGGTAGGTATTGTGTCCACGACCGTGCAGCCAACCACCTTGCATGAAAACTAACATCGTCATCGAAAGATCGCGGAGGAATAATTGCAAGAGAGGCCCACGAAAGCTGAGGCCCATGTTCACTAAGTTGACGGCACGAACAAGTCAGAATAAACGTGCAACATCCTACGCGCTGTGTGATCAGACAAATGACACACAAATCATTAGGGACGCAACACTATGGCGAAGCGTCTGCATTTGGTTTCTCACAAAGCAGAGAAAACTGCTCCGACAGGCACATACTGTCGTTCCTTTCTAATTAAAAGTTTATTTCAACCGTGCAAAATAGAGTTTAGGCCAACAGCCTTCATCAAGGAATTGAGCGCGTTTAAATTTAAAATTACTTGAATTTATTCAAAAATTTGGTCAAATTACTTTTGAAAGGAAGTGTATGCAATACTGACATGGTGTTTTGTGGAGCCCCAAAGTGTTCAGTATTAGCCTTGTAAAGATAAAAGTTTCTATAATTTTAAATATAACCTACCAAAAATAACCGTTTTTTTTTGGTAGGTTATATTTCAAACATTTTTAGCCTCACGTTAGCGACCTGACCAAGAGCCAGTTTTGTTAGATTAATCTTTAAATTTTCTTTTTGCAGCGTTATGGTTTCCAAAGTGCATGAGAGAAGCTTTCAAAAGCAACAATCCACTTTGGCTGCGGTTACTTAAGCTACCAGGAGCTAACTCGTATCTCACCTGTTGCGATGCTGAGGCCATGTGGTGTAATCATTTTAAATGTTAAATTAAATAATAATTGGCAGTTGTTTTGACTCGTGAACATGTTTCACTGCTTGATTATGTCATGTTATCTGGTTTACAGATTTAATATTGAGGACTTTGTGGCTCCGTAGTGTTCTCTTTAGGAGCAGACTAGCTGGGGTTGGCCTGGCCGTCACCTCTAAAGACTTGTCCCCCTCCCTCTGTCTGTGTCCCAGGAGGGCAACTGGAGGAGAATGACTGGTAAAACCCAGACCAGCAACGTGACCAACAAGAATGATCCACGCTCCCTCAACTCTAGAGTCTTTATTGGCAACCTCAACACAGCCATCGTCAAGAAGACCGACATAGAGGTCATCTTCGCCAAGTACGGCAAGATAGTGGGTTGCTCCGTGCACAAGGGTTACGCCTTCGTACAGTACTTGAACGAGAGGAATGCCCGAGCGGCTGTGGCGGGAGAGAACGCGCGCATTATCGCTGGACAGCCTCTTGGTGAGTCCTCTTTGCTGTCTCTCTTTAATACGTTTTTTTTTTTTTAATGTTTCTTCCATTGCGGATGCCATTAAAACTCCAGAGAGTCAGGAAGACACAGTCTATAAGGCACTTCACAGAAACTTTTACCCTTGAAACGCACAATGTTTTGCTAAATCCTGTTCTTTGCTAGAGGAATGGATCGTCTCTCTCGGGACGACTGAATTCCTCGGGCATCTCAGACTTTTACTTTAGATCCTCTCTCGCCTCCTAAAAGCCGAAGTGTCTGTTTGTTGTTAGACAGTTTTGGAGAAAATCCCCGCTGAATCTGTTAACTGATCCACTGGTGTATGTAAGTACAGTTTGATTTCAACATTTTGCCAGCCAGTTACTTGCAAAAAGTATGTCAAAGTTTCTGTGCCACACTACTTAGAGCAGAGCAGAATATGTTAAGTGGCATGGGAGGCAGCAACAAAATGCTGCGCGAGAATTGATTTTCTACTGTGTGCACTTTGTAAAGGGTTGATTTTGTGAATGCCAACTGTGAAATGGTTTTTACTCACATTTGTTTTGCTGATGGCTGGGAGGCAGACTATTTGTCAGATTGAAAGATGTGATTCATCAGGTAATTTTCTAGACAATTAGGGGGGAAATATGGAAACGCATGGAGAAAATGTAGGTTTTTTTTTTATGTGTCTGACTTTGCGCCCGGGAGCAAGCAGAGCCACCGTTTAAGTCTCGGTGTGGAAGTGGTCGTGTCGGCGAGGGGCTTAGTCTCGGGCCTTATCTTGTTTAAACGTGTTTGTGAAGAGCTGGAATGAGCCACAAAGACACAATTCGTAGAAACCACTGCTATAAGAATCATTTTTAAGTGTCGCTGGGTGTCACCAGATCAAAAATGTTGTTGTGAGATAATCAAAGAGAGCAGAGGGAAGTGCGGTGGAGAAGCGGACTGGATTATTGTGTAAATGAGGAATATGTGCAGGCTTGATGTCGTATGCGGCGAGCGGTGGCGTGGACGTGATCGTTCAGGAAGTGCACGTCACGATTGTTTCAATGTTAAATATATGCAAAAGTTCATAGTCGGCGGCGTGAAAGCTTTGACCATATTGCATATGATTTTATATTTATATCGCAGAGGACTGCGGGATTTTTGTTGTTTGAACCGGAGAAAACGGTGGCCAAGCTCTGCACTGTGGGCCTTCGGGGTAACAATGATTATTCTGCCCTAAGGGAGCACGGTTCAGCAAGGAACTGCTGCAAGGATTATTATGTAAATGAAGAATGTGTCAAATTAAATTTTTGCATCTTAACTCGGACACCGAGCTTTTCCAGCAGGGTCTGGGGGAGTGACAATAATAACCTAAGGGAAATATACATTTGGAGACAACAGGTGGACGCTGAGGTAGACGTGCAGAGTTGACTTCCACAGCTAGCGATTCTTTTCCATTGGACATCTTTGGGAGGACGTGTATTAGTATCAGTTTCTTATTTAAATGGGCGGATTATGGAGCCAGGTTCGGTATTGAAAGGAGACAAGCAATCAGGGCTAAAATAATCCATGTGCAGAATCAAAATGAAATATTTAGAACTGGGAAACAAGACGGCGGGCTGATTTAAAGGTCGCTGTGTTCCCTCTGCGTCCATCAGTTATTGGCCGGCCTAAACATCGAACCAATAGTCTGACTTCAAATCCATCTACCTGCTGGGTTATGAAATATTTCTTCATTTGATTTCCCATTGTGTTGCTTCTGTAGGAGAGCTGTTGTTCACGTTACTTTTGCAAACTAAATTTTTCCCCCCCTTTTTTTTTTTTGGTCTCTGCTTTCATGATTAATTGCGACTAATGGGTTTTCGTGCTTTTGTCATAATGGATGCGCTAACCAGCACTGGTTATTAAATGCCAGTCACAACCTATCTATTCCCAGTTAGTGCTAAAATCATCGCTGAGCACTCTACCACGTCCATAATAAGAGCATTAGTGATTTATTTGTGACTTCTCTGCTAACCATTAGCCTCTCCTCAGGTGTGCTTTTGCTCGTTTTTGCTTGAGAAAGCAAACATGATTGAAAGTATTCTCATTACTCCGGGGTACGTTTCAGACGGATGTCAGTGAGGCAATCCTGCCCTCATTGTTATCGCTCAGTCTACAAGCCATGTGGCGGCGGTACGACTGAGAGAAACATCCTTAATTGACAATTAAAGACACCCTCGGTCTCATCCTCCCAAGCCGATGCTTTTTATATTAACATGACGGAGAAATGAATCGGGCACATAATGATTTGGAGCTGAGGAATGACCTCAGCAAAAGAATCTGCCTTCCTGTTCAAAAACATTTCATTAGAGTGTTATTACCCACGGGTTGATTGCGCCTCAGTTTCAAAGATCACGTCTGTCGGTAAGACAACAACCGTGTGTCACCGGAGGAATTGCATTTAGCTGGTTGGTATTTTAACCATCGGTCGCTTTGTTGTTCACCGAGTTTATCCTCCACCTACACAGAAAGAAGCAGAACACGTGGTTGTGGAGGCAGAGGTTCACTCGAAACGCTGCAGCGGGTCACATCATCATCTGCACAGATCCACTTCTGATGCCCAGATGCACCGGCGATGACTAATCTGCGCGCTCGTGTCAAAGGTCACACTCTGCCGCCACCACAGAAGATGAGATTGTGACTCTGCGAGCGTTTGTGTTTGTGTGTAAAGTAATAAAATGCAAAACTTTGACAATAGCACAGCTGGCAGCACCTCCCTTCTCTCGCCACTGAGTGAAAAATGGATGCTTCATTACCTTATTAAATATGAATAGACGTTCGCGAGAACACATCAAGGATTCTGAGCGCAGAAATCATTACAGCAATAACAGTACATGCAGTGCTATTCAGAACAGCGAAAGTTCAGTATCTCTATGCAAATCAGAGTTACGTTTTTTAGAAGCTCCTCACACGGGCACAGTTGTTGAATACTGAGCACTCGTGGACAATGTTTTGCGGGCTTTCTGTGTCTCCGTGGTGCTGAAATATTCAAACAAAGACTGTAAATATTCTGACATATAGAAACCTGCAAAAAATTGTTTTGGCACCAGTAAAAGAAAATAATTATAGATTTGTGGACATCAGCCAAACGATCCTCGAAAGCCCTGAAGAAGAAGAGTAAAGAGAAAGTTTCAATATGAAGTACTTTTTGGTTGTTTTTCATGTATATATGCCAGTCTCATGGTCCTGAGTCTGTGCTTAGACAATATTACAATATGGCTCCATGGATCAGCTGTGAAAACAACCAAAACAAATAAGTTTTAATGGGAAACATCCAGCGGCGACAGCAAACATGACACTGTCACGTTGTAAGTAAAGGTTTATAGCGAGCAGGTCAGGCTTCGCAGATTGTTTCATAACAGATTTTGGGATTATTCACACACACTGACCCAGAGTCTGAGTTTAGTGTGAAACTATTTCCTGTCGTCATTGTGAATGAAAGGCAGTCGCGTGCATGATGTCACCCGATGTAGACAACGCTGCATGAGGTGATTTTATGTCCAGTCATGGAATTTTCCCTAAACCTAACAGTGTTTGTTATTGCCTAAACCCGGTGTAATATTTCACTGTTTGTGATTGTTATTTATACGATGAACAAATCTTGGTAATCTGGCCCCTTGTTTCGGGGGCTTTGGAGGAGATGACAGGCTCCGTGTTAGTGCCATGTGTCGACAGAGTGCAAATTCAAAAGACGCCTGCTGACTTGGAGGCGGTCTGTGAACAGATGTGTGCTGTATGGAGAGATGGTTGAAGGGAAAAAAAAAAACACATTTTTGATTTTGATTGAGAATAACTAAGTCACCAGTTTCACAATATACTCCTGCATCTCCCCACAATCCAAACGTTACCTACTGACTTTTAATTGCCACAATCCATCGATCTGAATGTGAATGTGAATGATTGTGTGGTCTCGTGGCAGATTGGTTTGTTGTCCGGGCTGTTTCCTCTTCACCGCTGACAGATATGCTTCTGATTCGTCTTGATTCTTTATACACTGTCGATGCTTTGAAATCGATGCCATTTCCCACTGAACAGCCTAAAGTGACTAGGGATGTACATCATTTGTGGCACATCGGTAAATATTACTGATTCATTTTGTGGTGAAGGTCAGTATAAGCGCTCTGATTGGTCCACAGCTACACATCCAAATACAAATTCTGCATTAATGCGCTGTGTGTTTTGACACCAAGGCCACGGTTAAATCTTCTCCATGCTGACCCCTGTCCACCAAAACGTTATTAGTATATTCAAGGTTTGCTTTAATATGTGCATTGAATGATAGTGACAGTTAACGATAATAACATTGGGAATTCGGTGCATGCTGACTTTAATTTTAATGTTGTTAATTTCTCGTCTCTCTCCGTGGTGCTGAAACAATGAAACCCAGACTGTGATGCAGTTATTGCTGCAAGGTACACAGACTTACATAGAATGCTGCTTTTGGAGTTAGTGTACAGGGAATTATGACATTATTTTTTTCAAAAATGACACCAGGCTCCTGCTAGTGTAATGTCTGCGCCTTGATTTATTAATTTTTTGGAAATGCCTCACAACAAAACTGCACATCCTCCTACTACTAATGAAATATTATTGTTGTTGTTATCACATGTTAAGAGAATCAGTGACTCTTTCATTTACCTTTAATGTGCCTTTTATTCAACAGAAATTCTTAAACTAGAAGGGAAAATCAAATGGGATTCAGGCGACGGGGTGACGTTAAATCCCTGTTCGCCGAGATCAAACTGCAGCAGGTAGTGCAGATGCTGTGATAAATTTTAATTTCTTATTTGAACAGCTTGTGTTGGCAGAGACACCGTGGTACCTTTTCAATTTGTATTCAGCTATGACAGGCCGTGTAACTAGTCCAGCTCAAACTAGCACCGTGCCAGTGTTTTTGGAGTGCACCCAATTAAGCGCAGTCTGTACATGCAATCAGGAACCTGAGAGGTGGTCTAATTAGGCAAAATAATTAAAATCACCAGTGTGATCACTAAACAGAGTCTGCATTCTTGACATCATGGCATATGACTAATTTTGGGTGTGAAAGCACTTCATGCTCAAATTCTCCCTCAAACAAGCTGATTGAATGTGCTGTAATTGGGACACAGCAGCCGCGTCCGTCCATTTTGTCCCCAAACAACATTAACGACATCCTGTATCTCACGACACTTGTATTGTGTCGCCTTCTGTTTGGGTAAAAGCTGACTGGCGGACTTCCTTTCGGCACCGTGACATGATGACTGGTGGCATCCATAAACCCCCGAATGTAACTGAGCAGTTTCCCTTTTCACCCGCTGAGATCTGTTGGACGTATCGCTCTGGCCTCGCACCTCACTGGACTCAGTGTCCTGTCATGGAGACAAAGAGCAAGTGAGTTAATTAATTTATTCCCATCACGCCCCGTGTCACCAGATCGTCTCAGTGCTCAGTCTCCAAACAATAAGGGATAGTGACATCGTGGTGCTATGGGAACAATCAGGGCCGTATATTCATGTTTTAAAGACATGTCAGAGATTTTATTAAGAGTTGTGTGAAACTACTTGCATGGTGCGTGTCCCTCGTTGCGTTTAAGCGGGAAGATGAGTATCTGTCTTTTATCGTGTCTTGTCATTTTATCTACAAAGGTGCTTGTTTCAACTGCGTCCTGATGTGGCACCGCGCGCCCGTGTGTGTGTTTGCCTCGAGGCGGTGGACGCGTGTGACAGACAGGTGGTGATTGAAGGCCTGATGGAAAAGGACAATGAAAGAATAACATCCCATATTTTTCTGTTGGAGGCCGTGTATGAAGAGACAAGCTGCAGTGCAAACCTGGGAGCAGAGAGGAGAGGCGAGAGGTTAATAGCGGAGAGAGGCCAAACTAACAGCATCTCTGGAGAGTGTGCCTGTCTGCTACCAAGCTCACCTGATAATCTTCCCGCCGTTGAATCCCCGTTTTCAGTCCCTGACCCCAAGGAGATCAGCATTCCCTTCCACCTCGAAGTTTCATGGTGACGGTCCGTCCCATTGCAATATTAATGACCACAGCGAAGGCTAATGTGTGATGGATCACCAATCATACTGCCTCCAAATGGCATCAGCAAGAGTTAGGCACATAAATAATAAAGTGATTTAGATGCAAAATCCATTCTAAGCGGATTACAAAAGCAGCGGCACTGCAATCAATCGTCATTTTGGGTCAACATGATGCATAGCAAGCAGCGCAGGACACAGAAACGCGACTAAGGAAAAGACCGAGCAGGAGCAGGTAGAAGCAGAATATGCAGCGAGTGCTGCTTGACTGGGGCCACAAATACGCCTGCTGGAGGCATATGTTGTATTTCTGGATCTGAATTTACATATTTATTTTTTACTCTTGGCCAATACAGTTTACTCGGTGTTATTTTGAAGCACACCTGCAGAGAACGTTGACGGCATAAAAGCCTTCTCTTCTCTTTAGGACCCTTTACGATTTCCGGCTAACTCAGATGAAACTTGACAATCACGACGTGGTGAGATTTATTCTCGGGAATCCAAAAAAGGTGGTTTCGATTGTGCCGTGAGTGAAGTTCGCCGCTCGCCGACGAAGCACTGGCTGTGTGTCAAAGCTCGGCCACCGAACGAGACCAACCAGCTATTAATATCCAAAAAAGAAACGATGCAGAACACATTTGTGAGCCACGGTAATGCTAATGCTATCAGACTAATTACCTCAAACGCACTTTTACGGTCCTCGCTTTTTCTATTCCTCCTACATTTGAGGTTTGCTGATGCATTTGACCCGGAGTCGAATGGCCGAAGCCAGTTTTCTGTTTTGTTACATTATAAAACTGAGATGTGCAGATGTATGATTGGAGGTGATGACGCGTCTCAGCTCGCAGCTATTTTTAGTCGTACTAAGAGACTAGCTGTGGGGATCAGTTGATTGCCTCTTAAATCCTGTACTGACGCTCACTCGTCTCAGACAGTGCAGCCGTTTAAATTTCATCACATCATATCACCTGCTTTAAAACACGATGTCGTGCAGCTGGACTGAGAGTTGGACCACAAGTAAAAGTGCAAAAGCTTTTCTCCACGGACTTGCCGTTTTACGTCGATTGAGGTCACAGACAGATATTCTGTGCAACTGTAAAGCAAAGTGGCAACAGGTAATTTTCAGCTCTTCCTCGCCGACCGCAGGTGACTATCACACGGCTGACGTTATAAAGGAAACCCCTTGGGGGATTCTGTCTTTAATGCCCGTCCAAACCGATCGCCGTGCATCTGTTTCAGCCGCCCGCTCCAATTCATTCACATTAGAATTCTCATGCTTGTTTTCATTCTGAAATTTGCATAGATGATTCCAACTACGTCCACAATAACTGCGCAGCTCAGAAACTGCATTTTGAGAGCCGGGTTCACAACCGTAAACAGTCATGACTGAGAGGCCTCGTGGGTATTGCATTATGCAACTAGATGGGGCCAGTTCTGCCTGATCCACTGGACTGAGCCTCGCGAAGCCAACCCCATAAGGCTCCCTCTGTCTTTCATGTCCCCCGGTTTGATTCCTGGTCTGTCAGAGGATTCACTGTGTTTGAGCATGAGCATTTGTGTGTGTTCGTGTGTGTGTGTGTGCATGATGGGAAGCAGTGAAATATTCAGGTTTGTGCTCCATTCAGAAACAAGACACCTCACACAAAGTGTAATATCAATGTGTGATGTATTTCTCCCTTTCTCTGTGCTCTCACGGTCTCTCTCGGTTCCGTTTATCTCTTCTTGTCCTTGTGGGTGATTAGGATGCACCCGGGTTGTCTGTCTCCTCCCTCATTAATCACGCTCCGAGAGATGGGGCCGGACGTTGAATGCACAGTTGGCCTGACCCGGCGCTTGACAAAAACATCCATAACAGCAGGTACAGAGCAGCGTGACGGCTCTCGGTCATACAATAACATCGAGAGTACGGCCGAGGGAAGGATTCTCAGAGTCAGAATCCAAGAATGTGCTCGTCTTCTGTTCTTTCCGCGGAAACAATACTGAACAAATTTACAAATTGTCATTGTGCACGTAATAGGCTTTAATAAAGCCACCCAGGAAAGCAGGAAAGCACATTTCCCATGCCGCCAGGATCTCTTTCTCCGTCTCTCTGTCTGTTCCTTTATCTGCTCCTCTCTCTTTCTCTTTCATACATTCTGACAAATGCTTTGGTGGGACATGAGCCACAGTGTGGACAAAGTGAGATGGATTACTGTGTGGACTTTGGCAGGGGAAACTGCGGCTAATTCTCTGATTAGAAACCTGGGTTCAGAAGGCGGCGAAACACTGAGCTGTGAATCAGAGTCAGAGCGTGAGGCTCAGTGGGCTGCAGAAACCGACGTGTGTGTCGGCATATGTGTGTGTTTGTGCGCGTGTGTGTGGGCGGGCGCATATGATAACATGCGAAGACAGAAAACAAGCTTCTTTCTTTGAATATTTTCTCTGCACCTGGTTCAGTTGGTTCAGCTTGTATGTGCAGTAGATATGGTTATATAAAGTTAAATATGTGGATCATTGGTTTTCACTATGACGTCGCACTTCAAAGTTACATTTCCACTCACCTGGGTAATTTAGTGTATTGTATAAACATCATATGCGTGCAGGACATTTTTGATCCATATGCAACATCCAGTGTGCTAAAAAAAAAAAGGAATGGCAAAATGACCCCCACTGCCCCACATCCAGCCACCAGATATTCCACCAATGTAAAATCAATCTAAAAAAATGTGTTGACGGATAAACTGGGGGGTTTGACACAAACGATCAGCGTATAAATTGATTTATGACTTAAACTTATGTGTACACAACATGTCAAAACATACATTGCTTCATAAAACTACCTTTATTCTAATTAGGTTTGTAATTTAAGTTAAAAAACGGTTTGTTGCGGTTGGTTTGTTGAGTTTTTTTTTTCTGACTACATCTGTTGGCATCAGTGAAATAAAATTAGCAGCAAAAAAAAAAAAACCTTATGTAATCTCACACAGATGAAAAGGCTGCTAATTAGAAAAACACTCAAACTCTGCTTGACGCAAACAAAACTGCCACTGTTTTTGAAGGCAGAGCTACAGTCTTGTCGAGAGTCTCACATCACACACACTGCAGACATGGATGAATGTATTTTATCTCTTTATGTTCTCTCTTGGGTTGCTGAGAGACCCGCACCCCAAAGTATTTAACTCTGTTTTATCATTCACGCTTTGATTCCTTATGACTTCGCTTTCTTTAAAAAAAAAAAACTTAAGATTTTTGACTCGTGAGAAAAAGAAAATGATGCATTGAAACTTTTGGGAGTTTAGAGAAAGACTAAAAGATGTTAAACTGATAACCCCAACTTATAGCTACAATATACAAATGTGTTTCCTTTGCTTTAATAAGAGTTACTGTATTTTTCACCTCAGCAGTGGATTTACAATGCAGAAAAATTTATATTGTGAGGTTTAATCAACCCTGCTTCTATTTTATTCATACTACAATATGATCTGATCACCAAAAACATTTACATGTCATTTAGTGAATACCTCTATCCAAAGTGAGGTAAAAAGCGACTAAAAATGTAAGAAAACATAGGAAAGGCAATGCTGTGAGGAAAAAATGTTTCTGTTTTACAAGACGCAAGTTCAGGAAGGGACAGATGGATTTTTTTAATTCAATAGTTGTGTAAGGTAAGATTGATCTTCATTAGGATATGTTTTTAAGTGCTTAGGAAGTTGTGAAAGAGTTTGTGGAGTGTCGAGTTGACCACTCAGGTGTGGTTGGCTACGGGAATGTGAACGACGATGTGACATATGTCTTTCGGGACTGATCAAAAATCAGACGCGGTTATGCATTTGGGTCATCTGCAGGGTTTGGATCGAGCTTCTCGTAGCCATGTCTGCAGAGCATGGAAAACAGTTGTTGAGCTTCCTTAAATGTAGTGTATTGCAAAATGTGAATTAATGTGCATTTCCACCCCAAACTGTAAACAAAAACTAGGAGCAACATGAAAATGTATAATTATCAGGGCTGATGCTCACATTAGTCAAACCACAAACAATGAACATGGACAAACTTGACATCTTTACGTGTTGCTTCTGCACAAAGACCAAATGCACGTGTAGACAGATGGATGGAAACACAGGCTCAACACACGGAGCTCGAAGAGACGCTGCAGACGAGTTTTTCAGGTGGCAAAGCGATCACCTCCCTTCAAAAGTAACTTCCCCTGCCTCAGCTCATGAGAGGAACTGAAGTGTAACATTCAGGCGGACGTGAGTCAGCAGCAGAATCCATCTTCATTCCCATCTTCACATCTTCCATCTGCCCGCTCGGCCACCCTCATCTGTATGAGCATCCCCGAAGCTTTTGGGACCCGTCTTTTAGCTGATAGCACTTAGTCAATGAAGTGACGGGAGCCAACGGCGAGATGAACAGTGGGGACAGTGGGAAACAGGATTAGCTTGAAGCCTAACGAGCATCCTGGCTAAGACGCGTTCATTAATATTACATCCTTCTACAGAGGAAGAGAGCGAAAGGAAGTGGCTCTGGACCGCTGAAGAAGAAGAGACAATCGTTGCCCGATGCATAATCGCAGATGCGTGAGTTTGGGTTCACAGTTGGGGCATTCGGATGCAGACAGAGGGGATGTGAATGGACGGTCTTATGCACGTTGGCAAAACCGCCTCCCTCGACAACATATTTTAAATAAGCCCATTAACTAAAGAGGCTCGTCTTTCCCGGACTTTATCTGCAGTCGTCTCACCGATGTGTATCAAGAGTAAGGAGCTGCTTTCTGCAGGATTAGTGCTCTTACAGATGCTCCACGTGTGCAAGCTAAGAGATAATACTTCAATAGGAAAAGTGTGCGCCAAGTGGGAAGCCTGGCCGTGACACAGACCGCTGCAGCGCGACCTTTATGTGGAGCGTCTGCTAAACAGACAGAGCTTCATAACAGGCCCAACGCAGGCCGGCAGAATGGAAAATGTGCCCTTTAACACTCCATAATCATCGATCCAGTCGGCCATGTCTCTTAACTGTCAATGTGCGCCGCGGGCTGAATAACTGAAGAGAAACCGAGGCGATAAAAGGTGACGCTTTGAGTGAGCGACGGCTCCCCGATTTGTGATTACGCATGCGGCGATAAATACCGCGACCCCGGAGGGTTTCCATGGACCCGTTCTCGCGGGGGGGGCTCGACCACGCAGGCCCCCTGACTCCTCCCCGCTTGGCGCACGAATAAGAATCACTGTGACAGACTCACCCCTTCGTATGAAGACGGACATTAAAAACAGCCCATAGCCTCCACCCCCAGGTGATCGCTCGTGTGTTTACCGTTCCTCCAACATTCCCTCGTTTGACTTTGCATTTATTCTCCCCCTCCGTCTCTCTTTGCTCTCTCTTCTGCTAGTTTGCATGCACCCTTCCCCATTCTATCATCCTCTTAGTCACAAGGCCTCCCTGCCAATTACGCTGCAAAGCTGTGGGCCTGTGAATCACCGCATCCACTCGTTAGTGCGGAATAGTGAGTCACAGCTGGAGGACGGAAGACGGCCTTGGGGTCCGCTGTCCGATAAAGGTCACACGCCAAGCATGATGGCGATTAACTACCTCGAATTTATTGCAGTCAACACGTCGCGGTTAGCTGCAGCCTGTAGTAACCTCTGTGACACTGTCTAGAAAGTGTTTACAGTCGGACCGCAACCATCCGAAGCCACTCGGAGCACAGTTTAGATCGGCGATGCATGACAAAAACTGGCCACTTGGCCTCCTTAGACCTTAATCCTGTGCTATTTTGGGCAAAACAAAGAAGCAGCTACAAGGATTATTTTGCGACTGAGACGGCAAAGATTTGTTTCTGTCGGAAGATCCGGTGCAAACACACGTCTAATTGAAAATTCAGTGTTTAAACAAAACATCTGCTACATTCTCCCGTATTTGCACAATCTCGCCAATCTCAAAAGTCTTCTCAGACTCAGCCGTTTCTTCTTTATCTGCGTCTCCGCCTCATGACTGCTATAGATTTAATTAGAGAAAACAGCCGGGGGGATAATGACTTCTACCTGGACTGACCTCTTTTTAAAAAGTGTCCCGAAGATTTTGCATATTCAGTGAAGATTTGATTAAGGCGGTGAACCCGCCCGCTCCCCTTTAAAGTCACTTTGAGAGCCGGAGAGACACCGCGTGAGAAGGTGCACACTCTGCTGAGCGAACGGGACGACCAAACGTCCATTGCAGCTGCCGATGGAGGGGGAGGAAGAACGCGCAGCTGTCTGCTCCGTGTCTCTGAGGGAAATTGACAAATGCGAGCTTTATATGCACGGGGAGGGGTTGTCTTTAATAGATAGCAGCTGGTTTGAAGTGCGTTTCTGCCCTTGACAACTCCTCCTGGCTTGTTCACACATCCTTATTCCATTATCCACCCAAGAGGTAAGCAAGTCGCAAAACTAACGACTACCTAAAATGAGGAACAGTGAGCATCAAATACGAGACGATTTTGCACAGAATGACACGTTCGTGAAAGAGGGATAAAGAAAAGGCCGGATAACAGTGTGTGACTGTAGACCTGCGTGATCGGTACCGAGCACTAAACTTGATTTTCAGGCTACAGTACGTGATCACACCTAAGTGGGCCTCTGCAGCTAATGAGTTTTGGGACTTAAGAGTGCTCGAGCTGTAAAGTGTGTCACCGTTTCCTCCGTAGCCTACCTGTGTGACAGAATTATTAATGATCTGTGTCTGTATTTATGCATCTTACCTAACAGGGGGAGATGGGCTGCCTTCTTTCCTTTGACTCGTGGAAGCCGACCTGTCAGATGAAATTTGGGCTTCGGCCAAGACGCTCGAGTGTTATGACAAAAGTGGAAATTCATTAAGTGTTCATTTGGTTTGAAATGACGGGTCAAGACAGTGTCGGCCTAGTCTCCTCGTGTGTGGAGTTAATGGAATCTGGATTGTGTCTGAAAGGGGCTTTTTGTTCCCCAACACTGTGGTCGCTGAGCGCCACACTGTGGTGCACAGCTGTTATTACACCATCAGAGAGCTGCACACACGTATGTACACAACGTGTGTGTGTGTGTGTCTGAATTCATTTATATCTGTCTTCACTTTCTGTGCTGATGTGTGTCATTATGTAAAGACCAGATGTAGGATTTAAGATGAACCATATTGAGCAGCGAGAGACAAAGAGGAGCCAACATGTGTGAAAGAAAGATGATTATCTACACATATATATCAGCTTTTAAATTGTCTTTTAAACATTATTATTTCCAGTGGTTTTACAAGAGGTGACCAAAACTTTCCCATTTTGTTACCTTTCTCATTTAGTGCAACATCATTAATTTACAGCATCATATACACTCAGTAGGCCACTTTACTACTTTTACATTCTTAGAATTTCTCTGTTTTTAAGTTAAAAACTGTCAGAAAGGTGATAATTTTACTGTCTGTTCATTATTGAGGTCAAGGAGGGTGGTGGAGTTGTCCTGCAGTGCATTATAAGAAGAAGGGGAAAAAAATGCAGCATTATTTTAATAAAATGATGTGTGTAGTATTGTGAAGGCCAACAACCACAGTGAGCATATGAGAATAAAAACAATATTGCTTGACTTTGTAACTCATCTCTGCTTGTGTGCTACAGCCACACATGGTTCTGTTAATATTCTCTAATTGGCACCGAAAGCCACAGTGGCTGCTGTTATGCAACACTTCGGGTTGGGGTTCAGGGCTGAAGTGAACCAAACCGTCAATCAATTGTTTGACAAAATTTTGATTTAAAATTACATTTCCTTAAGTTCAAACGAATCTGTTTTTCTACAGACCAATTTCCACTTCACACATACGTGTGCATATTCAGTTTAAAAGAGGCTAAATAAGATTCATCATTGCATCAAGGTCTTCAGAGTCTAAAATGGAAAGATTTTGTGGACAGTGACAGTAAGGATCAGATATGTGAAGAGATCATTTCCTGAGGACAGAAACATTGAGAAGTTGGGACACTAATGTGGACTAATATTGACATAACCATGCACCACGTGTATAATAGTGTGGACCATGTAGATTAGTTTGTCCACATTTGATTCGAGTCATGCAGCAGACTTGTCACACCATGTGTGGCCCTGCAATAAACCCGCATTTGTACCCTGACTCTCGCCCAAACACGCCTGCGATAAGCTCCAGCTGCCCCGCGACCTGCAACGGGACAAAGAGTCCGTTCTGTGATGCCACCGTTAACCGAAGCCACTGCTCACAGGATGTTTGTTCGTGTCAGTAGAGGCTCCGCCGACCGAGCCGCTCTTTGCTTCTCCGACGCGGAGCATCGCCGTGTCTATTTTTACATCCACAGCCTGAACCTCACTTCTTAAGCGAACTTGGAAAGGTCTTTACTTAAAAGCCAAGCTGCCATTTATCATTCGTGGTACATTAATCACCCTGTTCTTTATGAGTGCCGCTTTCCAGCTCATGGCAGACGACATCACAGCCTTGTTAATCTCGGCAGCAGCAGCAGCTACAAAAGACATGAACTCTATCGCTTGTGCTTCCTCTTTTTCACCCACCTTTTGTCGAAATGATTCTATAGGCAATAGCCATTGTGTCTCTTTCATATTCAGGGAACACGATTGCCCGTGTGTCGGGCTTTTCTCTCCCCCCCCCGCTGCCCTGTGTGGTTCGTATTATCTCTGTCGACTGGGTGAAAGGCTGCGGCAGTGATACCATCTGAGCTGAATTAAATTTGGCAGCCTTTAATGCATGTATGAATAGCAATCGAGACTAGTTCAACATTTGAATACTTCTTAATGTGATTCTTTGCACTCTGCTGACCCCGACAGATGGAGAGAGAGAGCAGGAAGCAGCAAGGGAGAGAAGGAGGGAGGGGAAAAATGAGGGGAAGGAAGGAAACAGGAGGGAGGGATGATGCAGATTAGGGTTTACATAAAACCCTAATGAGGTCTTACTTGAGAGGAGGTGGGCAGGATAAAGTTACATCACGGCCGTGCATGAATGGATCCATGTGTGATTAAATGAGGCTGCGGTGAAGGATGAGACAGATTGTTTGTTTCGGTACAAGCCTGCAAACACGTCCCTGAACGTCTCCACACAAAGACTTAAAACGGAGACTTGGATCGAGCTTTTTTAAACCGAATCTCGGCCTCCACTTGAGATTCTTAAGATCCGTTCGGTTTTCCCCCAAACTCCACGTGATCAAGCTTTTTCTCCTGTTAGAACTGTGCGTTGATGTGATTTCACTGCAGTGCCACAAACAATTATCTCTTTAAATTGAAAATTAGAGGATTACAGCAGCTGACACTCGGTCGTAGGCATGTTTTAAAAGCCTTCAGCCCAAAATGACCCTGAATTAAGAGAAAAGGAAACTCGCAAATGAATAAACAATATTGCGGCTCATTAAAAGGAAGCCAGGTTATTTCCAAATGAACGGAATCTCCTTAAACTAAAAACTGCACGTGCTCTACAGTGTCTGATGGAGGTTCAGTTAAATTTTAGGAATAATTAGCCAAAGAGGAAGGTGCATCCATGCATAAACAATCCCTGGAGCTGCTTTCAGACCATCTGTCTGCTTATTTAATGTCCATGGAGCAGCTCTAACTACCTATGTGGTATAATTGCTCGCGTCCACCTCTGTGATTTTTGGATCATGCACGAGGCCGATCCGCTGATTTGGAAGTTGTTCTGTTTGCAATGTGGATTAAATCACTCGGATGGAGGCAGCCGTCGTTGTCTTGCTGTTTGCTTTCCACTAGAGTGTGCAATTTCTCTTTCCAGCTTTGGACTGTCGAACCAGAGGGGTGTGCTCGTTGGAGACGTGTTGACGAGTTTCCGGCAGGTTTTTCTATATGGAAATGATGCTCATGTATTATTAGTAAGGTAATTTCTACAGCAGTTGCCCTTTTCATCGTTAGATTGAAGAAAAGCAAATGTTAACAGGCAACAAAGACTTTAATGGGCAAAGAAGGTTGAACTTTCCAAAATATTCATTGTAGATTCAAACAATTCAATGAACGGAACGTGCAAAAAGCAAAAAAGGTCGTTTTCAATCCCTCGTCTTTGCAACCGGTTTGTCAGATTGGAGTGAATCCAATCACACAAGTCACTCAGGCTTTGCAAAGTGAGACGATGGCCTAAGCGGCACCAGGTATGTTTCCGACGACTCTGTGCCAGAATCAGAGCCCGTCTGAGGAGCTAAAGGAGGCTGTAAGTCATCGGCCAATGAGACGTGATGGCTTGAGCAGATTTCTATCCATCATGTGGAAAATCTCCCCCGCCGGGCATCTGCGTCTCTCCATCTCTGGCTACAAATGAGGGTCATTTGTTAACGGGGAGTCCGTTTCAGATGGCGGCAGAGATTGTCTAAGAATGCAGAGCAGTTCAGATTGATGCATTTACTTCATCTCAGAAGCTGTTCATATCTTTAAAAGGGTAATGATGTGCGCAGAGCTTCGGAGACTCAATGGAGCTCCGAACAAACCGAGGGTACGCAGCATTCTTCTTCTTCTTCGGGAAATGGTCACAATCGAGTTAACAGTAGCTGCATGAGGGCAATTCAGCGCTATGGTTTGGACAAGAACAGCAGCGATGAATAACGAGCGATGGAAATAAAACACAGTGAGGTCCTTAGGAACGACGGATAATGTATGATAAAGTCTTTATGGTTTCTTGATCAAAATTATTGGGCCACTGCTGAATTAACTGTTCTGGCCACGTAGGGGCAGCTGAAATAAAACTTCTGCAAAGATTATTTGGATATCCAGAAGATAGTGTGGCGAAAACTATTAATGTTCATCTGTGGCCATGTGTCACGGCACCATGTGCATGTAAACATTCCTGTTCCTCCCCGTGTCCACCGACTGACGCTAATATAATCTGATGTTGCCGCAAAACTATTGGTCGAATGCACGTTTGGTCTTGCACAAATCAGTGAAGCTTTGTTAATGTCACTGCATGAAATCATCATTTTCCTAACATTACATAATGTGTTGAAAACAACATAAAATCGATTCTTTTCAAAAAAAAAGAACAGGGGCTTTTTGCATTTTGCTCCATTCATCTGCTTGTTTCACAAAGGAACGTTTAATTAAATTTACAACATGTTTGTTTTAGATGAAAATATATTTGTTAAAAATCAAATGAGGCGTCTGAGCTTGCCAGGAGATTTACTTCATTAATAAAAAGGCTCCAAGCTTGGTGGGAGGATTACAAACAGCTGTCTTTGTTTCTCACGTGCAGAGAAAGAAGTCGGCAGGTGTTGACCAAGCACTTCCTGCTGCAACCTGGGGCCTGTTTTGCTGTATTAATCCATCACGGACAGCAGATGTCTCTGCTATACTGTTAAATACAGAATGTTCTCACTGCCGCCTGCTGATGATTCTAACCTCATTATAACTGCTTTTTTGTTTCCTCGTCCGTGAAAAAAGCTGTTTGAAATTTTAAAGAAGGGCAGTTTCACTTTGCGAAAAGGAAATTTTGAGAAGAAAAAGCCTTGGCCCACAGTCAAGTGCATCAGCTTATTGATTTATTTGATTTAGTTGTTTTAATAAAATCCTCTTTGAGGGACATTTCAAAGTGAAAACATTTTTTTTTAGAAAAAGGACCATTTGTCATTCTGGAGCGTGTGGGAGCCCAGCAGTTTCGGTGGAGAGCGTTATTGATTAAAACCCTGCTACTTTCATGCAATTGGCTTCGAGAGTTGTTTGTTTCCACAGCACAATTCATCTCGGGCCAAAATGACGTAGTGTTATTCAACCTGCACAACAATGAGGAAATATAATGAAATGAATCACACAAAATCAACATCAATCAACAGACCACTTCCTTATCCTTGTCTCCTTAGCAACACATTCCCCCTTTTGCAAGTAAGATGAGATGCACCTTGTTCCACCGTGTGTGCCCGGAGGTTGTGGAGAGAGCAAATATCATTTTCATTCCGAATGTAACAGTAACGTGTGGAGTAAGATGATAATAAGGAGGCTGTTGACCTCACACTTCCTGTTGTCCTGCGTTTGTTGCACCTCTTTCAGTTGTACTGCAGAGCGGCTTTGAACATAACTGAGTAAGAGGATGTGCCAATATTTTGAATAATATCTCAACATATGTTGCAAGGATATGACATTTCTGTACGGACGTCCTCTGTCACGATCCTCCTGTCACACCTGTTTTCCTTCGGTCAATGATCCCAGTTGAATAAAAGGCCACTGCTGGAGACACTCATGGCTGGCAGGTTTTCGTCTTTCCGCTAAGTCTTGTTGGTCCTCAGCCATGGAGTTTTCCCTTTGTCATGTTTGTGAAGGGCTGTCGAGTCTAGTCCCTGATCCTGTCCAAGTTTTCAGTGTCTCACATGCTCTGTGGTCGTAAATTGGCTGTTTGGTGGTCAGTGCCCGGACTGAGCTGAGTGCTTTTTTTGTTTCTTTTGTCACGGGCTTTTGTTGTGTTGTTATGTTCTGTTGAAGAACTGGTTTCCATGTGACGGAGTCATGAGTACTGGTTCCCATTTCTACCCTTATTAGCCTCAGTGTTGCACTGGTCTTCATGTGTTTTTCCAAACTTAACCTAGTTCCAAGCCCACCCTGTATGTCTGGCTGGTCCAATAAACTGTGTGTTTCCTTCAGACATCTTTGTTGATATACACATGGGTCCAAACCGTGATATCTGTGGTGCTGACATGATTTATCCTTATGGATTTGATGCTCTAACTTATAAGTGACCCATTCCATGGGTTTCCTCTGGTTTCATCCACGATTAGTCATAAGGAGAACATGTGAAGGACAAGCTTGAAATTCAGTGTCTTGGCAAAGACCCGTTTGACATGTGGCCAGAAGAAACCGGGAATTTCCGCCAACTCAGTGTCGCCCCACTCGTTTGGTTCCGTCATTATTCCCATCTGCCCCGGGCGTGGCGTTAATTAGCAAACGTTAGCTCCCTGAGCTAAGATGGTGAACGTCATACCTGATTAGTCTTCGTGGTTGGAGAAAACAACACTGTGCCTCAGTGCGACATTAAATATCTGTTTAGTTTTTTTTTTTTTGTTTTGCATAAATCATACTGACATTCTGTTTAGCTGTTAATGAACATCACACTGTTTTAAACTGTTGACTTGCAGATCTCTACGTTGTGCATTGTATAGTATCCCTTTTATTGTGTCATGAGATTGATTTATTGTATAATATTTCACCATTTCTCTACTGGAAATTATATGTGTGTGTGTGTGTATGTGTTCCCAATTCACCTCATTGACAAAAGTGCAGGACAACAATAGAATTTGCCCATCAAAAAAGACAAGGCTGTAAAAAAGTGAGCTGCTCAGAGAAGTTTGGCCCACAGACTGACACTGTTAATGTCCAAAACCAATAAGGATAAATCCAAAATCCAGAGGAATCTGTGCCACCTTCAGTGAATCCAAACAGTGGTTAATGTGAACCAGGGTAGATATGATCAGAATAACGAAGAGCAAGCTCATTGTGTTTTGTCCTCGTTTTCTCGTTTTATTTCTTCCACATTTCGTGGCTCTGTGTGTGTGTGTGTGTGTGTGTGTGTGTGCGCGCGCGCATTGGATGCTCCCCTCACCCCCCTCTTCCGTCTCCGAACTTGGTATGATCCTCTCTCAAGAATTGCCTCCAAGTCTCCGTCTGAAGGGCTAATTTATTCCCAGTCAGAAAGTATCGCGGCTCGTCCAAGTCCTTCGATCTCTGCGTGTGCGTGGCGCCTGGAAGCGGATCTGAAAGAGCGCAAAGCTGGACCCGTACATCATGACCATGTACAAGGGGAAGCGTCGCAACCATCGATGTAAGTTCCCACAGCATCGCTCGGGGTCCGCGGATCGTTGTCTTTGTGCTGACGGTCCCTCGAGTTGCGATGACCGATGACGGCCGGGGCGCGCAGGCCGCTTCAAGTTCCACTGCGCGTAAAAATCGGCTTTTACGCAGACGCGGTTTGGAGAAGTTTGGGGCGCAAAGCCGCCGCCGCCGCCGCCGGTTCTGTGAGTCATCGTCGGTGAAGTTAGACGTGGAGTCGAGTCACCTGCTGCGCGCTGAAAATCCAGCATCGCACCTGCTCCGCTGCGTGTTGCAGGGACATTCATATCCCCGGAGTCAGCGTGTGCGTTATGCAGAAATATGATGACTTATCGGGGCTATAAGGTGGCGGTTATTAATGAGAGGAGTCGTTCGTAGTGAGGTCCGTGTCCTGCCTCAGAAACGGACATTCCATCACTATTTGTGCTGTTTCCATGTAAAACTAGTCCTGCTAGTGTTTAACACATGTTTAATTTTTTCTATGAGTTAACATGGAGAAATATGGGTCCATTAGTTGGTGGGTTGATGTTTTTCTAGAACAAATGATGACATGATAATTCATCCGGAAGATGATCAGCTCGACACCGTGCAGCCTAATGCTCTGTTAGAGCAACACAGGCCAGAACACATTTGATTTTTTAACATGTCAACATTTGCTTCTGTAAATATAACAAAGAGCAATTGTGATTCATTATTTTTTTGGCTTTCCTTAACATGAAATGTGTGTAAAATCACACATTCTTGCTAATTTGACGACACCCCACAGTCAAGGCAAAGAGTCAAAGAGTGTGGAGAAGGTTTGTGAGGTGCTCTGCTGAGAAAATGCAGTGTTACCGGGTGCAAAGAGATCAAGCCGCATGACTTTCGGGCTACGCGGCTCGTGCAAGGTGGGAGGAAACCGAGCACAAAGGAGTCGGTGTCAAGACACAGAGAAGGTGAAGAAACCCAAGAGCTCTTTGGCCAAAGAGTGAGAAAGACGGTGGAAAAGAAAAACAATGAACGTCTGTGTGTGTGTGTGTGTGTGTGTGTGTGGCTCAGGCGGGTGAAAATGTTGAGCTCATTTGAGATGTTCTAGACTTTGTCTGCAGCTACTGAGCCAATGAGACACAGAGGTTGCCAAGAAGTACAGAGTATATTACAAAAGCTTATTGTCTGTGTAGGAGCAGACGGACCTGTCAGGATGAAGAAACTAGGGGGGTAAAGCGTCATTAAATGCACCTTTTAAACAGGACCAGGGTCCAGTGGCCAGAAACGGCCTTGCCTGAAAGGTTAGATTAACGACATGCTTCATAATGTCTTCAAACTGCAAATATTTATCAAAAAATAGGAGCTCGTGAAACTGCAGATTTAATGTAAAGCCCAGCACTGTGACGAACCGGTGGCTGAAAGAAGTGGACACAAAATGCAACAAAGGACTGCAGGACAAATCCTGTTAGTCAGAGGTGGAATTCCACTTCTGGGTTTGGATTTTTTTTTCAGTTTTTTTTGCTGCATATGTTGTAGATTCAGCAGTGTTGGAACAATGAATGCATGATTGACATATAACTGTGAAGAGACTTGTGTAGGAGTAACTTTTGGGAAGTTTTTGACTCGGGCGATGGATTATTCTTTTTTTTTTTATTCTTTTTTTTTTTTGGCAGCATCAGCTCTTATTTTGAAATGTGCTCTGCAGCAGTGGAGCATTGGTGACTGTGTATTAAATAGAGGGGAATTAATAAGTAAAGTCATGTCTAGTTTTCACGTGTTTGAACCCATCTCCATTCATTAATACACGCTTGGAAATCTCACTCTTTGCTTTTAACTTTTATTTATCTTGAGGTAAACGCTGTGCACACGAGCATGTTGAGTGTGTCGCCAATGGTGATTAATTTAATTAGGGAAAAAAAGTTCCCCTCTTCTGAGTCTAAGCATGAGGACTTGAGTTGAAGTCTATAAATATTTAAGATTTTGCAGCTGAGGAATCATTGGAGATCAAATGGGGTTCCAGCCTTGTGCACAGCAGCGATTTGTTTCCTGTGTGTGTGTGTGACATGCAATTGTGTGATTACATCTTCAAGCAGTTGACAACTTTGAAGACTGATAAATGAAAATTGATCAGACATCGTTTCTGGGTGTCTGCTCGTCTTCTCTCAGTAATAATTCCTGTCATGATTGAAGGCTGCAGCACGTGACATATGAATGTGTCTCTCATGGTGCAGATGTAGGTGTGTGTGAGGCTGTTACATCTCCTGTCAGATGTCCTCCGTGTATCTCGAGCCCATGTGTCAAGGGCAGTTTGTGTATGTATAAGGCGTGTGTGTCTGTGTGTGTGTGTGTGTGTGTGTGCGTTTCTGCCTTCCAGACTTTTTTTTCTTTTTTTTTTTTTTTTTTTGGTTTAGCAGCCAACAATTTCAGTTTCCATGTCCATAGGAAGGAATACAAATCATGTGCGGCACAATCCTTGGTGGAGTCGGCTGCTCTGCTTCTCTTGAATAAGTCACAGCCAATTACAGAATATAATTTGTGCCTTATATTTTTGTAGCATAAGATGCCGTTGCCATGGTTTAATAAGTCACCCGCTGAGGTGGCGTGGCAACCGAGCAGTGCGCGCCACATGACGGCTACATCCCCCGTTCGAGTCCAGCTGTGGACCTCAGCTGCACATCACCCCCCCTCTCTCTCCCTATCTGTCCCCACAGTCTGCTTCTCGCTTTCAAGTAAAAACTAAAACCCGAAACGTAATCTTAAAAAAAGCAATCAAAATCTCCTCCCCCCTCCCTCCTTCTTTTTTTTTTTTTTTTTTTTTTTTTTTTTTTTTTTTGACCCGGACAAGCAACTGCATCACACTCGGCTATCTCCTGGAAATGTGATTTCATCTGTCAGAAGGGACTTAATGAGACTCCTCTATCGATGATGAAATAATTGTGACAGAGTTGTCACAAGATGTCGCTCCCCAAGTGTCCTTGTCTCTGCCACCAGCAGCTTCGCACGCATTTTAGTGGAGTAAAGGCCGAATGGACCGTTGCCAGGAGAAGCCCCAATCAGCGTGACATAAAGACAAGCATTCAGTGAAACACACACACACACACACAGGCACGCAGAGAAAACATCAACACTCGCAAGCAAATGACACCTTATTATCCACATTTCTCGTGCGATAAGCCTATTTTTTTTGCAGGAAAAATGTTGCAAAATATCCAATTTTTCTGTTCTTACTGTGCAGAGGGTGAATATTTAGAGCAACACGCTTTGACTGGCAAGTATTAATATTGGATCTAATGTACATAGTTGACAAATCCAACGGAACCAGTCAGAAGAATTGTTAAATTAATGTCGTGGCAGGAGCACAGAAATTATCAAAAATCATTTAACATCTTACTCTTACTATCATGCATGCTTTTTATAGCAGTATCTTACATTTCCATGCACATAGGTTGCAAAGTGCTCACTCAGCGTCGCCAAGTCTGAAATTCTCTCTATTGTCTGGTTTAGATGAAATATAAATGTATAAATGTGGCTTTTTATCAATCATCATTATTATCTGAAGAAGTCAAAAACTTCTCAATGCCAAAGAGCCAAACTGGGCCTGTTTTTTAGCAATGGGGAAAGTCAAAGGCAGTAACCTGAATATCAACAGTCGTCAAAGCGGCTTCTAACAGGAAACACTAAATGCTGATGTTCGCAGGTACTTCAGCTTTGTAAATGGATGTGAACTCAGATGTTGTAGGCGTATATATTAAAATGTCTGTTTAGTGAACTGTATCAAAGGGGGTAAAGCATGGAAGGTGGATGTGGTTTTTGAAGGACTGGTCATTGGGCTGAGTATGGAAAAAGTGCTACTGAGGCCACGAAGGAGAATTGCTCCTGAGGTTTCTACATATTTTAATTGTCAATTGAAGAGATGCTGTACGACAGTTTTGATAATTAGTGTCTGTTCTATTTTACGTAATTGTAAATTGAACATCAGCTTTCAGCTTTGTAAAGCTGGTCTAACAAAGGAACCCATCACCTTGGGCTCATGGAGGCATGTGTGATTTGATACATACTTGCATGAATGAGAAATTTGGAATGCGGGTTACAAAACCTGAATCTGTAGTGGACTCATAATTTGAGGTTTGCCATTTCCTGTGGCGATTTTCTTTTTTTTTTTCACTTGTGTTTACTGAAGGAATCCAAGGTGAAATATCTGAATATAATCACAAATTAGAAATGTTGTGAGAAATAAAAATGTATCTAGTGTGACACGACCTTGTTCTCCTCTGAAAAGGGATGGTTGGAACTCGTCAAAAATGCACGTGTGTTGAAGTTTGTGTCACCTTGAAAGTGCGAAGGTTCATGGTTTTTCATGGGCTTGCTTGACAGTCTAGCTGTGACTGTGTGGAGGACGATCCTCCTGCAAACGCCACATTTTGCAGTTGCTTCTTTGACTTTGGAACATTTTAAACCATCCTGGCCTTTTTTTGTTTTTAACAGCGGCATTGCTGAGCTATCACACGTTGGAACATAGTGCTGTAGTGTCAGGGGGGGAGAGAGAGGCAAAACCAAACTGAGAATGTGAACAGAAGATAAGGGATTTATTGGCCGTAGAGCTTAACAAATCCAAAATACAATGCAGTGCTTCATTGCACTGATGCAGAAACCACATAGAACTCCAGGCTGCCATGAAGTGGTTCTGCTCATTGATTGCACCAAAGATATGAAAGCGGTTGGAACTTTTGCTTAAATAGTGAGGAGAAATGGGAGCTTGTCATTATGTCACCTACTTCTAAGATGGTCAATACAATAAAACAGCCCATATTATGAGTTTTTAAACTTTTATCCAACGTGACTTACAAGTAATGACGTAAGATGACTTGGGGGTTTTAACTTCTTGCCGAGAAACACTTTGACGTGCAGCCAGGAGGACTGGCAGTCCAACCGCTGACCCTGTGGTTCACACACAACCAGCTGATCTACACTGCACATCTGGACACGGAGACTCTGTCCAGATGAAACGGGGCTAATGTGTGAGAGTGAAACGAATGAAATGTGAGGCCTTGTTCAACATGGAGGCCTTTTTATGAAAATGACAACCTGTCTGTTCACCGTGAGAATTATTTGATTGTAACTCACGCTGAGGAGTTGTCAGTCCGCACTTGTAACGTGCCCTTTATCAGTCCTCGGAAATAAACCGGAGGAGGAAAGATGAAAGGTGTGACCGGCATTTCACGGTGCCCACAGCAGTCGCAGCTTGCGCCTGCAGGTCATGATGTACGGCGCTGGGTATTCGAGGCGACAAATCCCTCGTCTCAGACCTCCCGCTTTCCTCACTGGCCGGTCCAGCCTCACAATTCGTAGAGGAGTCCCCGTCAAAGCCAACCAAGCTGAAGGTAGCGTGGAGGTGAATTTCCCACATACTTACCTGTTCGTTTTGCACATCCAGCACCTGAATAATTCAGCTCTTTCTGTCCGTTCTTGTCTCTTTGCTTATATCTCTCCCACTGAGAAACAATTTGCATGATTAGTTACTTTGTTCAATTAATTAAGACATTGGGGAGATTGGTGCCCGAGCTTCTCCTTCCACGCGAAGGTGATCGGCAGCTCCCTCTGCGTCTCGCGCTCTCGTTCTTTGTCTCTTTCTTTTCTCTCCTCGTCTTTCATGTTTATCTCTTCAAGTAGACAGTTGGCGTCTGCAAGGAGAGAATGGAATGAAAGAACATGCAGAGGGAAAAAGTGACAAATGTGTTGTAGAACCCTTCGTTCTGGTCTGCGGGGAATTTTTCAGTTTTTTTTTTTTTTTTTTTTTTAAGAAAAGAAAAGAACACGTTTTCTCTTTCCTTGAAGGTCCTGGCTAATAAGACTGGAAGGCAGCTTACTGCAGTCATGTGGTTGCTGTGCTGCACGTCTGCGATACGACTCAAAAGGAGACGCGAAAGCTTTTTACGTAATCAAGAGGAGGAAAGACGTTTTGTACCTTGATCGTGGCGGGGAGTTCTAGTTTGGCAAGGATGCACTATAAATTAAATATCACAGGTCTGATCCCTTTGACATAGCTGGATGACTAAGCCAAGCAAACTTTCTATTAACAATATCAGTGTTGCTCAACACAACAACCTATAAATAATGCAATGATGTCATACCATAGGCTCATTTCACCACCTTTAGTTCTCTGTGCAGTAATTATGTCAAGTGTTCGATAAGAAATAGTCCCAGTAGTCTGACACGGTAGATGGGTCTACCACTATACCCATGAGTGAGAGAAGCTAATCAGAGCAGCAGTGCATTGCGACCAATTGGGACTTGAATATGTTGTAAAAGTTGCTTAAATTGTTCAAAATTGGCCCTAAAAGTTGGTATGGCGACGCCGTGGACTCTAAGTTGTTGCAGAGTTTGCAGAAACGAGAAATCGAGTACAAGTAGTTGGCAATTAGTTTATACCTGATGGGGCTTAGGAGAAACATGATTTTAGTCATATCATTGTTCTTGCGTATGTTTGAGTTTGAATAGAAATGTCACACGAAATGCAACGAATCATTTGCTCATCATCAGAGATTTATTAACTGTAAAGCAGAGATTGCGTTAGAATTTGTTGACACAGTAGCTGCGTGACTTTACAGTAGAATAGTGTGAAATCTGATATAGAGTCAGGATGGTTTTTATTGGAGTTGTAATCTGAGACTGCTGCTAATGTCACGCCCGGCAGCTTTTGCTTTACAGTGTTTTAGGCCTAATTGGCAAATAATGGCACGAGAACTGTACTTGTGTTTCAGACACGGTTGCCATGGTTTGTACTAGTGACTCACCTGGGAGACTTTAATGCCCGATGAAGCTTTGGAGGAGCTTCAACTGATGTTGTCTAAGCACAAAATCAACAAATCTTTTATCTCCAAAGCCAAGGATGCCGAAAATAACTCCTTCCAGTTTGCAGCAGCACACCATATTGATGGTATCTAAAATGATTCTTGTGCTACAGCATGGCTAGAAAATTCTCATAATCTATAGATATCTACTCGAACACATGCGACTTATCAACTTATCCAGATCAGATTTAAGATTTCTAACTGGAATGTGTTTGCCAGAAAAAGCCAGGCCCCTTTTCTTGTTTATTTTTAGATGCTGTATGATGGCCCAGACATATTAAGGGTGATAACTGACTGGCACAAACAGATTTTTGTCAATTATAACTTCGCTGCCGCAGCACAGCAGGCGTCCAAACAGGAACCAGCGAAATAAGCCGTGTGGTTTTTGTGTTGCTGGATGTTTCGCTGGTGCTGAGAAAATCTGATGCAACAGCAAGGTTAATGCAAATCACCGCTTCAGTTGTGTCTTTGATGATTATTGGCGTAATTTAAAACAAGGCCGTGAGTTGTGTGGGTTTTGATTTCTGATCTAGATGTAAATTGTATATAATTTGTAGTGCATGTCGAAGATTTGTTGATGCACGTGGCTCGCCACATGTTCAGACAACACCGACGACTGGCCTGTGTAGAGCGAACTGATGGAACCACTGGACTGTCATTATTCCAGCGGGGTTACGGCTGATCTCAACGACATCCTGCAGAGGAAAATGATTTTCAGGCACCTGCCCTTCTGTCCACGTGCCCACACTAATACAAAGAAGATCTTTGGCTCACAGAGACGCAATCTATCCATCTCCCCTGGTACCCGACCTTGTGCTGACCCCTGCTACCTGTGCCTGTTAGCTCTCCTTCGAAGCCCCTGGCTATTAGCTGGATTTCTATTCTCTCTTTGAGATACGAAGAGAAAAGGAAGGTCGCCTCTTTCATGGGGGAAACAGAGACGGAAAGATTAGAGTCTGATTTGTTGTGGCTTTAGCAGGCCCGGCAGGTTTTATACCTGCTCCAGTAGTTCATTCATATTCCTTCCAGGAGTATACGTGGCTTCCTGTTCCATGCATTCTCAAGATACAGCCGCTCCTTCTGTTTTTGGGCCCTGTTGATTTTCACAGGAGTACTTCCTCATCCCAGTGATTCTCCTGAAATATGTCACCATATGGCTCGGTTTGCAGCCTTGAGTTATTCAAAGCCTCGACTTCCATTGCTCTGCCGTTATTCATCCCTTGCTAATGAAAGGAGTGGAGAAATAAGACTTGCAAAGCTTTCGTTGGCAGCACAGGTGTCAAATAGAAAAGGCCCCACAGGTGATGCTCAGCACTGAAATGCCTCGTAATGAGCTTCCTCGGCACGCTCAGAGACACAGGAAAGAAACACGGGACGTGAGGGAGAGTGACGGATGGCGAGGAGGGGTTGGGCATCATCCTGTGCGGGGAGGGAAGGCGACGGAGGGAGGGGAAAGTGAGCAGCGGTGCAGAGACGGAGAAAGAGACGTTGAGGGATGGGTTGAGGCCGAGGGCAGGAAAGGAAGCAAGAGCAAGAGTGTGCCGAGGGAGACAGAGATGTAAGGCAACAAATGAGACCAATAAAACACATGGGCAGGTTCCTTCGGGGAGTCATGGATCCTTGTTTTCTTGACAGAAGAACACAGGTCTGTCTTCAGTGATTACTTATGCTCCGTGCCTCTGCCTTTTCACTGCAATTTACCACCAGAACAATGTCTCTTCCCCCAGCTCCTCCGCCAATAACAATGTTCTTTTAAATATTCATACCTTGGTTGTGTTGGTTTCTGTATCTATTGACAGACAAACACATTCCTACTCCGAGAGATGGCAAAAGAGTCAAGCTCAAACATATCTATAAATAATTTCTGACCTGCAAAATTCCACTTGCATCATGTGTACTGCGAGGTCGAGCCCTCTTTTGTTTTATTTTCTGCTCAGACGGGGCAGTGCAACAGACCTTAGAAACCCCTTTGTTACTCGCTCACGGAGAGCTCTGCCCCCCTCTTCCTGTTTGACCCACCTGCTGAAGCAGAAAAACCAATGGTACAAACCAACGGGGTAAAAGGCAAAGGACTAATGCACATCACACAGTTTTGCTCCCTGACCCAGCGTACATCTCATTCCGGGCAAACTTTCGTGCTGCACAAAGATAAAGAGTTCTGGTAACGGCTCTGAAAGTTGCAGTATGCAACTTTTTTCGGATGCTCCAACGCTTATCGAGGCGTAAAGAGGCGGGGTCTTCCCGTAACCCTGAACCGTACTGGCGGAGAGATTCGCTTTTTTAAGTGTTTGACAGATGCTCGTTCCTCTAACCAGTTGCCCGAGAAACGGGCGGATCGTGGCCGAGCAGAAAGTGAGATGGAATCCCGCACATAACCAGTGGGACAATAACAAACCAATGATAACCGAAAAGTTTTGGGGGAAGAAACGGGCTGTGTCCGAAATCACCCCCTACTCCCTCATTCCCTAGTTCTTACAAAATGTGCAAGTAGTTCACTCAACAGCGACACTTTCCTGTTGCTTCATCGCTAACAGCTGTTTTAGTCGCGCAACAGGATGTGGGGTTTATGCTGAGGACTCTACTTTTAATGTGGCATTGTGGGATAGTCGGTATCTTCACTGTACAGCGGATAGATGCCGACACTACTACAAACTGGCCATACTGAGCCAGTCCACGGCTACAGTCATTGATGTCGACAGTGCTGTTTTTCTCTGCTGGCATATAAAAATTATCCTCTTCAGTTGATGGATTGGTTAGATTTATAATTTCAATCGTCTTTTAATATATTTGTGTATTATGATCTACTTTTACTCCATTTAAGTCATTTATCAGGCAACAATGCCAAACATTTTCTGGTTTCGGCCTAAAAAAAATACCAATTTACTTTTCAGTTTTGTGTGATTGCAAATTGAACATCTTTTGACTTTTCAAATATTGCACAGACGAAACTGTGGAAACTGTTTTTTGCATTTCTCTTTTCCCCATTTTCCAACGACCTGCAGACATAAAATGATTATTACTAAATGTAAATTGAATGACTAATTGCTAACACTCATTTGGTCATGCAAAGCTGCATAGAAAGTCTGTGTTTTAGCATGTCTAAGTAGGTAGTGTACAAACAGACCAGGGTTTAATCCTATTTCTCATGAGAGCAGCCACTGGGAGAAGGAGGCAAGATTTTGCCAGGAGCTTATTTTCACCCCAGTGCAATTCAACTCCCGGGGATTGGGGTGCTTCCACTTGTTTGGTGTTAAGGGAGGAGATGCATAAATTATTTAAGCAAATGTGAGTTGCTGGAAGGGACAAAGTGATGGCAAGAACGTGGCTTCACTTAAAATAAAAAAAAAAAAAAAACATTTTGTCAGATACGGTGATCTATGTATCGCTTATGGCACTTAGCCCAGGCTCTTATTCAGAGTGACTTCCACAGCGCCGAAGTGGTTTGGGTGCGATTCCTCCCTGAAGGGCACCTTGTTGATCGGCACGTTGTTGTCGGCCCTAAACTTTTATTCTCATGCAGATGATTGGGTTTTACTGCCCTTTGCCAGACGATGCATTAAGCATTTTGTCACACTTTCCTACGAGCGATTCTCTTTCGTCTTGATCTCGGGTTATATAATGTTTGTGCGGATGTCTGTACTAAAGCCTGACCTCAGACGAGGATGCGGCTTTTACGGGCCCTACTTAACATTGTGAATGTGGCCTCCTGTCTGCATCCATCCAGGTTTTTTTTTTTTTTTTTTGCCGGTTTGAAGGTTTTGCTGTTAACCGAGTGCTTGTTTTGACCTGTTGGCACTGCTCCCAGACGCCACTCAGGCTGTGCACAAAATACGAAGATGTTGCACCATCCTCAGCAAAGCACAGATGGCAATTTGAAACAAAAAAAAAAAAATCTGCATCACTGACTGGCTCGGTCACAAAACTGTCCACCTGATGCAACGTTTTTCGTAATTCAAAGAAAATCCAGCTATAAATCAAAGGTCCCCTGGTGTTTTGTGGGAGTTTATTCTCTTTCTATTGGTTTTATAGTTTCACAGATCCTCTCCTGCCTTGCAACAACAATTTCATTTGGTAATATTTTCAGTCCACAATAGCAAGGTCTCCAGTCTTGCCTTAGAAAATTGGCTCTCGCAATGCACCTCGACATTAGTGGATTTGTCCTGCAGTGTGCCGCTTATTTAAATGCCGCCTGAAAGGCTTTGCAGTGGAAATAGTGCAGAGCTTCCTGCGAGCTTGAATTGATATTTTACTCTGTTTATTATGAAGTTCTGTTGTGTGTTTTATTCTTTTGTGCTTCTTAAAGCTATATGGAATACCACAACTATCATCATAAGCTGAGGCTCTGTGTAACAATATTTGAAGCAGGAAACTGATTTGGCTGTCACTGATATGTTCCTATTTTTTTTTTTTTTTTTATTACGTTACACTGAACTGCAGCTAGTGTTGATACACTGAATGAAATGCATTAATACTCCTCATAGTATATTCATGCATTAATACAAATGCTAACACAAGCATGACTGGTGTGTAGATCAGTGATTGCTTGTTAAAACCGAGGTGCATTTCTGTTTAATCATATGCACCTTGCATTATTTGTTATACAACATTTGGCAACCCTTTATACATGTGATTATTTAGACAATTTGAACTTTATATTTTTGATGTTGGATCAGTAAAAGTGGTTTTAGAAGTGTCTTACCAAATACAAATAGACATAATAAAGTAATAATTATAAATATTCTATGTATTTGACAAAAAACTTTAATTATAAATTCAACATATTACAAATGGCAGCGCCTGCAATATTGTTTTATCACTGCTACTTTAATTTTGCAGCTGAATGTGCGAGTGCAAAATATTCAGTGGAGCTTTTCAAAGTAAAACACAGTGATGTTTACATTTTTAAAATATCACTTTCAGTTACAGTTGCAGTGTGTGACTGTGGATAAAATCATATCATTGCATTTATATCATATGGTAAAAAAACTGCATAATATCATAAGTGTGTGTGTTTCTGCTATTACTACAGCCAACATAATAATTCTTTGCAAGTGCCTGTAAATCTAGATTAAGCGATACCCAGAGAGTCTTTATTTTTTGCATGATTTATGCAAACGCTGTCACCGTAGCCAATTTTTTGTGTGTATTTTTGCAGATATAAACATGGCGGGTGAGCCCAAGCCATACCGGCCTAAAGCAGGCTCCAAGCGGCCACTCTCAGCTGTTTACAGGTACGACTTTGGTTTTTTTTTATGTCTTCCCATAAATATTAATAAACCTTCACATTCTGCTGCTCTTGCAGATGTAAATGTGCAGTTGGAACATGAGGGCTGCTCGGGTTTTTCAAAGCTCTTCACATTTCCCAGCCTTGACTCGAGCTCGTTCAGCACGGGCCTGCGAAGCTCAAAGGAGACGTTGGTTGTATAAGCTTCATTAAGCGTGACCCTGATTTTTCTGCCCCGTGTACACGTCTCCTGGTCATAAACAGATCAAAGCCGTGCTTGTTTACTGCAATCTAATGTGACACGGGGCCAGATATGTTTTTGCATTCACGGGGACACCTCCCCGTTCACGTCTGTGTACTCTGATAGTTCGTCCATTGGCAGAGTTTAAACTCCCACCAATTTGCTCCTTTCTGAACTGTTGGTGTGTTTCCGTATTTACTAATTTATTAGTTTGTGCAATGTGTCATTATAAACCCTCATTTGCATTTTGTATAGCTGCAGCTGAAAACAGACAGGATGTAATATGGTAATTTTGGACAAAAACAGCACTACCCCACCCTAAATTGAAATAGTTATACATTAATCCTAATTAAAATCCCTGTGAGAACAGCTCCTTCTTTTCACCACTTGTCATTATTTTATTCCTCTCTCTGAATTCCAAATGAGTTGACATCCTGAGTGTGTACTCAACATTGATTTTCCTCTCCAGGGACTAGGAATGTTTTTTTTTTTTTTTTTTATCCCCTGACGATGTTCTCCCCCTGAAGCTTTTTTTGCTTCTTTGTTGATCTGTAATTCTTGCTGCTTAACCTGTGGTGAGCTTTAGGCAGAGACGGGAACCCGTCCGTTCAAATCAAAACCGCAGGACTGATCTGCATACTTTTACTTACTGACAGATCCAGAGTGGCTTGTCCTAAAACAACCCATGCTTTTTCTTTATCTTTTTATATTTGCCTCCCTGTCTCCCTCTCTCACAGCGGCTATGAATTTGACTACGAGTACTACAGGGATGATTTCTACAGCAGGTATGTATCAAATTTGAAATTTTAACAAAGCAAAAAAAAAAATCTGTCAGCCTGTCTGTCCCTACGTGTATATTAATCAGTCACGCCAGCACTCGGATTCAGATTTTTGGTACATTTTCAAACAGCAAAGCCTTTATTTCACACACGCGTAGAAAAAAATCGGCAGCATTTGAAATGGCAACCAGCAGGTTTGAATCACCTGTAGCTGTAATGAAGGTAAAGTTTGGCCTCATGATGTTCCAGTCTTGCAGCATACTGTAAAAGGCAGACCCTCCGTGAATTTCACAACTTTTATGCGACTCTGACACTGAACATCCTGCAGTAGAGCTGCTTGCTACTGTATGTGGTGTCGCCTTCCTTTAACCTGCTCAAAAAAATCAAATTATAAGCCCATTTACAACAAGAGCAGATGACGTACAGCATTTTGGGCTCCAGGGAGCCGCTAATAATTTGCAGGAGGCTGCTAGAATGTCTGAGTTACCACCGTTAATGGCCGTGCGAAAGCTATTCCCTCGTGTTCTGGAATCGACACACACTTTTCTACTGCAATACACACTCGGAAAACAGAGGCTGTTGCATTCAGATCTTTTTGCAAGTGCTGAAAGAATCAAGGTGAGTAAGAATAAACGAGAATCGTTAGTGGCACCATTGGTGCAGACGATAGTTGTTGTCTTATACGTGTGAAATGTTACATGCAGATGACAAATGCCCAAAATAAATTTTGCGAAAAGAAAGAAAAAGCAACTATTTTTGCAACTTTCACTTGCTCCAACAGTGTCATTGCAAAAATCCACTAAACATTCCACTGCTTAGGCCTAAAAAAATTTTGTTTTTGGCTTCAAGCTTCACAAAAGAAGACAGATTCTGTAAAATAGTTTGCGCTTTATGGTTACGGTCATAGAATAGAGCTAAACATTAGAAATTGAATATTGTGGTTTTTTTTTTTTTTTTTTTTTTTTTTTAAAGCCATGGATCCAAAGCTTGAGAAGCCCGTGAGACTGAGTTCTAGCCTTTCAGCTGATGGCGGACTAAACCTGTTCAGACGAGAGGGTTTATCATTTGGTCAACAGCACTTCTCTAAAGTCGGCGACTGACTTTTCCTCATTAAAAGTCTCCCCTGACGGACATAATTAAGAAACCTCCAAAAAGTCAACTCCGCTGTCAGTCAGAATGGCAGAACAGAGCCAGCGCCGAACGTACTAATAAAGCAACACTTGTTTTCTCTTTCATTTATCTGCCGGTGATCGGAGACACTTATTGACGGAGACATTTTTCTAAATGTCAAAATAGTTGAGAGCTGTGACGAGCTTCTGCTGTCACTGAGATGTGTCGCCGCTGACTCCTGCGTTTGACATTCAGCCCCCCTTTTCTGTTTTATCCTTTTAAAAGACGTATATGTGAGAGGCTGCGTAACAAGCAGTCGAGGGCCCGGATAGGATCACTCCCTTTTTGTCTTACGTGTGTGTCAAGTCAAATCCATAGAAAACTTTGAAAACGGATACCAAGCTTTGCTGAAACTACAGCAGCCAGACTTCCTGGAATCTCTTCTGAAAGACGGTGACCTGCAGAGACGGTGTAAAAATGGGACGGTAATATTACAGGCTTCTCTCCTTTTTTTTTTTTTTTTTGTTTGAGGCTCTTCGACTACCATGGCAGAGTGGCCCCCCCACCGAGAGCCGTGATCCCCCTTAAACGCTCCAGGGTGCTCGCTCCCTCCTCCCGACGTGGGAAGACTTCATTCCCCATCAAAACATCCTCCTCTTCCTCCTCCAGACCTCCCACATCCTCCTCTTCCTCCGGGCTCAAACGTACGTACAATAAGGTGCTTCGTCTTGTGTTTACATTAGACTAGTCAGATTTCGTTTTTTTTATATATTTTATATCTTGCAAACAACACAGCCTAATTACACTAATAGCATTCTGGCCTCTTCAAAAACCCAAGGCTTAATGCAAATCTCAAAACCGTGGCTCCGAGAGACAAAGCGGTGGCATGATTCAGCTGTGCTACTTATGCCACGCAACTATAAAAAGCTTTTTAATTCACTCGAGCGGCTCAGAACGAGCCGCGCTGCGATGTAGAGCAAAATCGCAAACACAAATAAAAAAAAAAAAATTAAAATCAGGGCTTTCTGAGAAGCACCCATTTGGCAAACAGTGCCATTGCCATCACCCAGGATCCATCTGGATCCTCATTTGGGTCTCTGATTAACTGGTGATGTATTACAACATCCTAAATGTAATTAATGTGAGATTGGGGGCGTCTCTGCGGAGCTATGGTCAGCTGTGTTTTCCTGAACGTTGGTCTCTATCCGCCGCTCGTGTAATTGGCTGAACTGTTTGTTTCATTGTTGCCCGTCTGGGCCGGTGTTATCAGCGCCAGCAGCTTGGTGAGGTCTATCAGGAGGACCCAGTCGCAGTGTTATACAGGAGAAAGAGACGCCAATCTCCCATCCTCCTTTTTTGGACCGAGTCAGTGAGTTCTCTCTCCTCTGTCTGAAGCAGTGCTGCTCTATGTTCGGGAGACTAATTTACCGCGACAAATCGTGGTGTGCGCCGGATTTGGCCTATGTAGATTTTTTTTTTTTTTTTTGAAGGTTGGTTTCACCGAGGAGCACGACAGGTTAGTGTGGGCAGTTTGAACCAACAAGTAGCAATTACAGAGCCAGCCGTGCGGTGCAAATGTTCAGATAATGACGTGAACTGAAACCACACACACACACACACACACACACACACACACTATCTCACCAAGTCCAAATAGCAGCATCTGTTCTGGATTTTTTTATTTTTTTTCTCTCCCATGTGGTTTTCATTAACTGCAAGCACATTAGAGCAGTATGTGTCGTATGTTTTTTTGTTTTGATAGAAATCTGCTTCATATCTGAGCATGTAGAGCTGCTGTCGATGCTTCCTGTGTCCCAGACTCGTTGAACGTCACTGGCAGCAGTGCAGAGACATTTGCCAATTAAAGCCTGAATTGCTCTTGCAACCATACAAAGAATTCCAGCTATTTTTGCAGCTACTTATTTATTGTAGATTCATAACGGCTAATGTTTGACGGTCTAGACAGAGCAGCAGCTGTAGTTTGGATTGATTTTCTGATGATGGCACAGTAGCTTAAATTGGATATTGTAGCTCTGAAGGTCGGCAGTTTCTAACCTTGCGTCCTGTGGTTCCACAGTGAGGAGAACGTGTGGAACATCGATGGTTTTACAGTAAACCTGCCTCTGCCTTGTCCACATTAAAATATTTCTCTACATGACATGATCTGGAGGAGTTTTTCATCATCAGGACAAAGTTGACCAAGAACGCCACAATCTCAGTGGTGACACGGTTTGAGTTGGAAAAACCTGTGTGGAGATGGTTTTCAGATATAATAGGACAGACAGTTTTGTGCTATGTAAACACAAATGTACTGCCGAGGATTTGGACTGCTGTGGGTTATGGCTTTAAGAAAACCTCAAAGTTTGTACATGTTAATGAAACATTCCTAATTTGATGCATGTAGTAAATAATAATGCTAGTTTAAAATCAAATCATTACATCAAGATAATATTCAAAAACTAGCCACAACATTAAATCCACCTGTTGGATTTAAGGTACAACATATACAGCACATACAACATATAAGGTACAAGGTCTTTTTTGCATTTTCTGTATATATTAACTCATGAAAATTATTCTTTTCTTCCCTCAACACTCCCATATCCCTCCCTGTAGTCTTCCTATGTCCGAGGTGGTAAATTTTCAACTATTGGAGTGTTTAGAGTCTGAATTACATCACCTGGCCAAAACTCTTTATCCTGGTTAATCTTCACAGACCGGTGATTCAGGAGACTCTGTGTCCCCAAGATAAACATTTCTGCAGTTCATCACGAGGTCCTAAAATTAGACCCATTGCTCATTTCTAAATCTCTTCTAATGCTTATTAAATAACAACAGCGTCTTCTTCCCCCCAAACACTTTCCCTTTAACTCGAACCATCTAAAGATGCTGTGTCGATGAACCGATGTCGGATTAGGATGTGTGTGTTTTCCCTCTGCAGCTTATGTGACTGATCGCACAAAAGGAGTGAGGCCTGGAGGCGGCGATAAATTAGAAAGTGCTCCACACTTTCCTTATCGTTGAGGGACGGCTGGTGTGCTACCCAGAGCGAGCTCCGATAATGTCAGAATAAGGATGTGAGCGTGTGCCGTATGTTTGCACATTCACGGATGCTACTTTGTGCACACGGGAGCAGTTGATAACCGAGATGGAGATGGAGACACTTTAGCGTGTCTCCCCCCCCATCAAGATATCATTGTACGCCTACGCTCTCCGCCCTAGTTCCACCTTCAGGAAGGTTCATTTTCTGCCTTTCTGCAGCTTTTGGGTTGATGTCTGCTTTGCAAAAAACAACATGAGATTAGCTCTCGGTATTTCCGCGCAAATATTACCTATGTATCATCTTCAGCCGCTTTCTGGTCCGCACATTAATCATCCGGCTGCCTTTTTGAGGCATGCATGCATCGACAAATACCGTAGAGTGCGCATCTGATGTTACCCAGCTTTCATTTATTGTTTTTTTTTTGCATGAATTTTAGTGACGGATTAAAATGTCTTTTGCGGAATCTAGTTTGCGGCGCGTTAATATGTCAGGAATATTTATCACGCGCTCGCGTCTCCTCCAACCGTAGCCGTTGATGTTTTATGCATCGCACGCAGCGGCGCGCGAACGTAGGACGGGGCTCTGCGTTGTGATGCATTGTGGGTGTAAACGTACATGAAAGGAACTAACTTAAAGAGCCTCATGCAGACACGATACTAGACAAGAAATGTTTTGATCCCGCGCGTGTCTCCTGCCTCTGATTTTTTTTTTTTTTTTTCCAGCTGAAGCTTTAGAGGAACTCGTGGGTTTATTTACCAAGCACTCATCTACTCCTGCTCCAGACCTGACAGAATATGATAGGTGTCAAAGAGAATTTTATGTTTTCATCTCAACGTCTTGTCTGTTTTTTTTTTCCCCCTCCCCTCAAAAGATGACACATTTCAGCTGCCGAGGGTTAAGGAATAAGATTATCTTATTACTCTGTGGTCTAAATTCTTTTAATCTGCTCAGTTCAAGCTGCAAAGGAGGACGCCCTCGTTTCAGCAACCATGAGACGGGTCAAATTTAATTAATGGAGACGTCCTTTTGATATTTCTATTTCTTTTTCTACCAGATGTTATTTGCCCTTGACATGGAAGTTTGACAGTTATGCCGTGTTTGCCAAAAGCTCGGTAATAAAAAGTTTATGCCCAAAGTGACGCGTTAAGGGGACAATAAAGCAAAGCAGTGAACAGATGTTTGCAAAGTTGCAGCATGTCTATTAAGAGTAAGAAGGACACGTTTTATGTTTTTGTTGTTTTTTAATGCATTATTACGCTCGGTTCTAGTGCAAAATAAAAAGTACAGAATTCAGCGGACAGTCCTTTAAAATTAATTTATACCGGCTACTTATTGCCTTTCAGATACAGTTTCTCACTGGATATTTTAGAACCACAGTGTTTTAATAATTGTTAGCGAACAATTTGGAGTTAAATTACGTGTTTTGCAACTGCAAGTCGCCAGTACTTTTATTTGAAAGTAATTATTTTAGAAAAAACCGCCTTCGCTGCATGTCATCCACACTGATGCACTTGATTTTTGTAATTGATTTTTTTATTTTTAATGCATCTATGTTTAGAATTTAACACTTTTTTTATGGTTTATTTTTATAAGATGTGGCAGCACAATGGGAAATGTCTCTATAACTGCCAAAATAAGTGTATTTAGTTAAGCAAGTGCACCAATTGACTACATGGCTCCATTTACCCTGGTAATAGAGAAATTATTATAGCCATACTTGGGTATTATCATTATTATTATTATCTAACACTTTTGTGTTTTCTAATAAACAGCCTACTTTGTTTGTTCAGTGTGAAGTAGACATTTTGCTTAAGCATTGTGTTTGTTTCATGAAAACCTTAAAAAATATTAACTTTCACATTATCGTGAAGTGTTAAAAAAACAGCACAAGCACAAAAAAACTCTCATTCCAACTGAAAAATAACACAGTTCTTCTTTTTTCAGATATTGGCACCGTTGAGCCAAACTCGAGCAGCACTGCACAGTGTGGTGGGCGTAAGCCGTGTACTAATCTTCAAATTGAAAGCAGCAGGTCCCCAGTTTCAGCTGGTTAACTTTGCAGTTGGCCAGATTGAGATGTTCTTCCCTGAGGAAAGTGTGACTCAGAGCGGTGATATGATATCCACAACTAAAATCCAAGAGTATTAACACATGACAGCATGCAGCCGGTGATAAACTGTGTGACGCAGCCATCATTAGGAAACGCGAAGCGGCGTTCAGACGAAATTAGGACAAACTAAACTCCACTTCCAAGTAGCTAGAAATGACGGAAACGTGTGTTTCTGTGTGTCTGTGCCTCAGCAGTGAAGACGGACCAGCTACAGACTATTAAACGGGAGCTGACTCAGATCAAGATGAAGATCGACTCCTTGCTGGGACGCCTGGAGAAGATCGAGAAGCAGCAGAGAGCCGAGTCCGGTGAGGAGAGGGAACGATCGGAGCTGACGGGGGAAGGAAAAGGGGAGAGGAGCGGGAAAGGGCGGGCGCTGAGGGAGGGAAATGAAGTCCACGCACTGGCCATAAGTCTTTGTGACACTGTAGGAGATAAGAGCGGCGGAGCGCTGCGTCACGGCGGCGGACAGGTGTCAACGACACGCTGACTCGGTGTATATGAGAGGTCTCTGTGGATGCCTCACACCACAGGACAGTCTCTCCAAAGGTCGATCGGACTTTGTGCCACAAAATTTGCACCAGTTTATCAAATCTTTGGAGCATCCGACAACTATTTACTTAATGTGGTTTGTGAGAATTTCGGCCTAGATAAAGAGAAAAAAGGGAAAGAAGAAGCAAACGGGGTTCAAGCATAGATTTAGCGGGTTTATCATCAACATTTTACACTATGTCAACATTAAACTGCATTGAGAAAAGAAAATTTTAATATTTGTAGTGTAGTGTTGCATTTGTCACTTGGATTTCAAAATACGTTTAGCTTATCTGCTTCACCTTTCATTCATTTAGTAAATTTATGCTGCTTAAAAAATTAATTGATCATTAATACAGACACATCCTGACACTAGTCATGATTACTGTCATAATTCTATAAAACGTTATAGTTGTTGTTTTGGATAAATAAAACCAATTCTAAAATTCAGTTTCCCCAATAGTTTTTAGTTTCCAACATAATGTGAACTTTTAATGAAATTCCAGAAAACGCTCCGACAATAAAACTTTGCCCGCTCAGTGAAAAGCAGCAGCTCCAGTCCTCCGTCAGTGTCGGAATCATTTGATTCCGTCCTGATGCCGTTGGGAATACACAGAAAAGGAGCCAAGTAAACTTTACTACTACTATAATGCCTGTGCCCTCCTCCCATCTTTATTCAGAGGCTCAGAGAAAATATGAGGACAACTGTGACTCGATGCACGATGAGTCCGTGTCAGAGGCAGCAGAAAACTCCGGGGAGGAGGCCGGTGAGGGGGCGCTGGACGTGGAGGCGGGCGAGATGACCGATGGAGGCGAGGACGACTACGACGAGGAGGGCAGTCACCATCTGGTAAGAGAGAGTTAAAAAAAAAAGACGCTTGACAGGGCTGACAGGGAGGGAGAGAGCGAGGCACTGTGGGAGATCTCAAGTGGGCAGACTGTCTTCGCTTTCTGAAAGTTAATTTTCCAGAATTATTCATGGACGCAGATCTGAGAGAGCGGGGCTTCACATCACTGAATGGTGAGGGCATCTGGACTGACAGTTTCTCCCTGTCGACCCCGGCTCAAACAGTGGCAGCGAGGCTCCTCACGGCCCCACACACACACACACACACACACACACACACACACACACACACACAGGCTATAATTAAAGCCCAGGGTTTAAGACACAAAGGAGAGGGTTTAAGAAAAGTCCTGGTGACTGGCGATCCGTCAGTGAAGGGGTGGATGTACGGAAGAGATTTGTTGTGCAGAAGTGGCACCAGCAAAAAAGCCCAAAGACGCTGATCTGTTTTTAAACATGTGCTTATTTTTATTTGAAATAAAATATGATTAGAATGTTCATTTTCAGAAGATTACAGATTTCAGAAGCCCCAAGAAAACATCCACAAATTGCTCGTTCAGTCGGTTTTCACTTTAAAAGGATATTAAAAATGGATAAAAGCAAAATATTCTCACAACAAACTGGAAAATGTTTTGGATTTTGGCCAAAAGATGATAATAAATGATTCATTCAAGTCAATAAACGTGTTTCTAACTATTTCCTTACTTTAACAAATCCTAACGACCTATTTATGAAAGCGTATGATATCAATACTGGTCTATAAAACGTGATTATGTTCCTTTGTGTCCAAGATAATTTCATCCCAATGCCTGTTTTATTAAACGTTTAGTTTATTTGGTGTAATAATGCGACATTCAGACGAACTCACTGCTGTGGATTCATGTTTCTGTAACCTGCAAAAATGCTTCAGGGCAAATGGCCGTAACGTGCTGGAGCAAATGCTGATTCCCACACTGTTCGACAAGCCCCGCACGAGCAGCTGCTTTCAGTGGAAAACGCAGCGTTAAACACAAACGTGGCGCATAAACTCCATCAAAAGCAGCAACAGATGATTATTTCCCGGTCTTTAGTGTCTGACGATGAAGACCCTGTCGGCACGAAGAATGCGGTTTATTATAAATGAGTGCCAACCCCGTCGCTGTCATCTTCACACTCTTGTGTATCGTGTCAATATGTCCGAGCCTTTAACTTTAAGAAATAAAGTCCTTCATATTATACAGCTGTTAAAACCCATTACCAGTGTTTTTTTTAAAAGCATTAATGGAACCAAACATCCACTCTGTTTTATTTTGCGTCTCTCAATACGCAAAGTTCAAGCAGTGATGTCAAAGCAATTACGCTCCGTTTCATCGGGGTTCAGCCGCGGCCGCGCGTTCCCTATTATGCTATGTTTATTAGCCAGGAGGACACGGACATGCTATTCCTAATGAAAGCTTTGTCGCTAATGCCGGAGATTATTTTTCAGAGACGCGGAGGACGAGATTATTTGTCTCCTGAAGGTCACGTTGATCACGGATCGTGATAATATACCACAGAGACCGTTCTGCAGGTTGGCATCGCCGGTCGCCTTGAACAAATATCGTCCGTGACCTTTAGAGAAGATTAAATGCAACGTGTGTGTGCTCAGTTATCTGTAATATTAACATCCTCTCTGTCCTCTCTTTCCCAGATAGAGAACCACGTATCGGATATCGACAACTGAGATCAGGTAAGAGCTTTGCATTTCCTTTTCGTCCAAATGTCCTTTACGGCACCTGTGAGCGGTTCGGTGCCGCTAAGGTTCGCGGAGGCTCTCACAGCCGGTCCCTCGTTAAAAGGCCTTAAACGCAGCCTTCATTAAGAGCCGTAACCACCGAACTGTGCTTTGAGCATCTCTAAACATTTGTTAATCATCTCCTAAGTCATAAGCTCCATGACATTTGGACGACCAGCTCCAGTGGAGGGCGGCTAATGCCGAATTCAGCGGAGGGAGCAATAATGGCATTTCAATGGGCCAGAACTGCCCATAAACAACATTCATTGGTTTAATTGAATCGTGTGAAAAGGGGCGTGGATGGCGAGGCCTGAGGTAAAGAGTTTCCTGCCGCTCGCCTCCCGGGGCGCGGGTAATGATGCGGCCACATCATCAGCTGGCTCTTCATAGCGGGGGGGTTGGGGGGGGGGGGGGGCTTGGCAGCGTTTACGAGTTGCAGGCTCCTTATGTAACAGCGAGCGAAGCTCCGTCACACTTTAGTTTCACTCTTGGTTGAGCAACGGGCATCTCTGTTCATTAGACTCTGTAAATCCCCGTAAAGTCCAGCATCACATTTTGATCCAAGATTTTTTTTTGTTTGTCTGTTTGTTTTAAGCTTTCACATTTTAGTCCGTTTTAGATGAAAAAAACCCAGAGACATTGGCTCATTCATTCCCCTCTGCACAGTCGACTCTAGTTACCTCCACAGTTATCACTGTATTCCAACTAGAACGTTTTTGCAATAATCAACGCAGCGTGTTGTAGGTCAGTCAGCAGACCGTGTCGTACCTACTGTAATATCTGAGCCTTAGGCAGGAGCTTTACAAACTACGAAGTGAATAGGACAGTGGACTGAAAATGTAGTACGCTGTAACTTAATATTTATGAAATGACAGTTGACAGTGATTTCATACGCAGCCTTGGTTTAATTTGTTTTTCATTTCTAAGGGATGTGAGTCTTTTGAGGCTGTTTGACATATGAATTTGCAGTGTTACAACCTAACAAACAAGATTTGTGAAAAGTTTCTGTGGATTTGTTTGTACTAGGCAGTAATTATTGTTTACACTCGGTTTTTGTATAATGTACAGCTTAGGATATAATAACCTGTTATTTATTGGGCTTCAGCGTCATATTTAGCTTTCAATGACGGCAATCTCTTATTTTTTTTGTTCCTTTGTTTGTCTTTTGTAGTGTGTTTGACAGTTGTAGACTGTCCCAACAATGTCATGTTTGCATTAGATTATTCTTTCAAACAATATGTTGGTGTTTATTCCATCAGTCTGCTTATTGTTGCCTTTGTATGATGCAGTAATATTAGTTATTCGAATGAGTGATGTTGCAACAAAACTGCAAAATAAACTCTAGAAGAAAGTTGAGGGCAGTATTTTTTTTTAATTTGTAAGAAATAGTGTGATTGTGTAGTTGCTTTTAAGTTGGCGTCCATACGTACTAAAACTGTGTAGTTTAGTTTTCAATTGTATGTTTTATTAAAATCACCACCACTCTGTAATTTTAATATACTTCTTTGCGTATGAACGATAAAGCATTCTCAGCGAACACCCCGCCCCCATCCGTCTGTCCAGGCACTTGCTGTCCCAGTTCTGTCCCCGTCTTAAGAAACCACTTGTTACACTTGAGCGTTCCATTTCATTTCCATATGTTTGCCCCTTTTTTCAAACTCCGCCAGCCGCTGCTTCACAAAGCCTCCTCGCAGCCCACACATTTGAAAACCTGAAAATCCCACTCGCGGTTGTGGAGAATATATGAATGTTTTGCTTGAAGGCCTACCAAGGATGGAAAATTAGTGAGGAGAACCTCAATAAGTCATGTCCAGAGGGATTAGAGAGGCAGCTCGGGCTACCAGCAAATATTGCTGCATTTCCCAAGATATTTCTGAGGCCCTTCGAAACGGACAAGCTTTAAAACTCAAACCTAATCCTCATCAGATTTACAGCGTTATAAATAGCCACCACATTTGAGGAGGAGACACAGTCCTGTAATGTGTTTTCATCAGTATTCTCATTTATCGCTTTAGGGTGAGGAAGCGGAAACCTCCGGCCAGTGGTATTAGAATTCATCATCACCTTCAAAAGGGAGAAAAGGGATCTCTGAGGGATCAAGACACCCATTCCGGACTGTAAGTTCTGTTCGAGAGATGCTGAATCACATTTAGATACCCGGCGGTGCAGCACAACCCGAATGCGATGCGCATTCTAAAGAACATGTAAAGTATTCAAGATTCACTTTAATGCATTGGCCTGAGTTGACCTCGTGGATATTCTGTGCAACTTACATTTCATTGCAAGAGGCTGACAGTGTGTGCTAAACCTGTTGAAAAATCAAAACACCCACGGATGGAAAAGTGCTAAAGGGGGTTTATTCAGATTTATTAATTGAATTATGCTGCAGGAATCAATTGTTGCTGCTTTTTATAACAATGTCTAAACATGCGCTGTAATTTCACAGTTTTTTTTTTTTTAGAATCTTTCCTGTTGTTGTTCAAAAATCAAATAAATAAACCACAGCCAGAACAATCTGCGACCGCGGTACAATATTCCGAAAATCGGTGCCGTCTGGTTTCGGCATTGACTCCTGTGCGTAAGCCAGTAGCTGCGAGCGTAGTTTTGCCCTTTATCCATTTATCACACAAACGCCCTGTGGGGGCTGTTCCATCATATATTCCAACTCCTGCCAACTTTCCCGAAGCAGAAAGGGCTTCCTGTGGTAGAGAGCCAACGCTGGCACAGGCCTCCTGCCAGGGCGGAGTGCTCGGAGATGTTAGGGCACTGCTCCCTGCACGGCCTGTGAATCCCAACACGGACCGCTGCTGTTCAGGCGCCATCGCCCTTTCTCCAGCTCCCTCTGCATTCTGCATTGATTCTGTTCTATGGAAGCAAAGGAGCACAGAAAGGTTTTATTTTTTTTTGGTAACGTGCTTCAATTTGTGAATAAACGTGAAATTATCTGCCTTAAAACAGCCATCAAATACAGAACGTAGCACGTCCATAAAGATCAAGTACAGAATAAAGTCGAACGAGTGGCCGGCGCCGAATGACTTGCTCACTGATTTGGTGCACTTTACTAATAATGAGGAACACGATTTCTGCCAGCCCCGATTTGTCAGCTACAGTACATCGCTGCCATGTGGAGCCGCTAACATGCTTCAACTCAGCAATTATAATTAACCTGATTATAAAGTAATTGCTGCCGAGCGAGTTCTGTCACCAGTGATTGGCTGCCAGCGTGACCTACCGTTAACTTAAGTTTGGTTCTTTCCACCAAGATTCGACCCTTCGGAGGAAGTTCCTCGTGGAGCTAGAAGCAAATTCAGTACAATCATTAAAAGCGCGAGTGTTTGGGTGGACGAGCCCTTTAAAGCAGATTTCTTACACGTGAAGTCACCTCACACTCTTTCATGAATCACCCCTGGCAATAAAAAAAAAAATCAAAAAAATAACACGTAACGTCATGTAAAAAAGGGTGAAAAAAAAAAACAACTGTCCTGCAGCTCTTTCAAAATAACTGTCTGGTGAATGATGATAATGTGTAATATTTAGCACTATTTTTGTATCCACAAACATGTTGAAGGGGAAATGGCTCTGCTACATGTTTATCTTTTTTGCTGGTAGTCTTATTTAATGAACAGTATGGTGACGTGTCAAATGTTTTGCAGAAACAAACCGAAAAAATGTCATTACTTTTACCTGTTGTCATTTCTGACTCAACACTTATTTTGAATTCACCATGTATATAGTCTGTATTATGTTCATTTCCAGTACCAATAGACTAGAGAGAGAAATTCCATAAAGTTTAAAATAACACTGAAACAATATACTGACAGTTTGTTGGACCCGTTGCAGCTTCGAGCAGAACCGTGGGGCTTGTGGAGACGTGTAACTGACAACACTGTTGTATAGAAATGTACATTTTTTTGTAAAGATATTTTTATCAAAGGGCATGTTTACTGTAACTTTGTATTTTCAGTTCTGTATAAAAACAGTATATTCCAACTGTTGTAACGTTCGAGAACTCATTGTCTTTGTACATAACTACTTGTGTTCTTATCAGTCAGGATAATGTTTGTGTCATATGTTGAACTAGTCAAATGTTTCAATGATCAACACTTTATTTTACAAATAAACATGAACTGAAGGACAAAGACTTCCTGGTGTTACTGTATAGGGCCGTACATAAAAGCCGACGTGATAATCGCATACAGATGGTGTGTAAATGTTCGGCGTATAATTAAGGCGTGCCACTTAAAAATCTGTTCCGTTTGTTGCGACGCGTTCGCTCTATGCAAACTGCTCGTTGGGTCGTGATTTATATTGTTGATCGTGGCGTGCGTGTGCCGCTCCTCGCCATCAAAGTGTCACTTTAACAAGTTATAGAGCACAGTGTTTGAATACATGTCAAATTACCATCAGAAGAGCGGACACCATAACAGCAGCTTGTCATATTGTATTTCACTAATGGCACCAGTCACAACGGCTGGCACTTCATATTAATATCAATGTGTTCATTCTACTGTGAGCCTTAAATGCAAAATAACCGTGGAGCAACATGCCCACTTGTGTCTTAAAGACGGCAAAACTAACGTTACATCAGTCCAGTCAAAATTGAAAATAATTATTTTTGACAATGTCTTTTGCCTTAAGGAGTTCAGAGCTCAATGCAAATTGATTTGGTTTGTTGGTTTTTACGTTGAATTTCATCACAAATGCATTTCAATAAAATCTGATGAATACACACCACACAGGCTTAAAGAAGACAAACTAATTTAGTCATTGATGGCTCATTTTGAAACCTAAAATTTAATTTGGAAGCTTTAATATTATTTTTTTTCCTTAGGCTACTAAAAATATGTTTAAACACTCTGTTGGGATTGGGAGTCGTGTTTTTATCATCTACTTGTCAGTTTTATGCAGCAGTTGTGGCTTAAAAATTATAAGGTGTAAATAAATAAGTGGTATAAATTTATGATTCAACGTATTATTTGTCCTTGTGACAATTCAACCTTATCAGTCAAAAGCAGAAAAGCAGACAGTGTGCCGACAATAAAAAGGGAGCTCTGATGATCCATGTAAAGAACTCCATCAGGCCATTAAAAATTATTATTTCCAACATATCTCGGTCATTATAACTGTAGCAGCAGCTAACAGGTGACCTGCCAAACCAACCAAACCTATAGCTGCCGGCACGATAACGGCCATTCAGTGGCATGAAAATAATTGGCCAATAATCAGCCGTGAGGAAAACTCCAACAGAAGTGCCATTACAGGTGCTGCTATGCTCAAAGACACCTCAGCGAGACACTTGGACGTGTCCTCTGGTCCAGACATAGTCCTCAAAGTCACACTAATGTTGCCCTCGGTTAGATTAACAGGCCGCTTCTTAACAGGCAATGTGATTTTTAAAAGCGGATCATTTTCAAATTTGTGTGGACTTGGCTGTGCAAACCTCAGCGTGCACACTGCGCTCCTCATTTCCCAAATGAGTGTCAAGACGGTGACACGTTACATCTACCTGCTGTTTGTCTGTCCACTGACAACTCCCTGTCCTCCAAGTCATCTCAATGTGTGAGCCACCGGCTTTTCACAGTTAGATGGGATTTTTAGTCCACGCGGACCAGGGCTATTTTTGTTGGCGTTTGCTGCTGAAAATCAGTTTCCCTCCTCGCTTCCTGTCACCCAAATCAAATCAAAACAACTGTCACGTCGTGTCCGCCGCCGTGATCTCGAGTGCGAGTCTAAAAATAGTCTAAAAATAGGGCGTGCAATTAATATAAAGAATAATTTATGCCTTTATTTCAAAACATAAGGTGTTTTGCAAACGCAGCATCGACAGCTGCTGCCATAAAAACCAGAATAATTAAGACGGGAAGCCAAAAGCAACAAACGAGCTTGTGACATTAAAGCACCAGAAACGGTTCAGCCAGCAGGAATTTTCTCGTCTTCTTAGAGATTCCCACCCTGTCTGACCACTACTGTAACGTCCTTCGAAGGTTTCGGGGTGTCACTTCCGCTCCGTCAGCGACGGAGTAAAGGAAGCTGGGCGGCAACAGACCCCATTTATCCACAGTAAAAGGTTAATGAGGGCCAACGTCGCCGCCACACACTATTAGTCCGCTGTTGCCAGGTCCTCTCGTCCGGTGGCAGGCGGGACTGTTCCCGTTTAACCTACGTGTGAGAAAACGTTCCACCGTTGCCTAATGCACTGGAAGTTATTAGCTTATACAGAAATGACTGGAGTTCTTGAAGTGAGGAGAAAAAAACGATATTCAGCCATGATAGTCAAGCTTAGGGTGAAATTGACTACATGATTTTAATTACACCGGAGCTGTTAAGCTTCTGCAATATTGAATGTTTTTCTTTCGCAGCTGTGGAAATAAAACATAGATTAAAATTAATGCCGCTGCCGCTGCGGCTGTTTGGCCGTTACATTGATTGGGAAAGGCAGACGTCTTTAGAAATGTGCATACATTTTTAATTTAAACAAATGTATTACTCAGTCTGGCCCAGAACCATTAACTTTACAGTTGCCGACAGACTCGATCCACGTGAATCTGCATAACCAATAATCTGAACATCAGGCTGCGAAAAACTGAAGAGTCTCGATTTCCATCTCTGCAGAGGCTTTAATGGAATCAGTGGAATTTGTGACAGCAGTGAGGGATGAGCTGTTGCAGCGTCATGAGTTTAGGGGTGATGGCTTGCTAACATGAGCTGTTCATTGTGATTGATGGGAGCCTCATTGTGGAGTGAAACACGCAGTTAATCTTCACTTTTTTGTTGATTTGTGTAAGTATTCTGCTACTTTATCTGCACGACCCGCCTTGATAAGGAATGAAAGCCGTTGCTTTATTGAAAACCGTACATCTTCCCAAATTGTGTCGTTGCCAGCACAGTTGGGTGATTTAACATTGACTAAGGATCAGGGAAGTGGCATCCATCACAGGGTCAACTGCAAAGGTTAATCCCGTTGCATCCAAGTCAGGAACAGGAAGCCTCGCGATGCGTTTCATTTGAATTTGCAGTTTCAGCAGGAGTAGAATGTCAAACGAGAGCTGAAAATCAAAAACACCAGATGAAAAACTTAAACTTTATTGATCCTGATACAGGAGCTGGAGGCGTGAAGAAGCATCACGGCTAGGAAAACTTTGAGAACGCGGCGCATAATCACGGGCGAAGTGAAGTGCGTATGGATTAGTCAGGTGACTTTACCGCGGCTCATTTCACATAAGTTACTGAAAGTTAGCGCCATGGCAACGCAAACACATCACAATGCAGTGGAGGTCTAGAGATATTGATTCAAACTACTAATCCTCTGCTTTTGTTTTTGCGTTCGCACAGTTGCACATTTTGTTGCTGGTGTTTTCTGAATAAAAGATCAGTGGTGCCTCGCGCCATTTTGTTTTCTTGTTTGCTGCATTTTCTTTTGTAAGTCGCTCGTGCGCCGTCTGTCGCCTCGAAAACCGTCTTACGAAAAGATCATTATGAGACCAAACTGCTAATCTGAATTTAGTCTTATTAGAGGCTAAAAACCCTAAAACACAGTAAAGCTGCAAGATAATTGGCTTCATATGATAATTGTATAGTGCACAGATTATCGTCTATATGTACAACAGCCTGAGTGTGATACAGATGCATTAAAATACAATGCGGGATTTGAGACTATGAATACAAAATGTAAATTGATAAAGGAGAAACTCAAACACAAAGGCACACAGCCAGCACAAAAAACTTGAAAGAGGATGAAGCATCGAGGAAGCTCTGACTGCTGGAAACAAGAATAATAAGTAATCCTTATTACCTATGCGGCTGTGTGGGCTGATTTATCCCTTCAGTTCTGCACTAATTGCTCTGAATCAATAAAACAGTTTAATCCAGAGCAGAAGTTCTCAGTCACATTCAGGGCATCGCGACCTTGTGAGCCCCTTTACTGACGAGACGCGAGACATTTATGTGAGCAGCCCCTGACATGAGGGGGAGGGAGAGGGTGAGGCGGGCCGACACGGGGAGATAAGGCGGAGGAGACATTTTCCTGATCTCTTTTGAAGCTGTGTGCTTTTTGCTACATGCCTCAAGGTGTCACTTCATAATTGAATCCCTTCCTTTGTACCGCGGCGAGGCCAAGGAGGTTTGAGGACAGCCTGAGGACGACGACGTGAACACCTCCGAAGGCCCGCAGGCCACGGTTTCCCTCGCTAACACTGTCCGCGGGCGCCGCCGCCGCCGCCCGGTAATCCATGGAGACAGGCTCCTAATGGAAGCAAGTTATTATGCATCTCAATGGAGACGTGATAACACAGTTCAGAGAATTGTCACATTATAATTACGAGCGGCGAATTGGTGAAAAATGGGAACCCTTCAGGTTCTGTGACTGAATCCGCTCCTGCTCCAATTAGGTTCTCAAGAGGCCAGTGTCCATTCATGCACAGCCACAAATTATTGTCATCTCAGTCCCAACTGTCATAATTATCAGTCACAGTGTGACAAAACTTTCCAAATAAACTGCGCAAGGTAGAATGGTGATGACTGTGGATTCAGCACCAACAGTGATTATTCATTCGCCTTCTGTCTGCACACGGAAGACGGGGCTTTTTCAAGAAGTACCGAGATATTATCTGTAACAAGAGTAAAAGATCCTGCATACACAATTCAACTTTGCAGATTTTGGCAGATTTTTGTGGAACTTGTATTTGTTGTGGAGGCCGAATGACTGAAGGGGGGAAGCAGGGGAGCGAAGGAACCAGGACTGAACTTGGAAAAGCTTGAATAAAAGAGTAGAACCGAGACAAGCTCACGGCAGGGAAACGGAGCAAAGTTCTAAATAACGATGCTCACAGAGGAAATCAGACGATACCTGGCCTGGGTGTAAATTAATGTATTGTTTTTTCTCAGCGCATTATACTGTATATCGCAGAGCACAAAGAAGTAATCTCACAGTTTCTCTGCTCGGCCAAGGTCACAGGCTGATGAGTGATTCACTTCTTTACTGTACCAGTCGTGAACGTTCATCATACTTTCTCGACTTCCCTGGGCTAAGAACGGGGGAATGAAATGAATTTTCCTTGATCCATTCCAGCCCCATTCCAAGGCCAAATTGGCTATTGATCTCCGTCTCTTTGTCTATTAAGGGAGAGCCTTGCATGCCAAAATCGGTCACCGCCGTGTCGGCCGCCCATATCTCAATGCTGATTGATTCTGTGCGGGCCGTGGCGGCCAGGCCAAACCTAGGCTGATGGGAGGGAGGATGGGGATGATTGTCTGGGGTTGCTGTCGGGCCAGCAGTCGATGCACATGATCAGTAGAGCTGGAATCCACAAAGGCCGAAGCTTTCGCCTTGTTTCTCTGGCTCCGCGCCACCCACTCCCTCCACGTTGCTGCCATCAGTTGAAAAAGGAAATGGATACAGAGAGGAAGGTTATTCCATTCATCCGTTTGGAGGGACTTGATGCAATCAATATTGGCAGAGTGGAATGAAGGACTAGTGGCTGAGGCAGTGCAAGGATTTGGGCTGTGGTATTGTATGAGAAAGTCGAAGAAAGGAAAATCCCCCTACTGTGACCCAGTGAGAGAACAGTCCCTTTGATTGCTCTTTTCTCCGGAAGAGTTTTCAACGGTGCCTTGTGACTTTCACTGGTTTGAATGAGCGCTGGATGATTTTCAAAACTCCATTTTTTTTTTTTTTTTCTCTTCAAATCCAGCTATCAGGCAAGTTTGGAAATGTGATTGCAAAAGCTGATTTCTTTTAGAAGTGGAGTTTTGAAAGAATCTCGCTTCCTGTTATTTAAGGCCAGGCTATAATCTTAGCAGCATAGATCCAGCAACACTGCAAGCTATAAAAATGCTAAATGTCTGCTTATAAAACAAACAAAAAAAAAAAAACCAGAATGACGGTAGAAGAAATGTAATATCCCTGGAACCTAGATATGTACAGCTATGTAGATTGAGTTTGATATGGCCAATAATTCTGGATACATTTCATTTCATGACTGCATATAAAATAAAACATCTTTAAAAGGAGCCAGAAGTGAAGTGAAGATTGTAAAATTATTTTAACGTAGTTGTGTCTTAATTCTGCCAAGTGATGCTACACTTTATTATTCTTTCCTCAACATAACACTGCAGGGGAAATAATGTACTTTATTTTCCAATCTGATTACAGTCAGGTGACAGTGAAAATTAAATATTCACATTATTTTTTTTAGGACTTCAACACAGTGAAACAACTTTCGCACACTCACAATCACACACACAACAAACGGGGATGAACTGGCCAACACTCATGTGTCCAGAGGATCCAACCAACAACTGCGGGATTGGTGGACCGAACCATGTCTGTTATATTTTCCCAGTTGTAATCCAGCATTTTTGAAAATTGCGATATGCCATTTGGTACTTTGGTGCCACAGAGAGAAATGACACTTAAGGGTTCCAATTTGAACAGAGGCCTGCTGCCATGGGGACGCTTTAAAAAAAAAAAGGTTTTAAGAGAGGGCAAGGACAAAGAAGATTTGACTGTTTAGTGTGGAAGGCTTGATGAAATGATAACTATTCATCAGTTATGTTATTTATAAAGACTGCAAATATAAAAGACAATCATTTTTCTAATTGCTTTCTATAGCTTAAGTTTATGGTGTAAATGTACATTATGCCTTTCAAACTTCCTTCTGACTTCTCTATATTAAAATATTTCACTGCTTCTATCTCAAAAACTCTTCCGGGTGACGTCATTTGGAGGAATTTTGGAAAAGCAGTTTGACCGTGATTAGAAACTCCGCAGTGTAAAGAACAAGATGACATAATATAAACTAAAGGTTGCTCCAAGTGATGTCATCTGGAGGCAGAAGGATGTTTAATAGTATTTCATTTACTTTTACGATCCAAAGTAGAACCAAAAGAAGCAAATAAGTGAAGGAACCGTGTAAAGAAGCTGAGATGAGCTCAGTCTGCGACACGTAAGTTCACACTGATGATCAACTTAAATTTAATTGATGAGACTGGATTTACTTAAACCGAATTTTAAAGACCACCTGATGCTAGGAGGGACATTTTCTGAGCTGTGATGATTAACATTTTTTCAACTTTTATTTAAAATAGATATTCTTTTTCTACCTGTGCACATACATACGCTGGTGCAATTAGAAAGTGTCTGTAAAAAGCTGACATTGGGTGAGGGTGTGAAGTGGGCGGATGTAGCCTTGCTCACAAAACACTCAGCAGACATATTTAAAATGAAGCGTTAATAGAGTATTGACATTAAAAAAAAAAACATGTTCATCACGATTGTGTTTTGTCACCTTGGGATTAATAGTTCTTTACCTCGACCTCAGTATCCAGTAAATTATACTCGAATAATGGCATGTCGTCATCGAAGAACGTTAATCACCAAATGACTTTTGAAGGTATTTGTGCTTTTGAAAAACTCTCCAAACCAACAAAAGGCTTTTTTTTTTTCTGTGTTTGCAGCAGGTTGAACAAAGAAGTTGGGCCTGTCATTCAGTGATGGCGTGCCTGTTAAAGGAAATGGGCTGTATTTGAAATGTCAGATGAAACGGCGTAACCTTTTGGAAAGGTTAGATGTAACAAGGGAAGCCTTACTGTACACGTCCCACTGACTGACGGTCGCTGTGGCCCGAACACAAGATCAACCTCCGCCGCAAACCGATGGCAAGATAATGAAGACATCAGAAAGGGAGCGGGGTCGTAAATTGAGACGGACGAGTTTTAAGCATAACGACAATATTAATATCTGCTCCAAAGTATCAATAAATCATGAGCTACACTGAAGGTGGCTGCTGAATTCAAATGTTATCTCCATGCATAATTTCATTTTCCCAAACAGCTGCTCTGGGTAATGTAGAGGAGTTTATGGGCAAGCGAAGGAGTGAGCTCCGGAGAACGAGGAGGAAGAGGACTGACGCGCAGATCCATGACCATGACTGGGACACTGATCTTATTTAATAACGTTTTAATAAAGGCGTGTGGTGTCCTTCTTTTCACCGGATGGAAAAGAAAATATTACACATAAATAAGGTGGGATTAAACTGCTCTATTGGGAATTGGGAAAGTCACATTACAACCTCCACTGTCAAAACTAACACGTTTCCCGCCACCGGCATAATCACTCAGATATTCAGCCCCTGGTAACGTTTGTAAAACACTTAATGAAATAATGAATTGATGAATTTGATTTCACTATTTGTAGTGAAATGATTTCTTTGTACTTTAAAGCTGCACCTCAAACTATTCTGCTGTAACTTAGGTCAAACGGTAGAATGTGAATGAATAAGGAGGCACCACTTCCACAGTCCTTTCATATTTGGTATGTGCCGACGTCAAATCGGATCAGACTAAATGTCGTTTTATTCTGGAGCTTATTCTGGACTCAGTTCTCTTACAGTGTCACCATTGGTTCTTACAATCTTTGGGTGACACCAGCTACATTTACATTTAAAAAATGAAAGCTGCCTTGGCACAGATGAACTTTTTGGATGCCATCAGCTATCAAAAATTTTGTCAAATTTGCAGCAGAACGCTCTGTAATATTAACAGGCTGTCGAGAGATGTCGAGGCCGATCCTCCGGATCAGCTTGGAGGCATCACGTGAATAAGTCCTCCACAGATATTGTAACCGTGGCCACCTTAGCTCCACAGATCGTAGCGTTTTCAGCTTGTTGTTTTGGGTTTATACCCACAATGCACTGCTTTCACTGACTCCCAAGGTCGTCTAGAACTTGCGTTCCAGCGGCAGCAGTTGTAAGTTTCCTGATTAATTATGACATTACGTCTTTTTTGTTTGTCTGTTGTTTGTCTGTTGACCCCAAAGGCCAGAAAAGTACATTTTCAGTACTTTCAAATTTTCAATCATTGTCAAATCATTTTATGTCAACATGTTGGATAAACATTAATTAACCATTAATCATTTTCCCAGACAAAAGAATAACCAAATATAAATACGTAGCTGTGCTTCTCTGTGTGGGGTAAACTCAATCATAATTATGTGATAATTTTTGTGCAGTGTTCCATGACAGATTGATTTTTTGCCACCATTATTAAAGATGAGGTTCAGACGTATTGATCCATTTCATTTTTAGGCCACATTAGCAGTATGAACAGAATAAGACTGACTGTGACTCATCTTTTGTTTAATTTCATAATGTCGTTTTTGTCGTTTTTCTGCGCAGGCATTACTGCTCTTTTTTCCCATTTGCACTCTGAAGTCTTTATCCTTGAATTTCTCTTTGAGAATTGAGCTTTCTCATTTGTGGGTCTGTTTACTTTCTCCGTGTCATGTAGCTGTAGGTGTTGCAGAACTCCGAAAAACGACTGCAGCTCCTAAAAAAAATGTGTTTTATTTAAACAAAGATGGATCAAAATTTCATTACATTAATCAGAAAATGCAGAACATGGTTTGACATTTTTACACTTTGAATCGCCCGTATATTTCTGATTCTAGTTCAAACCTTCAGGGGCTTTTTCTTTGCTATGAATGTAGATAAAACATTTTTGAACAAACAATTGCATCTTTCTTTCCAAACATTCCATTGAGCTGAAAATGGCTTCTAAATGTCCTTTTCATGAACATATTACACCACGATCAACCTTATCTGGAATCCAATCTCGAGATTCCACACATCAATACATTGTGTGCTGGGAAAAGAAGATGCTACATTGCAAATAACGTTACATAAAATTGCGTTGGCGAGATCATTAATAGCCTTGCAAAGACGTGCCAAATTGAAAATGGAACACAGATGGGTTTTCACACAGTTCATTACTTAGATTGCCTTCTGAGAACAGAATTGTGGCAATACAATGTGTGTGCGTTGATGAGTGGCGTACTGTACGGACAGCAGCAAGTGAAGACCACAGCTGTGAGACAGAGAGACAGCGCTGGAGCGTGCCGTTTAATATCAGTGAGCGTTCTTCCTCGTATTGCTGCACATTTAAAATAATGCATCACCTTCATTAAAAGATTCCATATTGAATGTCCTGTCGATCCGTACATTGTGCGTGAAGTGTTGGTCAGTGCCGACAGGCTGCCGCTGAATATCCTGGAGGGTGTTGGATAACTCAATGATTTTGACTAATAAGTTGCACGTTGTTGGAAGCAATCCTTCCAAATGCGAGATCCGATGCATCCGCTTGGCACCACCTGTATGATGGAGCACAGCGTAAAGAAGAAGTTACAAGGTTTGAGAGAGAGTTTTTGGCTTTCTAAAACTTTTCACAAGACAAACAAACCTTGTTCTCGCCGACTGCCAGCTTCCATTTAGAGAACAAAAATAAATTTCGAGTTCATTGGGTTCATTTCTAAACACCCTGCTGCACGCCTGACGTTTCTAATACTGTGGAACTGTTCAAAGTCGATGTTGAAAGTTAAAAAAGAATAAAAGAAAAGGTCAATGTAATATGAAGTAAACACTTAAAAATTGTATCGTTTCCAAGAATACATAAGCCTTTTATATCTCACAGCTCATTTTCCAGAGTGATTAAACGAAGCCTTCAAACTTTTAAAGCTGTAACTTATCAAAAGTGAAATGTGGTTTTTCACAGTACAAATGTCCTTTTCATCTTTAATGTGTTTGATTCAGCGAGGCACACTTCCTGTTCTTCCCCGTTTCACCCATTACATCCATTGCACCTAAAGAAACTGCCGTGCACTTGCGTCTTCTTGCACCTTTACACGCGGACAGATGCCTGCTTGCATTTACTTTTTTCTTTTTTTTTTTTTGCATTTTGCTTTTGTTTTTAATCACTATGCATTTTGCAACTATGAAGACATTAAACACAAACTGCTTGCGGGCCGAATGTTTTATATTTTACACATATTTTACACACCAAAACCCTCCAACAAGCCTCCGTAGACCCCGATTACATCCTGGAATTTGATCTTAAAAGCTTTGGCCCTTAATTAAAAGGAAAGAGAACTCAAACGTTCCCCCTTAATTTAAACATTGTGCACACATATTGCATGTCATTATGTTTAGCTACTCCTGATGAAAAGCGAAGACGTACCTTTAGAAAATCTGTCATTTTACCCTGCCTCTGCTGACACAGGTGTGTGTCATTCAGATAATTAGACTTCTCCTCAGGAAACTGTGAGCTGCAGGTGTGGGAGCCGTTTTCCTTGCGGCTCATTCGGCGACAGCTTCCTCCCAACCACAAAGTCTTGGCTTCAGACCTCTCTCCAGCTAACGAGCGTGTCGCTGATAGAAGACAAATGTCACCGAGACATTTCAAGCTTGTTGAATGGGCTCCCCGATATGCATTAAAGCCTTATCCTTCAGCTAAACTGAGCAAATATTCTCATATGTCTTCCAGAAACTTTGTTCTAGTTTCAATGCGCACATGATAATAAATTGTGCAGCAGTAACAGGCAACGTTATCAAAGAGACATTCACATAGCTTTTGTAGTTTTACTCATTTCCAATCACTTAATGCTATTCAAACCTGCAGCACTTTGATCGAGTTTAGCTCAGTGGAGCTTTTTAGCCTCCTTTAGCTCTTTGTTTTGGTCTTGTGGATCACAACTTTGATGTTTTTGGTTCGATCGTGTCCGAGTTCCTCTGTGCACCCAGATGTTTTCAGGTAAAAGTTACACAGTGGACCGATAGCGACTAGCTATGTGCACAAAGCGAAGGCTTTGGCAACAACAGAACCACATTCACTGGAAGTAAAAGTGAGCAAAAGGGAAGTAAATCCTTGAGTAACAATCGTAGGACCAACACAAATGACTCGAAAGGAAGGTCAACCGTAAAGCCCATGTTCAAATTAGCTCCTGTTAAGCCAACGTTAAAGAACCTTTAAAGCCCAGGTCGCCCACATCTGGGCAGAAATGTGGCAGCCTAACCCACGGAACATCCAAACGTGCCTGAATTAAGTCTCCGTAGCAGGTGGCGATAGACTGAGTTAGTCCTTTGAAAGGACAAAGTTGAAGCGAACGTGGACACGCAAACTGTAAAAATGCAATATCTGACCACGAGTTTCACTTTTTCTCAATAAACACAGGCACAAAATAGATTTGAACACTGGTTTGACATAGTGAAACTTAACAAATAAAGTACAGACAGCTGAAAAATGAGAGATTTATTTCTGCTTTTTGCTGCTGCGTCTCCCTTCCTCTCCTTTAAGCCGAATGCAGGTATTGATCCAAAACTTCCTCCTGTTCGTCTCGGCTCCCTCCTCTCACACTCTTTGCTGCACCTCCTACTTTGTCTTTGATGTTTACCTGTGTGCATCTTCACTTTCCTCCATTTTAGTCTTCTCGGTGCACAGCTGTGCCCCCGAAATCCATTTCTTCGCAAGTCCTCCGGGCTCGTCGCCTCCCCGGGGTGAGGTGAACCCTGCTGTCATCATCGCCTCTCTGCTCGTCTGCAGGTCGAAAACATCCCTCCCGTATCTGCGGGGTCTGAAGAGGCCCAAACAGCGGGCAGGGAGACAGGATTATAGATCTCACCGATCGAGCCAGACATCATCCAGCACAGATGCACAAGCTTTCCACACAGCACACAAGTGTAGAACAGTGGTACCAACATATGTTATGAGCAATACAGATTCAAGGAGAGGAATATTATTTCCATGACGTCCTGTCAGTCAAATACTATTTATTTTATTTATAATGTTGTGCAATCTTCCCCCAGTTCTTCTGTGTCTGATATTTTGTAGGTGGCAGTGGCTGCTCAGTTCCATTTGTGTCTTTCGAATAATGCTGCAGTCAATAAAAAATCTTCAGTCATTTCTTTCCGCTCATTAAAAAAAATAGCTAACAATCAGAGTTTCATGGGATCTGACTAAGCTATCCGATAAATTGTTCTTTTTTCTTATTCTACAAGATTTAATGATAATGAAAAAATCATTAGAAACGTTAGAATAAAGTGGGGAGGTTTCTAAAATGGCCAGCAAGAGGAATTATTAATAAAAGCAAAATGCTTTTATTTTTAGCTATGGCTGATATCTCTGAACAAGGGTAATAATGTTCAAACTGTGGTAGCAAATGACATAAAAGTAACATGCCAACGTATAAGCTATAATAAGGTAAACCTGAAGGAAAACTCATCCAAAGGGCAGAAATTATACCTAATTATGGGGACAATGGGTCATCAAGCGCGGGAATTGGAGATTGTTGCAAAAAGCCATAGAACAGTTCAGAGAAATGAAAGAGTTACAGATAAACACTCAAGTTAATGTAAATCATATTTGTTCTGGAGCTACTGAGAATTTTTGCTTCCTTTTTAACACTTTTACGAGCTGGTTCCTCCGTCAGCACAAACGTTAATGAGTTTTTTTCTGTTTTCATCTCACCGTTTGTTTTAATCCAGATAATCTCTTGTTTGCTTCACTAATAATTTCATTTCAAAATGAAATATAATAATAAGAATACAGTTGGTGAGCCTGCTTTTTGGCACGTCATCTCCAGGCTACAGTCCAGCCCCGTGTCGTCTTCCCGTCAGCCTGTAACCTGCCTTGCTGCTCTCGTGGAGCCTCCCGGATCCTCGATGGAGACAGACCTTCTCGCCCGCGTTGCGACGTCAGGGCCCACGTTTTTTTTCTCTTCCTCTCATCAACAAGCACTTCACGTCACTCCATTTCTCTCCGGAATCACAGACCTCACTCTCCTCCACTGCTAACGCCGAAAACGCCTTTTCCACGGAAGTGAATGAATAACATTTCCCTCCGTCCCTCTCCTGCACACAGCTCCTCGGTTATTCTCTAGCAACTACTGGTTGCTTGTAATTTCGCCACTGGTGATTACTTAAAAGGCCATCAGCTTTCAATTTGGGCACAAATCAACCGTTCTGAGGTGATTTCGTGTCAGATTTAATCCGCTTAAAATTGCCCTGCAACAGCAAACGTTTGACGCACAGCACAAACTTCTTGTGTATTGTCGTAAGGAATTGAGGGAGAGAGAGATGAGGAGGTTTTTTTTATCCTTTTTGGAGATTCAGGATGCTTTTGCTGAGATTGCACACTCTCATTCATTTGTACATTCCCCCATAGTGCTTTAGTTATCCCCTGCACCGACATTAAAATGATCCACCAACTAGCACTCCCTGTACTCACCGATGCTTTTATGGCATCTGTTTGGAGGCAAAGAAGCATCACACATCGCCCGCCTGTAGGTTTTTGTCGATCCTCTGGGAATTCGGCGCACAGATCAGAGGTTTTCATTCAGCAGGAGCACGAACGGGAAACTCACACTTGCCTTAAATACATTTAACTGAAGCCTAAACAGACGTATGCACAGCCAGAGTTTTTGATTTGGGGCCATAATGGGGGGTTAAAATGAGGCTGCACATTTGGAAGACAATATAAAAGGTGTTAAATTTGAACCGTGTATTAACAAATATCAAAAATGTAACTGAACTACCAACTGAACTCCAGTTAAACAAATGCAACCTGGCATACACACACACACAAATATTCACACTTTCAGCCAGAGTAGAGTCACTTGTTAATCCAACATGCGCGTCCTTGGACTGTGGGAGGAAAGTCCAGCAGGCCACTGTCAGCCGAGGAACTCAAACCCACAACCTTCCAGCTGTGAGTGTACATAGTTTTACAGTTACATATATTTGTTATGGTAGTGATTTACCGAGGTAGTCAGTACCTCGACCTTCTGGCACACGGTGGCCAATCAGATTTCTGATTTACTTGCGCTAAATGTTGTGTTAGAAAGCAATATAATTGTTTTTTTAATCTGGTCTTATCAAACAAGTTTCAAATGAATTTCATCTTAGGTTGTTTTTAAAACCTAACATTCTTCCAGTAAAGATAAAAACTTCCATGCCTTTAATTTCAAGTGTCAATGTCGTGAAAAACAGGAAATTACAAACCATGGTTATTATCTAAAGCTTCAATTTGCATCTTGAGAATTTTTAATACTGAAATACAATAGTGGCAATACAATCATACACTGCAGAGCCGTGATCCCGTCAGGTTTATATGGAGTTAAACTGAACCAAACTCAATCCTGTGAGAAGACAAACACAGTAAAACCAGTAGAAACAGTTCTTCCTTGAGCAGAAAATGCTCGAAACGTTGTTCTAAAACCTCTGAGAAACTGCAATGAATTAAGCAAATCTACATGAAATAGCCGAAGATGTAAACTTGCACCACCTGCTCGAGAACTTTGCTAACACGACTAAAGCATTAGATACTCCTCTGTGTTGGCGCCGCACATCACAAGTTTGCAAATTCCCCCTGCTGTGCATGCAATTGCTGCAGTAAAATGTGGAGCAAAACGTGTTCCCGCAGACTCGTGTCAAGAATGTGAAGGAGGTTGGACGAGGTTTTCTCTCCTGCAAAACCCATTCAGCGAAATTAGCAGCTTATCCCCACGGATTCATCTTCTTACAACCTTGCAACAGCAGTCCTCTTTTCAAATCATGCTCAGAGGACTGGTTAGAGTCTGCAAACAACGACAAGGGTTTGAAATTATTGTTGCCAGTTAGAAATGTCGAAGATTCCTTTTTTTATGATGCAGTGGTGCATTTTTTTTTTTTTTTGCACATTTGGTTTTAATAATGTGAAAATGTCACATACATTAAATTACAAACCAAACAAAGAAATCACAGAAGCTGTTGTTAAGTTAAACATGTCAGATGCAATATTGGCTTTATTCCCAGGAATATGCTGTGAGTAAATGTCGAACCAGGACAGCATCAGGGAGGAGGGACGGCGGCCCTCTGGTGACAGGACAAACCCCGTGACGCTCTAGTTGTACTTAACAGTCTGCACGTGTGCATTGTGTCTTCGCTTCTTTGTACAAATTTCCCAGCGCGTCTCTAAGCGAGTGTTTGCCTTAGTGCTCATGCACGTGTGAAAAACAAAGAGGCAGAGGCAGCAGGCAGAAGTGAGTGCGCCGAGTTTTTAGAAAGCCTCTGTTTTTAGACAGTGACATCTGACGTGGGAGGAGGGATGAACAGATGTACTTTGTTCGTGTGCCTGACAGGTGCAACCAGGAAGCTCTCTCTACTTCGCCGCACGCCTCTCTCCGCCCGCCGCTGTCCCTCGGCCGTAAACCAGCTTACAGTAGCTGCAGGTGGGACCTCACGGGCCACTCGAGCGACGTGCCCGGCATCCTATTAAAAAAGCAACTGTGCGTGCCGTGTTCTCTCAAGTGTAAAGCCTATTTCATTCCCTATGAGCCAAACAGCTTGCAGTCGCTTGCCGCTCCGGTGGTTTGTTGCAGATGGAAAATGGAGCTGCAGAGGCTCGGGTTTGTTTGTTTTGGCATTTGATTGTGATCCAGATGTGGCGTGAAGCTGATGGGTTCTTGACTTGGCGAAGAATAGATGCTTGTACCTATAAACTTCGGGTGGTCGCTCCCAAGGTTTGACCAGTTATGAATACAAGTCTGGGATTTTTTTGTAATAGTCAGAGAAAATTACGAGATTTGTTGGGCCTAATTTTCCTTAAGGCGCCATCATTTGAATGACTTCATGTTCAAATGTCCTTGATGTGTTAAAAACTTTCCAGGCAAAATGGAAACTAGTCTCTTCAGAAAACAACAGCATTAGTCGTTTTCTTCCACTGCTTCCAATGACATTATGCTGATGAGCAACTACTAATGGAGATGTGAAGGACAGAGGCTGCAGTAAATCAGTTCCCAATGCAGACGTGGTCGAATGTCACCCAAACTGAATTAAGTGTTTTCCGTGTTATTCTAACTCACTAGGCTCCGCATCACACACTGATGGAGAAGATGACTAAAAAAATTATTACATTTGTAAACACCGTAAGTCAAAATGCATAAATGACAACATTTATCTGACCTATATGTTCAAACTCTATAGATTCTATAGATCAGCAATAAGCTGAAAGAAACAGGGATGAAGGGAGGCTGAATGTTTTCCACATTGGGCCATAGAAATAAACAGCCTGTGGTGCCACTTCCCCAGTCAGTTCCATTTAAACCATCAAACAAGGCGAGGTCATAACAAAACGACATCATTAATCTTTACAGTGCATAACCATGTCATAAATTTGAATTCAAGGAATCTGAGCAGAATCTTGATTCAAGTTTAACTTTTTTTTAACTCTACTTCATGTTGAATTTTCTAATTTTCGGTCTACATTTTGTCTGCAAATTAAAAATGAGCATTAAACCAGAAGCTCAAAGAAGTATTTATTTATCTGAAAGCTTTTTTCTTCAAGTTGACCCCAGACGTAAATAGCAAATATTTTCGCCTGGAAACCATCTAATCTCAAAATGTGCTTAAAATCTGTATAAAGCCTCTTTTGTTCCCTGACCTTGCTGCAAAGCCTTTGTTTTGTTTTTTAATATTTCTGCAGGGATGAATTGCAGGATACCAATCTCCCCCTGCATGTCTAAAACCAAACGAGACAAAAAAGAAAGAAAAAAATTAGTCAATTACCTTTCGTTGCCGGCATTAAGAGAATTCAGAAATTTTAATCACAGATACCACTTATATATTTTAATTAACTCAGTGAGGAGCCCTCTTAATCAAGACTTTCCAACTGTACCCCAGGTCTTAGGAACAACACACGTGGAAGCTTTAATGAAGTTATAATCACAAATGCTCAGGAAGAAAGTTCTTGAAAAAACACAAAGTTGTTGTAAAACAAGAATAAAAGCCAAAGTCTGATAATAATGAAACTGATAATGGATAAATTAGTTTACACTTTTGTAGAGGTGCAGTGTAAGTGTGCTGAAGGTACGGGGCTCAGGATCGGGATCTGACAATGATTCCTGCTCACACCCTAAATCCCACCATGAAGCCTTTCTGCTCTGCCTCTTCTCTGCTTCTCATAGATTTCAAATCTGCCATGAATAAAAATCCAATGCTAGCTGTGTGCTAACCTTATCATGTCTCCCTGTGATGGTATTGGCGTTTCTGTGAGAAAGTACCAAAGGCTTGGGTTTAATCTTACTTTTGGGGGGGGGGACACACTCTCGATCAAACAGCAAATCACACCGAGGGCACAGGAGCAGCCCGAAGTCCCAGACTTCAACGCCGCGATTGAGGCAAAATATACAGATTCACATGAGATTAAATCTGCAGGCTGGAGAGCGTGAGGAGAATATTTGCTTGCCGTGAAGTCGCCGCTCAACTGAACTGCGGTTGAAAGAGCAAACTTTAATCATAATTTGAATCTCGACCGTCTAACCTTTTGGCAAAACGCCTTGAAACACTGAAAGCAGAGATTCAAATGAGCGGGAATCGTTGACAAGTTCACAACAAAATGTCTTTACCAGAAAAAGGTGATGATGTTCATCATTTAGCTCCTGCTGCAGTGGGAGACATCACAGTTGTTGCTATAAATCATTTAATTGGAATTCGTTTTTTATTCAGAGCCACCTGCCTTTGGTTGGGAAAACACTTTCTATGGAAGGAAGGAAAATGATGCAGAAAAGCCTCGTTGCAAAGCGTGTTTCATTTGGACGTTGCAGCCAATGATGTACATCCTTGACATTTTCCCTCGTGCATTGGTTTTTTATTTCAGAACCCGGTGGAACACGAGGAAGTTAAAAGACGAGTGTGTGTGCAACCACCACAGCTTTGGAGAGCGCTGCCGTCTGGGTGGGTGACAACTGCTGCGAATCTGAAATGGCTGCGAGAAGCAAATCTGCATAGGCAAACACAGGCAGGCGACAAACACACACTTGCTGCGCGTGTCTCTCGTCTCGCGCAGACAAAACACGGTGATTCTTATTTCTGTCACAGGGAGGAGTGCAGGTGCTGTAACCTTTTGCTGCGACTCCTGTCGGAGTGAAAAAACCCAGCTGTGGACTGGGAATGATATACTGCAAATAGGCCTTCGGCTTCTTATTGGCATTCAGCGAACACACTTCTCTCTTTCTCAGTGTGACTCCGTCCCCAGCTCACACACACACACACACACACACACACACAGATCCACTTCCCTGCTTGTCACCATGCATATTGATAGCCCCATCCAGAGCACCATCTTGTGGGCATTTCCATCTTTGGTGCTTGTCTAAAATGTCAATTCTGATTAGATTCAATTAAGCGAGCGGCTAATCAGCTTCAATCAAAAGTACCTGCGAGTCTCTTTTCCTTCTCTTGAAAACACAATGAAATTTATGAAACCAGTGATTGTAGGATAAAACACCATTAGTTCTGTCTGTCTGCTTCGCATTGAGCCAAACACTTATATGATTTTTAAATCTGAAGCTGCACCAAATGATTTTTTTAAAGCAACAAGTAGAAATTAGGTTGTGAATCTTGCAGCAAATCACACCACACACACCCTCGCTCCACCACCCCCATGTCCAGCCTCCCCCCCTCTACACATGGAGATTGCATTGAGGATTCAACGCGTGCATGTGCTGGCATGATGTCTGTCTCCCTGGGGTGTGTGGTGGTGCAGCCCCCGCTGCCTGTGCTGTGGTGCAGCCATCTGGATCGCAGTGGGTAGCACCTGCACGCCGGCTGACACCTTACCTCGGCATCTGCTGCTCTCTCCTCAACAGTTACTTCCAGTGCCATTAATCTTTTTTTCCGTATTAGGAATAAACGTTTCTGTTCATATTTGTTGAGATTTGCCAAGGTTTTTGCTGTTATACTTTGAACTTTTGTCGGTGCTTCAGTGGGTTTGGCCCCTGCCTTCAGCACAAGGGCCCAAATACACAAAAGTGTCAGCAGATGTATCAGCTGATATAAATTGCTTATACATAATATACATGCAAATTTATATCAGCAACAGTTTACTCATTCCAATAATATTGTGTCTACACATAATTATATAGTTATCTTGTTTCTTCCGCCCCCGTGTGGCCAAACTCTCATTTTTTTACATTGGCCTCATCAGCTTGGGAACATCATTTTCTTTTTGTCAGCACAGTCAAGTTTACCTCGCACACGCTTTTCACTTTCTTCAGACTTATCGACCAGCTGCCCCAGTCAGACGTCACGACAGACAGACACACAGACAGTCAGTCAGTCAGGCGCTCGCACACCCGTGACCTCTGATGTCAATTTGCAGCAGCCTACTAGAGTCAGTGAGTCTGCTGCTCACAGGAGACTCAGATAATCTATACTTCATCCTCAGGTTCCGCTTCAAATACAAATGACAGCGTGAGGCCCTGAAGCAGAGCTCGTACAGACCGAGGTGCAGGAAATATATCGAATAGAGCAACAACGGAAAGTGTGAACTTAAAAAATCAGTTGGATCAACACCTTTAAATAAAATATTGTAGCATTTTTATTCCATTATACTGCAGGATGTGTGTGGTGTATTACAGAACTGCTTAAATTTATTCAAACGCATCTCACATTTGCCGTATATTCTACAATCTACACGAAATATGCATAAAAATAATAGGTCACTCGTTTGTCGTCAACGCAAACACTTTTAAATCCATAAAAGCATCAGTTAAAATCTTTTCCATTGTGATTTCATGTACATCCAAAGCATGAAAGGCATGTTTAATGGAAGAACCACGAGCTGCCTAGCACGGTTAATAATTCTTTGTAAATGATGTTTAATTATTTATAGATTACCTTTATTAACATCAAGACTCAAGATAGTCAAATGAACATATTTACACTAAATCATTCAGCTAATCAACTGTCAACTGAAAGATAATTACCAAACAGCAAACATCCACTGATCCCAGCTTCTTTGTCATATTTAGTCCTTTTCTGGCGATTATGCAGATAGTGCCATTTGAATATTGTGCACCTCTTTGTGTTCATTTTGTCTCTTTCATTGAGCTCTTTGAAACAGGAAATATGAAGGTGCTTCAGAGTATCTGGCCCTGGGCCCGTCAGTCACGCATCCACAATTACATCGGGCCAGTTTCACGATTTCATCCGTCACCAGTGAATCACGGAATCAAGAATAATCAATAATAAAGTAATAGTTGCAGCTTTTAGACAAGTCAAATATTTGTCTGCAAAAACAATTATGTGCAGAATAAATATCACAGGACACAAGTCTGTAAACTGTGGACATCCCTCCAATCAATACACAGGATATTTTAATTACAGAGCAAACTGTTGAGCCTTCTTCTTATCTGAACTCGTCCTTTTGACACCAAGTATAAAAATGTATTGAAAGCCAACTGACGGCTCCTTGCAGATTTTATTTCATCAAACACGGGCAAAAAGGAGCGGATTCACGCCTGTCTGTCACCAGTGTTTGCTGACCCTTCTGTCTTGGCCTTTCAAAGTTGCGAGAAGAGTTGAGCAGCACTGTCAACATTTACAGATTCTTTCGGTGGCTGTCTGACAATCTAAAAAAAAGACAAAAAAATAATTATCAATAATGTGAAGAGAATTTAAAGGTTGGGAGATAAATGAGAGTTTGAAATCGACCTGTGTCTGTTTCTTTGGCTCGGGAGCAACAGATTTGGAAACACTCTTAACATCCTGCTGGACTTGTGTGAACATTTGATTGAGGTTCTCCACCTTCTCATTTTTCACGGCATTTATCTGTGGAGCCACAAATTGTGCTTGAGCAGGTGCAACAAACAGCACATACAAGAGCTAATTCATAATCTGGGTGAAACAAAAAAAAAATATGGAGGGAAGAAAAGAACGGGAAAGAAATATTACGTGTTTGAGGGTTGTCGTGACGGCTTTCGCTTTGTTCTTCTGTTTCAAGCGCTTGTTCGCCACTTGAAAGACACTCTTCTGTTTCTTCCCTTTTTGCTTGTTCTTTGCCATGTTTCCTGAAGAGAGAACACGCAACATTAATCAGCTTCTAGGCCATGCAGGGCTCCTGTTTATGCAAAAACCGCACAGCTTGAGTCTGTGAATCACAGCCGTTGAACTGGGTCAGGAGGTTCAGTTAATGTAGGAACAATTTCTGAGGGTGATAATGAACAAACTGAGTCCAAATGCACCAATTCAGGCATTTGACAGTTTTACAGGTGACCTTGTCAAAAAATCTCTGCACAACACTGTCTGGACATTTACAAGGAGATAAAGAACAAAGAACAAAAAAAATAAAAGGGGTGACAAACAGGGAAGTTCTTGACTGGTATCATAGACCAAAAAAAAAAAAAAAAACCCCAGCTCTTAAAAACCTGATGCTTCTGGCTCGCAGCACATCAACACGATGGTGAAGCTACTGGACAGTGGGAATGTGAGAACCAAAAGTGGAGTGGAAAACCACTGCTCTGCATCCTGGTTTAGACATAGAGAGACTGATGGCTGAGTTTATGTATAAACTACAGCACTGTCATTTGTACCATTAACAGAAGTATAAATAATATATTTTCCTTATTTAGATTTATTTCTAACTTCAGTCTTGTGGCTACGGCACTTCAGACAACATACAAGTGAGTAAATCTGTTTGCATCAGCTTACAATGAAATGGCAAAAAAAAAAAAGTAAAAGAATGATTTTGTCATTTAAAATCTACATAATATTTAATGCACGTTCAGCTACTACAATGTTCTGTCATCAGACGTAACAAAAATGGTCAGGGAGTGTTTGCATCCCTCTTGATAAACCCTAGGTGAATTAAAGGTAATTAACTTTAATGCACCTAATGCCTGACGAGAGGCACCAGGTGTGCTAAATTGGGCTTGAACTTTAAATTTGCTAAAAGTAGGTTGAGCTCCAGGGGCAATTACAGGCAGTTTGCTGTGAGCAACCAGCACAATTGGACCTGCTGGAGAGCAGGTTTTAGAGGACCTCAAAAACTGAAATTGGCAAACCTTCATAAAGCCGGAGAGGGATATGAAATATTTCAAAGCATTTAGGGATAGAAATACCAACTGTGAAGACCATAATCCACAAACGCAAAGACTGTTTAAAGATGTGAAGGACCAAGAAAAATAACTAAGCACTAGGAAACTTCCCGTAGAGCTACACTGCAGGGGTACGTAAAGGTACCGGAAATCTCCACTGTCAGGCACAGTCTTCCAGACAAAAGGCAGGATGCTAAGGAGCATTTGAACAAACAAAATAAGTTTTGAAACAAGATTATGTGGTCTGATGAAACTAAGGCTGAATTGTTGGGTCATTACTCATGCAGGTATGAGTGGCAAGTAAAAAGGAAAAAAAATCCTGGGAGAGGAAAAGCATTGCCACAGTCAGACATCGTGGAGGCTGTCGGCATCAGGCCCTGACGTGCTGCATAATGTGGAGGGAAGAATGACTGCAGCCCGATGTCAGGAGACTTTAAAGTAAAGCCTCCTACCATCAGTCAAAAAGCTAAAAATGCAAAGGCAGTGAATCTTCCGACACGAATATGATCCAAAGCAAAGTCGACTCAAGAATGGTTCAAAAAGGTGAATGTTTCAGCGTGTTTTTTCCAGTCTCCAGACTTGCCTGGATGGATTTAATGATATAACTGTACATGGCAGAAAACCAAGCGATTTGACAGATTTGGAACAAATACACCACGAAGAATGTGCTAAAGCTGCACCTGATAGGATAGAAAAACTGCTGAGCGGGCAACCAAAGGGGATGGAGGAGGTTCAAAGATAAAACTTTCATTATATTCTTTTATACACTTTTTTCGGTTACTTCCGTGGTTGAAAAAACATTTGTTAGTTGAATGTGCATTAAATAATATGGTGGAAAACACTTATTTGTTTTGCCATTTTAAAGTAAGGTGATGTATAATCTTGTAGTCAATCACATCTCTTCTGGTAAGAGACTGTTAAACCAGCCGGCCTGTCAACCTGTGGAGAATATTCGGCAGGTTATGAGGTTAAAAAAAAAATAGAACAAAGGAGGCCTTGAACTGTGGAGCAGCTGATATTCTATGTCAAGCAAGAATGTGAAGCATTTTGCTCAATGCAGCACAGTAATAAACGTGATCCGTGGTAAATTCAAAAGGAGCAAATGTTTCTCTAAAGACTCAAGTTTCTCAGTTTTAACATTTGATACGCTGATTTTGTCTAATTAAAATGGTCTGATCACCAAATTCTACTTTACATCTGAACATATTTTACAACTTTTTTGAAAAATGAATTTGTACAAAATGAATTGAACTCACATTTAAAAAAGAGATAATATAGCTGAATAAACAGCAACTGTTAGCCATACAGATGATTTTTAATTATTCAACAAAGACTATGAGCCATTTATTATGACTCTGTGTGATCCACATCATAATAAATACCAGTAATAGCTGATAATAAACAGAAACCTAAAAATAAAACCTTCACTGTTTCCTGCTTCGTAAACCCAATAATTTAGTCATAGTTGGTTGTAAAAATCCTTACAATTAAACTGTAAAGATGGTTGAAAACAAACCTAATCGTGGGGAAGTTGTTGTCGATCGTTTGGATCCTCATGCGTCGCAAACGTGCCTCTTTACTTACGTCATTGACGTGCGACAGTCGACGTCAAACATGTGGCACGGTGAGGGCTTTTATTTTGAAAGAGGTCGTGACGGAAATGGATTCGCAGGAAAATGTGTAGGAATATTTAGGGACGCATCGTTTCTACAGTTTGTCCTCTACATAAAGTGGATCGATGTTTTTACTGTCGAAGATGATAAAATTAAAATAACACTTCCGGTAAGAATGTCCAAGATTAAAGCAGAAAGTTTTAAACTCGTTGCACAAGTCATATTTTTAAAAAGATGTAACGATGGTCATGAATGTCACACAGATAGTAGATCCGTTTTTATTTATGTTAAATGCAAAAATCCTATTGAAGACAATAATTGTATTAAAATGGAATTAACGCTTGTGCTATGTTCACTTTTTGGACCCTGTGGCAATGTTTGGGACAATTTTTTGGGTTTTGAAAGCACCACAAAAAAAAAAAAAAAACATTATTTTATCTCAACCACAGACACATTAAATAACATCTGTGATTAATGATTTTTTGTAATTCAGGACAGACACAAATGGCTGTGACACATGTACATGAATGAAAAGCCCTTCAATCTGGCCATTGGATCTCTGTATGTGGAGCTGCTCCAGCAGTGGGATGTGCACTTCATTCTGCTGCATGCTCTGAGTTTCTGTATCCTCAAATTCTGGGACATCCTCTTCTTCCCCTCCACTACCTGTCTCATAGGGCCCTCTGGACAATGTGGTACCAGGACACCAGCAGCAGGTGGCGTCCTGGTACCACTGCGATTGTGCTCATTCCAGGCTGTCAGTTTCTGAAGAACTGAGCAAAAAACAGTGAGCTGAAGTGGCCACTAGGATTCAGCCCAGCTGTTTCTGCAGGGAAGACTCGGGCCTCACTGCCAGCTGTCAAATTATCAGCATTAGAATGGACTGTCTGCTCTCTCTTTATTGCTGCTGCAATTTTCAGACTACTTGGTCCCTGCCTTTGATTATAACACTAACCACCTTCCTCTTCAGCATTTATAAGGCTGTGACTATTGAACCTTTGTTTGTAAAATGTAGCCTACAGTGGAAAGTCTGCATGTTTGTGTTATATTATTTCTCACGCCAAGAAACTTTTGCAAGGGTAATATGCAAACATGGAAAGTGTTTGCTGTAGTACAGCTGTGTCCTCTACTGTGTGATGTGCAACTATCACTGATTGCCCATCACTGATAGGCAAATCATGCACAATGTAGGGTTCAGTTCATGTTATCTGCTTTGCAGAGCCGTGCACAAATACCACAAAAGACAAGGCACACAACTGGCCCCGAACTTCCCTACAGTGCAAAGACGTGTGTTTGAATGCAGTAGCTTGTACAGTAGGTTTGCATTTATACAGATGATTTACATTTGCGGTTGTAACTGGGAAAAAAAATAAAACTGGCTGGCTGAATTTTTCATACTCATACACTCAAACAAACAATAGCCTATTTTAGTTACTTGTGATGATGCATCTCCAGATACCCTTGACCAAGGTACACACCCTCTATGAAGTCACTCATTTTTTTCATCAGGCTTTTGGTTGTAATTCAGTGGAGCTATAATGAAGCCACATTATCGGATTAACCATTTCTGTGCCATCGTTGTTAGTTCTATGGATTAAATAATAAAAGTGTGCATAAGTAATATGGCCTTATTTGGAATCAGTTACCTACTATCATCTTCCAAGTGATTTCCAAGCCGTTCAGTGGAGGCATGTGAAGGCACAGTGTGGGATGTTCAGTTTCGGTGATGATCTATTAATACATTCAACAATGTCTGCAGACACTGTTCAGTGTGAGCGGCGGTTTGCGCCCGTGCCATTACTCACACTGTGAGCTCGATGAACCGGTTAGTGTAGGGGCAGAGAAAAAATGGAATATGCAGGAATATGCCACCGCAGAGAGAGAGAGAGGGAGACAGAGAGAGAGAGGAGAGAGAGGGGAGAGGATCATTGATCCGCGGTGTCACGGTGTTGCGGCGCATCGAAACTCCTCCCGGTCGTTGCGCGGACATCATGTGGCCAACACCAGCCTGACGCCGGGGGGAGCCTATATAAAGTCCGCAGCTGTCAGGTGAAAGACACTGGCTGCTCCGCGCCGGGCGACGACTCGATTACTCGATCCGAACCCGCAGAACCGAACCTGAGACGATGGCTCATTGGGGATACGGAAAGGACAACGGTAAGACGCACCGGGCACGTACGCGCGCTAACGTGGAATGAACAGAGGGACAGTGCAGAGATTTTATTTTTTATTTTTATTTTTTTGATCACACTGTCATCCTCGCTGCATTGAGTTATTGCCAGTGTCCCAATGACCCTGTTCTCATTCAACCGTTCTAGGACCCAGCACATGGGCTCACGGTTTCCCCATCGCCAACGGACCCCGTCAGTCGCCCATCGACATCGTGCGGAGTCAGGCAGCGCACGACCCGGCGCTGAAGCCGCTGCAGCTGAAGTACGACCCGTCCACCAGCCTGGACATTCTCAACAACGGCCATTCAATCCAAGTGACCTTCGCAGACGACACCGACTCCTCCAGTGAGTGTGACCATGTTGCATGGAACTGCATCAGCAGTTATGATGGGACACACACCATTGCACATTTCAATATGTGTGTGTAATCTTTAGAAAACACACATTTGTGCACTAACATTCATGCACTTTTATTTCCAAAAACGGTTATGATTATGATTTGCAGGATGCCCTGAATGTGGCTGCTGCAGTTACACTGTACGAATCTTGCAGACTACACAATATTTGATTAGTACGCTAATATTAATATGAGTCATTCCCAGATGCCAACAGGCTTTGGCTAAAGTCACTTATTTTAATAGATCCTTCCAGAGCTCTACATGCATTTTCTTAATGAGCGACACTTGCTAATGTGACATGGATGAATGCAGAGGTACAAAAAATGCAGATTCAGTAATTGAATTGGTAACGTGAGCCTCGGTGCACAAACCTTTTCCCACGCTGACTCTTCTCCGCTGGCAGCGAGGTCAAAAGCCAAACAAATTGGAGGCTGCTCTGCAAACAGAATCCGCTCTTGTTAACAATTAATGCCCACGAACATGAGCAGGAATTAAGTCAGTAGAAAAAGAAACACCCGACTGTCTAGTAACCTGGAAGATCATCTCCATTGATTTAGCTTGTAAAATATATATTTGGTTTTTATCCCCGGATCAAATTTGGCACGTCTTAGAGGTTTAAGGAGTTTTATGTTGTCTACGACGTAATACAGTCAACTTCAGAGTGTGAGTGAGATGATTGTAAGTCTCCTTCTGGTATTTCTTCCACTCTGCCCTTCTAATTAAAGTCTGCGTGTCACTGTCACACCGCTTGTCATGCATCATGTGCTCAGTGATGAACTGATGAACGTTCCTCCTCAAACCACTTCATACTTGGTGCTCAGTTGTAACTCGTCAAGTTACTCCTGCGCCTTCTTATCATTTGAAGCAGGCTACTGAGAAACAAATATCCTGTTTGGGGCGGGTGCTGTGTGCAACAGAAATTAATAATATATAGGGTTATCTGCTGTACGTCCATATTGTAAATAGATCCATTATGTTGCACTGGAAGGAGCTTGATGTTAACAGCGCCTGGGCGTCATTTCAGACTGAATCTCATTTTGACTTGGGCACACAACAGGAACTAAGTAATGCAACGGTGGCAAAAGCGAGTAAACCTGTGCTGTGTTCACACGTATTTGCTGCTGAGAAAAAAGAAAGAAACTTCCTGTGCAGTGCTCTCCTCCACGCAGGATGCTTCATTTTATCACAATGCTGCAGTCAAGGCAATGATCGAAGCCTCATCACGGCTGACTGCAGAGCTTCCCACGTTGAGTGTGGGTTGAACTGACGCGCGTATGTGTTTGTTCTGCAGCTCTGACAGGCGGACCGATCTCAGGAACCTACAGGCTCAAGCAGTTTCATTTCCACTGGGGATCTACTGACCACAAAGGCTCCGAGCATACTGTGGACGGCCATAAGTATCCTGCCGAGGTTAGGATCAGCTGAGACCTTAACGAGCACAACACTTAGACGTACTAACAGAGAGGAAAGGCCAAAGGTTTTTTTTATGTGGCATTTGATCTAATTCAAAATTTTAAAAAATTGTTGTTCCCTTTAAAGACATTTTAAAAGTTTCAAAATGTCAGCACAGGTGTTATTTTTTGCCCCGAAAAGCATTTAGCACAATAGCAGAATATTGTATTTATTAAAAGCATTTAAAACGAGTGGATCCCATCAGCTTTACATTATCTGCCAAACTTAGAGACAAGTTATTAGATCAGAAGTTACAGGATTTCATAACTGTGGATTATTTCTGAATAGTTTTGCTTCCATGTAACTTTATGGGATTTATCTGCAGCTCCATCTGGTGCACTGGAACACCAAATACGCAAACTTTGGTGAAGCTGTTAACAAACCCGACGGACTCGCCGTTGTTGGAGTTTTCCTGAAGGTCAGAGGCGACAGTACAAACACGTTGCTGAGATTTACAGTAATCAGCAGGGGCACTAATGTTTACTGATGGTCCTAAAATTAACCTTCAACATTGTGTGTGTTGCTGTTTTGCAGGTTGGTCATGAAAGCGCCCACCTCCAGAAACTTCTAGACGTGTTTAATGACATCCAGACCAAAGTATGTCACAAGAAAAAACACGTTTTCCACATACGGTATTTGATTTATGATGAGGTTCTCGACTCATGACTTTCTGTATTGTCTTCAGAACAAACAGACCACTTTTATAGACTTCAACCCAGCCACTTTGCTTCCTGCTTGTCTGGACTACTGGACATATGAGGGCTCTCTGACCACGCCGCCCCTGTACGAAAGCGTTACCTGGATCGTGTGCAAAGACCCGATCCATCTCAGCCAAACGCAGGTACGAGTCATCAATGAACCCATTCAGTAGGAGCACAAGTGCTGACTGTGTGCCCGCCGTCGACAATAGCCCCGTCAGCAAATCCTTCATTTTTTTCTATGATTTAAATCCCAGGGATTAATTGTGCAAATTAGTTGCAGAGCTGAAAGAACAAACTTCTGCAACGCAATAACAGGGAGTCAACAGGAAATGTCCATCCCACACATGCATCACATCCTGCAGTTGAAGCTCATTATGTGTGTGTGTTACATCTCACACTGGGCAAACACACTCGCGGGTACATCAGACCTGCCTTTGCAAAGTAATTTCTCCTAATGTTACACCTAATCCTTTACCGAAGGAATTATGGTTATTTGACTCGTGAGACTCGTTTTTGTGGTTGTCCTTCAGGCCAGGTGAAAATAAACACTGCCTGATCAAATGTTTGTTTCGTGGTAACAGGCAGGTGTTTTTAGTGCAAACATGCGAGACGTGTGAATATAACCTTTAGACTCCGTGCCGTCTGCGACTGGTTAAGCAGTAAGCGATGAAGAAGTCATTCATAAACAGCCATACATGTGGTTAGTTAACGATTAGTTGTTGTCTAATTGTGACTGTTACTCGTGGTACAGTAGGTTCGAGTGTGATTGCATGGTCCAATTCCTGAGTTCCCCTGAGTCCCCGTATCACAGACGCGAGAGTGATGTCAGTTCGCTCGTAAGAAGACAAACCGTAAAAAGCTGTTCCTTTCTGCTTCAACACGGCGTCTCCTGAGCTTAACTCCACAGTACAAGGCACTAAATTCACAAGAGTGACTCAGCGGCAAGGCGACCGATGTGTTGTGTGAGTGACAGTCACAGGAGGTCAGCAGGAATGACTAACCCCGACTCCGTCTTCCTCTCTTCTCGCAGATGGCCAAATTCCGCACCCTGCGCTTCTCCGCTGAGGGCGAGACCACGTGCCACATGGTGGACAACTACCGCCCGCCGCAGCACCTCAAAGGCCGCAAAGTCCGGGCTTCCTTCAAGTAATACCCCTTCCCTCCGCTGTTGCCTTTTCTGTTCTGTTGCCCCCTTCCTTTAGTCACACTCCCAGAATGACCCTTCTTGCAGTGAGCTCCAGCGTGCACGTATCTCATTTCAAAAGAAGTGAAACCCCCCCCCCCCTTGTTTTTGGTGCGGGGTATTCTAGCTACAAGACGAAGCACTTTCAGGATATGCATCTCTGTTTCTGTGTGTGGATAAGTCAATCCAGACTCTGTGTCCAAAGACAAACACTTTTCACATTATAGCGAGACGAACGTGGCCCCACAAACACGATGGTAAAATAAATATGAATTATGAACCAAATGGTGCTCTCATGCTAGACGGAAGCACAAAGCTACTTGCAGTCAGCAGGGGGAGGATAAAACCGTAGCACCATCCGCGGGGAGGGTAAGGTGCAGATAATAGACACACACAGGACACATACAGTCCCACTCCTAGTCTGTCTGTAATCTCTGAGCGACCGACAGCCTCTGCAGCACAGCAGCTTAATGAAACGCTGCAGCCGCCTCCATCACAACCAATTGGGTCAGAAAATCCCCCTCTGGCGCACACACACACACACACACACACACACACACGCACTCATGAGATTGCATGCACAGTTTAATGCAGACACGATGCCTATAGGCGCTGACCTGCTTATTGATTTGACTTTAGTGTACGGCAAAAACAAAAGGAGTTCAGGACTGACTGCTGGTAGAGCAACTGAACATCAGGGCAACGGATTATTTTTGTTTTTACGGCTTAATCTTCAAATCTTCCATGTGTTTGTCATTCTGTCGTGTGTTTTAATTCATTACTATTATTATTATTGTGGATTTTTTTGTTAGCCTGACAGCTTATGCAAACGAAGTCTTAAGTAATTCCTAAACACAAGCTTTTTGCATTTCTGATGCCCTGATATTATAGCAATACAGAGGAATGAGTGTCCATGTGAAACTGAGATGTGCTGTGTAAAGAAAATCCCTTAACATTTTGTTTTGAAACCTCAGCGTGTCAAGTGCTAATGCTCAAAAACGCACAGTCGCCTTGTGGGCGATGCCATAGTGACTAATGCACAAAGCCAAGGAAGAAAAGAACCTGCCAACAGAGAAGATTATGGTGTCAGACCCAGTATAGGAGACTAATTAACAAAAAGCCATGTGAGCTTTTGTTCAGCTTTGGGACCTCAGGTTTTTTAAGTAGTTCTGTGACGTGAAAGACAAAAGTGATGTATTTCTAGAAAGATTGTAATCAGTATAACAGAGAAAAAAAACGCCTTATGTGAGTAATTGTTAGGGCCTCCCAGGAAAATGTTTTGCTTGGTCTGTTTTGGAAGTATATATTTTACTAGTTAAATAAATATATTTTACGACTAACATGTGTCGTCGTCGTTCTTTTAAAATCTTTTTAAAGTCTTTTTGACGTGCGGGCAGTCAGCGTTTCTTATAAGTCGCCCGTAGTCACTCTGTGTTCACCTGTCAACACCTGAAAAATAACCAGGATTAGTCTTACACAACTGTAAATGAGATGTTGCTTAAACACTAATCTGCAAGATAATAGTTTTTATTTGTGCTATTTCTACACCTACTCGTGCTTTGCTTTGTCGTGTTTTTCTAGCTTGAAGGTTTTGAAACTCACAAAAATGCAAGTCCTTGGTATCACACCGTGGCGTTACATCGAGCTTGTAACAAATTCTACGCGAAATAAATGTAAAAACTAAGGGAAGCAGTAAGGGACACCGAGGTTGAAGTGAAAAGTGAGATTAAACTCAACAAACTTTTGATGTGCAGCGTGCACTTTGTTTACTGAGAAATTCTGTGGAATCGCGCTTCTGTTGCACCATTACACATATTAATAGGTGCAAACACCACTTCCCACACAGCGTGGTTGCGGTGAAGTGTAGACGTATCACTGACACAGGCCCAGGGGCCCACTCGGTCAGGGCGCCTGTAGGCCAGGAAGTTACTATTCATAATTCTTGTTTAAAAGAGCAAAAAAGCAAAAAGACACTTTATTTATCCACAACTCCTGAAATGGAAAAAAAAATTCTAATTAACAAAAGGAATGGGAGAGGGGGTGTGTGTGGGGGCCTTGTCTGGCTGTGCACAGGGTCCATTTTCACATAATCCGTCAGATCCTGCCTTCAGGGGAATTCACCCACTGTAGCTGCCCCTCCTAATCTCACTATCACCTTTACATCGAATAAAAGCTACAAGTGTCGGTTGTATTGCTTTTGTTGTAAGTTCATATTAGTACGTATTAGTAACATTCCCCACAATACAAATTGCTACACCACAACGTAAAAGTTCTCTAATGCAAGTAAAAGTCCTTTATAAAAAACTTATCTAATTTCTTTCAGTGCATTTTTTTTTGTGTGTGTGAACAGATTTGACAAACTAATATCTGTAAAACAGTGTAGTATGAAGAAATATAACATTTAACCTGAGTAGGAGATTTGAAGAACCGAGCGCCGTTATACTTTCCACGACTGTGGCTGTGTAAAGCTTCAGTATTTTCGAAACAGTAGCTCCAGTCGCCGGGAGTTTGTAAGTACTTGTGAAAGCGTTTTCTCTTCCACGCTGACTGAAACTCTTGGCACCAGCGAAGGGAGATTCTTCTGCACAGGAGCATTAGATCTAACTAATCTTTCAACTGCAGACAGAGTAAGTGGGGACATGTTTCGGCCTCGTCTTTTAAGCACCTTCTCTGCTTTAGTTTCTATTTTAAGTGTTAATTTACACCACTTAATTATGCCAGATGTGCAGGCAAGAAAATATTGTCGAACGCTGACACCTCGGCGTGGATTTTAATCAGCAGCGACATCTCGCCCGGTGTGTGGCGAGGACAGCACCACTTCTCACCTTGCTCAAAAAGTCTCAACAGGGAGATGAGGCTGGATTTAATCAGCTTGCTCGCTCAAGTGTAGGAGTGACCCTTTTTCTTTGAGCCGGTCTTGATGCTCTGTGAGGGCAACGCGGGTCTGTTGTGAACAGGAGAACTTGGCATCGCGACACAGGGATCTGAATGAAGCTGGGTTTCCCCCCTGAACAAAACGCAGAGTCCCGCTGAATGTCTGACTCACCCAGTCAGAATCGCTAACCTGCCTTTCTCTGGTGAAAAAAAAAACCTCTGATGCAAATCTAAACTGGACATTTAGTTTGGAGTCACGTGAGACTGGGAGCAGATTTATAACGAGATGTGTTAGTTCGCCAGCCGTTCTGGCGTCGGCAGGTGACAAACGGATCCAAGTGATGCATGAATTCCCATCATTTATCTTCAGTGGGAGCGAAACCAGCTACAAGCCCATAAAATAAACATCATGGCGTTTTGTGGAGCATGAGAAACGCCTCAAGAGTCAAATGCTGAAAATTCCTGTTGCCTGGGAGTTGTTTCCTTGATCTGACTTGTTTCCTTAGCCCTACCCTATAGGAACAGTTTCCACGCCTGTCAAAGTTTACGACAGGAACAGCAGCAGATTTCTCTCGCAATATTTCCACTAGACAAGCAGGCGTTCCACAACAGCAGGTTTCTGGTTCTGGAAGGCGACAGTGACGACTGTCAGCAACGGTGACGCTAAAGCCGCAGAAGGTTGTTCTCAATCGATAGTGCAGCAGTTCGGTTGGGACTTCGATCCTCTGCTGCATTTGAAGTTTCTGTTCATTTTGTGGTCAAACTACAAATCTAAAAATGATCGTGACTTACGTTAGAGCAAGTACACACACCTTTTCACCCCTGCAGTACGGTACACTTTGACGACTGCGTCGACAAAAAAAATGCCATCTGTTGGGATTAGTTATGGTTGCTAAGCTAGAATTGTTGTTCCAGCGAGGGAGACGATTGTTTTCGATTGAACTATTATCTAGACAAAGGGGAGATTCAAACCTGATTTAAATACCTGACATTCATTACCGCCCCTGTTACTTCCACTGCAGCTTCCTGTTTCCACGGTCTTGTGCTGCCTTGGTTGTTTCGTCTCTTCATCTCTGTCGGTGTTGTGACAGCTGAGTAAAAAAAAAAAAAAGATCCTGCTGGGTTCCATCACGTAACACAGATGTGGCTACGCTAATTAACGTGTTTTGTCTCCTTCATAAACTGATGAGAGTAAAACGCATCACGGTGCAGCGTGAGATTGCCAAGGTCAGCAACGTCCATGTCGCAACCGATTCCTAATATTTACATCCGTCTATAGCTACACGTGACGTACATGTGATGATGGTTGCACATTTTTAAAATGGATCATGCAAAATAAGTCAGGGCTGAACCTCCACAGTCAAGCCTGTAACCACTAATTTGACACACACCAAGGTCAGCGTGTCACACATTGTTCCTCCAGGCTTTTGTCCAAGCGCTGCGGCTTGTTGCATAATCCACCGTGGCGGGTGGGTGACATACATTAAGGAGACAAGAGCTCGAGATAATCTGTGAGAGGAGAGGGTGAGGGAGTCAGAGGAGAAGGCGATCTAAATGCACACTGCTGCAGTGTGCAGTCGATACCTCTGACGTTGCACTTCTGTGCGATAAAGAGCCGGGGTGGGATCTGACCTCTAGTCAAGGGCAGTGACGTCCATTTCCACAGAGGAAATGCTGCATCGACCTACTATAGATGCACAGTGTTACTCAATTGCATTTAGCGAGGACCTTAAAGCCCTTTAACAGTTACTCAGATATTGATGGGAATCAAGGGCAACATGCTACGAAGTCTTTAGGACATGGAGGACGGGCAGTAACATCACACAGTTTGCATTGATTTGACGTTATTTTTTTATTCTTAGAGTTAAAGATCTTTTTTTTTGAATCAGTACTTGAACCGTGGATAAACGTGAAGCCTCTACAGTGTCAAGTGAACTGTGTTTAAGTGTGAATTGTGTTAAAATATGGTCAGATCTTATTGCCAAACCCAGTGTGGTGCTCATGACAAACAATCATTCCATGCCTTTACTAAACACGCCCATTAAACAGTCGTGGCGCGGATGGAAAAAATGAGCGAACCATTGTAACAACTGATCCGACCTGCTTTGACAGCACTGACCTCAGATATGAGTTTCCTCTAGCTGTGGATCAAACTTGCACATTTTGCACAATGCTAAATTTCAAGTCAGGTCAAGTCATTTTGTAAAGTGCACATACCAAAGAGCTAAAGAGCCGATCTAAAGAGTAAAAGCCTGCATCAAACAGTGAGCATAAGATAAAAGAACACTGGAACAAAATGCATCTATGTGGGCGTGAGGCATAAATGATGTTAGTGTATAACACAAATGTGGGCAAATGCAGTGTGAAGTCGTTCAATTACCGATTGGGGAAAGCACAACGTGGAGGAGGTTATCAGAAGATCTACAGGTGCCAGGAAGTGAATGTGGGCCTGAGAATGTGGGTATGTGGGCCCTGTGGAGAAAGAACGAGTCCTCAAAGGTCAGCCTGAGGTTTGACTGATCCCAGTGAACTTGAGGGAAAATGGCTGAAGTGAGTTCTCTTCTTACCGCACTGCTTATGAATTGTACCAACTGCTGCTTCATTCAGCCATTTTAATTTGTGATAAAGGTCGTTCCTAACCTCGAGCACAATGATTTTATGATTTTTCTCTGTTTGTTTGTTTTTGTTTTTTTATGGTGGGACTGCGGCTCTGTCTGAATGGTTCCATAACAGACAAGTTGACCAGTTTTTATCTGACCCTACTTATGGTTCAGAAGGTGCCTTCTACCTTCCAGTTTTATAGATAGGCAACATTCAGCAGTTTTTTTATTACAGGCGCCACTGCTGACTGTGCAGTGACATTTATTAGTCACTATAATGTGACCATGAAATGTCAAAAAAAATGACTCAATTAACCTACTTACACAACCAACCTGTTGTTTGTGTGTTTTGGTCATTTTTGTCATTTTAAAGCAAAAATTGTAATATGTGCGTAATATTTCATGGCCGCACGCCACAAAACATGATAACAGCCTTTTAAATTTTAACAGAAGGTGTAACCACTTAACGAGGATGTGTAATTATATATTAAAATAAACTGTAGTGCATGAACTTGGTGCAGTCACTGTGGGGACAGTTGCACCAATGCAGCTTTTCAGGACACACACAGACAGTCTGTCCAAACTCTCATGGATTTTCAACTCAGAACAAAATTTAAATCAACCCGGTGGAGACACTCTCCCAGTTTGGGGATTACAGTCGCCAGTGTTCCCATCACCACGGGTACCGCTTGTCCCTTCACCTTCCACGTCCTTTCTAACGCCGTTGGTGTTTCTCGAGCTTCTCATGTTCCTTCCTGATGTTGCTGTCGCTTGGGATTGCCGCATCTAGTTCTTCTGGTTGTCCACAACTACTATGTCCAGTTGGTTGACCGTTGCCATTTTGTCAGTCTGTATGTGGAAATCCCACAGGATGCGTGTGTGTGTGTGTATAAAAGCATATGCATACATAACTGGTTTCTCACTTTATCTTGTGCCACTTGTTTGTATTATATGTGTGTCCGGTGCTGGGATAAAAGTTTGGGTCTGAACAATCCTGACTCGGTTGCCTGGGAGAAGGACTTGAAACACCCAGTGACTCCAGGTTTTATTACTGAAGCAATGTTCCAGTGAGCTGCAGAGGATCACGCTGAGTTGTTAAAGTCTTCCAAGTGAACGGCACAGTAACTCATTCTGCGGGTCCTCCAGGATGGTACACAACGTTTGGTCTTGTGACATCCTGGCTGTCGGAACATCGTGTCTGTACCTTCCAAAACCATCACAAATCACCACTGAGAAGAAATTAGTTTTTTCTGTCCTCGCGCTGCCGTTCTGCTCCCCAGTTCAGACCGGCCGCGTGTGCTTACACATCATTGCATTAATTCATAATGCAACTGTGAGCCCGATGTTCAGTTGTTGCCTGAATGTTTGTGATTTCTAGCAGGAAGGAGAGTTTTCTGGTGATGTGTGGAGCTTTCAGTGGTGTTGATCATTTCATGCTGATACAGTCGTACGACATCTGTGTCTGTTTAAGGGAAAATGTGTGTGTGCTGGGAAAACGCCTGATGAAGACAATATGTGTGAAACCCGACTCGCAGATGATGATAAACTGTGTTTTTTTATGTCTTTTCTGTGGGGACTTGATTTGATTTGTGTTGTTTGGTCCAACACCTGATTTACAGGAGTATTTTTAAACAGTGTGTTTGGCACCTAGAGCTGAGTTCCACCAAGCAGAGAGAACTGCAAAAAATATAAGACATTGTGAGAGTGGATACAAATATGGAGATATATGATGTAATATATATACACAGATATTGGATGTAACTCCATGAGCAGTTTTGGTTTTGAATCTAAATGCAGCATCAGTAGAGCCATCAGATAAAATATATATATATATATATATATTTATATGTAAACTGTATACTGCTTCCTGTTACTTGCAGCTGAAAATGTTGTTGTAATGATAAAGTATTAATGTCATATCTGATTGAAGCAAAGTTCCTTATGTTTACATGTGAAGAATCTAGAAGTCAGGAAGTGCTTCACTTTGCACTAAGACTTTGTTGAATTTGCTGTCAACAGGAAAGGGTCCGAGTAAACATTTTAATAGCAAATTTCCTCAGGATTTCCAACCTTCATTGACGTCTAAATTGTCATTTTCTTGTCATGTTATGTAAATGTCCAGTTCTCCAGATATATGTTTTACTGAGTGCGGGTCTGATCAAAATTGCGATTCGTGTGATTCTCCATCACCGTTTGCTTGATTAGAAAACACAAACTTCAGCACACACCAACTGTGCCTTCAAACTAAGAATATGATGCATGAGAAAGATCTAACTTAATCCAATATAATCTTATGGCATCTGTTTGTACAGTACGTGGTAGAGTTTGCTATGTGAATAAACACCGACTCTGTGTGTGACATTTGAAATCTCTGGAGGGAAAGTGATTGTGTCAAATAATAAGTGAGTGGAAATGGAATGAAAATATTTGAGCACTAACTAAATAATTTATATGAAAAATTGTGGGCGGGAGGCAGAGAGGTCGGGTTTGGCAGTGCGACCCCGGGCTCCTCCTGCGTCCTTGGGCAAGACACTTAACCCCAAATTGCTCCCAGTGGGTCAGACGAGCGTCTTGCGTGGCAGCTGCTGTCACCGGTGTGTGTGTGTGTGTGTGTGAGTGTGTGTGAATGGGAAGAACGTGGGTACGAATAATGCGAAAAGTGCCATTTAAGTGCATATTTATTTATAAATTCATTAAGCTTATCTCTGTGTAAACGTATCTAACTATCAGACATAAATACAAAGTTTTATTGGTGCCAAGGCTCTTTGGGACAACCGGATATTTCCATCAAACATCAACCGCAGTGTTTTCAATGCTAACCCACGGGGATGATGCCGGTGCACAGAAAACATGCTCTCTGTCAATAAGCAAACCATTATATTTCCCCATGAGAAAAAATAAATCAAATATTTATTGTGTCTTGTCCATTAACTTAAATCAATATTTAGCCTTCAAATGAATCATCTCCCATCGTGGCCGTTCCCCTCATCTGATGCATTACTGCCAAATCGTTCAGCTTTGTTGTTAAATATAGTAACTTGAATGATTTCCAACCGTGAAATAGCCGCGACAAGGCAGCCAGCGATGGAAATATGAGGCAAAAAGAGGATGAAACGGTGGCTATAAATGGATGCAGAGGGGGAAAAAAAACCCACAAAGCCAAACAAGGATGTTCTCCTGCTGCTCTGTGCAGCATGTGTAGAACAAGTCTACTCGCTGCAGCTCCAACTTTAATGAGATCATGGGATAATCCCCGTTAACTGCAGGGTCGTGCCACCGCTGAACTAAACTATCTGCGACGATTACCCCAGGGCTCATTACACACTCGTGTGACATATGGACCGTCCACTGACACACTTTACTCAGCATCTGTTGGTATTTTGTTAATTATTCATTCCTGTCGCGTTCAGGCCGGATGATGATGACTGAACATTTTTGAATGTGAGCTTGCTGGTGTAGTTTGCATCCTAATAATCCTGTGGATGTTTGTTCATGCTGACATTTTTGGGTAAAGTAATGGTAGCATTTCTTTTTTTTTTTTTTTTTGCTAGTTGGTCCTTCTAATTTGCAGTCAAACATGTGCATGCGTCTTCTGCTATCGTTGTTGCTTATACCAACCAGCTGAGTCGTTTATATGTTTGTTCCAGACAAATGTGACTTTGCAATTTGCATGCTGTTACCATTTATCTCTGAATATTCTTGCTGGCGGGTGACATGATGCAGTGGATTGGACGAGACACGTGGTCGCAGCCCGCCTTAGGCCTACTGAGATCACAGCGTAGACGAAACGTGTCTCGGATGGCATCCATGCTAAAATGATATATTGTTAACACGTTATCGATACAAAGGCATAGAAAAGTATAGAATATCTGACTTTGTGGAGCTATGAGCTTATGACAGCTCCCTCATCGCACTTCTTTTTTCATTTTCATGTTGAATTGTTATAGCAATTTTCCCAACGCTGATTGGATTGCGTTGAACAGGAAGTGTTTGAACCAAGCATCACCTGAGTGCGTCGGCATTTCCCACTTGTAACACAGAGAAAGGTGTTAATTGCGAGAGTGTCTCAGCTTCAGACGCTGCCCCACTTGCTCTGCACTGGAAAAAAAAAAACCCTTATCTATGTCGCCTGCACAGAACCTGGTCGCCTCCTCCTGCAGATGCTGCTCTACTGGTCGATCTGATAAGCAGAACAAGTCGGCTCAGTGAGCGTATCAGGCCGGCGGTTTGCTCAGTGACACTGTGCCAGACCTGCCCCATTTGACTGTTCGTTTCTCGACTCTTTATTTGCTGCTTGTCCCTCACTTTTTTCCTCATGATAAGAAGATAAGCCTGTTGCGGTGGAGGGATGTTTCGCCTGACTAGAAAAGAACAGTGTGTCATTCCTCTCTTCTTTACACTCTTTTCCTCTCAGTCACTCAACCTAGAAGAAAGAAAAAAAAAAAACGTCTTTGTGTCTCCATTATCTCCTCTCACCACAGTCAAATTAAACTGGCAGGCTGGATTTCTGTCCATGCCCCCCGTCCGTCCTCAGAGGTATGCCGGCTAACGTTACCCATGGGAGTACTGTTTCCTTTGGAGCTGCAGGAGATCGTGTCTCTCACGTTACCACCTGTAAACTGGTCCTGGTGAAGGTGGAGACGTGCACCAGGAATGTGAGAGCACAGAGCAAAATGTGCTTCAGCTGTTCATGGCACAACGTGAAAGAAAAATTCGTTCTCGGGTGATCTTTCCAGCTTTATTAATGTTTGATCATTATTCTATTAACAGGTTGGACTATGACCTACTTGATATTAAAGGCGTGTATGTATTTGTTTTGGGTTATATATTAAAAATCTAATATTTGGTTTAGGTCTTTTGCATTCCAGCTATCAGGAGATTACTGTGCAATCTACTGTATGTTTTAGTCACCGTTCCTCCCACTGGATTTAAAGACACTGCGACCGTTAGAAAATGTCATGAGCATTTAGCTTTTTTTTTACATTGATGACAATTCTCATGCTGAATGCAGGCATTCACTCATCAAGATGGTTCCAGGCAAGTCTAAATCAGATTCACTGGGAAAAAAGTAGACGTTATCTTCGGGGGTTGCCCGAAGTTGCCTGGAAATGATGGGAATGATAAATATCTGGGTGGTTACGTAACAAATTGCATAACGTGCTAAAATACAAATTCAGTTGCTGAGTTCGCATGACAGGTGACACACGCAACCACCACATGTGCATCGCGACAAATACATACCTACACCCGTTAAATGTGCATTGGACGTAATAAAGTAGTCAGAACCTTCAGGGTACAACTACACGTCGGAAGTTGCACGGGCCACTATGGAAGCGCAGAATTCCCATTAAAGAATGTTTTGATCTGTGTTCTCAGAAATCAGCTGACCTGACTTAACTGACTTTATGATTCTTACCCTCACCAAAACAAAAAAAAAGGAGGACACGCTGGTGCCTGAACCGGTTTCATATCTACACAGTCAGACTGAGTGGCACTGAATGCTAACACCTATAAAATTCCATCAGTAATTACCAATTAAACCCCAAAAAATACCACTCTGCTGTTGTGCATGTTTAATATGTTCTTGAACCTGGATCATGGCCTTGAGTTACAGTGGCTTGTTAGGCTGTTTCGTCAGGCTGTTGCTGCACCATTCCTCTAATCTCACCAATAATGTGGCAACCTGTCTGAAGGATGTTCTTGTTGTGTCTCCACACCAGAACCAAAATAATCAGTGTTGCAGCTATTTTGCTTCAATGACGATGGATGCTACTATAAGACCTGAAACTCGACGAAGCTCCTTTGGTGAAGTAAGAAACTGAGACACACGCTGAAACCACACACATCATGATGAACTATGGAGAGCTCAGCGTCTGGACTAGACTACCACTCTAACAGGAAGTCGTGAGTTTCCCCTGAAACTTTATTTGAGGTTGTTCCAAAGTCACGAAGCACCAGCAGAGGCTCTGTAGGTGAGGATGGCCTCTGTAAAACCATGACTGTGCGGTGTGCATTCATTCAGAATAAATGTTTACCTGCTCATATATTCTTAAATGTTTGAATACTGCGCACAGCCCCTCATTTATCATCTGCCACGGCTTTTGTTTACTGCCGCAGCATCTTTACAACACCCGCCGTTACTCAGACACTGGTGTCTAAAGCCGTTGAGGAAGTGATTTTTTTTTTTTTGCCTGTGAGAACAGTTTCACAATGAGTGTGCCATCAGCAGAGATAAGCCTCCTGTTAAATGCGCTAAAACCGACATCCACACTCGGTTCCCCGAAAATTAGTGTACGAGGAAGATGGAACTGAGGCGACACTGACATGTGCATCTCGCTGAGAAACTACACGCATTAGTTACATAAACGCTTTCCTCGGTGAAAAAATTCTCTGTCGCGGATCAATCACCTGTGAAAATAAGAGAATGCTTTCAGCTGGGTGAGAGCTGCGTCTCGTCTAAAGCTGAGGAACAGTTAGAGCAGCGTGAATGAGAATGAATGGGACCAGTTATGTAAAGGCTTGATTGATCTCTTTGGATATCTAGAGGGACACGGAACAAAGGGTTATGCAAATGGTTGGTGGATGAGGACAGATGTGTTGATGCATAACATAAATGCAAAATCATTAATAGCAAATTAAATAAATGTTCTGACAAAATATGTTTTTGAAGGTTTATCTTTGCCCTCGGCATTTATACGAAGGACGTTCAGTGTGTTTATATTGTTTTAAACCAATGACAAGTCACTGCTTCTGTTATTAATGTTAATTTGTTGCACCACAATAAATTTCATTATATTTGATGGTTTTTCAGCATTGAAGACTTGCTTAGAGGCCGATTACACCGATTTTCAACTTGCAAGGCTTCAGTTTAGGGTGTAAATGTACATTAATGTTTGTAAATGTCCCACAATAAAATATTTGTCTTCTTCTAGCTCCTTTTTCATCATTAGTTCAGATGATGCCATCTGGGGATCTCTGGAATAGCAGCTGGACTGTGATTATGAACTTCATAGTGTGAGCAATGAGATGACATAATCTGAACTGAAGGTTCAGGTTCAAAAGTCAAATTATCTCAAGAAACTCATGAGACAAAAGCTCGTGTGGTGCTCATGCGACTGAGAGTAAAGAGATCTTATGGTGAGATTTGATTTACCAATTCCTGTTTCCAGCATCGATAAAGAACCAAGAAATATTATCTCAGTTACTTGTTAAATGCTGCTTTGTTATGTAAAACCAACGTGTTTGAATATGCACAACACATGCTGCTACTGTTGGAATACTTTCTTTCCGCTGTGGGTCCAAAGAGCTGCAGCAAGTTCACTACTTGGAATAAAAGCAAACCTTTTCACTCTGCTACGCTTTACAAAGTGCAACATGTGCTCACGCTGGAAGAGATGCTGCAGGACGTGTGTGCAGTCTTGCAAAAAGCCAATGCAAGTGAAGTGTCCCTCGCCCGCAGCGCCTGTGCAAGAGAATACGAAATGACAGTTTTGTTGCTGTTCTGACAAATCGCACACCGCGAGGAAGAGCTCGGGGGGTTGCTGTTGCAGGCGTGTTGGTGAGCGTGTGCGAATGAGAGCGCGCTGCTGCTGAGCTGTCGACTGCTTCGCCAGATGGACGCGACCTGCTGCATGTGTCCCTCCTGTGAGGGTGTATAAATCAGATTCAAATGAGCAACTTGTAGGACAAACTTGTGCATTTTTTCCAGAGCCTGATAAATCTCACGTCTCACAGAGAAAACCTGAGAAAATGAGGCCTAAAATACAAAAGCCCTCTTGCACGAGGCCCCAGTGTTTCACACGTTTCACTGAGCCAGACTGGATGTTACTAATCTGCCTATGTGCCATGTAAATCTGAGCTGGATGGAAACCAGTAAAGGGTGCTACAAAAAAATAAGAGCATCAAATACTATGTAAAGCAGAACTGTCTGTTTCCTCTATGCTGGCTCCGTCGATGCCACTGCAGATAATAATGATTGCAATCAATTATCATGCTGTAATACAGTGAAGCATGATGAGGCTGGTTGGGCTGGTTGGGTGTCGCTCGGCTTTGTGTTACTGTACTTCGTCTGTACTAATGCAAAAACCTGCTGACGAATGCAGATTTGATACTGGAAGGAACCTTTAATTCAAATCATTTTATCTTGTTGCTCGTAGTATTTGAGTTGGTAACCTGCTTTTCCAGAGCTCCTGCAGATGACATCATCTGAACTCCTAATAATGAAAAACTCCTACAGGCGATGTCATTTGAGGGAGTTTTTCAGCTAGAAGCAGAGAAATATTTCAATATAGGGACGTCAGAGGGAAGTTTAAACGCATTATTGTATATTTACACACATAAAGCTATAGAAAGCAAGTTACGCATTGGTGAAGTCGCCCTTTATTAGAAGACGCGCCATTTTTCTGATCTACACTGACGTCACCAGATGCCTTATCAGCTAGGAGCAAAGAGCAGATACCGACTGAGTCTCGGTGTTGCCAACAGAAACACTAATGACTCCGTCTTTTCAAGTAAAAACAGCTGATTGTCATCGCACTTCCTCCCCAGAGAGCCGTGGAGGGTGGTTCAAAACTAAGTTCCTCTGGTTTGCTGTTACAGTGTCCTTGAGCGCGACACTGAATTGCTCGTGTGTGTGTGTGTGTGTTGGAACTGAAACCATTGAAACCATCCCTCCAAACGGATTTCCCAGATCCTATTCCACTGTTGCACCAGGACACGAACCAACGCACCCCCACCAACCCAGCCTACGGCCTTTTTTTAACCCACTCACTCCAGTGTGCAAACTTTAGGTAAAGTCGGGTTAACACAAGGATTGAGATGCTTCTTCTTATGAACAAATTGGTCTTTTGTTCATAAGAATTTTGATAATTACAGTGAAGAGTTGTGAACCCTGTACATGCAAACATGTACTGATGTGCGTGTGCCTCCCAGATCCTCCTTATCCAACCACACCCAGTCAGTCTGGCGTCAACACTTCAACACAAAGTGATGTATGAATCCAGTGTGAGGCAAACGCGTCCTTCCCTAAAGAGGTCACTTGTAAAAGCAGGCAAAACACAGCAACATACCGTCAACGTAATAAATCCGGGCGACACCTCTGCTGACATACAGAAAAATTCGCCATGAGGACAATACGTTGGTTGGATGGGTCAACGAGAGTCAACATTTTTGACTAGAATTTTAGATCTGTGTAAAATAAATGTGTGTTGCTTTGTTGTGTGAAGACACGTGAGATAGATTGAACAATCTAAAGCAAAACCATGACATTTTAACAACAGCTGTAGTTTTTGAACCTAACAACCAAATTGTAATCGAGAGTTTTTGACTGTTTATGCATAAAAAAGATGTGAAATTGAGCATCATTTTGGTGCCTGGCAATAAAAGTGTGCAGTTTAATTTCATGCATGGTCATATCTGATTTTATATGACAGGTATCTTAGGGATTTAATTGCTTTGCATTATAAATCTTCTCCTGCCTGAACATTTTAAATGAGACGGATATAATCGTAGTGAACATCCAGTTGTCCAACAGAGATCTCGCGGCAAGTGTTTTGGGTCACAACACGGGTCTGTTTTCAGGTTTATAGGGATTACAGCGGCCTACGTCTCCTCATTAAACCGCCAGCATTTCCTTTAAGATGATTATAAATTAACAAGGCCGTGCTTTTATCAATAATTAAAGCAGTTTGAATTGTGTTAATTCAACGGTGGTTTGCACCTGAGGCTCAGTTATTGTTCCCAGGAAGTTAAGCTGAACCGGGGCAGCACTCCTTCACCGCTGAATGATCTTAAAATACACAATGAAAACCATTGTAAAAACAAGTTGAGCTGGTCTCCGCTTATGTGTCAAGGTTGCTCCTAAGATCCGTCCTTGGATAGCAGATCTCATTATCTTAATATAGCCCACAGCAGCATTAATCCAAAGCCTCACTGCAAACACACAGTCACAGTCAGTGGCTCTCGGAACTGCCACTGGAAGCTCACTGACCATTCAATATTTGAAGCAGACCGTTTTAATGAGATTTCACTTTTCACCTGCAGGTCAAACAGTTCGTCGGCTTGCATTGCCAAGGTGCACGTCGGACTGAAACATATCTATCTGTAGGTTCGAGTAAATTATCAAAATATTAAAATATTACTGATATATGGTTATATTGGTAAATGATCTGAAATTTTTAAAATAGCACAATGATTGAAATGTTTTTTCAATCATTGTGTATTTTTTGCAATTGTTTTTTTTTATAAATACTTCAAGTTAATTATAAATCACGTACTCACTCATTTTCACTTATTCAGAAATGTCAATGGAGGACTTTCACTCGAAGGCCAGCTGCTGCATATTGGAGTTTTACAGCAATGAGATCTCAAGTTCCCAGTTACTTTTTCAAAGTCATTAAATGAGAGAACGTGTTGACCTTTGCTAGTAATTGAAAAACTGATTTGCTTTTCCGGCTTCAGAGCGCTGCCAAATCACCCCCACTAGGGTTTGTACCGTGGAGCTTTAAACATGGGGCCACTGGGCCAAGATAAGGAGTAACACATTCTGTTTTATTATCAATAATGTACAGGAAGTTTAGTACTAATCTGCTTTAATGCTTCTCAAGCTGTCTGGTAAAGGATGTAATGAGCTGCTCTTCTTCACATTTACAGACAAATGTCTTCTGCAAATGCACAACTGCTTCGGTTTTTGAAAAAGGCGGGAGAAAGCCTGTAGAGGAAGCTCTGTGATATCTGACAACGTCAGCACAGTCAATTTATGTCTGAAAACTGACTCCACAAGATGAAGTTATTAGACTTTTGTAGCCCACTCCAAGGATCTACTTGTGGTTAGAAGCCCAGTTCTATTAATACACTTTGATCTCCAAACAAACTGTTTGTGGGAATCAAGTTTTGTCAAATAAGGAGCGCGTATGGAAATTAAAAAAAAATATGCCGGGTTGTACTGCACCAATATTGGCGCAGTCGAGCATTCTTTCACTGACGGTGAAAGTTAATGATCACCTCCCGTTGACTTTTACCGAGAATCACTTTTACCTTCAATCAACGGCTGATGCCCTTTTAGCCTCTTTTAGTAACACATGGCTGCTGCTGCTACACCCAAATGTGTGACTTTTAGTGGTGTTTGACAAGTACAGTCCCAAGCCCTGTGAAGATAAGATATGGTACAGGGTTATCGATCTCTGTCAGAATTGAGGTCATGGCAGCACTAAAGGACTGGGGACAGGGGAAACTGGAGCATGAGAACACAACCAGCACAAAAGAGACAATAAAAATGCTAAAAATAGAATGAAGGGACATATACCGATTATCCTGTTAGGGTTACAGGGGAGTGGAACCTATTCTGGTGTCACCGAGACTGGGCGTCTTCACAGAGAGACACACACAGACAGACAGACAAACCATTCACGCTCACCAATTAACCAAACGTGTATGTTAGTGTAATTCGCCCGCTGGGACCGGCTGCGGCCCCCTGAAGCCCCGAACAGGACAGATGGATGGATATACCTCCAGCTCTGAGATTGCCCGCTACTGGGTCACTTGCGTGTTTGATGAAAGTGAGATTACATCATTGGAAACGGCCGTCGACAGCGTGTAGACAAACACTCATTAGCACGACCAACATACCACGGTCACAGCAGCTCCGTGCAGGTGCGTTCACTTGCTGCAACACCTGTTGTCGTTTGCTGCTGTTGCATGACACCCGCAGACAGGGACTGTTATTGTCTGACAGCTGTCAGGTCACAAGCAAACACCAGGACACACCTGCTCACATTCTCCACGTCATCCCGCGTGGATCACGTCCGATCACGTCGGAGCATAAATGACTTGGTTGTTCGTGTGAGATACTTACATAAATGAACGGACGGGCCCAGCAGGAAATGTGTGAGCAGCGCTTTTTAACACCCGTCAGTCAGTGACGGACTTTTCTCAGCTCGTGGCACATTTGGCAAGTGTTCACGTGGCCTGTGCTCAGTGTGTGACGCCACTTTGTGTAACTTCTACTAATTTAATCCATAATAAGATCTTGGCGTGGATCAAGAGCAGTAGTCACGTAACATCATGGGTCAGTAGATTATGATAATTGGACTGATGATGTAAATGGTGCCAATTTTATTATAGAAACTGAATCCACTAATGAGATAATCTGTCACTGTCATTGGCTGAACATATAAACAGTTATTCCAGGAATCAGATGGTCTGCATTTATCAGCATTCTCTTCTTTTCTTATAATTTATTAGAAGTGATTTAAATATATCTTCATTATGGTTATGCAACTGTAAGAACTGTACACACACAAACTATCAAACTAAAACCATGATATAGTTAAATATAGAAAATTAGAACAACAAATATTTTCAAACTGAAACTTGTATACTGATCATTTTCATTTGAGCAAATACTAGATTTTATTTTCGAAAGAGACTTTTTATGACGAAATAACGTCAGGAAATATATTTCAGCACATCCTCTTCCTCAGAGAGAGACGCTCTCCCTCTTCACCTGAGGAAGACCATCTGTGCAAAAGTTTTTCAGTCAAACTTCGAATAAAAGAGAAGAGCGGGCCGTGAATGTGACAGCACAGTTTAGTCCCAACTGAAAACCTGAAAAGCACAGACACCCTGACGTTTGGCTCCTGGCTCTTTTCTCTCTGGCTCTCTGAATGCCTTTTGTCAGTAAACCAGGGGGAGAAGGGCTGCTGGAAGCCAGAAATAAAAGCGGGTTTGGGGGATTCAGTGGATGAAGTGCATGTTCCAGATCTTTTGCTCAAAATACATTGTTGTGGTGCCTGTAACTGGGAGGCTCAGAAACAAGGCCAGCTCCTTACTGGGCCTGAGTGAAGACAGAAACTCTTCCCTCCACTCTTTACAACGTTTTATTAGAATTTAATGAACTCATCGTTTCCAACTAAGTTAATAAAACAAATATGCTTCTTTAAAAAAGAAATTCAACTTTTTTACCATCCTGTAAAAAAAAGGTGTTACACACAAGCTGCCCAGTAAAACCACGGTGTGACTGAGACGCTCCACAGTTGGGGTGACGTGACTTGCTCACGGTGGCGGTATAGATGATTTTCCTTTGTCCTGCCCAGATTTAATCCTGCAGGGGATTAAACCGGCGAACTTCTGGCCACACGTTTGCTTTTCTAACCACCCGTGAATGAATGCTTCATGTGGAGAGAAAAGCAAATGTCCATGCAAACCGACACACAGGAGGATGTTGTGGTTGACCGTAGGTCACAGAGGTTCACGGAGCAGCCCGTGGCCAAGTGTCAGGCAAGCTGAGGAAAATCCGGCGTAGAGAGTCAACAAAGCTTGATGACAATTCCACAGTGACAATTGTATAAATGTGCATAAATAACATGCTGATCTTACTTTGAAGAATCACATTTGGCTAATTAGCGCTAAACACAAAGTACAGCTGAGGCAGATGAGACTCTCGTTGGTTTTGCATGTCTTTGGTCACCAACCAAAGTATTAGACAAATTAAAATGTTGGCACTAAATGAGAAGCTGGAGCTTTCCCAAAGTCATAGCCATTAGGATTTGGGATGTCCCACAGCCGATACCAGTACCAGAGCTGGTGCTGCACTTGAGTAATTGTTCTCGTTAAGCTCCACCAAAAAATATTTAAAACTTTCTCTGTTTTATTTTAAACTTGCTTAACAGTTTCTCTGACATCAGCGACAACCAATCGAGATCTACGTGAACTACAGTTTCACCCTTGAGCTTATTTTACCTCTGTAGACTTCTTATCTCAAGAGATCTAATCTCAAATCTGCACTTTGTTGGTCTTTTTCTTGTTGCTTTGGGATCTTCTGAGCAATATTTGTTGTATTTCTAAAACGGTGGTCCCCACAATATTTCCTGTAGCAGAAGAGCACATAGAAATGTTCCGTTCTTGCGGGATTTGCTTAACTGTCCAGTGGATTGATGAGGATTTTACTGTTTAGTTCTTGTACTGCTACTTGATATAGTCAAGTTCCCAAACGTAAGTACTTGGATATAAGAATAAATTAGAACTCATAGTTTGGCGACCTTGAACCCCCAAAACTGTGTGGAAAAGCATCAGGTAGGTAATTTTTCCATGATAATAATGATAAACTTTTACAAGGTTGATGGCACAAGGGGACAAAATGGAATATCATCACTGTGACATTCCCAGCAAACCTTCGGAATATGAGCCAAAGTGCGTCTCAATCCTGAACAATGGTCCTAGAAATATCCAAGTCCTGACCAGAAGTCCATTTGTTTAACTTTAAACTGACAACCTTCAGGTCACAAGCTCAATTCTGAAGGCACAACAATCGACGCTTAACTTGTGTCTGACAATAAAGACATATGATGGTATAGGAGGAGATGGTCAATCCTGAGAAAATGACCTTGTTTACAGGTTTGCATAAGCAAACTTGTCATTTGGATAAGCAAACATGCAAGGAGGAGCAGGAGTCTGTTATGAGCCATATCTCTTGTGATGTATGTGGCAGCTTATTCTTCTGGGAGGTCGATCCCAACCAGTTGCAGCAACGACGAACATTTGTCCTTTAGGCCTGTGCAACTACGGCAGCACATGAAAGTGTCACCTGCACTTAAGATCCGGAACCCAAGTGAAGAAAATTTAATGAATTTCAATGTGGACAACTGAAGGCGAGAAACATGTGGTTAACTTAAAAGACAAATTCATTAAACCCAACGTGATTTTGTTTGGGCACAGTCTGGAAAATGACTGCAGCCAAACAGGAGGTGGAGTAATGATCCCCGTCACTGACGCTGTGATGGGGGAATGTAGAAACAAATCAGTGACAGCAAATACAGAAAGCAACAGAAAGAAACAGGCATTTATTTTTAATTCATTGTATTTCATATTGTTCACAAATGGACATTTTGGGGGTAAAAGACAGAAAGTCCCTTCAGCCACGGAGTAAAGCCGTGTTTGTTGGTGGTGAAGGCGGGCAGTCGCTTCCTTGGTGATGGCCGGGGTTAAGAATCTGCTAAGACCTGAATGTCTCACAACGGCAGAAACCCACGGACCTGAATGGAATATCAATCGCTCGTGGATGGACTGTGTTTTTCTCTGCTGCTATAGAAAGAATTGCCAAGGCTCCACGCTCAAATCCTGTTTGTTGCTCCCTCATTCAGATGCCCGTGAACCCTGCCAGTTCCTCCCTCATTCTCTGCTCGCTTTTCTTCTCAAAGTCCAATTTTCTACCACTCCAACTGTGTATTTTCTGTAAATATGTGCTCTGAAAGCACTTCCATCTCTCCCCCCTCCTTTTGACAATAATAAGCGCGTGCAGTAAAGATCATAATGTATTTTGCTCTGTTCAGAGCAGTTATTCTTCACCTCCTGCACGTGCTTGAAGAGTGTTTATTGTGATAACCCGCGACCAGCTGACAGACACGCACATCTCTGTGTAAGTATAGAATACCTTCGGTATGTGCGGTGCACAGGCTGCAGCAGTTCTTACATACTTGTCTGGCAGACGGTATGGTGCAGTGTTTAACATAACACCTACAGGAAGACTCTCTGCGGTGGGAACGTGGCAAATATCCAGCTTTTTTTTTTTTTTTCTTAAAACAAGGCTGCAGAAGGAACAAGGCCAGTGCTGCATTCAGTGTCCTTCGGTTGTTCAAGTAGCAGTAAGACTTTGTGTTGTGTTTTTTGTCATCTGTGTCATCGCTGACACACAAATCTAGTTTAAACACAAACTGTGATTATGTCAGATCTTACGTAATGTAATCCCTGCAAGGAAATCAAATCTGTGTCCTGACAGAGTTCACGGGAATTTCATTTAACCCACAGTGGGAGTCTCACAGAGGGTCTGAGTGCACGTGGTGAAACATTTCCCAATCAAAGCGATTTGAAAAGCCTCCTGTTTGCCATCGCACATCCTGCATGAGAGCTGTTGACATTTTTCCTCAAGTACAGGCAAGAAATCCCTCCTTCGAGTCTCTAGATATATTGTACGTTTCGCTGCTTAGAGACAGTGTCAGAGGTTCGGTTCTGAATGAATTAAATAACGGCATATCGCCGATTTGTACTTTGTAATGTAACCCACTCAGATTATGTAAAACTGTGTGTCCCCAAGCCACTTGCTCCTAATGACTCATGTGGGCCCAGTTTATGTACTTCTGTGTATTTTTGGACCCAGTCTGCCGGAGAAGCCTGTTGGGCACAGGAAGCGGACAGAAGAGGTCAGAGTCTTTTTCGACTGTACGAGGGAGCCGCGCTGTGATTATTCCTTTCTTCAAAGGTCTCTGCGCTGGCACTCATCCATCACCATCTCTGCCTTCAGCCCAAATGTGCCCTGTATCTCGTGTGTTTCAAGGCCTGCGTGCTCTGCACAAGGAGGCACTTTGCATTCCTAAATTGTTTCTGTATAATTATATCATGATTGTAAGCTAGCAATTATGATGTGCAGTCTCGAGTGCAGCAGGTGAGTGAGGCCAAAAAAAGTCACAGAATATAATATTTTTTTTTAGACAGTTTTAGCTTTGATTGAAGGATGCAACAGTTCCATGAGCTTATGCATCATGTCACATTTATTTCCCTGCAGAGCTGCATTCACTTTTTACAAGATCTCCTATCGATGATGATGCGAGAGTCCGACCACATTTCTGTGTTGAAAATGATGATTCACTACTATAATAAAATAATAATCATTTTAGCAGTTAGGGTTGAATAACTTGTTGCCAGCTGAGACACTAATCACTGCAGTGACTATCCAGTGGAAGGCTCTGACTGCTGGCCAATCAGTGTAGACGTGTAACATGAACATATCCAACATCAAGGATTCGTGACTGAGCAGAACATGAGGTCAAAGTTGGTTGTCGCATGTTTAGTTGTGAGGTGCAGTATGTTCAGATAGTGAAATCCATGCACTGTATTCTGTTTTGCAACAGGCTAATGTGTCAAGTCAGAGGCGTGTTTGGGAAAGTACATAACAATTATAGTCAGAATAGCTGGTTCCTCCTAAAGGAGACCGTTTCCCACCACACCTGCTCCAGGAGGAAAACTTCAACCTGCACAAAGTTGAAATGAATGAATACTTGACATTTGCGTCACGCACATACAGGTGCCAAACCCACGTGGGCTCACGAGACGTTGTTACTTCACTTTTAAAGATGACAAAAGAAACCAAAAACCTAGCACCGTATTCACAGTCAAACACATGATACCAGGTATTTTGTGAACAGCTCAAACTCTTGACGACATTTAAATAAAACCGGACCTGTGTCATAACTTAAATGTCACAAAAAAATACTCAAATCTGTCAAAACAAACTCTAATGGGAATTCTCTGGAAAAGCTGAACTAGCAGAAAAAAGGAAAGACTTTTTATTGTCAGTCTCATCCAAATCACACTTCTTTCTTTTTGAATTATTATTATTAAAACTTGTTAAAGCAAACATGTGAGCAAACATTTGTTTAGCGCCTTAGAATTTATTTGGTATGTTGTGTTTTGTTGCCTAATGACAATAAATTCAATGCTCACGCTCACTTTAGCTCTTCAAAGGACATAATGAGCTGAAACACTAAGAAGACAAACTGAAAAGAAGTCAGTGGCTATTGATTTATTAAAAACCCACATGAGACATTGTTACATAAGCATGGTATCGTCAGCGAAAAGACAAAAGAGACGAGCAGGTTGTTGCTGAGATGAAAACGATTTGTATACAGACATATACTGAAGGCGCATGTAAAGACGGAGCATCAGCACTGGCGTCAGTATGTTCGGCTAATGCAAAATCACCCGAACCAACAGATAAAAATTTGTTTATTTAAAATATTCTGCATAGCATTTAAATTTTTCTTTTTATTAGCTGTGGAGATTTTGAAAGCATGCTTCCATCATTCACGGCACCGCATGCGTCCACATGCGTGGTCGCAGGCAGAGAAAGCTGGTTAATGATTGTCGATGCTGGTCAGTTAGATGTTCCACCGTCTGCTGATGAATTGCTACTGTACATGTAAATCAAATATCAAATCATAAGGGCAGCTCGTGTGGGAACAACTGGGCAAAACAACCAGCTGTGACATAAACCAATCTCTCTTGTAGATTATGTGACACTGTAAATTTAAATAGACAGCGTGTGACTCTAGGGACGGTGTCTTTTTGGCTGCAAATTCAGCCTTTCAATCTCTTTATCAGCCATTAATAATAATCAGCGCTGTTAATAAGGATGCTGTTAAAAATTATAATTTCAGGCTTCCTTTAGAATGTGTTTAAATAATTGTATTCAGTATTTGACAGCAGATGTTTGATAGCTCTTTACTTTGGTGTTTTTCTCCTTAACTTAGATTTTATTGCTTGCCCGTTCCTCATTTGTAAGTCGCTTTGTAAAAAGCATCTGCCAAATGACTAAATGTAAATGTAAAATTTCCTCAACATATGCAGCAGGGTAATCACTGTATCAAATGATTCAGAAGTTTCCATTTACTTGACATGTTTTACACTCCAGGTCTCAGGGGTGTGGACAGTAAGAGAAATCCTGGCAAGGTCGTCAGTGCATCACAGGGATCAGATGATGATGAGCCTGACAATTTTACTGCGGCTGCTGTGGTAGACGCCAGTTGCTCAGCTGTGGAGGGGTTCAGTTTGAAGGATTTACTGTTAGTCCTCCATGCTTACGCACATGAGATCTCTGTAGAAAGAGGAAGTTGGCGTGGGATACAGAGCAGTGCAGACGATCAAACTTTACCAGAAATCAGATCAGATCCTTTGCAGGGGACAAAGGTAAACATTGAACGTATGTGGGTTTGCGGTTGTGTAACACAACTGTGCCGCTCCCATGTTAAGTATTTGGTAAAGGCAACACCTGAGATGAATAAGGAGAGTAAATATGTCATGAGGTGATGACCTGTAAAGACTGTACAGGCTCAGTTGTGTGTGAAAGAAAACAAGAGAATATTTTCCCACTGTAGAAATCATAATCATAAAACAATTAAATGTTCAAGCAGAAGCTGTTTAAGGTAAAATATATATATACAGACTTTACTGGTAGTTAGTGTAAAATGATGCTGTTTGCAAAGACTGAAACAATCTAATTAGCTGCTAAAGAGCTGAGATTTCTGCTTGTTTTGGTTCCCTGTTAAGAAGTTCAAGTATGTCAGCATTTTGGCATTTGAAACGCTGGCAAATGGTGCCAACTTGCAGTTTGAGCAGCTCAGAGACAGAGGGTAATGGCATGGATTTTTGTTACGAGGCCAAAACTATCGAAAATGGGAGAGCACTTGCGGAACTGTAAAAATGTGGGTTATCACTTATACAGCGATGCATGTCAGGGTCACCCTGTCGGTAAACGGTCATTTCCCTTCATTTATGAACCAAACGCGGATCTTCCTAAAATCATCCTGACAGCCTCATGATCTATGCAGTGGCAGCTCATTACATGATAGTCGCCATCTATTACTTTGAAATATAATACTCATGCCTCTTGCTGCTATAAATGTCACAAAGCAGCCATGAAAACAGGTCACGCTTCTCCCCTGAAGGACGACACTTACAGCTCTGAACTACAGTATTGGCTCCTTGAGAAGGCTCTAAAAATAGCACTGCACGCCTGTTTCCTGCGGCTCATAGCAGGAGCATAATGAGTGTCTGCTCACCTTCAAAGGGCGACATAACCTAAATCCAGCAAAGTGCCATCCTGTATCTATCTGGAAATGGCTTTGATAGACAGAGCAGAACATGTTAATGGCCTCCTAACGGTCCCTTGACACTGATGCTGGTTCTCAATTTTCTGTGAGAAAGTGACGTAAAGATTGTGGCTGTTGTTCTTTTCCATGGAGATGAAAGAGTAAGGATCAAAAGGGAAGGAACCGAAAGGTGGGATATCTGCAGAAAACCAAATAATACGTCCGGTGCTTCGTGTCTGGTATTTTTCAGAAAAGCAACGCAAGGTTGTGGGGAAAAAGGTGTCAGCTTCCTGTAATAAATAACAGGATCTTCTACGAATGTGGAACGTGGTTTCTATTAAACCCTTCAGGTGTTTATACTACACGCACACAGTCCATGGAGAAGCTGACCAGTCACATGTGGTTTGAGTGTATGAGTCTTTATAAATAATATCCCTTTGATTGTGGAACATTTATTCATGATTATTCACGATTATTTAATGCCAAAGAGAAATGCTGACTGACCCAGATTTTCAGTGGGCTTTTAATTTGTAAGATTTGCATATGTGCTGCATTTTCACTAGATAGTTTGCCCCTGATTAAAGGGTGAGTTCACCTGTTTAAAATAACTAAACTACTACAAAACAGCTGGAAGCTGTTCAGATCTGACCATCTGCTCTGTGACCCAGTCACTGTTGGGATAAGCTCAGGCGCCGCCGCAAACCTGATCAGAATCAGCGGTCAGCATAATGGATGCGTGGATAGAAAAGCTGATGCCTCTGCCTCCTTGGGGTCCTGGGGAACCTCAGCCAATTACAGGAAAGATGAGTTAATATGCTAAAAACAAAAAGAGATTCAAAAATCAAAGTAGAATATTTATCATGTGTGTTACTCCATAATATAATCAATAAGATATGACATGTACAAATCATACATGCATGTGCATCTTTCTGGAGGGTTTTGGCCAGAACATATTGCTGTTTGGGGAATGTTGGCATGCAACAAGTAACATGGTAAATCCTGATCAAATAGCCACAGTGCCTTACCTTGGTAGCAGTGTGTTAGCTTGGCTATTCCTTCTATAAAAGATGATTATTGGAATTACACATATATTATCAGGTCATCTTCTTTAAAATGGAAAATCAAAAGTATAACGTTCTGAATAGCAGCCAGTTCATGGATCATACAATAGGTAATGACATGCCCAACACTCTAATGTATGTGTCTATATACATATACAGAGCAGGGAATGTGCATTATATCACAGAATAAATATCCATCCATCCGTTATCTGTAACCCAGCTGCCATAAAGTGTTAGGTCACAAATCTACCTCAGGGCAACACAGAGAGAGATACACAGACACACAGACAGCCCTTCACATTTACAGACAATTTAGAGTCACCAATGAACCTGACATGCACCGGACTGAATATAAAATATACAATCTGTAATCCTCTCTTAGTGTGATACATTTAGATTTAGCTGGACCAGCAAATACAGCGTAAAGATCCAAAACCAGATTTAAGCCTCTAGCAGAGAACAGTTCAATATGAACCTACATGACACACTTTCTATCCCTCAAAGAGTAACTCTGCAGTAGCAACAGAACAACCATTTCACCGCTGTACTGAGAAAAATCACGAGAATTAAAGGCTTGAGCTGCATTTCAAACAGAACGTGATATCAACGGTATTTGATAATGGTCCTATTATCGAGGGAACTGGTGTGGCAGGTTTAAATGGTGCATTTAGTTTCAGTCGACATGCAGTGGTGAGATAAAGGGTTCTGTTGCTTAAAAGAAAAACTGTAATTATGATGGTATTGATTGTTGCAGCAGTTGAAAAGCTATTACTGTATGTCATAGATTGGATCAGTAAAGAAGGCCGGTCTGGGCAAATGAATGGCACCGTTTATGTGTTATGTAAGCACGCGGAGAGGTAAGAGGCTGAGAAACCAGATACAGAGGCATGGCGGGGGAGTGCCAGACAAAAAGAGCCAGACTAAACAGAATGAGGGCTGAGGAGCAGCTTGTGAAGTTTTCTCTGTGCAGTAAAGGTGATTATAAGAGATGAGAACCCGCTGAGATGTTTATCACGCTGCACAGCTTCGGCTAATTTAAGGTTTTTGTAGATCAGAGCTCGGTGCGTGTGCGTGTCAGGGCAGGCGCTGAGGGATGTGACCTTGGACAAATATTGTTGTAATGTAAACAATAAGGCTGCTTGGTCACTCAGGCTTTGATGGTGAACTGCTTTAGAAGGCAGGGAAACGTTTTCAAAACCACTGTGTTTAGAACGCCTGTTGTGGGGCTGCAATGACAGATTTGTCTCCATAACGTTTCCGCCTTAAAAGAGACCTCTCTCAAAATATCCCTTCTTGTTATCAGTAAAATATTTAATATTTCATTTTTTATCTTAAAGCAGAAAGTTGGGCACAGCTGAAGATAATCATGGTACTGTGCAGAGCGTAAGGAAATCTGAAATTCTCCATGCACACCCACTTTTCAGTGTAAGAAATCTTGTGTCCAGCAGATAAACTCTTAAAAGAAAAAACATTTGCATAATTTTAGTTTTTAATTGTTTGGGCATTAGAATATATTAAAACATTAAAATATTTGCGTCTTTTAATGTTAAAAACAATTGTGTCTATGTACACTCTTGAGCTGCTCTTAGTTACTGCTGATTTGGATCAGTCTAGTGGAAATAAGGATGGATTGCTGAACAGGCCCCGAGGCCCATGGGCCCAAAAGGTCAAGGAGCCTCTGGGCCCAGTGTGGAGATAATGTCTAGTGTTACAGTTTAGTTTAAAGATATTAAATGACCAAAATGAAACTCATAAATTACCAAAAAGACATGCAAACTGGCCAGAGGCCAAATACGACAAAAAAAACGACATAAAAGCAGTGGCCAATAACACATTCACACAAATGAGCAAAAAGACATGAAAAATTACCCCCCCCCCAAAAAAAAAAAAACACAACCACAAGACATGGCCGCTTCAGTCTGTAATTGATTTGTGTCGTTTGTCTCTCTTTCAGTCTAGGGGTCCCTAAGGAAAAGGGGCCATTTATCCATCTGTGCCCAGGGGCCCGTTTCTCATGATGTGTTCATAAGTAAAAATCTATAACGTAAACAGAGACTGCAGGTTTCTACAGTAGCAAAGATGCAGGAGGATACGGTTGGGCTGTAGGTTGAGGTGACTGATTTGTTGTGTGATGTGTTTTGTTCTTTGCTCCTCTGTATTAAAATAAAGAATTAAAAAACTCTCAGTCTACCGAAGCAAAGTTAATCGTATTAATACAGCAAATGGATTGTTCTCGTAGCGTATTCGTCCTCCTGCCTCTCCATTGTTTCCGGCCTCTCGGAAGCTTCTAATGTGGTGTCGGTAACAGCTTAGGTAAACTGTTAGCTCCATGTTTTTTATATTTTATTTTTAGCCACTAATTTCAAAACACACGCCCATTAACAAAAGGCAAGCAGGGGAAAGGAACACGTCACAAAAAAAAATAAGCAAATGAGCTGATAAATAGATACTGTTGTACAGTAATAAATTCAAAGTAAAAAATAATTTAGGTCATAAGCTTCATTGTACTGTGATATTCTTAGTGACTATTGTCATTTGTTTACATGTTGAAGCACCTGACACATGGTGATCTACTGTGAGTTATTGTTGTTATTACGTTATAAGACAAATTAATCAACAGCCACTTACAGCTACTTCCTGTCCCACTTGCCGCCACTTAATAAACACGGCTTCAATAAACACAGACGGTCAGGTTGAAGAGAGAAGGTGAAGGGGCCAGGGGGATACAATCAGGATAAGTGCATCCAAATTTGGTTTTAACTCCTCCTGGCTGTTTTCTAATCAGAGTGGATCCTGTTCACATGTACACACACGGAGCACAAACAGACGCACACGCCTCTACTGGGAAAAGGGAAGGAAATGTTTGTATGCACAATCAGCTGATGACCAGCACAGTGTTTCCTGCTGCAGTGGCCGCAGTGTAATCCCCAGTGTACCACGTCTGCACGGCGTGAATGAACTGCCCATTGTGCTGAGGTGAATTTTGTGGAGGCAGGATGAATGATTAGGTCATTTCTGTTTAATGCTAATTATTGACCAGCAGAGTGGGATCTCAGCCAAGGACAAGATTTACCCAGATTCCAACCTGTTAATCTGGGGAAGGACAAAACACTGTGACACTAGGCTGGTGCCAAAGTAAAACAGCCTATGGATGGTCATTTTCTGACACCTGCTGGACAACAAAACACAGTACAGGACACAAGACTGGCAGAGGGAAGAGATATTTCATAATTTTGTCAGCCTTAGTCATTTCCTGTTGTTACATTTACAATAGTATTTATTACAATAATATCTTTGTATAAGTAGAGGCATGTATTTGTGCATACAGCCAAACACAATACACCAAAAGCCTATTTATGGAGAGAAAATGTAAAGGTTTTTCATTTTTATTCTTTTTTTTTTATGGAATATTTTGATATGCATGTCCTTGAATCCTGACTTTTATTAATAAAGCTGTAATAATTTTGTTCTGTATGTTGACTGTAAGTCAATTAAATTTTGATTTCACTCATATTAAACTTGCATATTTTGGATGCCATTATTTATTAATTAATACAGTTACTAGTAATGTAACTGTAACGTTACTCTGCTGACGTTAGATTACTCCTGCTGTTACTATGGCTCGTGACTTACTGCTCCAGCTACTACTTTCACAACTGCTACTACTTCTGCAAATAGTATTTCAGAATAAGTTGTCAATTATTGCGTAAAATAAAGTTTTACTCGGTTACCTTACCAGCAGCCGGACGGGCGGGGAACAGATCCCCCTCCCGTCCGGCACAGCCCGCACTCACAATCAAACACACACAGCGAAAAAGCTGCCCACTCTTGGCTATCAACCAATCAACGTTGCAAAGAAGTCGCAGCCGATTGGTTGAAATCCCCGCCAATCAAAAACGAATCGACGACATTAGTTCCGCTTGGTCTTATTTCATTCTACTGAGGCTTTTTCCGAAGTTTGTGATTTTTTTTCCTGCTGTAATCTGAAGCCGAAGTTTGTTTGGAGCTTTTTATGTATTTTTTCACCTGACCTGACCGTTGTCATACAGGAAGATGGACGCGATAAGGTGAGCAAACAACCTGTACGTACGTTTCCAGTCAAGATGACTGAAAACCTTTTTTAAAGTGACCAACTTATTAACAAGTGAATTGATAACATCATTATTGAAAACGTTTTCCTCGGTTTTACAAATCAAAGCATCATATGTTTTTGTATTTAGTCTGTTTCATCATAACACGCCCATCCTGCTGCGTGAGACAATAACTGTGATTTCTCAATTTCCCAGAAATTTCTTCCGGGCTGCCTGGTCTTCAGCTGAAAGACTTGAAGGCAAAACTGTGGTTATCACCGGTGCCAACACCGGTATTGGCAAAGAGACAGCGATCGACCTGGCAAAAAGAGGTCTGAGGTCACAGCTTGAATTAAAGTTGTTTTGTTTTCTTTAATAATCCACATCTCAAACCTATCCACACATAAGGAAGCTCGGAGCACATGTGTTGTGCCTTGTCATGGTTAACTTGCATCTTGTGCGTCACCAACAAGAAAACGGTTCAGGCCTCTATCGTATTTCTGTAAGATGATATTGACTTTTAGATCCGGCAGATAAGAGGAGAGCAGTACCACAGGATGATGAATCAAAGTATGATTTTAGTTTGTGGGAGGCATACAGTTTTTAATAAAGTATTAAAAAATGTATGCCTCCCACAAACCAGTACCAACCTGTGGTACTTATCTGTGGATCTGAAAGTCAATATTTTTTAAGTAACCGCTTAAAAAATATTGAAAATAAATTAATCTGAGTATTCCTTATAATGCCCATGCCAAAGGGCAACTACTAATTTTTGGCTTTTATCCCATACTTCTGTTAGGGGGAGTACATATGTATATGACTGACATTAGTCAGGGTTGATGTTCACCTCCTGACCTCCTCCAGATGACATCATCTGAAGTGAAAAAAACTTAGAGTCTACTGCAAAACCAGGATGCTCTAACCATAAAAATTTACTTGTGAATTGTTGAGGTAACACTTGCGCTGTGTGATTAGAGTTGGAAATCAGATAGAAAGAAACAATGTTTTATTCAGATAATCTAAAACACAGTAAGGAGGATTGGGAAATGCATTAAAATGACTTTAACAAAAAAATTAAGTGAAATATATTTAACGATGGACAAACAGTCTTTTGAAACATATTTTCTGCTTGTGCCTAAAAATTATCAAAATTATCAAGGAGAAAGATCGGTGCAATCTGGTCAACATTTTTAACTTCGACGCTCTCTTTTTGCTTAATTTTGAAAAAAATATTTCCTTTAAGGTTAATTAAGAATAAATAGGGATCACAAATTGATTTGAACTGAAAACTCAAATCACCTTTAAATAAGTAAATAACGCTTAAATTCTTAAATTACATTTCCTCTGTGTGCGTTTGCAACGTAGAAAAGAATGTGGTTTCTGTTTGTTTTTTTAATTTCCTTGCTACTTGTTTCAGCTCTAAAAAAGTTTTCCGAGGAGCTTAATATGTAACTTTGGGTATTCTAGGCAAATAATTCAAATTGTTTTTTATGTTTACTTATTATTGTAAATTATTGTATTGCCCTCTTTTCCACTGTCGAAATGAAACCCTCGGAATCAGTTAGTAAGCACTGGGGAACGTCAAGAGTTTGTCACAAGAGGGAACTCTTCACCCAGTCCACTGCATAGTAGTTTTCACTTCACACACACACAGTGTTTACAGAATTGCTTATGCTGCTGTATTTTCCTGACTTTTATTTTTCTTTTTAGGGGCAAAGGTCATCTTAGCTTGCAGGGACATTGACAAAGCCCAGGCTGCTACGAAAGAAGTCATTGAAAGCTCAGGCAATGAAAATGTTGTTTGCATGAAACTTGACTTGGCAGATGGCAAGTCAATCAGAGGATTCGCTGAATCTATCAACAAAGGTGACGTCATTACAGTAACTACAGCTGAACATAAGAAGGAATTTTAAAGCTGCATTCAAAAGCTAAATGTTGGTTTCTACAGATGAGCCGAGACTCGACATCCTCATCAACAATGCTGGTGTGATGGTGTGTCCTTATGGGAAAACAGCAGATGGATTTGAAATGCAGATCGGAGTCAATCACTTGGGTAAATAAAACCTGAGTTGTTCTATAACTATATTATATACCATATTCCAAAAGTAGATCACAGCAAATACTATTAGTGAGCCATTACTTCTCGTGCTCCAGGGACTGCTACAAGTCTGGAGCATGAGAAGTAATGGCTCTAATCCAGGAAACATAGAGACATGAAGTCCCTGGACATGTTTGGAAGTTCAAAACAATTTCTTTACCTGCTTTACTGATTTTTACTATAACTGAATATGAAACTTACATTCCCTTGTTCTCCAGGTCACTTTCTGTTGACATACCTTTTGATTGACCTGATTAAAAAATCCACACCTGCCCGGATTGTAAATGTGTCTTCCATGGCTCACTCCTTTGGCTCCATCAATCTGGACGACCTCAACAGTGAGAAAAGTTATGACAAGAACAAAGCGTACGCCCAGAGCAAGTTGGCTAATGTCCTCTTTACCCGTTCACTGGCTAAACGGCTCGAAGGTGTGTATTATATTATTGTGACTGCTGTTTGATCGGTTTCCTTTTAAATTAAAAGTTAATTTAGTTTGTTTTACTGTTTCATTCATATGGTTCAGGGATGCCAATCACCTGATTCACTTTTTTGTTTTTAGGCACAGGTGTGACGACATACTCTCTTCACCCTGGAGTCATTAAGACAGATTTATGGCGGCATCTGAATGGCCCTCAACAGTTCCTCTGGAAGATGGCGAGCCCTTTCATCAAAAACTCTGCCCAGGGAGCTCAGACAACAATTTACTGTGCAGTGGAACCATCACTGGCCAATGAGAGTGGTGGATACTACAGGTACTTTTTTTGTTTTTGAGTGTCAACTACACCTCCACTATAGATGCTACTGTACTCGTTATGTCAAGCCTTTGATAACGACAAGCACTTTTCATTTCTATTTATGTAGAGTTAGAGCAGTTGCAGACCCTTAGACCCTTTTATTCTACTCATGCAAGACCAGACTGAATTGAAGTGAATGTATGAAGTGATGTTTACATAGCCTAAAATCAGGTTTATATCAGAGAGTTTTACTGTCTGTTAACACTCCACTGCATATCTTTAGAGCTCTGATGAGGGAAGAACCAATAAAGTCAAACACAAACCAGAAGAATAAAATAATAATAAGCAATAATGAACTGCACCATAATAATCACCAATCTCCAAGGGCAGATATGAGTGGAAAAACATTACTGGATAAATAGGAAGTAGCTTATAATAGTCCGTAAACTGTAGGTTTAAGTAAATATTAGGTGTAACCAGTTAAAATGTTTCAAACTGTCTTAAAAGTGCATTGAAATATTAAGTTGCCTATTTTTGCCAACAGTGATTGTGCTCCGGCCAACTGCTCAGCGGCAGGAAAAGATGAGGAGGTGGCCCAGAAGTTGTGGGAGCTGAGCTGTCGTATGCTTTCCATAACATGGGAATGATGCAACTTGGATGAAATAAAATCACTCAGTTTATAATCTGGTGTTTGTCATCACTAAGTGAAACAATATATCAAGGAGGTAATAATAGTATTTGTACTTTGGCTTTTACTAACAAATAATGAAGGCTCCCTCATTTTATTCATGTGGGCATTGTCTGTCCCCTGCTGCTGAAAGAAACTGAAACATACTGACAAGATGATCATCTCGTCAGTACAGACAACTAAACAGCCAGAGTGATCAGCTTTTACTGGCTTGTGTATGATTTACATGTCTTACCCTAATACCCAAGAAAACACGTGTTTGTTACTGTTTTCAATGAGATTTATTTACATAAGATAAAAAGTTTAATCAATATAAAATGAATATAAATGTTCACATTTACAGGTTTAAAAGAGTTCATGAGCTAAGACAGGATGTGTTTCAGGGTGGGCTGTGCAGGGTTATGTTAACCAGCAGTGCAGCAGCATTTTGTCCAGAGGGATGCGTGCCTTGGGGTTCACGGCCAAACACCTGTGCAGAAAATCTTGGCACTCTAAACAGAGAGAGGAAAGAATAAAAGATTAGTCTGGAAGCTGCCGTGATCATTTGGAACATGGGAGGACAAACTGCAGTAGGACAATGTCTTACCTTTAGACAGTTCCTTGTTAAATTGAATACTTTTTTGGAGCACCGTAGTTTTCTCAAACACCTTGTGACCATCCGTGATTTCGTACAGAAGTGCGCCCAGCTGCCAGACAGTGGTGGGGGTGGCGTTGTACTCCCCAACCAATGAGTACTCGGGAGGAACATATGCAGCGGTTCCTACAGTACACAAGATGGATGGAGACAAAAACAATGGATTAGAATAAAAGTCATCACTCCAGAGATCAACATATGAATGAACAGTAGGAGATGAACATTGTACCAGCAAATTTGCGGAAGGGTCCCATATTTGAAAGGCAGCCACAACCAAAATCGATGACCCGCACCTGCAGGCCATCTACGGTGGTTTGGATGAGAACATTTTCTAGTTTAATGTCTCTGTGGAAAACTCCCTGTGAGTGTATATGTACAGCTGCCTCCACCAGTTGCTTCATGATGATCTGAAACAGATGAGTTGGTTAGAGCTTGTGAACCCTCTTTAAATGCCAAATAAGAAACTAATTTACATTTCAGTCAAATAAAATACACTGTAAGTTTGTTGTAGCAGCCTAAAACTCCAATGAATCTTACAAATCTCAAATGAGGACATATTTCAGACGTGCTATGGGGCAGCGCACACAGAAACGTGCTCCACCAGATTCTTTACCTTACACGTGTCCTCCTTCAGGGGACCATTGTTGGTTTCCAAGAACGTCAGCAGGTCCACAGCAGGCATTGGCCTCTCCATGACCACAAGTATCTTCTCTTCCAGATCATACCAGTCCAGTAGTGAGACAACTGCTGTTTTGCCCACTGACTCCGGCCCAGCCACTTTGAGGAGCAGGAACACCTCAGTGGGGACCGTGTACTTCACCCCATTTTGTACCTCAAGGAAAAAATACACATTAACCAACAGTGTTTTCATAAGTGTAGTTGTGGTTTTGTGTAAAAAGTAAAAAGAGAAAAAAAGAAGAGTTCAACTGTGGGTTTAATCAGATCCGATTACTCACTGTTGTCAAATGCTCCAGTCCTTTTCTTGAAATGTGTTTGATGGCAACCTACAGGACAGAAACAGAGAACTGTTTTAGTTTCTACTGGAATAATGATGTTTATGTACATCACACATGAACATGTATATCTATATATTAACCCATATATTATACTTACTGGGAAGTTATCTTTTTTTCTAAATCCAGCATAAACTGTTCCAAAGCCACCTTCTCCGAGCTTGTCGAGCTGAAGATAGTTGGCCTCAAAGTCAGCTACACAAACACAGAAACATACAACTGTGATGAATACATAATTCGAATTAGGCTAAGGGCAGAGGTGAGCATGTATGAGCATCAAAATGTGTGTGCAGGTGTGCAGCTTGGACAGGGTGGAGAAAAGTCATTGAAGGAGTTCAAGATTGTGGTGAGAAAACTTATGTCTTTCACATTATCAGCACACCTTTGCTGTTTTTTCCACTTAAGGTCACACATCCATTGTTCATTCTGGAAGCTGAAAGACCACTGGAGCCTGGCAAGACATCACAGCCCCTTTTGGTAGTTGTGGTTGTCTTGGCTGCTGGTATCTGTTCAAAACTGGTCTTTAAGAGTCCAGTCTCGCTGGCTCTGTCCACAGACTCACCACTGCAGTTGTTTTCACATCGTAGTTTCTTACTGTGAGCACCAACTGGGGTGGAGGCCTTTCTTTTTGAGATCCTCACTTTCACAGCCACTTCCAGTAGCTCACTGAGTTCATCACTGCAGGTGTTGTTGCTGTGAAACCTCAGTATTTTCCTAAGGACCTCGCCTTCGCTTGTGCTCTTTTCTTTCTTCCACGTTCTGTTAACAACATGCAGTTCCTCCTTGCTGGTGTGTTTGTCAGACTTCTGCCATCTCCTGAGTGAATCCTGTTCAATCCCAGCCTTCAGCACCATAGTATTCACCCTATTATTCTCCTCTAGTAAGGATTGGCTCCCATCTGCAAATAACATAAACCAGTGACCGTTAGCTTGTAGCTTGTAGTGAGTCTTGTCACACTGTCACCAAACAGGATGTTGATATTACAAACCCGAATCCAAAAAAGCTGGGACAATGTGTAAAACTTAAATAAAAAAAAAATGCAAAAATTAGCAAATATCATCAACCCATTATTTATTTACAACAGAAAATAAATAGTATATCAGATGTCGAAACTGAGATATTTTACCATTTCATGGAAAAAATCAGTTCATTCTGAGTTTAATGGCAGCAACACATCTAAATATGGAGGAGCACTGGACAGCTAATTAGGCTAATTAGCATAGGTCAGTGATATTACTGGTTATAAAAGGAGCATTTTAGAGAGACAGAGCCTCTCAAATGCATTTTATGTTTTTATATTTTAATTAAAAAATTAATTAAATTAAATAATAAAAAGGAATAAGGGCACAGTGACTTCTGGGAGTGTTTCTGAGCCCATACAGTGATGAAGCTAACGTCAGTTAATGCTGCTTAGCTTAGCTGCTAGAGAGACGAGATTCTTCCGGAAGAATGCGGATTCTTTCAGATTCTCTGAATCTTTTGCTGATATTAAATACTGTACACGGTGGCATCTTCAAAGTCTTCACAATTTTACACTGAGAAACGTTTTTTCCAAAATTGTTCCACAATTTTTCGTACTGTTTGAAAAACAGCAAACGCTACAAGTAACTTGAAATTACTTTAGCTTTGCTAAGCTAATTCATTTAAGCTAATAAATTTGTACTGTACATTGTTTATTAAATTGTAAAATAAATTGTACAATTTAGTACAATTTCAGTGCAATACACTTAATAAGCGTTTGTAAGTAGAAATTAATTTACATTTGCATATATATCTAGTACAAAACATTTTTTTGCTCCAGTTTACTTGTTTTTTCGTGGTAATTGCTTTACCTGCTTTTTAAGTGCCGCTAATTAATACAAATTTACAGTAAAAAAATAAACATAAAAATCACAAAATAACGGAAATAAAACTACTTGCAGCTTCTTTTCAGAACGTGTGCAGTTAATAAATCGCACTCACCTGAATCTTTTTCAGAGGTCAGAAAACACACCGGCTTTAATATTGCGGTGGCCATAATGTTATTGTCCGGACACAGCGAAAAAATCAAGTTTCACCAAATGTTCGGCGGACGGCGCTTTTTGTTTTTTTTTGCTGCTGTTTGTCCAACTGATTTTAACTGACAGATTTGGTAAAGTCTAAAAAAATCGCCCCAGGTGTCTCTCCATTGGTCGGAGCAGTTACCATGGCAGCAAATGGTCTGAACGCAATTAAGCATCTACGTATACTAAATTATTACTGCAATGAATACCATTGTAAATGTAAAGAACAGGAAATGACTAACCCTAACAAAAGTATGAAATTGAGTGAAATAGATTTAAGGATGGACAGATAGTCTTTTGAAACATATTTTCTACTTGTGCACAAAAATTATGAAAGTTATCAAGGAGAAAAATCGGTGCAATTTGGTCAACAATTTTAACTGCAAGGCTTTTTTTTTTTGCTTAATTTTAAAAACTGTTTACTTCAAAAATAGGGATCACAGATTGATTTGAACTGAAAACTCAAATCATTTTTAAATAAGTAAATAACGCTTAAATTCTTAAATTACATTTCCTCTGTGTGCGTTTGCAACGTAAAAAAGAATGTGGTTTCTGTTTGTTTTTTTAATTTCCTTGCTGCTCGTTCCAGCTCTAAAAAAGTTTTCCGAGGAGCTTAATATGTAACCTTGGGTATTCTAGGCAAACAAGTCAAATATTTTTTAATTTTTACCTATTATTGTAAATTATTGTATTGCCCTCTTCTCCACTGTCGAAATGAAACCCTCGGAATCAGTTAATAAGCACACGGCAACGTCAACAGTTGGTCACAAGAGGGAGCTCTTCACCCAGTCCACTGCATAGTAGTTTTCACTTCGCACACACAGTGTTTACAAATTGCTTATGCTGCTGTATTTTCCTGACGTTTATTTTTCTTTTTAGGGGCAAAGGTCATCTTAGCTTGCAGGGACATTGACAAAGCCCAGGCTGCTACGAAAGAAGTCATTGAAAGCTCAGGCAATGAAAATGTTGTTTGCATGAAACTTGACTTGGCAGATGGCAAGTCAATCAGAGGATTCGCTGAATCTATCAACGAAGGTGACGTCATTACAATAACTACAGCTGAACATAAGAAGGAATTTTAATGCTGCCATCAAAAGCTAAATGTTGGTTTCTACAGATGAGCCAAGACTCGATATCCTCATCAACAATGCTGGTGTGATGGTGTGTCCTTATGGGAAAGCAGCAGATGGATTTGAGATGCAGATCGGTGTCAATCACTTGGGTAAATAAAAGCTGTGTTATTCTATAACTATATTATATACCATATTAATAGTACAGTATTGTATAGTATCGTAGCGCAGCAGCCACTGTGGGTGGTGGAGCTTGAGCTACGCTAGCGGCTAGTTGGGCGCTAGCAGGCTAATCTTAGCCGAAGGCTACAGCAGGTGTTGGGGGTCATTCGTGCCTCATGCTGACGGACATACAACCAGGTGACGCAGTTCTTGTCTTTTATTGGTTGTTTCCAACCGGAGACAGCAGCTTTATTAACAACACGAAGAAGAACAAAACCCAAACACATAGGCGGTCACGGTGGGCGTCACTCCCATACACAACACTCTCCCTCAAACCCCCGGTACCAATAAAGCCCAGCGACCCCACGTCTACAGTAGAACACAGCAAATACTGTTAGTGAGCCATTACTTTTAGACTGAATTAAAGTGAATGTATGAAGTGATGTTTACATAGCCTAAAATCAGGTTATATCAGAGAGTTTTACTGTCTGTTAACACTCCACTGCATATCTTTAGAGCTCTGATAAGGGAAGAACCAATAAAGCCAAACACAAACCAAAAGAATAAAATAATAATAAGCAACATAGAACTGCACCATAATAATCACCACTCTCCAAGGACAAATATGAGTGGAAAAACATTGCTGGATAAATAGGAAGTAGCTTATAATGATCCGTAAACTGTAGGTTTAAGGAGATATTAGGTGTAATCAGTTAAAATGTTTCAAACAGTCTTAAAAGTGCATTGAAATATTAAGTTGCCTATTTTTGCCAACAGTGATTGTGCTCCGGCCAACTGCTCAGCGGCAGGAAAAGATGAGGAGGTGGCCCAGAAGTTGTGGGAGCTGAGCTGTCGTATGCTTTCCATAACATGGGAATGATGCAACTCGGATGAAATAAAATCACTCAGTTTATAATCTGGTGTTTGTCTTCACTAAGTGAAACAATATATCAAGCAGGTAATAATAGTATTTGTACTTTGGCTTTTACTAACAAATAATGAAGGCTCCCTCATTTTATTCATGTGGGCATTGTCTGTCCCCTGCTGGCGAAAGAAACACCACGGTTTTTGGAAGGATTTAGGAACCTTTACCCTTCTATTTACGTGAGTTTTTATTATTGTTTTGATTCATTAGTTTTTTAATTAGCATATAAATCATATTGTAACATATTGATTGTAAATGTGGCCTTATCTAACATATTGGACAAAAATACAACATTTAGTTGTCATACTGACGAGATGATCATCTCGTCAGTACAGACAACTAAACAGCCAGAGTGATCAGCTTTTACTGGCTTGTGTATGATTTACATGTCTTACCCTAATACCCAAGAAAACACATATTTGTTACTATTTTCAATGAGATTTATTTACATAAGATAAAAAGTTTAATCAATAAAAAATGAATATAAATGTTCACATTTACAGGTTTAAAAGAGTTCATGAGCTAAGACAGGATGTGTTTCAGGGTGGGCTGTGCAGGGTTATGTTAACCAGCAGTGCAGCAGCATTTTGTCCAGAGGGATGCGTGCCTTGGGGTTCACGGCCAAACACCTGTGCAGAAAATCTTGGCACTCTAAACAGAGAGAGGAAAGAATAAAAGATTAGTCTGGAAGCTGCCGTGATCATTTGGAACATGGGAGGACAAACTGCAGTAGGACAATGTCTTACCTTTAGACAGCTCCTCGTTAAATTGAATACTTTTTTGGAGGACCGTAGTTTTCTCAAACACCTTGTAACCATCCGTGATTTCGTACAGAAGTGCGCCCAGCTGCCAGACAGTGGTGGGGGTGGCATTGTACTCCCCAAACAATAAGTACTCGGGAGGAACATACGCAGAGGTTCCTACAGTACACAAGATGGATGGAGGCAAAAACAATGGATTAGAATAAAAGTCATCACTCCAGAGATCAACAAATGAACGAACAGTAGGAGATGGACATTGTACCAGCAAATTTGCGGAAGGGTCCCATATTTGAAAGGCAGCCACAACCAAAATCGATGACCCGCACCTGCAGGCCATCTACGGTGGTTTGGATGAGAACATTTTCTAGTTTAATGTCTCTGTGGAAAACTCCCTGTGAGTGTATATGTACAGCTGCCTCCACCAGTTGCTTCATGATGATCTGAAACAGATGAGTTGGTTAGAGCTTGTGAACCCTCTTTAAATGCCAAATAAGAAACTAATTTACATTTCGGTTAAATAAAATATGCTGTAAGTTTGCCGTAGCAGCCTAAAACTCCAATGAAACTGACAAATCTCAAATGAGGACATAATTCAGACGTGCTATGGGGCAGCGCACACAGAAACGTGCTCCACCAGATTCTTTACCTTACACGTGTCCTCCTTCAGGGGACCATTGTTGGTTTCCAAGAACGTCAGCAGGTCCACAGCAGGCATTGGCCTCTCCATGACCACAAGTATCTTCTCTTCCAGATCGTACCAGTCCAGTAGTGAGACAACTGCCGTTTTGCCCACTGACTCCTGCCCAGCCACTTTGAGGAGCAGGAACACCTCAGTGGGGACCGTGTACTTCACCCCATTTTGTACCTCAAGGAAAAATACACTTTAACAAACTGTGTAAAAAGTAAAAAGAGAAAAAAAGAAGAGTTCAACTGTGGGTTTATTCAGATCTAATTACTCACTGTTGTCAAATGCTCCAGGCCTTTTCTAGAAATGTGTTTGATGGCAACCTACAGGACAGAAACAGAGAACTGTTTTAGTTTCTACTGGAATAATTATGTTTATGTACATCACACATGAATATGTATATCTATATATTAACCCATATATTATACTTACTGGGAAGCTATCTTTTTTTCTAAATCCAGCGTAAACTGTTCCAAAGCCGCCTTCTCCGAGCTTGTCAAGCTGAAGATAGTTGGCCTCAAAGTCAGCTACACAAACACAGAAACATACAATTGTGATGAATACATAATTCGAATTAGGCTAAGGGCAGAGGTGAGCATGTATGAGCATCAAAATGTGTGTGCAGGTGTGCAGCTTGGACAGGGTGGAGAAAAGTCATAGAAGGAGTTCAAGATTGTGGTGAGAAAACTTGTGTTTTTTACATCATCAGCACACCTTTGCTGTTTTTTCCACTTAAGGTCACACATCCATTGTTCATTCTGGAAGCTGAAAGACCACTGGAGCCTGGCAAGACATCACAGCCCCTTTTGGTAGTTGTGGTTGTCTTGGCTGCTGGTATCTGTTCAAAACTGGTCTTTAAGAGTCCAGTCTCGCTGGCTCTGTCCACAGACTCACCACTGCAGTTGTTTTCACATCGTAGTTTCTTACTTTGAGCACCAACTGGGGTGGAGGCCTTTCTTTTTGAGATCTTCACCATCACAGCCACTTCTAGTTCATCACTGCAGGTGTTGTTGCTGTGACACCTCAGTATTTTCCTAAGGACCTCGCCTTCGCTTGTGCTCTTTTCTTTCTTCCACGTTCTGTTAACAACATGCAGTTCCTCCTTGGTGGGGCCGTTGGCAAACTTCTGCCATCTCCTGAGTGAATCCTGTTCAATCCCAGCCTTCAGCACCATAGTATTCACCCTATTATTCTCCTCTAGTAAGGATTGGCTCCCATCTGCAAATAACATAAAGCCAGTGACCGTTAGCTTTCTAGCTTGTAGTGAGTCTTGTCACACTGTCAACAAAAAGGATGTTGATATTAAAACCCTGAATCCAAAAAAGCTGGGACAATGAGTAAAACTTAAATAAAAACAAAAATGCAATAATTAGCAAATATCATTATTTATTTACAACAGAAAATAAATAGTATATCAGATGTCGAAACAGATATTTTACCATTTCATGGAAAAAATCAGTTCATTCTGAGTTTAATGGCAGCAACACATCTAAATATGGAGGAGCACTGGACAGCTAATTAGGCTAATTAGCATAGGTCAGTGATATTACTGGTTATAAAAGGAGCATTTTAGAGAGACAGTGCCTCTCAAATGCATTTTATGTTTTTATATTTTAATTAAAAAATTAATTAAATTAAATAATAAAAAGGAATAAGGGCACAGTGACTTCTGGGAGTGTTTCTGAGCCCATACAGTGATGAAGCTAACGTCAGTTAATGCTGCTTAGCTTAGCTGCTAGAGAGATGAGATTCTTCCGGAAGAATGCGGATTCTTTCAGATTCTCTGAATCTTTTGCTGATATTAAATACTGTACATGGTGGCATCTTCAAAGTCTTCACAATTTTACATTGAGAAACGTTTTTTCCGAAATTGTTCCACAATTTTCGTACTGTTTGAAAAACAGCAAACGCTACAAGTAACTTGAAATTACTTTAGCTTTGCTAAGCTAATTCGTTTAAGCTAATAAATTTGTACTGTACATTGTTTATTAAATTGTAAAATAAATTGTACAATTTAGTACAATTTCAGTGCAATACCTGAGTAGAAATTAATTTACATTTATATTTAGTCCAAAAATTTTTCAGGGCTCCAGTTTACTTGCTTTTTAAGTGCGGCTAATTAATACGAATTTACAGTAAAAAATAAACATAAACAATATAAAATAACGGAAATAAAACTACTTGCAGTTTCATTTCAGAATGTTTGCAGTTAATAAATCGCACTCACCTGAATCTTTTTCAGAGGTCAGAAAACACACCGGCTTTAATATTGCGGTGGCCATGATGTTATCGTTCGGACACAGCGAAAAACTGTCCAACTGATTTCAACTGACAAATTTGGTAAAGTCTAAAAAAAATCGCCCCAAGTGTCTCTCCATTGGTCGGAGCAGTTACCATGGCAGCAAATGCCTGAGGTGAAAGTCAGTGGTGTTTAAAAAAAACGCTACAAAAGCCGCTACAAAAAGAATGTTTTGTTATTTTAATTTTTCTTTCAGAGAAAATTAATTTATATTCACAGTTAAATAAATTCACAGCTGTAATAACTGAAGAGGAACTTCGATTCGTCCATGTTTTATATACAGCGAAATTACGATTTATTCCGCCGTAGCAATCCGCCGGGCCCCGGCAGATGACGTCACTTTCCGGTGCCCCGGCAGATTGCAGTGCTCACCGAGATCATATATGACCTATGTTAGCTTTTTTTGCATTGGTTTCCTATTAAATGTAGAAAAGAATTTAAAAACATTCCTCTTACTATAAAGTTCTAAACAATCAAGCTGCGATCTAAAAGATCTCGTAGTACCAGATCATCCTGATAGTTCCCGGAATTCCAAAAGTAGAATGGGAGGCAGAGCGTTTAGCTACCAAGGTCCTCTCCTGTCCACCGCCTTGCGAGCATTGAGCTCCAGGTTGTTTCTGCTGCACCATGACACCAGGCGGTCCATCTCACTCCTGTAGGCCGACTCATCTCCATCAGAGATAAGGCCGATGAGGGTGGTGTCATCTGCAGACTTCAGGAGTTTAACAGACTGATGATCAGCTGTTGTTGAACAGGGAGAATAACAAAGGACAGAGGATGCAGTCTTGGGGGGGATCCAGCGCTGAGGGCCAATGTGTTAGAGACATGTCTGTGAACATTGATTGGCACACTGCTTAAGGGTGGAGGGGGAGACAGAGTCGGGGCCGGCGGCTTTGTGAATTTACCCGGTTGAACGGCCTATTCAAATCTCCCTCTTTGATGGTGGGAGGAGTGACGGGCAGTGGACAGGAGGACACTGAGGTGTGAAGGTGTGTGAGTGGACCAGGTGTGACAGTGGAAGGGGGGCTGCTGCTGATTAGCGGCTGGTGGGGGGTCTCAAGTCTGTCCCATTGTTTAGCAAGCGGCAGAAGTCATTCAGGCTGTTGGCCAGGGGTCGGTCGTTCACAGAGCGGGGCGATCTAGGCCTGTAATTGGTTACTGTCTGAATCTCTTTCCTCACGGAGGCAGAGTCGTTGACTGAGAATTGCTGTTCCATTCTCTCGGCAAGCACAGATTTAGCTCTGCTCATCTCCTTGCTAAATCTGTACTCCTCTCTGTATTTGTCTTTGTCCCCACTTCTGAATGCAGCCACTTTCTCTGACCTCAGCTGTCTGAGTTTGGCTGTAAATCAGGGCTTGTTGTTGTTATAACTTGCCCTGGTGTGTGATGGAATGACTTTGTCCTCACAGAAGCTGATGTAGGACGTCACAGTCTCCATGTACTCATCCAGGCTGTTTTTGGCAGATGTAAAAACGTCCTGAAGTCACTGCACAGCGTCACTGGTCCACTTCTTTGATGTCCTCACAGCAGGTATGACGGAATCAAATGTAATTTACAGATACCGTTTTGAAACTAGGCTCAAAACCTTCCTCTTTGATAAAGCTTATGGTTAGTTATAGCTAGCTATGGCTTGCACAAGGGAGATTTGTTGGGTTTTCTCTACATCTCTGTACAGTCTTGACTTTATTATGTAAAGTGTCTTGATGATTGTGCATGAAGATGATTTCGTTATGAATTGGCATCATAAAAAAAGTTGAATTAAATTGAAAAGTTGAACTTGAATACTAACAAATAATTTCATTTTGTAGGTAACATTGTCATGTATTTAGAATGGCTTCTGCAAGGAGAGACTCTTGGAATGGGACAACAGTCTTGTTTGCCAGCCTGTGTTGTGCAAGCAATACGATCAAGGTTTCCATCTCCTGACGGACACTACCAGGGATTTAAAGAGACAAATCACGCTCAAGAAAAACTCTGATGCCGTGTGCAGAGGACTGACAGCCACAAGTTCCTGGGCTTGCAGGTGACATCTGGCCTGAGCTGCCCAGCAGGTACTACACCTCATCCGACAGCTTAGGAAAGCTGGGCTGAATTGTCGCCCTCTCACCCAGGCATATAGAGGACTGTTAGAGGATCTTTACTACTTCCATCACAGTCTGGTATGGAAACACCACACAGGCAGAGAGGAAGGCTCTTCAAAGCGTTACAGAGACTGCAGATACACTCACTGGGACTAAACTTTTTGCTCTGGACACAAAATACTCACAGTGCTACACTCTCTGTAACTTTTTTCTGGCTTCAGATTCTTTCCTTGACTCCAGCAGAGTCCAGCACAATAATTCCTATATGACTGTTTATGCAAAAATGGCAAATAAGAAATGTTGAATCTATGCTAAAAGATGTAAATCGAGCCTAGCTGAGTACCTAAGAATAATCATGTTATTTCTTTGTTACTCAAATTTTATAAATCACCCAGTCTCAAGGAGTTTATGGTCATACCTTTTTACCGGAAACACATCTATGATGTGACAGTAAAAGTAGAAGAAGTCTATTTCCAAATTGTTTGTCATGAAAGTAGAAACCAGAGAATCCTTATGCTGTTCTTACAGTCACATAATGATCAATCTATTGTTGTAATAATCATAATACTATGTAATACCATTAGAAGATGACATTCAGATTAAAATAAGTACAAAGAGATTTTTATTTTTAATAGATTTGGCAACAGTCATCACCAGTGTGGTGTTCAGTGTTGAAGTGTGTCTTTTAAAAGCGGCTTTTGAAGTGTAACACATCATTTTTCGAGGGTTTAGGTACAGCTGCAGTGTTTGGTGGCAGAGCAGGCTGGGGAAATGCGGCTGTAGATGTGGGTAACTGGCATGGGACTGTTGGATCTCGTCCTCTGTCTGAAACACTGGGGAAATGGGACTGGCATTGGGATCTCGTCCTCTGTCTGAAACACTGGGGAAATGCGGCTGTAGATGTGGGTAACTGGCATGGGACTGTTGGATCTCGTCCTCTGTCTGAAACACTGGGGAAATGCGGCTGTAGATGTGGGTAACTGGCATGGGACTGTTGGATCTCGTCCTCTGTCTAAAACACTTCTAAAACGCAAGTTTGTCCATGAATTGTGTAGTGTGAGGCTTTTGTGAGACAAGAAGACATTATCAAAAACAATTTGCATTCTTAAAACCTGTAAAGCTAAATTAACAGTGATTGCGTTGTAGCTAAACAATTTGTTGTTTTCAGGCATCCAGCAGCTTATAGAAAATAGCCACTTTTGTACATACACTCTCATATTTTGGTTAATAACTATTAGAAAAAGTAACATAATTACAAACATAATTGGCTTGAATTTTTTGATAATGAAGTCGATAACTGCCTGAACTCTGGAACCCATGGACATGATCAACGTTTCCATCCTTAAGATGCCATCCAACCAAATTATTAGACTATGAGACACAAAATTATGTCTGTGTATAGAAATGGTGGTAACTCATACATGGTTAAGTCCACTTTTTTGTCTAATCATTTTAATTAAAGCTGAAAGTCTTGAGTTGGCTCACACCTTCAGTTTTATTTACACACACACATTATATATGTATATATATTTTTCATTCATTCTCAGGTTCAAATATTATATATATTTTTGAATGTAAATAAGTATAAAGTTTCACAAAACGTCCAGACTGTCTACCAGAATGTATTTTCACAGGTGATGGTCGTAATAACAGAGTTGCAGGTACTGCCATCCCCTCATCCTACATCCCCAGTGTCTATACGTACATGTACATGTAGCCGCATGTCTTTTTAATAAGGTGGATGTGATCATTGGCACATTGAAAATAAACTTGTAGCCCAGACATTTTTATATATTCTTTACAGACATTTTCATCGTTTTTACGACAAAAGAATGCAGTTTCTCACACTGTTTAGTTTGCATGTGGGGGTAGGGAGGAAGATGACAATTATAAAAATACAAAATACTGTTTGATAAATACATTTTAATAGTTACAAGTCACAAGAGTCGGTTTAGATAAGCTAACAGTGCTTTGCCTGCTGTTTCAAAAAAACGGGCTGATAACTCAGTTGGAGGGAATTGCAACTTCTTTTAATTTTGCTGAAATTAGACTGAAATTCCTCCGGATTAAAGTTTGTCACGCTTTACATCGATCTTCAGCAAAAAGCATAAGGTTGAAAACAGAATTAAACTAGCAACGTCTGGACGTTTCACTCTAAGCAGTGAAGTTGCGCTACACGTAAACACACGCCCCCGGACATCAGGTTGCACAGGTGGGACCAATTGCGGCAGCAGGGGAGTGGCTACGTCGAGCGCAATGCATTCTGGGTGTTGTAGGATATGACCGATTTCAGCCACAGCGGATAATACTGCCGCGTCTCCCTGTTTTCTCTAGAGATAGACCATCAATTTTAGAAGTTTTTGCACATTTCATCTTAAAATATGTTTTATTGTGTAAATTACATGGTTGTTTACCCTAAGAAATTCTGGTTCATTTGTTTCAGTAATGGAGACTTACTCTGTGAAATTTTATTAACAATTGCTCATAAGTATAACAGCAGAAACAGCACTGCTGTCCTCAACTGTAAGTATTAATATTATGTAGCACAGGTTCCTTCTCAGCTCACAATAAACTTATAACCTTACACTGTGCACGTGACATCACATCTCATATATATATATATATATATATATATATATATATATATATATGGCTTCTGGACCTAGAGCTCCTCTGGTTTTTCAGAAATATCTCTGGTTGCTGCACCTGCTCTGTGGCCAGTTTACTTGACTCGCTGTATCATGTACAAACATGATTGAGTTTATGATAACCCAAGGAAGGGCCAACATTGTAAATGTGCATTTATCACACATTTTGCTGTGAATTGAGTTATATGGAACTGCACCCATGCCCTAAATGAAAATGTCATAAAAGCACACTGCATAGTGTAAGTGTTTGGCTAATATTAGTTGTGGATAAAGTTCTCAAAACTGTACTTACTGTAAGCTGATGATATTTTGAAGGCCACAGTCTTACTCAACATATGTTGCATGTGTTATGTAATGTGTGGGTGAATGTAATCGTTGATTTGCCAAAATGCTCTACAAGTTTATTGATTTTTTTCACTTGAAGTGGTCTAATCATTTGCAAGGCACCATAAATGTGTGCACTGAAGTCCTTCATCTCCATGGACACGAATACAACCTGTCATTAATGTTTAATAAAGAAGAGAAGACGGCTATAAGAACCAGCTGCAAGTCTGGCAGTGATACCATCACTGAGGGGAGCGGTACGGATGTAAAGATGCTCTGATGCATAACTAAACTATTTATAAATACTAATCAAAATCATTTCTGGATGTGGTCTTGCCGAGACGAGTGTAGTAAAGATTTTTGATTTTCTTTCACAGTGATGTTCAGGCAGGATGGAAGAAGCTGAAGATGGTATTGCAGTGGTGGGCATTGGATGCAATTTTCCAGGCGGTAAGCCATGTGTTTTAGAAACCTTTTTGTTTTGTTTGTTTTTTAATTTGTTTTAATGTTTTACTGATAAAATGTCAATGAAAAAAAATCAGATTGTCTCCCAGATTGTGTTTTAATGAACAAACCATATTTCATAATGTACTTTGAAAAGATTGAGAAACGAAACGATACTACAAAAAGGAGTGTGGCAAGTGGCAAACCTTCAGCAATAATGCATTTACTTAAAACAAACAATTCATTTAACAATATCCGTGGTTATTAAAATTAATATCTAAAAATTCTAAAATAATTTTGTGTCAACATTTTTTCTTTTTTTTAATTAAGAAACTGTGGCTAAATGTTGAATTTCATTTAATAGAACAATGCACACCCTTTTCACAATAACTTAAAATTCCAAAATAAAAATGCTAAACATTCTGCATTTGTTCTCAGTGGACCCATTAAGGTTCTGTATTTTACTTTCCTAACAGGAGAAGGGCTTGATAATTTCTGGAAGGTTCTTCTAAATGGCAGGAACTGTTCTGTGCCAATTCCCAAGGAGAGGTTTGACCTATCCTGCTGGTACGATCCTGATGACAACAAACCGGGTAAATCCCGCACAGCCAAGGCCGCTCTTATTGATGGGTATGATAATGTATCTCATTAGTGCATCAGCACATATGTAGGAATATTAATACTGACATATTCTCTTAACCTTTCCTAATTTTTGAGAAGTGAAAAACTTTATTTTTACTCTTTACAAGTAAAAAATAAAAAAACTGTTAAGCAATTTCTTTGTCATATTAATTTGCCTGTTGTTTTTTTTTTTAATCAACTGTTTTCAGCTTTAATGATTTTGATCACAAGTTCTTTGGCATCAGTGACAGTGAAGTGGAACAAATGGATCCTCAACAAAAACAGCTCCTGCAGTGTGTCTACAGGGCTTTAGAAAATGCTGGAATTCCCATGGAGAAAGCCAGTGGGACCAGGACAGGCGTGTTTTTAGGTAAAAAATAATATACATGTGTGAATATTAGGAACAATGTGCAAAGATGTTCAGTTTGATCAAATTGTCACATTAATTCTCTTAATATATTTCTAAATGATCTTACTCCCTGAATAGTTATCGCCAAGTCATAGTAGTTGTAGTAATTTTCCTACTCGTGTCTTATCGTGTTTTTTATTATAGGGTTAATGAATAGAGATTACGAAACAAATGCTGCACACGTGCACCCAAGTGTGATCAACCACTGGACTGGCACAGGACTTGCCATGAGTATAGCAGCAAACAGAGCCTCATACATCTTCAACTTTACTGGGCCCTCACTGTCCGTAGACTGCGCCTGCTCCTCATCTCTTGTTGCGCTTCATCTCGCCTGCCAATCCATAAAACAAGGTCTGCGTGTACAGTATGTTTGCACAAAGTTTTGGACATTTTATATGAGCAACCTCTAGTCTGCTTTTGCCGAATGTTTCAGGTGCAAGTATAAAATATGTTTCATCTTGTCAGGTGATTGTGACATGGCTGTTTGTGGAGGCGTCAGCTGTATAATAGAGCCGAGAGTGTTTGTTGCTCTCAGCAAGGCCAAGATGATCTCACCTGAGGGGACCAGCAAACCTTTCTCCATCCGAGCAGATGGCTATGGCAGAGGGGAGGGCTGCGGAGTTGTTCTCCTGAAGCCTCTGAAAAAGGTCTGAATATCTAGTCAATTATTACAAGTTCCTCACCTGTATTTTATTAACTTCAGATCATATCAGATATTGGACCAACATCAACCAATTACTGACTGACTCTGTAAAACAAATCATTTATATCTTTTAAATATTAACCAGTCTAAGCACTATTATATTTATCAGAATTTAGAAGTTTCTCTGCAGTAATGTTTTAAAAAGCCAAAACATTTTTGCATAATTTGAACGGGGTAAATATCAGAAACTTTAGTTCCACTTTCATGTTCTTTAAAAAAAAAAATTCTTTGTTGCTTTACAGGCTATTCAAGATCACGACAATATCTGGGGTGTCATCAGCAAAACAGCAGTCAACCAAGATGGACACTCAGTTACACCAATCACCAAACCCTCCATGACGCAACAGGAGGAGCTACTGCGGAGAATGTACTCAGAGTCAGACATCGCAAATGTCCAGTACATAGAGGCACATGGGACTGGGACGCCGGTTGGAGACCCAACTGAGGCAAGAAGCATCTCAAATGTCATCGCTAAAGCCCGACCTCATGGTTCAGAGACGCTGCGGGTCGGCTCTGTGAAGAGCAACATTGGACACACAGAATCTGCAGCAGGAGTAGCTGGACTCATTAAGGTGCTTTTAATGATGAAGCATGAGACCATTGTTCCATCACTGTTCTATACTGAAGACACTGCCAGTGTAGACGCCAAAGCCCTGAACATTAGGATTCCCAAGGAGGCGGAAAAGTGGAAAACCTCAGCAGCTAGAATTGCAGGAGTGAACAACTTTGGCTTTGGGGGAACAAATGCACATGCCATTGTCAAACAGCACAAACATTTAAACATCAGACAACAGATCGATGAGAAACAACCAAAATACTTTGTCATGTCTGCAAATTCAACAAAATCTCTCTCCCTCATGCTGGAAGACACTGTTAAACAGCTAGACGCACATAGCGACGTTGATCTAGATTCTCTGCTGTACACATCTGCATGCAGGAGGAGCCATCGAAGACATAAATACAGAAAGGCCATCAGGGTTTCATCTGTACTCGATCTTAAAGAGAAGCTAAGTGCTGCCATTGGGAAAAATATCAGCTTGGCCTACTCAGATCCAAAGTTAGTGTTTGTCTTCTGTGGAAATGGCACTACGTACCATGGCATGTGCAGGGAGCTCCTAAAACATGAACCTGTATTCAGAAACAAGATCGAAGAGATTGCACAACTTTTCCAAAGGCTGAGTACGTTGAACATTTTGGACTCACTTGAGAGTGAGTCAGAGAGCGGCGACCTCAAAAACCCAGATGTTGCCCAACCTCTTCTGTTTGCCGTCCAGGTCGGTATTTACACCCTACTGAGGCACTGGGGTGTCAAGCCAGATGCCGTCCTGGGTCACTCTGTAGGCGAGGTTGGAGCTGCCCACTGCTCTGGGCTTGTCTCTCTTGAGGATGCAGTGAAAGTTATCTATTTTCGGAGCATTCTCCAGAGCAAAGTGACAGGCGGGAAGATGCTTGTGGTCAGCAACATGCCCGTATCTGAGGTAACTCTTCTGCTCCCTCACTACTCTGGTAGAATCACCCTTGCTGCATTCAACAGCCCACAGTCCTGCACCCTCTCAGGTGATGCAGGTGCAATCGAGAGCCTCCATAAAGAGCTAAGCATATCAGCCAACAGTCAGAATCTGTTCCTTCGTGTACTGGATGTTCCTGCTGCTTACCACAGCCCCATGATGGACCCAGTTCTTCCAGAAATAAGAGAAACAATTGGCTCCTTAAAGATGAATGACCTTGACACAGAGTTGTTTTCAACAGTGACAGGGAAAGAATTCCAGCAGGGAGATTTCTGCACGGGTGAATACTGGGCTAGAAACATTCGTGAACCAGTTGCTTTTGAGCAGGCAGTGATGTTGGCAGTTAAAGGAATGAAGAATTCAGTTTTTGTCGAGATAGGACCAAGACGGGCACTACAGAGAAACATCATGGAATGTCTAGGGAATGATACAGCTGTCCTTGCATCAGTGCAGCCAGAGAAAGATCAGGAAACCATCTTATCTGTTGTGCCTAAGCTATTTGAACTGGGTGTTCAGATAGATTGGAACTCCTTCTACAAAGGATATGAAACAATACCTCTACCTTTCCCAAAATACCAGTTTGATTGCTCAGACAGAGATGTCATCATTGGAGCAGCACAGAATAACACCGCAAGTAATCATCCTGTGATCTGCCAGACGGGAAGCGAAAGCAGTGTTTTCAGCTGCGCTCTGAAGTCGGACTCGTGTTTCTACTTGAAAGAGCACAAGCACAACGAAATACCCATCATCCCCGGTGCCTTCTATGCTGAGCTGGGTTTGGCCACATTCATGGCCAATGCCAAACCAAAGGTACCACTCAGCTCTCTACAGCTCAGCGTCAGC